>OY390724.1:11221046-12421046 GCA_959613375.1 Heteropelma amictum
CACGGATATTCACGCGTACGCAGCGTTTCATCCGAGGCGAAATCTTCGATATTGAGTCTTTTATTTTCCGATGGCTTTTTGCGGCAAGAATTTATCATCGTATATTCGTTGATTTTAATTAACAATAACAATATTATTATCCGCCTTTTCGTCAAACCTCACGATAAAATCGTAAACTTCCAGAGGAATGAAAAAACATGCAAGAGTGGCACGAGCTTTCCCTAAATTTCATCTGCCTACGAATATAAATTACCCATTTTTTCTTGACCTCCTATCTTCGGTTTATTTTATATCATCGTTACTGTAAATGCCACACATAATTATATGGTCATTCGTGGCATTCAACAATAACAACGAAAAGGGTGATAATAAGGCTAGGATTATTTTATTATTCGTGTCTTCATCGAAACTAATAATAAAATTGTGAGTTTCCAAAGTAATGAAAAAAAATGAGCAAGAGTGGAACGATCTCGCTTTTTCTCGAGAGTGCATGGTTTATCCTCATGTACATGTGTGTGCGTGTGTGTGTATACATGTTTGTCGTGATGCGAGAGCTCATGCACGTTGCTGCACAGCCTGAAGCACCAGCAGCAGCAGCAGCATCAGAAGAAGGCGTTGTAACGTGACTCGTAGGCTGATCCGTATCAACGAGCGCATACGCTTTTATACATACACGTATATGAATATACACGCAACACACTCTTTTCCCTTTTTCTCTCATTTTTTCTTTTTTCGTAATTTTTGTTCTTGTTGAAAAATAAACGTGTACGTATATACGTACTATATAATATATGGGACCTATCTCTCGTAACTTATACGTTATATTATACACCATATATAAAAGACTGGTGAAATTCCTCTCATCTCTCTCTCTCTCTCTCTCTCTTTGGTCTGTGCCCTTTTTTCTTTGCCCTCTCAAGCTCGAAAATTTCGAGTGTTTTATTTTACGAATTTCTCAAGGAAAAAAATGGGAACAAAAAGCTCGCCCTTTGCACTCGAATCACGATACTTTTGCTCGGATGAATAAGCATCGTGCTGATCGTTTGACTCTTGATATTTCTCAAAATTTTTATGGAAAATCTTTCGTGCGCGTTCGTTATTCTGAAAGTCGAGAGGCAATTTTACGGTTTGTATACGTCGGGAAACGTTGACGAATTCACAGTACGTAAAAAAGAAAAACACGCTGTGTTTCGTTTAATTTTCAAGGTCAAACTCGTAGGTGGCGGCGTGAGTCACGACTCTAAAGCGATAATTCGCGGAACGGTTCAGGTTTTTTTTTCTTCACGATTTAAAATCGTAAACGTTGCGTTTTCGTGGCATTGCGCTTGTATCGCGGATTTCATTTTCTTTTTTTCGCTAATGAATTTCTTTGTGAGTCGATTGAAACTGTGATGACTGTGGATCTGTAGGAGAATCGTTGAAAATCGCGATTTCACGATTTGTCTCTTTTTTCGAGCAGAAAAGCGTCATCAGCGATGATTTCGCGTTTTTTGCTTGATAGTAATAATAACGATATTACAATCGATGAAACTGATTGATACGACGCAATATATAGGTGATTCTCTCTCGTTACGGTGAATGACTGAACGGACCTTGCGAACGCGTTTCACGGAGTGATTCACAAGTCCCTGGGAATATTTAGCCTCGCGTTAAGGATTCCTCAGCGTTTATAAGCAATCAGCATACATACACAAGGTGTTACCAAGAATTTCGTATCAATAACGGACGGTCGGACTCGGAATAAATTTCTGGGTCGAAATTGCGTATACGCGAGCGACTTTTTGATGCGTCGAATTCATGACGAATTAACGATCAACGAATTTGGGCCAATCAGACGTGCCGCTAGCGTCTCTGATTCGCTGAATGACTAACGTTAACGATTTCGTTCTATTACAGAAGGGTCCGGAAAATGTTGGTCTCGGAATTTCGAAACGATTCTCCAACGCTTTTTAATTAGATTTATCTGCGGAACACCCGGTATATCGCTTTTGATTCGCTCGACTTTCTCGATTGATATCTCGTCGGAGCTTTGTCCGATCAGAAAACGTCCGAATACTTTTCGAGTCGGAATTTCATCCCGATACTAACCCTGCGTTACTGGTACTTACTTTCGCGACACCCTGTATATCGATATTCCGACTTTTCGAGCGTTGTCCATTAATAACCCGTCAAGAGTGCCGCGGATGAAAAAGTTTTCCAATACTTTTCGACTCGGTCTTTTATCGCGGATGCGACGCTACCTTACTGGTACTTACTTTCGGGACACACTGTACATCGATCTTCCGATTTATCGAACTGTATCGATTGATAACTCGCGAAGAAAGCCGCCGATTAAACAGCGTCTTGATAAACATGGACACGGAATTTCCGACTGAGTTATCATCGCGTATTCCGAACACCCGGTACTTGCAATTTTCACTTCCTTCATTCATCGTAATTTCAATAGAGTTTATACACATTTTCCATCGTTATCAAAATTAACGCAAGTTTCGGCCGTCTGGCGGGAATGCAACCCCAAATTTGCCGATTGTTCAACGTCAACATTGCCAAAATCAAAACGTTGAAAAACATTTACGCTTCGAAACTTCCTAACCTACAATTTCACACCCCGACCCCCTGTGCCAACGTCGCGCCTATTACCGATTGACTCGTTGGTCCACCGTTTGAGGAAAAATGGACTAATACGCTGGAAAAACAAGATAATCTTACCAAAACTTTGGTGAATCTCTTTTCGAGTTCGCCGGTATCGGGCATTGGCTGTCTCGGTGCGCTTCTTATACTTCCGCTTCTCGTGTGTGGTCCACCGAGGCTACCCCCACCACCGGGCATAATACCGAGGCTCGGTTGACAACATTGTTGTTGATGACGAACGCTGTTCGTCTTAACACCGAATCCGAAACCATCCTGCATTCCGGAGACACCGACGACATTATTTCCAACACTGATTGCCGAGCCGGGACTCGATGCGCCGACATTCCCGGCATTGTCGTTGTAACGACTATGCACGATTCCCATTGTTTATTATTATTATCACTGTTGTTATTGTTATTAATATCGTTAAACTTTGAACCCAAAAGCACTGTATCACAATTTAACCGAATGATCACTCGTCGAGAACGCCGCGAAAGGACATTTGATTCGCGATCTATACGAGGTTAGGAGGAGGGCCTGGCAGGATGAGGTTATACGGGGAAAGAGAGGGATGGAGGAAGAGGCGAACGAGGCGGGTGGGAGGAGGAGGTAGGGCTTGAATGATCGGCAATGAGACGCCAAAGGGGCGAAGCACGTGCCTCGCCGTCAAACAACTTTGGAGAAAAAAGATAACTGCGATTCAACGAGATATTACGATTGTGTATGACGGGAAAAGTTCATATGGGATGATTCGCCTGTACCGGAACATGGGAATTCGCGTCGACGACGAATTTTCACAAGCACCGCGCACTCATCGCTAATCCTTCAGACGCGACGAAACTCTATGTTTTTCCCATTCGATCACATTTGGATTGACAAAATGTTGTTTTGTTTTTTATTTTCAACGATGATACCTGATAACTGGGGTTTTCCTCCTGCTTTTTCTTTTTTCATGTACAGGAGGCGATTGGATGTTTGACAATCGCGCAACGTAGATACGTGAAAAACATCGATGCACCGGGTTTTCGTGCTGATGCAGCAACGGCAACAGCAACAGGTATCGTCACGTTCATCGCTGGATGATTTTTTTTTACATTCCCACTCGTTCTCAGCTTCCTCGGTTTATGCCGGTGAAATGAGGTTTTCAATGCCGTTCGAATACATGTGTAGCTGTTTATACGCGGATTTATTTATCATTGAGATGGAATATGATGAAAAATCACGCACACGGTATTTGGGGTTATATGGAGCAAAATGAAAAGTGTGACGAGTACCAACGCAATCCGAACGAAGCTCCGCGAGCGACTGATTGTTGCGGGACGCGCGAGGGAACACGGACGTAAAAAACGGTGCGCATGCGCGTCGCCGTTCATACCCGAAGATTACCGAAGCTCTCGACGACCCCGACGCGCCATCTCTCGATAGCTTGTCGCAGTCGTTTCGCCTGCCGACGTGCTTGATGCGACATCTGTTGTCGCATTATTTAGCATGATTGCGCGTCTTGTGATTTTTGTTTGGCTTTTTTCGTTAAATTTGTGAAATCCGAAATAGTATCAGCTTAATGATTAATGATCAATCTGATTATTACGAGGTTACTTTAATACGTTATTCACACACATCGAATGCAGCAAACATACATCATTCATGTTTTAAAACTCGCGCGTTTCTATTGACCAATAGGCACACCGCTAAAATTGGCCGCCATTTGCAATCGTAGTTCTCCCGCGTTCAGCGTCAGCGTTCGGCGTCATTCTCGTTTGATCTCTGGTAGCGTTCGGACGTGTTTTTCCTCGCAACAAAAACCGTGTAAAATTGTGTGAATACTGAACCAAGTGTTGAGAATACTGTGAGTTTTCGTGTAACAAGACGACGTGACTAAACGGGAAACATGAGGAAATCACCATTCAGCACGCCGAGAGGAAACGGTCATGGAGGTTCCGGATGGAAATCCAACGGCAATTTCGGAAGAGGTTACCGACGCTCCAACAATTTCGGTTATCATAGTCCGAATCTCAATAAACATCCGTCGCCAAACACCTGTGACGATTTTATCCCCTTCGATAACAACATTTCGCCCTCGAACGATCGTAATTTCGCACCCAACCGCTCGAGTCCCGCTTATGGGAATTGGCAAAGTGCAGGACGGGCGCATCATCAAAAATCAACGAGTCCCGCCGTTAACAATTATTGCAATAACAGCGGACGGGGAGCTCATCGATGGTCGCCTTATTTCCGCAACGCGACGAACAATTTCCGAGGAAATCACAAGGTTAGTCTGTTACCTGAAAGTTTTTCGTTTTATTTTCCTTTCTTTATCAATTCAATGTCCATTATTCCGAAATTTTCGTCAAAAACGGGCTTTGAAGCAAGTCCTACACATATAAAAGATTATGTCTTTGGCATTTTCAAAATTGTCTTTTGAAAGTTCGAAGAAAAGAGAAATTTCTGCGTCCGTTTTTGCAGTTTCTGCCTCCTCCAGTTTCCCCCATGTTTATTCTCCTCCGATGATTTCAGAGCTTTCCACGAAACGCCCCGAGGAAAAATCTCAACATCGCCAGTTACGTCGATCTTCAGTCTTTCCTGGAGGATCCGTGGTCGAAATTGTTGACAAACGTGAAAAAGAACCCAACTGTCAACAGCTCGACCAGCAAACAAATCTCGGGCGTTAGTTCCGATAGAAGAAATCTCGCCACGACTAGTCTCCGCGACGCTGGATTCCACAAAGACAGTTCCGGAAGCGGTAGTCTCAAAACTGCTTCGTCGGATCTCAAATTGACGCAGTATTCGAAAAACTGACGTCCGTAAAAGCAGAGAAAAACAAATACCTGTACAGGTATTTCTTTTTACGAACGACGGTTCGCGACGTTCGGAAAATCATTCCGAATTTATTCATGGGTTCGCGAATTGTTGGGACGTAATTACTTGTAATGTTAACTAAACGAAAATTTCGATCGTTTGCGAAATTCGAATCCACAAATTTTCTCGAATTATTTCGTGAATTTAGGCGAGCGTAGAATTTTCATTGGACACAAAAATAGAAAAAGTTTTTTTCCATTTTTGTCCAACAGGGCTGTGATCGAGATGTTACATGTGTGTGCAATTTCAATTGCCAGAAAGCGAGTGCAATTTTAAACAATAACATATGTACAAATGATAGATATATTTACGGAGATTCTACTAATTATACGTTTTTTTATGTTCCTTATTTTTTTCTTGATATTCAAAGTATCAAAAAGATCGTTTGAACGCTTCGAGTAACTTTTCGACCACGAAAAGTTGCATGAATCGCTCCGATTGGCTTGCGAAAAGCCATTCTCGGAAATGGAAAAAAAATGAAATTATAATAATGAAGGAAAATCTATTTTCGTACGTGCTTTGTTGAAAAATTGTCAACATATCTTTTGCCACTCACGATTTGTAATATAACACGCGTACTATCTAGCTAAATTTCACATAAATTTATACGAATCTGTCGCAATATTTGATAATTAAGCTTAAGTTATTTGACGAATTTGTAATTCAAATGATAGACAATTTTGAAATAAAAATTGAAACAGAAATTACTTTTACGGTACGAATCCTTGCCCCGCAGCTTCCTTCTTCCTACTTCCTTTCACCTGCAAACGTTATCATCGATCTCAAAGCAATTTCACAAGCAACATGGATAATTAAAGACGCCAACTGAAACATCCGCAGGCTCACAAACCTTTACAGTTGCATTTTTCGAAAATTTGTAAGATAAAAATTGAAAAATTGAATAAAATAAAATCTATCTTACGCACAGGTAATGACTTGCCGGGAGAACATTTTTCGAAAAAGTGAAAATTGATATAAAGTGTCAAAGAACCGAAATATACCATTTAACCGAGAATGACGTCACTTCCGGCTAGCGTCTGTTTATTGTATAGCCGCTAGGTGTCAGTGGTGTCGAAAGTCTGCGAAACCGACGATTTGACAGATGTTGAACGTGAAGATTGATTCGATGGACAGTCATTCGCAAAAATAATTCAAATACTAATATATAGATGTATATCGGTATAGAAAATGGAGATTTTCGATAAAATTTGTTTTTTGCGTTTTCCGGCCGAAATATTGAGTTTACGCGGAAAATACGCTGATTTTTGGATCAATTTTTATTTTTGAATAATCGATATTCCACGAGTGTTTATCGGATGGAAAAAGTTATAGATCGTATTTTTGTATGTTTGCATATAAAAATGTATTATACATTGTATAAAATTATATGATCTTAGCCTATTTTGGGGGTCATATCTGTATGTATTATGTATTTAATTTATTATTCAAGGTCAACATCCGACAAAACTTCGGTTGGGATTTCGACACTACTGCTGCCTGGCGAGTGTACAGCAAACAAATGCTAGCCGGAAGTGACGTCATTTTCGGTTAAATGGTATTTCGGTTCTCTGACACCCTCCCATTGATATACGAGAATCTGTCTTACCCGCAAACGGTAAATTCAGCGTGGAACGAAAGTTTGTGTGGACTCTACACGTCGCCGCGCTCGCGTCTCTCGCTCACACCGTCGCGCTTTTTCTCTCTCTCTTCTCGGATCGCAGGGGCGCGAGCGCGGCGCCACCGCGCGCCACCAGTCGTCGGCGGACGAGAGTGACATCAGTGATAGGCAAGATGGCCGAACAGTGGTGACGGGTAGTGGAATGTTCGGCTGGAAATTTTGTGATTTTCGTGAAGCCCGGATGGCCTAGCGATGGCCGAATTCAACATCGACATCAGCAAATTACCGGAGGATGTGCGTGAAAAGCTTGCCGAGCTCGAGCTCGAACTTTCCGAGGGTAAGTCAAAGTTTCATGAAAAAACGAAAAAAAAGTGGCCAAGGGACGAAAAAAAGATACGATTTTCATTCACGCACTTGGCTGAGCGTTCCGTCAACCCCTGCTGGCTCGTTTATATCTCACGTATCACGCACGTACGTAGCCCTCGCGCTGCAAGGCTCTACAACGCACAACGGTAACCCTTCTGACTCACCCTGTACCACGAATCCCCTCCGTCTCTCTGTGATAATCGATAATTTCTTACTGTTGCCGTTTTCATTCGATATCTCATTGAAACGCGCTCTCTTCCTCCACCGAAACAATCTCAAACGCGAGTCGAGATTTTTTCGATCCTACTCCCGTCTGCCGTACTCGCGGCAGGCTCGTTCCTGTATCTTGACGAAAAACTAAAAACAATCATCAACACGGTAACTATACCTCCAGACGTCCGGGAGTACGAGATGCTCGACCGCGCCTTTTGATAAACTCTCGTCCGCGAGTCACTCGCCTGTGCATTTCCCTCATCATCTCCTCGTATTACCCTCGTCGAGTCATTTTTCCCCGTGCTTTTCTCACCTTTGTGCACTCGCTCCAACACGGAGAGACGTAGAGGGCGAACGAGGCGAACCCCCGACGATGTTTCCCGAACGAGTATGAATCGAGTGTCGCGCGATGGTGCTTTTCGCGATGCTAACGATAACTGTGTGATTAATGCTGAATTAATCAACGCGTTAGAGCCAATTGAGACGGAAAACAAGCGCTTTTAACGTATCCTATGTGCACTGTGACACTGCGGTGTACTTGGCTGTTCGTCATTTGTCCTCCGTTCACTGCATTGCCCGGAAGAGAGAGAGAGAGAGAGTAAGCGAAAGACACGACAGACTCGAATGTAATTGCACTTGCTGAAAATACTTTTTCCGCCCGATGTACATAAACATTTCGCACGTCAATTCTGTCGATAACAGCGCCACAGAGACGCGCCGGAAGCGCGAGAGATCGAAAAAATTGTCATTCGTCTCTCACAGCAGGCGTTATTTTCGAAAAAATCGTTGAGAAGAAACGCACAAAGTGGCGCATGTTTTTTTTTCTCCCCCGAGAACAGAACCGTGGTGCTCCCCCATAAGCAAGGTATAGTATTACAGGTGCCAGAAGGTGGCACACGGCAACAGAGGTCGTTGTGTCGCCTCCGCGATTCTTTCATCGTTTTCATCCTGCGGACGCATACTTTGATACAAATACCGAGCGTGTCTTTCACCGAAAACGAAGAATACACCCGTGTGCGTTTGAATTTTTCATACGGGGCATTCCGCGTCAATACGGCGAGGGTCCGACCCTCATCGTCTTGGAATTTACGTCTAATTAGAGGGCTCTTTATGGGCTTCTTTCCGCCTCGCGGCAAGCGCGTTCTCCTCCCGTTGGCTCGTTTCTTTCCAGATTTTCGCCGCCACCCATTTGGACCCTCGGAAATTTCGATCTTTGTACACAGACATTTTTTTTTATTCAATACCCGAAGCCATTTTTTTCCTTTCTTTTCGTCAGTCCTTTTTCGTAATTTCGGGATCGTTAATTACACGATTGCGAAAATATACGCACGAATATGGAGTTGAGAGGTAATTTGAAGAATCGTCAGAAGAGAGAACGTACTCGATGAAACGTCGGCGATGAAAAGAATTTTCGTGAGGTAGTCGAATGTTCTTTCTTGAGACGCAAGCCCTCCCGAATTTCATGAATATCCGTTCAGCGATATAGCCGTGAAGTGGTAGCAAACAGAGAGCCTTACTTTCACGTTTATAACAGTGGTACAGTACGGATTAAAGCCATGATTGATTTATTCATCAAGAGACTCTAATATCCGTTGGTTATTCGACCTACAAAAAAGCCCGTAATTAAGCGTACAAATCCAAATAGCGACGAGAACGCGACACGCTTGTCTCCTCCAAGTTGAACGCCCCATAGGTGTATATTTCGTGCTACTATCGTGCTATACAATGACCAGACGAGCTGGACTGAGAGAGAGAGAAAATACACAACCGGTTTTTTTCTCTCTCAGCTGCTGTACACGTTACACCACGCCTCCGTGGAATGAAGCGTTATAAAAAGTAATTTCGAAAAACAAAAGTACAAAAGTAAAAATACAAGAATCGAAAAGGCTTTGCCGAGCTTCTAATTGCCCCCCGTGTCGTCCCGATACTCCCTCCGCGGATAGCAGCAGAGGTCGTTTCGGGTGCTTTCCTATGCGCTATGCACGCAATCTACGGTATACCGGGTGTCCAAAAAATTCATACTCCACAATTTAAAGTTACATTCAGGACGAAGTTCCGAGTAGAAATGTATCTCAGCAATTTTTTCATAGGACCAAAATCCAACGACTTATCAATCGTCAAAGTCGGAGCCAATCGCGGCTATATTCATGAATAACTCGGCGGAAATTCGTCGTATCGAAAAGTGCCCGAGGACTTTTCGACTCGGAATTTCATCCCGAATGCAACTGCAAATTCATTAACCACAACTTTTTGGACACCCGGTATACGCCCGGTGCCAGTCCTTGCGAGGCACACGACTGTGCAATCCCCGATTGTCCACGACCACATCCGACCGTGTTCCCTCTGTTTTACACCGAATACGCGAGATGTGTGGCTCTGTCGATCGTCCAACTAAACATTAAGGTAGTTCTATCGTTTTATCGTTTTCTTAAGATTTTGTTGAAAATTTGAATACGTATCCTTTGATGTCATACATACGTGTGTAATAAATTTTGGAAGGTTTTACCACGTGGAAGTTGAGATATTTATTGGTAAAAATCACAATTTTCGGTAGTCTCTCGTAAGAGCGCGTGTTAAAAGTTGCATTTTCATCAATGAATATCTTGGCTTCTACGCGGTGAAGCCTTCTAAAACTTTGCATACATTTTTATGCAACATCAAAGAAGATTTCTTGAGTTTTCCAAAAAAATCTTAAGAAAATTTTTTTCGCAATTTTTGTAATTATAGAGCAAGCACATATCACCTGGGATGACCGTGAATTTGGAGTATGCTGTTCTTTAGTCGATTTGCAACAACTTTTCTTATTTAACCGAAGCCCGCGAACCATTTTGTATGTGAGAAAAACTGCAAAACAATTTCTCGATTTGAATCTAACGATAGAACTACCTTAAGCGTGTCTATTCCTTCCTTGCTTACGTTTTACGTTGTTGAAACTCAACTTGTATCACAGTATCCGTACATACCGCCATGACGCTCTTTGTCCACTCGTTCTCATGCAAATGACGTTACTTTATCCAATGACGCGATGACCAATTCTCCCATGTCCATATACACTCGTAACGTCTACTTACCGTCGTCTCTTGTTCGTCTCTTATTCGCTCTACAATGAAAATCAACTGTACGACCATCAGTGCTCGTCGTACACAAGCGCGTCGGCTTTTGTACTTTCGGTGAATTTAATCTCGCCGTTTTTCAACGACACTCCTCTCTCGCAATTATTTCTTCGACCTGAACTGGCTATCGTTTCCGATGGACGAATTCGTCGCTGTATCTTCGTTTTCCCTATCTTTTTTGTCTCTTCTTCAATCGCGAGTCCCTCGACCACACCGCGTTGTCTCTCTTCGATCCACGAACTAACGATTTTGAGCATACTCGAGTGAAAAAAACGTTTCTACGCGAAGCGACATGGATTTCCCCATACCGCGACGGACGTGCATGGATTTCCCTATACCGCGAAGGACGTACATGCACTTTTCAAACTATGCGAGTGTCCAGCGCGTCCAGGGCGAATATCGGAGAATTTTTGTAATATCCGAGCTAGCGTCGTCACGACTAAAGTATTCAAGCAGGAACGGAAAAACGCCTATAATTATATAATAATACGATTATATCTCTACATTATCCGATATCAGGATACCTCGCGGCGAGGGAATTCATTACCCTTCGGGATAAACTTTATTTCCATGACCGAAAGAGTACGATCGATGAAATACCAAAATTCGATTTTTTTTCGAAAATATCTCGACGCTTTTCAAATTCGATTTTTTTTCGAAAATATCTCGACACTTTTCAAAGTATGCGAGTGTCCATCGCGTCCAGGGCGAATATCGGAGAATTTTTGTAATATCCGAGCTAGCGTCGTCACGACTAAAGTATTCAAGCAGGAACGGAAAAACGCCGATAATTATATAATAATACGATTATATCTCTACATCATCCGATATCAGGATACCTCGCGGCGAGGGAATTCATTACCCTTCGGGATAAACTTTATTTCCATGACCGAAAGAGTACGATCGATGAAATACCAAAATTCGATTTTTTTTCGAAAATATCTCGACGCTTTTCAAATTCGATTTTTTTTCGAAAATATCTCGACACTTTTCAAAGTATGCGAGTGTCCATCGCGTCCAGGGCGAATATCGGAGAATTTTTGTAATATCCGAGCTAGCGTCGTCACGACTAAAGTATTCAAGCAGGAACGGAAAAACGCCTATAATTATATAATAATACGATTATATCTCTACATTATCCGATATCAGGATACCTCGTGGCGAGGGAATTCATTACCCTCTCGTGATAAACTTTATTTCCATGACCGAAAGAGTACGATCGATGAAATACCAAAATTCGATTTTTTTTCGAAAATATCTCGACGCTTTTCAAATTCGATTTTTTTTCGAAAATATCTCGACACTTTTCAAACTATGCGAGTGTCCATCGCGTCCAGGGCGAATATCGGAGAATTTTTGTAATATCCGAGCCAGCGTCGTCACGACTAAAGTATTCAAGCAGGAACGGAAAAACGCCGATAATTATATAATAATACGATTATATCTCTACATCATCCGATATCAGGATACCTCGCGGCGAGGGAATTCATTACCCTTCGGGATAAACTTTATTTCCACGACCGAAAGAGTACGATCGATGAAATACCAAAATTCGATTTTTTTTCGAAAATATCTCGACGCTTTTGAAATTCGATTTTTTTTCGAAAATATCTCGACACTTTTCAAACTATGCGAGTGTCCATCGCGTCCAGGGCGACTATCGGAGAATTTTTGTAAAATCCGAGCTAGCGTCGTCACGACTAAAGTATTCAAGCAGGAACGGAAAAACGCCTATAATTATATAATAATACGATTATATCTCTACATCATCCGATATCAGGATACCTCGCGGCGAGGGAATTCATTACCCTTCGGGATAAACTTTATTTCCATGACCGAAAGAGTACGATCGATGAAATACCAAAATTCGATTTTTTTTCGAAAATATCTCGACGCTTTTCAAATTCGATTTTTTTTCGAAAATATCTCGACACTTTTCAAACTATGCGAGTGTCCATCGCGTCCATGGCGAATATCGGAGAATTTTTGTAATATCCGAGATAGCGTCGTCACGACTAAAGTATTCAAGCAGGAACGGAAAAACGCCGATAATTATATAATAATACGATTATATCTCTACATCATCCGATATCAGGATACCTCGCGGCGAGGGAATTCATTACCCTTCGGGATAAACTTTATTTCCACGACCGAAAGAGTACGATCGATGAAATTCCAAAATTCGATTTTTTTTCGAAAATATCTCGACGCTTTTCAAATTCGATTTTTTTTCGAAAATATCTCGACACTTTTCAAACTATGCGAGTGTCCATCGCGTCCAGGGCGACTATCGGAGAATTTTTGTAAAATCCGAGCTAGCGTCGTCACGACTAAAGTATTCAAGCAGGAACGGAAAAACGCCTATAATTATATAATAATACGATTATATCTCTACATCATCCGACATCAGGATACCTCGCGGCGAGGGAATTCATTACCCTTCGGGATAAACTTTATTTCCATGACCGAAAGAGTACGATCGATGAAATTCCAAAATTCGATTTTTTTTCGAAAATATCTCGACGCTTTTGAAATTCGATTTTTTTTCGAAAATATCTCGACACTTTTCAAACTATGCGAGTGTCCATCGCGTCCAGGGCGACTATCGGAGAATTTTTGTAAAATCCGAGCTAGCGTCGTCACGACTAAAGTATTCAAGCAGGAACGGAAAAACGCCGATAATTATATAATAATACGATTATATCTCTACATCATCCGATATCAGGATACCTCGCGGCGAGGGAATTCATTACCCTTCGGGATAAACTTTATTTCCATGACCGAAAGAGTACGATCGATGAAATTCCAAAATTCGATTTTTTTTCGAAAACATCTCGACGCTTTTCAAATTCAATTTTTTTCGAAAATATCTCGACACTTTTCAAAGTATGCGAGTGTCCATCGCGTCCAGGGCGAATATCGGAGAATTTTTGTAATATCCGAGCCAGCGTCGTCACGACTAAAGTATTCAAGCAGGAACGGAAAAACGCCTATAATTATATAATAATACGATTATATCTCTACATCATCCGATATCAGGATACCTCGCGGCGAGGGAATTCATAACCCTTCGGGATAAACTTTATTTCCACGACCGAAAGAGTACGATCGATGAAATACCAAAATTCGATTTTTTTTCGAAAATATCTCGACGCTTTTGAAATTCGATTTTTTTTCGAAAATATCTCGACACTTTTCAAACTATGCGAGTGTCCATCGCGTCCAGGGCGACTATCGGAGAATTTTTGTAATATCCGAGCTAGCGTCGTCACGACTAAAGTATTCAAGCAGGAACGGAAAAACGCCGATAATTATATAATAATACGATTATATCTCTACATCATCCGATATCAGGATACCTCGCGGCGAGGGAATTCATTACCCTCTCGGGATAACCTTATTTCCATGACCGAAAGAGTACGATCGATGAAATACCAAAATTCGATTTTTTTTCGAAAATATCTCGACGCTTTTCAAATTCGATTTTTTTTCGAAAATATCTCGACACTTTTCAAACTATGCGAGTGTCCATCGCGTCCAGGGCGACTATCGGAGAATTTTTGTAAAATCCGAGCTAGCGTCGTCACGACTAAAGTATTCAAGCAGGAACGGAAAAACGCCTATAATTATATAATAATACGATTATATCTCTACATCATCCGACATCAGGATACCTCGCGGCGAGGGAATTCATTACCCTTCGGGATAAACTTTATTTCCATGACCGAAAGAGTACGATCGATGAAATTCCAAAATTCGATTTTTTTTCGAAAATATCTCGACGCCGAGGTGACCAAAACTGGTGATCCTTCCGGTAGTCTCGGAAGTCGAGATGAATAATTGCGGTCGATGAGTCGCCAAACGCGTCCAAAGCCGATGAACCCGCCGTTCGCTCCCTGTTCGCGCGTATGCGATAAAACGAATAGAGAAAAAAAAACGTGACGATGATTGCGTACGTCGTATCGAGGGAGTGCATCGCGCCTTAGACGTTGTCGGGAGCGCAAAGGAGAGCCGAACGCCAAGTTCGTTCGGCTCTTTGTCGTTCCGCCGGAACTGACGCGTTTGCTCGCGAGCACCCATGTCCGAGCACCGACGCATTTGTCAAACTCCACACCTCGTGCGATTTTATGCGCGAATGAAACGATGAGAATAGGAACAAAAGCGTAATCGCCAGGGTTTTGCCATTCGCGTCCGAAGATAACGAGAAAATTGCCCCCGACCGTCGTCATCGTTCATCGTTGTGCCGTACGTGCACGTCGCGGGATGCACACGTGCGTTCGCGTCGCTCGAAACGTACGTCTATCGACAACGCCACCAAACGGATGAACCGTGCGATTTTTGCCCGCCACAGCGGGCCATTATTCTTCCTTTTCCGTACACTCGAATCGCGCTTCTCCCATTTCCTCATTGGATACTCGTCGGATCGTCGGTGGATGCTCGCTCGTAGGTGCAACTGTGCACGGCTAATGAAACAGGCATGACGCGAAAGAGAAAAAAAATCTCGACGTCTTTTTCTCTCTCCACCCGACGAGTCCCTGCTGGCTCTCATTTCCCCTCGTCTTATTCGAGATCGTCGAGATAGTAAGAGCGATGATGTCCTCTGAATTTTCCGAAAGAGGCACGCCCTGCGGTTTGACAACCGGAAATGAACAATTCGATGGTCCACGAGCGGCAGAAACGTCCAGAAATCCCTTGGTATTTCATTCGTCAATATAATAATAATAATAATAATAATAATAATAATAATATGACCTTATCAGAGAAAAAAAGAAGAGTCAGCCTCCCGCGATGTGCCAAACGTGCTCTGGGCGATTTTCGAAATTGCGACATTCGTATAGTGAAAAAAAAAAATTGTCAAAAATTCCATTTGAAAATTCGGAAAAATCCGTCGATTTTGATTGACAACTCGCGGAGTTTTGGTCGGAGAGAAAAAGTACAAAGATACATTTCGACGCGGAATTTCATCCCGAATCTAGTTTCGCGTTATTATCACCGAATTTTTTGGACACCCTATATAGCACTTTTTCCGCACGTATCTGGTATATCGGTCGATTCGATAACTCGTCGCTGCGGTCAATTGCTTTTTGTATATGCGTACACGTACGCGCGTGTGTGCTCGCGCATAAATGCCTGACGACGACCAGGTGGGCACACACGGAGCGAAACAGATGCGATGATGATCGCATCCATGACGACGATAGCGCGAGGAACGCGTGTCTATGCACCTCGCTGCATATTCCTGGCATCGTACGCGAGAGCATATTCTCGTCGTTACTTACAGCGGGTTAGAGCAGCGTTGCTGTCCGAACGGGTACAAACATGCATGTACACCGACCGACGACCGGCGACCGTCGACCGTGCGGTCACTTAACCGCGCGCGATATCATACACCCAGAGAAAAGATCTATTATGATTGAATAGATTCGTCTATTCAATCTTCATTTATTACAATTAAATAAATTTTTTGTTGGATCAAATAAATTTTTATTTGATTTGATTTGCCTATGTATTCGCTTCTAACATGTATTTTTATTTAACATTGAGATATACTTAATCACTAAATTACACGAATATAAATGATACCATAAGAAATATTTTTCGTATAGTGCATGAATGCTGATATCAAGCATCGTTATTAATAACCGAAAGGCTATGGCGGTGGTATAGTTACGATGGTGGCTACAATTCCTTGTGACGGTCCAGCATTACTGAGGTATAGACGATTCGAGTGAAAAGAATCATAAGTAGCCGTAGCGCAGTGGTTAGCGCTCATCGCTCTCATCGGGAGGACCCGGGTTCGAGACCATCCAGCAGCGGCCACCATTCCGTTCACTCATCGTCACTGGACCGTCCCCACCACTGCAAGACCCTTCGGGTCGTCACATCCTATACAACTACTTCCAATACTAACTCCAGGCTCGTTCCAATACTTTTTAAATAACACTAATAACACTGGTTGAATCAAATAAATTTATATGTTGAATTTGAATAAAAGTCTATTCTGCCAGGAGCCAAGCAAAAAATCTATTCAAATTAAATAGGTTTTATTTGAAGATAATAGATTTTTTTCTGGGTGTACGCAGCGGTAGTATACGCTTGACTCGGCCAGGAGCCTCTCATTTCCTTCTCGTAGTTCGTTATACACCGACGCACGAACGCGCGGTGGTGACACCAACTTTGCAACCGGTGATTACAAAAAAAAACGACTTTTTTCAAACGCCAAAACCCCACGCTCTGTATCGAGTAACTTATTTGATGTACGAGCAAGGAGACGCGTCGGCAGACGCTCGCAGGTGTCGGACGATGTGGATCACGCGCCTCGTCTTTGAATATATATTCCGCCGACACTGCCGTTCAACTAGGAATGCATCGACGACGCGGTCGTTGTGTGTGCTCGTGCGAACCGTTTAAGATCAAGGTCGACCTTACGTGGGTAAACGTCCTCGGGTCTTTGTACGCCTCGAGTGCTGGATCCCCTGCAGGGGATTCGCGCTTTTCTTCTCTTCTTATTCTTCTTCGGCGTTTCCCTCTCTCGCTCCAGCCGGCTGTGAGATACACCGCTGCTGCTTTCGCGACTCTCTCTTTTCCTCTTTTTTACCTCGAAGCCGTCTCTCGAGGTACCACCGGCACACGCGCGAAGAGCTTATCGTTTCACCACCCACCTCGACTTTCAACCCTCTTCTTTCTCTTTCCCTGTCTCTCTTTGTGTCTTGTGCGGAGTTCGAGGGAAGTCTGCGTGATGTAAAAATCCTCCACGCACCGCCAAACTGCAGCCGTGCGCGTCGTTCGCTTCGCGAGACGCGACGCACTCGACGCAACCACCCCGCGACACGCCGTACGCGCTACGAAATGTATCATGCACGCATTCTCGCATGCAATTTCCCTCGCAGACGCGCACTCGGGAAGAAACTTGGATCTCTTTCTCCTCTCGACCTCGGCGGCGACGTAGCGACCCTCATTCGCGGCCCTTGGCGTCCGAGCCGAGGTTACGAAATCGCCATTTTGAAGTTCGGCGTCGTTGAAATCGAACGAAACGCACGATAAACTTCTTTCTCTACCTTCGATACGATTTTCCAAATATTCTTGAGGAATTTTGCGAAATTACGACGATCGTGAAAAAAGTCCAAACTTCAAGGTCATTCGAAGTATTCCCGATCGCACATTTCGAGGCTGTCTGCACCAGCTCTCAAAGTACGATTTCCTTCCGCCATCCCTCGGGGCTCGGTTTCATGAAAACAAGCACTCTGGAAGAAACTTGGATCTCTTTCTCCTCTCGACCGGGGCAGCGACGTAGCGACCCTCGTTCGCGGCCCTTGGCGTCCGAGCCGAGGTTACGAAATCGCCATTTTGAAGTTCGGCGTCGTTGAAATCGAACGAAACGCATGATAAACTTCTTTTTCTACCTTCGATACGATTTTCCAAATATTCTTGAGGCATTTTGCGAAATTACGACACTCTTGAAAAAAGTTCAAACTTCAAGGTCATTCGAAATATTCCCGATCGCACATTTCGAGGCTGTCTGCACCAGCTCTCAAAGTACGATTTTCTTCCGCCATCGCTCGGGGCTCGGTTTCATGAAAACAAGCACTCTGGAAGAAACTTGGATCTCTTTCTCCTCTCGACCTCGGCGGCGAAGTAGCGACCCTCGTTCGCGGCCCTTGGCGTCCGAGCCGAGGTTACGAAATCGCCATTTTGAAGTTCGGCGTCGTTGAAATCGAACGAAACGCACGATAAACTTCTTTCTCTACCTTCGATACGATTTTCCAAATATTCTTGAGGAATTTTGCGAAATTACGACACTCGTGAAAAAAGTCCAAACTTCAAGGTCATTCGAAGTATTCCCGATCGCACATTTCGAGGCTGTCTGCACCAGCTCTCAAAGTACGATTTCCTTCCGCCATCCCTCGGGGCTCGGTTTCATGAAAACAAGCACTCTGGAAGAAACTTGGATCTCTTTCTCCTCTCGACCGGGGCAGCGACGTAGCGACCCTCGTTCGCGGCCCTTGGCGTCCGAGCCGAGGTTACGAAATCGCCATTTTCAAGTTCGGCGTCGTTGAAATCGAACGAAACGCGCGATAAACTTCTTTCTCTACCTTCGATACGATTTTCCAAATATTCTTGAGGAATTTTGCGAAATTACGACGATCGTGAAAAAAGTCCAAACTTCAAGGTCATTCGAAGTATTCCCGATTGCACATTTCGAGGCTGTCCGCACCAGCTCTCAAAGTACGATTTTCTTCCGCCGTCGCTCGGGGCTCGGTTCCATAAAAAATAAGACGATATTCTTTAAAACGGTAGAAAAAATTCGAGAGACAAAGAGCCGCTCTCCGAATACGCGAAGCATTGAAAATTCTCAATCGCAAGGGCGTACGTAAATTCGCGGAGCTTCGTACAGCCCATGAATAGTCATTCGTCGCAATAAAACTCGGGCGACTGAGGTTTTCATCGAGCGGCGTGAAAGAATCCCGAATATCGATCAGGCATGCCTGGTTCGTCGTAGAATCACGCGAGCAAAGGGTCCACGCGAGTTCAACATTCTGAAAACTGCGTGGATTAATGAAAACTTCTTGGACGTCGAGTAAAAAGTTGGACGGTGAAAAAGCTGGTCCATATCAAGTAGACACCACGAAAGTACGGATGAATCTCGTGGAGAGCATCGAGCGCCATGTTTTTTGCGTACCCACGAATTTTCCTGCCGTTCGATCGCTGTCCTGTCGCACAACGCCACCCGGTACCATCCACACTGAGAAAAAAGATTTGGTTGTATCTTGGCATACCAAACTTTTGTTAGACTTTCAGTGAAATAATTTGTTTGCTTCCAACAAATAAATTCATTATATCTCGACGATACTAAACGTTTGAATGATTTTTAATGAAACTGTTTCTTTACGCCAAATAAATGTTTTCATCGACCGCAATTCATTTATAAAAAAAGAGACCTACTTGACTTAAATAAAATTCTATTTAGGGACACTTTTTGGATTGCTATGTCTTGCTATGTCGTTACTAATACTGCGTTGCTATGTCGTTATTGAGAAAGTGTCGCTATGACACTGTCTATGACGCGTTTTTTCTCCTACCAAACGATTTATTTGAAACAAACGAATAATTCTTTGACACAACGAAATCCTTGATGAATGGAGTACTACATAGTCTAATAAAGCATTTATTTCAATGAAATAGGTAGTTCAGTAGATGATACTTGCAAAACTTGTGAATAGAAATATCACTTTTGTTTGAATCTAATAAAATGTTTCTTTGCAATTTACACTTAAAAAAGAATTTGTTTGAAATAACTAAGGCGAATCAATTATAACTGTTTTATTAAGTCGAACAAATGTACTTGTTGAAATACACAAAAATTTGATAGTTTCAAAGAGAAAATTATGCTACTATACGCTATTTGGTTGATGGAACCAGACTATTTTTCTCGGTGCAGTGCCCTCCTTCTTAATCCCCCCCCAACCAGTTTCTTTCTATTCCCGTCTCATTCTCGTTTTTCTCATCTCGTCACCACGCGCCCGAAGAGTGACACCGAAAAATGGGTATATTTTTCCCCACGAGCTGGGGAAAGCTACGTCATACTTTGAGAAAAATGTTGCACCAAATTCATCGAAAAAGTCCGTTACGTCATCGCCCCGGGAGTCGAGCGTTCGAAACTCGATGTGTTAATTGTTTGTTGACTTTGCTTTTTGTCGAGGGAATTAATCGCCGTTGGTTTTACGGAAGTAGCAGGCTCAGCTGGCATACAGTACGTGTGTATAGTACAGACAATTTATATACGTCTCTCGGATGGCTTTTTGCTTGCGAAACGACCGTGTCAAAACAGCTATCGGTGCGGTTGGTGGTCTCGCGGCAAATTTTCCTTCTCTCTCCGTCCGACGAAAGGTCCGCGTCCATCGAGATTCGGAAAGAAGGCTCTCGAGAGCCGAACGCGGATGTTCGATCGTGGAATCGTTCGTGGGCGTTTTCACGACGAGCTCGAAGAAAGTTTCGAGCAGAACTCTCGCGGTCTCGCGATACGTAGGGAGGGACGAGAAAAAAAAAGAGGAATAAACCATCGATAGCACCGCAGCATCGCATGGTCCACTGATGATTTTTCGAATAGATTAGCGAGAAAAAAAAGAATGAAAATCGTTATCGCATCGTCGTTCAAGCGGGGGAACGCCGGAGTTTGAGAATGTCCTTTCTTTTCTCCAACCTTGGTTTCCGGCTGTTAACGAATGGTTCGGAACGCACGACCGAGTGAAAAAAATCAACTCGCGAAATAACGGACACCCTGATAGATGTACGACACGCGCTGGAAGAGACCGCGCGTTGATTAGCACGTGCGGGAACTAACGGAACTAGAGGTCAACTCGGAGGTCGACTTGTCGGCAAAAATCATTCGGTAAAAAAGTAAAATCCCGCGACTTATTTCCTACTTTGGGTCTGCGGCTTTCCACTCGCTTTATTCCCAGCGTGAAAGTGCGTTTTTCCGTACACGATGTGCGTCTCGATATTCGTTGAGGCGAAAATTTTTTAAGAAAAAAAAAAACGAACGCTCCCAAAGTACGGAAACTTTTTGCTCGGAACTGTTTGGAAAATAATAAACGCTCGTAGATAGCGCGTAAATAGTGGAGTTTAGAGTCCCGGCCTGACTCTCCCGCAGCATACCCGAGAGAGGCTTTGTAAAACATTTCCCTCTCAATCCCCGATCGACGCTACCGAGACTCACGAATTCTCAGGCCGGAACTCACCGTCTCGAGAAGATGGACGACCCAGGTCGACCTGGACAACTGGGTGAAGCTACAACTACAAAAACGTTGCGTCAAAAACCGCTGGTAGTATTCAGCGGTTTTTGATTTTCATGAGAATTCGTTGACTACAAAAATGTGTGCCTCAAAGGCTCAGTTCACCAAAGTATCATTGGCATCCATTTCCGGTGTACACCCAGAAAAAAATCTATTATCTTCAAATAAAACCTATTTAATTTGAATAGATTTTTTGCTTGGCTCCTGGCAGAATAGACTTTTATTCAAATTCAACATATAAATTTATTTGATTCAACTAGTGTTATTAGTGTTATTTAAAAAGTATTGGAACGAGCCTGGAGTTAGTATTGGAAGTAGTTGTATAGGATGTGACGACCCGAAGGGTCTTGCAGTGGTGGGGACGGTCCAGTGACGATGAGTGAACGGAATGGTGGCCGCTGCTGGATGGTCTCGAACCCGGGTCCTCCCGATGAGAGCGATGAGCGCTAACCACTGCGCTACGGCTACTTATGATTCTTTTCACTCGAATCGTCTATACCTCAGTAATGCTGGACCGTCACAAGGAATTGTAGCCACCATCGTAACTACCACCGCCATAGCCTTTCGGTTATTAATAACGATGCTTGATATCACATTCATGCACTATACGAAAAATATTTCTTATGGTATCATTTATATTCGTGTAATTTAGTGATTAAGTATATCTCAATGTTAAATAAAAATACATGTTAGAAGCGAATACATAGGCAAATCAAATCAAATAAAAATTTATTTGATCCAACAAAAAATTTATTTAATTGTAATAAATGAAGATTGAATAGACGAATCTATTCAATCATAATAGATCTTTTCTCTGGGTGTACGCCCTGTCGATTTATTCCTTCGAAAGCATTCGTAATATGCATATATACATGAGCGTAAATATTTATGCATTCGGATCGAGAAAAACGCATATTATGCCCCGCTGGTGGTCGCGCGGAGCGCAGAGGCGACTCACGCACCTTTGCTCGCCTCTCCCGGCGATGTAACACCGCGCGCGATATGTGGCTTATCGACATGTACATGCTGTGCAGCAGATACATACAATACGTACAATTTCAAGCACACGAGGCTACACCTACGCCTACCCCTTCCGACCGCGTCGCGACGAGAGTTTCGCCTTTGTGAAAACTTTTCGCGGACTCTCCCTCTCCCACTCTCTGTCGACATCGCGTGGGATCCGTGACGCGGACATTGTCCGATGTCTCCGAATATCCGCCGGTCAATCATCGCTCGAATCGCCGGCGATCGACCGCAGTGGGCAGAAAAAAATGTCCTTGAAACTTCCTCATTCCGAGCTAATGGAAACCCGTATCCGTACGCGCGCGCGTATCGGAATTATATTCCTCGATCGAGAGAAACACAAAGTGCCGCGATGGGAATTTGCATAATGACGATCGAGCCGGGTTAAGGACGTACGGGACGGCCAAGGAAAGTACGTCGGCATGAGAATTTCAGAAACTAGGCGATGCTGTGGAAATTTGAAAAAAAAAAAGTCAGTCGGATATCGAGCGGATGTCGGAAGTTGTTTGGAAGAAAAAAACCTCGGCGAATATCCGGAAAACGTTCGTGCCTCGGATTGCGTCTTTTCCGAGGTGTTTTTTCTTTCTTCAACGGCTTCCGGCGAGTGTCCCATGTTTTTGAATATTTTGTACGCAACGTATGCGCTTGGGGGGGGGGGGGGGATTCGTTTGGTAATCCGTTCGACTCGCATCGCGCAAGAATTTGATCCACCGCCGGGGTACGCGTATGGCGAGGCGTTGATGAAATAACGACGAAAGCGACACCAAGCGGCACGAGCTACATACGACACACCGCGATGGGCGCTGGACGCGTTACGATGCCGCGGACGAAGCTTAACGTAGTTCTATCGTTTCATTCGAATCAAAAAATTGTTTTTCGGTTTTTCTCACATACAAAATGGTTTGCTGGCTCAAGTTAAATAAGAAAAGTTGTTGCAAATCGACTAAAGAACAGCATACGTCAAATTCAAGGTCATCCAAGGTAATATGTGCTTGCTGTATAATTACAAAAATTGCAAAAATGTTTTTCTCAAGATTTTTTTGAAAAACCGTTGAAAGCTTCTTGGATGTTGCATAAAAACGTACGCAAAGTTTCAGAAGGCTTCACCACGTTGGAGCCAAGATATTTATCGATGAAAATGCAACTTTTAACACGCGATCTTACGAGAGACTACCGAAAATTGTGATTTTCACCAATAAATATCTCAACTTCCACGTGGTAAAACCTTCCAAAATTTGTTACACACGTACATATGACATCAAAGAGTATGTATCCAAATTTTCAACAAAATCTTAAGAAAACGATAAAACGATAGAACTACCTTAAGGCGATGTGTTACATCCGTAAATCGAAGCTTAGAAAAATTCTCCCGCAAAATTTATAAATCGGATCGGTTTGAAATTTGGTATGGGTATTTAGTGATATAGCCCGGAGGGACTGACGATTTTAGAATTTCGAAATTTTGAAAATTTGTTCACTCTACAAAAAATTTTTTTTGAAAAATTTCGAAATTGCGAAATCGTCATTCCCTCCGTGTTGTGTCATTAGATACTCACAAGAAATGTCAAATCGATCCGATTTATAGATTTTGAATGAGAATGTTTCTAAATTTCGATAGGGGAGGGGGTATCCCTCATGGCCTTAAGGCGATGTGTTACATCCGTAAATCGAAGCTTAGAAAAATTATCCTGCAAAATTTATAAATCGGATCGGTTTGAAATTTGGTATGGGTATTTAGTGATATAGCCTGGAGGGACTGACGATTTTAGACTTTCGAAATTTTGAAAATTTGTTCACTCTACAAAAAAATTTTTTTGCAAAATTTCGAAATTGCGAAATCGTCAGTCCCTCCGTGTTGCGTCGCTAAATACTCACAAAATATTTCAAATCGACCCGATTTATAGATTTTCCCTGAGAATTTTTCTAAATTTCGATGGGGGAGGGGGTATCCCCCATGGCCTTAAGGCGATGTGTTACATCCGTAAATCGAAGCTTAGAAAAATTATCCTGCAAAATTTATAAATCGGATCGGTTTGAAATTTGGTATGGGTATTTAGTGATATAGCCTGGAGGGACTGACGATTTTAGACTTTCGAAATTTTGAAAATTTGTTCACTCTACAAAAAAATTTTTTTGCAAAATTTCGAAATTGCGAAATCGTCAGTCCCTCCGTGTTGCGTCGCTAAATACTCACAAAATATTTCAAATCGACCCGATTTATAGATTTTCCCTGAGAATTTTTCTAAATTTCGATGGGGGAGGGGGTATCCCCCATGGCCTTAAGGCGATGTGTTACATCCGTAAATCGAAGCTTAGAAAAATTATCCTGCAAAATTTATAAATCGGATCGGTTTGAAATTTGGTATGGGTATTTAGTGATATAGCCTGGAGGGACTGACGATTTTAGACTTTCGAAATTTTGAAAATTTGTTCACTCTACAAAAAAATTTTTTTGCAAAATTTCGAAATTGCGAAATCGTCAGTCCCTCCGTGTTGCGTCGCTAAATACTCACAAAATATTTCAAATCGACCCGATTTATAGATTTTCCCTGAGAATTTTTCTAAATTTCGATGGGGGAGGGGGTATCCCCCATGGCCTTAAGGCGATGTGTTACATCCGTAAATCGAAGCTTAGAAAAATTCTCCTGCAAAATTTATAAATCGGATCGGTTTGAAATTTGGTATGGGTATTTAGTGATATAGCCCGGAGGGACTGACGATTTTAGACTTTCGAAATTTTGAAAATTTGTTCACTCTCCAAAAAAATTTTTTTGCAAAATTTCGAAATTGCGAAATCGTCAGTCCCTCCGTGTTGCGTCGCTAAATACTCACAAAAAATTTCAAATCGATCCGATTTACAGATTTTCCCTGAGAATTTTTCTAAATTTCGATGGGAGAGGGGGTGTCCCCCATGGCCTTAAATAAGCTTCTCGCGAGATCTCTCGGCGGAAGGGAGATGACGCGCCGAAGGGAAAGGAGAACAAAAAGTTATTAAACAGGCGCGAGGAGCGCAGGGAAAAAGACGCGCAACGCGTATACCCTCGCTGGAGCGTATATCCAATTCGATCCAAGCGCGTTTACAGTCGGTTGGCTCATCCTGAACATCGATCGGGGTCCAGCCTGCTCGCGCATGACTTCTCGTATAGATCGCGCCGTTGAAACAGGTAAAACCTGATTTTTTTCATCACCGCTCGAAATATTACGTCAGAGTGGGTGATGTCGAATGATGGAATCGGGGTCGGGAGGCTGAAAAGCAGCTGCGTTTCGTTTTTCTCGCGAGAAAGAGCCGTTTACGCTGTTGGCAATGGCGATTCGTCGTTTTCGATATTCGATGACTCTGACGTCACCCGGTATAAGGCAACCGCGACTTGTAGCTCGCGGTTGAACGCGGTATCTCTAGTCCTTTTCCACGTCGAAGATGGGATGCTGCGGACCGAGTCCCATAAACGAGATGGAGAGGGAGAATACCGTGTACGGCATGCAGCGAGGGAGATGAGCTATATAGGACATGACGAGAGGACGGCGAGAGTGGACGGACCGCATGCCACCACTCTCCTCTCGTTTGCCTCGTTGGTTCGCGCACGGCACCGCGAGCGGGTATGCGAGCAGCGATAATAAGCTCGCGCGATACACACCTTCGTGCGCCTTCGAGTCCGAGACCGGCACGACTCTCGCCGGAGAGGGACTCTCGAGAAGGGGCGGAGGAGGAGGGTTTGCTCCTTCTCGCTCCTTCACTCCCGTAACTTTTTCATTTCACCGGGCCGCCTTCCAACAGGCCCCGGAGAGGCAAGTTGCGCCGACGGAGCAACAACTCGCTCGAGCCTTCTTTCACGAACGAGCAAACGAGTAAACTCGCAGCGGGCGAACGCGGCGCGCGCGCCCGCGATCCAACCAGTGATTCTCGCAGAGTTCTCGACAGTTTGTTACACGCTCTTCCATCGGGTTTTCCTCGCGATCGAAGATAACACACGTTTTGCACGGCTTTTTACTCACCACGAGCGCCTCGTCCTCGCACTTTCGCTCGAACCGCCAAGGAATAACAATGAAAGGGTCACGTTGACCGCTGCTCGTTCGTCCGTCGTTGACTATGGCGCGAGTTTGATCCTCGTTGCTGGATCGACAATCGGGCATCGATCTAGCGATGGCGAGTGTGGAATGCGGTGTCAGTGAGGATCCGGCTCGGGGATTCGTCCCTCGATCGGTGGCGCCTTGAGTCGCGCGGTTAACTTTGTTTTTTTTCTCTCTCCCGATACACCGAAAACCGCGAATCGCCGACAACGATGTCTCGCGATGTGATTCTCGCGAGAAATTGGATGCAGTGCAGTTTTATCGGCAAACATTTTATCTCAAAATGATGATTACGTGAAAACGAGCTCAGAGTGATCCACAGGGGGCACAAACACACACACACACACACACACACACACACACACGGGTGAAAGGATTATGGGAGTGAGCGAGTGAAGATCGAGAGTGGATCCGCGCACGGACGTCGAGCTCTGCCTCGAAGAAGCGTGTCTCTCGTCGAGACACTATCTCGTGAGATTGTCGAAAGCAGATGAAACAGAGTCTCTCGCTCGTGGAATCGTGAGAGCCGAGCTGCTGAATCTTTCGGTAAATTGAGAGACGCGGGAGCACAGTGCCGCGAGATATCCAGCAGCGAGAGAGATGCTGCATGGTGAAAGAAAGACCCAAGAGTCGAAAGCATCGCGGTGGCACGCGAAAGGGCGAGTAGGAAGCCTGAATTATCGCGCAGGCTGTATAATCCACCGAGTTTTTCGACCTCTCGGAGAGGGAGAGAAAGTCTGCACGAGGGAAAAAGCAATGCGTCTGTATATCGCGTGACGCGACGCCGAACGGCAATGACGCGGCGGTTTCCATGTTATTTTTGCGATAAAACAATCGGGCGCGGATGGATCAGGAAGAAACGCGTTCTCCGATGTTCGTCGAATGTTTGCGAAGTATATCGTGTTGTCGTTGAAAATGGTACAATCGCATAGTCGGTGCAAGGTCGCCTCGAGGTGGTGAGACGTCGGAAGCGAGGAGGTCCCATGAGGCCGATCTCGTTTGAGAATTTGCGGAGGCTCGTTGGCCGCAAGAAGGACAGGAACGAGCCCTCCTTCAAGCGCAGCGAGTCCTTCAAGCGCATATCCATCAGAAAGAGCTACCTCGACCGTGGCAAGAGGCGAAACAAGCTTCAAAAAAATCCCCCTCCGATCGACAAGGAATCGGAGGATAATTGGCGCGTGGCTGCCGAAACGAAGAATGAGAAAGACACGTTGGAGAAAGTCCGCGAAACGATCGCGACGACGATATTGATCCAGGATCAATCGGACACGAGCAAGCTTCGCAAAGCTGCCGGTACGATCGCTTATGACGAGTGGATAAACGACGTCAGTTCGCCAGTACCGGAAAACATCGAGGACGAAGGAGGCGAGCCGCCGTCGCGTGTTGGAAATACCGGCGGTAGCGTGACGGATGAACTGGCGGTCTTAAGATTGGACGGATCACCCGTATTTCCCAGGTCCATCAGGAGTCCCGTCTTACCCGTTGTGCCGGTCCTAGCAGCCGAGCCAACAACGGAACCCATAGACGAAACGATTATTCGCAATGGCCCGCTAATTCCCGTCGAAGGCCCACCTAGCGTCAGCGTTAGTTTAGGAAGAGTCTGGCGCGACGCCGTTCCGATACCCTTTCCATCGCAATTCCATTCCACCTGCGCCGCGCATCGTTCGTTGGACAGCGGCCTCAGGGAGAGAAAGGCGCAACCAACGGTGGCGAGAACCGTCTCGGCACCGGAAAACTCACTCGACAAGGACCCGCCAAGCTCGTCCTTTGGCTTTTCGCTCTCGATATCGAGACTCGCCGATCTTCGAAGCAACGGGAATGGCTTGTTTCGCCGGAAAAACCCAAAACCATCGCCGATCGTCAACAACGACGGATACGCGAAACGCATGGGGGTCCCTGGACGAGCGAGCGGCCGTACACGAGCGGCGAGGACTTGGCGAAAGAACCACCACTCGGTGGGCAATGGCGGCGGCACACAGCGGAGCGCTCGGGTCGCCGCTGACGACGCGGACGACCGGATACGACCCGCGAGCCCCGTTTGTCCCGTGTGGTTCGTTGCACCGGAAAAACGTCGTTCCAAGAGGCAACGACGGGTCTGGCGCGAAATTCGCTGTTCGAGAGCCCCCGAGGACGATCGTCCGTTCGTCGACCCCAAATCGGACATGTCGGATCGGATCTCCAATGTCTCCGACGAGTTTGACGATCAGCAGCTACTTCTCTCCGGCGATTTCAACGAGAGGCGTCATGTGTTTCACGCGAGAGCCACCGCAGCGCCACCGTCGTCGTCCCTCGGCACTGCGACCTCGTCGAGCGCTTGCTCGCGAATCTCCACCGCGTCGTCGAAATCGCACCGGGACTCGGGCTCCTCTTTCGCACCGAAAATCAGTGACTTTAACGAGGATAAATTGTTCAGCGAGCAACTGAGGATCAGCGGGATTCTGTCGCAGAGACCAACGTGGCGCCCGGCGAACCCTCTGTCGATAAATTATTTCGCTAGTGCTCAATTCTTGACTTTCCTAACGAAAAATTCCGGCAATCTCGTTGCTGTTGACGCCGACGAGTTTGACGATTCGCCGGCAAATTATGCGCGTTTCACGTCGAGCGATACCGAAAGCGAGACTGAGAATCGTCGGCGGCGTTCTCCGATGAACAACGATGACAAAATCCATCAGCGGATTCAACGTGAAAAACCAACAGGGCCAAAGAGACGTCCGCTGAGAAGAAAGTCGCAGTTGAAACGGTCCAACGGTGGACATCCGGTTTATCTCGTTCGCAAGTGTTCCTCCCTCAGGAAACGACCCAGTAAGATCCTCTCCGAACGGCGATCGCTGCACTGAATAATTACAGCACTTTTTTCACACCTGTACAGCGTGTTTTCCATCCAACAAACCACGTCCTACAAATGACCTTCGATCTATCACACTAGTTCGGCATGCCTAATATAATTTACCCGTATTTCTGTGTCAAAGGTCATTTGTAGGTCATATTACGTGGTTGAACTCATTCGGATGCTGGGTGCAATATCCAAGCGGGGAACATACGTAATTCCAGCTAAAACACGTTTGTGCGGCCTTCGGGACGATTCAAATACCGATATGGAAAAACTTTGTGTGTTTTCAAACCCGCCAGGAATATTCAGATGTTCCGTATCTCGTGTCTCACCCTGTATATGGAATTTTCTCATTCGCTCGTCACCGAAACGGGACAAACCGATCGAGAACGTTCGGCAACCTGGGGCCGCCTTAGATTACCCACGTCGATCGCTCTCGTCGCTCCGCGATTTCGCAATTTCGCAATTTCACTCGTACACCTGGAGGAGAGAGCGACTTTGTGACAATCGCGTAGATTTATCGCTGCCCGTCCAGCGCCCAGATACATGTAGAGTCTCCATTTCGCGCCAAAAATCGTACAAGTCGCAGTTTCGTGGAAGCACGTTGTTTCCAAATTATTTGAAAAAATCAGCAATCTGTTGAAAAAAAAAGAAAACAAATTGCGGCTCATTATCACATCTCACGATTGTGACGATGTTATCCGATGATCAGACTTTGTCCCTCGACTCGTTTCGCGCGTTGCTGCATGCGCAAATGCACCGAAAGCGCATCAATACATGTACAGAAAAGAGGCGCGTTTGTTTTGCAAGCGAAACTCGACGTTCCGGAAACGCGATTACGAAGGCGGCCTTAGCGTTGCGTCAAATAATTATTTATCTCTACGAGGCTCGCGCAATTCGTTGCAATAATTAATTATCGTGCTCCTGTGCGTTCTGCTCTCTCTCTCTCTCTCTCTCTCCCTCTCCCGCCCGGCTGCGAGGCTAAGATCCATGGCTCCCGTAACGTTACGTTTCATATCGCCCTGTTACACAAATTCATCGTTTCACTCGTTACGAATCGCCCGGAAATACCTCGCGTTTACAAATTCATATATTCCTGCATTAAACGAGGCTGTGTATCTCTTGAAAAAAATTACAACTGTATAATTCATCATTTCCTCATTCCTCAACGTCAGTGTCGTGCGGAGGGTTTCTTTTTTCTTCTTTTTTCCTCAATCCATGTTCGAAGAGCGAACGTCGCCTTTTTAAATCGAACGAAAAATCCTCTCGTTCAGCTGGACTTTTTATTCGATTCTTTCTTTCCCGCGTCTATTTTTTCTCTACATTCTGTTCTCTTTTCAACAGGGGACATTACGCAGAAGGGCTACGAGAAGAAACGAACTCGTCTATTGCAGCAGTATGCCTCGAAGCAGCTGGGTAAGTCGACAGACACGTACATACCGCTGAACGAGTTTCTTTCACAGATTCTCGTCGTGCCCCATCGTCGCTCAAAGTCCCATTTATCGAATTAATCGAGAAAAAAATTCGTCACGATTAAAAGTACATCACCAAGGTTTTATCTGACAGTTGTCGTTTGTTTTATTTACTCTATACTATTTGTTACGATCAAACAAAAAAAGAAAGAAATCTAGTAAATTAGCCAACCATCACCGACAAAAAAATTCGACGATCGTCGATAATGATCGATTTTTTCAAGGACGTATTGCGAGTTTGAGAAGAATGTTCGTGCTTCTCATCGAAGATTGTGCGATAAACGTTGAAAATGGTTCCGCGAGATGAATCCAGAGCCACTGTTTTTAACGCTTACTGCACTGTCCTGAATAATTGTTTTCGCGTCTATGATTAATAAAAAGTTGCAATTAATATCGTACGAGCATCGAGCTTAACTCTTAACGGTGTTGGAACAATGAGGAATGCTGGTTACTTTTCGCATCTCCATTGTACTTGGGACAATATCGCGAGCATTAACAATGTAAATGTACATGAATTGATTAATATATCCCATCGTTTTAACGACGGAACTATTAAAACGTTTCACGCATGACGATTAACTCATTTTTTCATGCATAAATCGCTGTCTACCGCAGAGATTCTCTTCCCACTCTCGTTTTATCTCGACGATCCGCACAATGCACGAGGGCTCGCGACTTTTTCCTACTTTTTTTTACATCGCTCTTTGATTCTTCGCATTCGTTGCTTTGTCCTTTCGTGCTCGTCGTTGCACACACACACACACACACACACACACACACACACACACACACACACACACGCACACACACACACGAGTACCAAACGAGAACGAACAACGTTGAAATTCGCATCGATGGAGCTCGACGTAAAATACGATTTTCCAACATTTTTTCGCGACCGATCGCTCTTCGAATTTATGTCTGATATTTTTTCGATGTGTTCGAAGTTTGCATCTTCGGAATCCAACGAAATATACGATAATACGAAAAAATGCCGATTTTCGTTCGATCGTTTTTTTGATAATTTCGCGGTTGTAAACACTCGTATTTTCGTTGCCTTCCAACGAGACCCCTCGCGATGAAAAAAAAGAACAAATGGGAATGGGAAAAATAGGAAAGACGATGTTTATTTCGTCTCACCGTCGTTCAAAGTGGCGTTCCGATTCTCAGCCTTCTGCACGCTGGGATTGCGTCCGACGAACAATAGCACGTATGTAATAACGCAATGTTTACAACGCCAGAGGAGAGTCGTCAGACTTTTCCGACTAAATATCTCGTATGCGCTTTTTCAACGCTTCGCAGCGCACGCGCTTGTGTCTACTTCTTTATTCTCTTTCTTTACGTAATTCCCAAACAGTCGTGATGCGTAACGACGCGAAAATAAATATACACGGTGTCTCAAAAATCAACGTTGACGGTTTAAAACTAGATTCGGGAAAGAAATTCCGAGTCGAAATGTGTTTTGGTACTTTTTCATACGACCAAAACTCAACGAATTCTCAATCGTCGAAATTCCATCCGATGGCTTCCGAATTAATAACTCAACGGGGGTTCGTCGGATCGAAAAGTGCTTAAGGACTTTTCGACGTGAAATCGTATCCCCAATTCGATGTTAAATTCTCGGTATGCACTTTTGGGACACCCGGTATATCTCGTAATCGCCGGACGCTGCAGAGTCGTCTGTTTCCTTAATTGGCAAAATGTTTATAATCAATATTACACGCGTATAATTAACGAGATTCGACGAAATCTTGGCCGCGCTTCGTACACACATCGAGGAATCGAGAATTACGAAAAAAACGTGTATATTACAGAGACGAAACGAGCGTGGACGGAGAATTTATCGCGGACGACTTTGACGTACAGAGAAAAGCGTGTCTGAAAACGTGATAAGCTCATCGATCGCGCGGCTAATTCGCCCCTTTCCGTTTCGATTGGCCCACTCGTTGTCGTGTCAAATTCGTGTCACGAAATATGTTGTCATCAGGGCGAAAACCATCGTGTATTTTCGTGCGGGATAAATTTAGCGATCAGGAGCTTTGAGAGAGTCGAGTTACGCTCTGTTGGATTTATACTCGCGCTTCTGCCCTCGGAAAACTCTTTCCTTCTCCCTCTCTCTCTCTCTCTCTCTCTCATCACTCTCTTTATCGCCTTATTATTCCAATTGAACGAACATCTCGGACGAACGAGCATCGCAAAGGCGAGAAGAAAGAGGTCGTGGAATAGGACGGAGGTTGCCTCTACGGTCGCGCGGAATTTTCAATCAATTTCTCAAACTATTTCTGCCTCCTGGATATTTATGGAGAGCTGGAAACATCGATTATAGATTTTTTTCGGAAATTGTACAATTTTCGTGATTTCGCGAGGAAAGTCCTTGAATATATAAAACAATCATAAAACCTAAAGGTATATACCGCAAGTGCGCGAAACTATTTGACTGATTTTCCCATTTTTGTCGCGTTTTTCATTCCCGAGCTTCTCGTACATCTCCTCTCTGAATCACACTCGCAGAGAGGAAATCGAGATTGAGGTCATTTCGCGTAAAAATAGTCAAACGCGACGATGGACCGATCAATCTTCTCCGTCGATAATATCTCCTACGTGTCAGAATTTCGCATCAGCAGCAGCGCGTATCTCGGGTATCTTTCGTTGCTGTACGCTTAACCGCGAGGGTTTGAGTCGAACAGGGGGGGGGGGGGGGGGGGGGAGGATGTAAAGATCGATATGAGAGAAAACGAAAAGGTTGGAAAGGCGGAGAGGAGAACAGGATGTTGAAAGAGGCTATTAAAGTGGTTTTTTTTGTATAAATATGAAGAAAACATACTTTGAATGAAGAAAATGTGGAAATTGCGAAGAAAAAGATTCAGATGGGGCTGCCGTGTTGTCGGGGCAAAGAATAAGCGGTGCGTGTTGAGCAGATCGAGGTACGCCAGCGTCGATTCGATGCGCGCACGCGTTACTGTACGAGGCGAGTTGCCCGAGACAACATCGAACAAGGAAATGCGGAAGAGGTACTTGCGCGTACGCGTAAGCCACATTTGCCTCTGTATGTTATTCCGCGCAACGTCCGTAACAGAATAGTACATCATACGTGCGTCAAACTGGTATAACAGAGAGTACAACATATACAGGGTGTCCCAAAAAATCGATACTAAAAATTTACAGGCAGATTCCCGATGAAATTCCAAGTCGAAATGTATTTCGGTTTTTTTTTTGTAAGACCGAAATTCAACGAGTTATCAATCGTCAAAGTTTGAGCCAAAACTAATTTGTAACTCGACGCGGATTGGTCGGAACGAAAAGTGCCCAAGGACTTTTCGTCTTGGAATCTCGTCCCCGATGTAGCATTAAATCATCAGCACCCGATTTTTGGGACACCCGGTATATTGGCGCTCAGGGGCATCCTCGAGTCTCGTTCGGTCGAGTAGAAGCAGCTGACTCGAGTACCGTCGGATCCTCAACAATGCCGAAGAGACCCATAGAGACGACGTTTAATCCGCGAACGCGACTCTGTGTGTTTCTCCGTATACGTGTTTTGATTTTCCTTCCTCCGTCCCTTATCTCTGCCGCCGTTACAAACAGCTGGCATTATCGAGCTCGATGCGGAACGAACAAACGACCACCGAGCGTCGGAGATTGCGCGGCAGAGAGGAGAATCGCAACTTCAGCGTGACCGGAGACTGGGAAATGTGAAAGAGGGCGCGCGCTTGGAGGAGGGAATGAAAATTATGAAAGATGATTATTCGTCGGAGCGAGTCGAGAAAAGTCAACTCCCCGTTGAAGCGGTGAAAAAAAAACAGTCGTCGGAAATAAACTCGAGATATCCGTGGACGCGGTAGCGTCTCGACGCCAAGACGAAAAAAAACGACAACAGTCGTGCGATATTTTTTTTCTATTAAAGATCATCTTTCCAAGTCTACTCCAGAGCTATCTGAAAAGAAATCCGAAATCTCGAAATTTCAGTAAAAAAAGGACACAAACAGTTGTTATTTAAAGGAGAATTTTGGGCTTTTCTGAGTTAAATACCGAGTTTTCGATTAAATATCGGTGATTTTCGCAATCACCGGGAAAAGATACATCGATATAGACTGTTTAATCGAATTTAAAAAATCGAATTTTTCGCCAATTTTTGTCAATGTGGTTTAACCACTAAAAAGCCCGCCATTTTTTCCCCCTTTGAGGTAGATACTCCCACTTGCGCTTGTTCTCTTTGCAATTGTCGAGGCTTCAAAATGCCGTTTGGTTCATCGAGATATCTTGATTTTTCGATTTTTGGCAGATTTTTAAAGTTGGTCCTTCGATTTTCGCCAATTTTCCCATACATACCCCTTTGCGTTTTTTTCGCCGATTTTCAACCCTGATTTTCAGGGTGAAGCAATCGAGCTATCGACATTTAACTTTCACCATTGTTTAAGTCTACTCGAGGGCTTTTCAAAACACCCCCAAGAAATCTATGTAGCTCCATTAGGGAAAAAGTTATGATCATTTGAAATTTCGACTTTTCGACGATTCTGGAAAAGTGGAGAAAAATGGGTCGAATTTTTTTTTTCAAATTTTCAATCTTTCAGAAGCTCATTCGATCGGAAATTTTCCGCAGATCACGAAACCCACCGACTTTTTCCCGAAAACTTGATATTTCAATGAGAAAATCGTAATTTATTGACAAAGTTCGAATTTTCGGATCGAAATATTGCTTTCTTAAAAAAACCTCTGCTTCCGCCGTTGATCCTCAAACATAGATCAGGTCGCCGAGCGAAAGTCCGCAAGAGACAAGAGAAAAAAGGCGAAGCAGGGCGCGCACCGTGTGTCATGTATACAGTGGGGAAATTTGACATGTTTTTCTTTTATGCACGTGTCGCAAGCAGCCGGTGGAAATGCAAGTGGCGTCGTTGGCGTCAGCGGGGGTGAAAGAACGGGTTATGGAAGCGGTGGTGGCGGAGGAGGAGGAGGCGGTGGCGGTGGCGGCGGAGGCGGAGGACGACCGCAACCACGTGCGAGACGAACGCAACGTCGCGTCACGCACTCGGAGAAACGTTATCACTCAGGTAGAATAGTGGATAATGCCGATCGGAGCGTTAATTTTCCGCCTCGGCGAAGCTTCGAAACTCCCCCAACGATTGTGCAAAACTCGCTCGTCTGTCACCCGATTTTCCCCACCATCTCGCTTGGCTTTTACCCCGAAATTTCCACGAAAAAAAAGCGCCCGTCACGATCGATCAACGGCGGTTAAAATTGTCAACGAAAAACCCCGCTGGGATGCAGAATTTCATTATTCCGAAAATTTATCCCGACGCTCGATCGTGCCGCGCGTTTCACCGTGTATAATCTTGGAGCATGCCATCTTTTTATCGTCTCTCGTGCCTCATGCCTTTTTATCGTCACCGTAGCTCGTTGCTTGTTGCATGCAAACACCGATTTTTCATTAGCTCGTTGGCTCGTACAAACGTAACGATGAGGAGACACGACCATTTCCCGTTTTTCCGGTGCATGCACTCGACACTCGCTCGTCACTCGAGCGAAACCCAACTTATCGCCTCGAGCCGGGAGTGGAAAAAATCGTCCTCGCTTCTGCCGTATGGAAAATTATTTCCCCCGCAGTTTCCCACTGGCCCTGACGGGAAAATGTCCCCCGGCTCGAAATCCTCGATATATTATCGTTACCGTTATCCGATAGATCGGCAGCGACGTCTCGAAAAACGTCACTTGATTATCAGCAAAACTTCAATTTTCGCTTTTGTATAAAAAAAAGACGCCACTTTGGCACAGCTGATCATGTAAACCGATATACGCCGAAGTAAAAAATCGTTTTTCCCGTTTCTATCGCTCCTCAGTGGCGCAGACGCGTTCGCGATTAAACGCAGATCGAATGTCGAATATTTCGAGAATCGGGATGAATCGAGTTGCGTAATTGCGGGGAAAAAAAAACTTGCCTAGCAAATTGGAGAACCGGAAGAGGAGGCTTGAAAGAAAAATATATGAAAGAGATATTTAGTAGAAGGAAAATGCGGGGGAAATACGAAGGCGAGAGTAAGACCTTCGAGTAAGCTCGAGGCGGGAAAAAAAAAGACGGAAAGAGGCAAGAAGAAACGAGAGTCGATCGCTCATTCGTCGGGCAGCGAGAATCTCTCAATCGCGTATGGACCGCGCGGGATGAAAACGGGTAGGGTAGAGGGCGTATGGTGATGAGAAAAAATGAAAAAAAAAAAAAAGAAAAAGGTGGCAAGAGGGCGCGGAGATGGAGTCACACACATAGTACATGTAGGAAAAAGAGGGCGCGAATGTCTGGCTGTCGAGCCACTCGACGGATTAATTGCAATGGAGGTGCGACGTCGCGTTAATTAAACCCGAGATTCTCCCTTGTTCCTCGCGGGGTTGGCGATAGGGAGATGGGGGCGGTTCGCCCGAGGATCACGTCGAGGGATGAAAACGTTATTTTGGCATTGTACGATTTTTTCATATTTTTTTGCCATTTTTCTTTCCCAGCCTTTCGCGACGGCGATAGTCGGTGCGCTCGCGCGCGAGAGCGTTGATTTTTTTCATTATTTTCCGGAGTTTTCGCTCTCGCGGCAAAAATATTCTACGAGAGACGAGAGCGAATGACCTTTCGACCTATTTTTCCACGCTGGTCATCCACGACGTTTCCGGTTTGGAATGTTGAAAAAGAAACGTAACGATCGTGCGGATAGCTTGGAAAAACAGAGTCGCCTACTCGCGAATGGAGAGAGTCGAGTAACGCGAAGGAAAAGACGCTGAGAGCTTGGGTGATCTGCCCGATCGCGATCAAAGTCGTGTCTCCATGTCTCGTGTTTTTTTGTTTTTTTTTCGTTGTTGCTGTTGCATGAAGGAGGCCGCCTGGTAACCGCTGGTATCGCCAGTCCTCCCGGTTCCGGCGGATCTACCGGAAACTCGGCGGTCAATACAAATTCGGCGGCTGCGAGACGCGGTAATCGCAGACTGACGCGCAATGAAAGTCGCTACCATTCCGGTGAGTACAGCAAGAGCGTGGCAACTTGGCGCCGCTTGGTCGTCGGGGTGTGTAGAGCGGCTCGGTTGGGCGGGTCGGGGAGAAGAAAAAAGAAAAAATGACGAAAACACCGAATTTGGAAAAGAAAGTATCTCATCCCGGTGCTGTCGTACACCAGGGCTGGGCAGCACGATCGTAAATCTCGCGAAATTTTGTCACGAAGATACTCGACATTGACGCATTCCCATCGGTTGCTCAACAAGTCGACGAAACATGCACGTGTATACCTCGCTCGATCGAGCAAACTTTCACGTATACTTTTTTCTCCTTTCTTTGGTCTCGTTTTTTTTGTTTCCTTCGAGCTTGCTTCGCCAAACAACTTGGGTTGACAAAATCGTCAAGAACCGCGTATATCCGTATAACTGCGGGCGAATTAATAATCGGCCAGGACAGTTGCCTTAACGACGCATGACGCGAGTAAATAATAATAATAATAATAATAATCGTATCGTACACGTCGAGGAAAAATGTGATTGTCCGTCTCGATGTTGTTTTTATCTCATCGTAGAAATGCTGGTAAAAGAGACTCTTGGATGATTTTGTGTCGTCACCCAGTATGTATTTGGATCGTACGCCATTTTGTTTAGCGATTTGTTCGAATGTCGGTTTCGGAGGGTGGAAAGGAGGTAATTGAGGAGAATAACGAATGTGCGATGGGTTTATGCAGAGGTGCGTCAGGAAGCGGTGCAGCAGGCGCTCGCGGCGATGCAGGGTCGTCCGAAACCGTCGTTACCGATGCCGTCGAAGCGCACGTCCGTGATGGCCCGATCGCCCGACCGCGATCGCCGGGAGAGCGGGGAATCCAGCAGCGACGAGGACAGCGTCGTCACGGAGGAGAGTCCCGGTGCTGGAGGCGCGACCGGTACGGGATTGTCGGACACGAGCAGCACGGGATCGGCGCGCGACACACCACCACCGCCGAGACCACCGGCGAGAAGGCCACCGGCGGACATAACTGACATCGCCGAGTACACACCGCACGCTTATTGCAACATACAACCACCGGATGTGACGCACACGACGACGCAATCGAGAAGGCCGGGTGCGGATCGGGTGAACCGTTATCACGTCGTCGAGGAAAACAACACCGGTACGACCGGGAGATGGAAAGTCTCGGCGAAGATTCAACAGCTGCTGAACACCCTGAAACGACCCAAGAGGCGACCTCTGCCGGAATTCTACGAGGACGACGACATAGAGCTCGAAATCGCTGCGAACCCGAAAGATCCGAACGCGCCGAAACCGGAAGGTAGCACCATGACCTCGGCCATCGGTGAACAACTCTCGGTACCTTCGGGATTGCCGCGGTCGCTCGAAGCCGCCATACAGAGGTTATTTCTCATTATTCCCGCTAGGGTAGACGTAAATTCTCTTTGCTAATGTGGAAAAATCGAATTTTCAGGTACGGCTCGGCGACGTACAAGGCGCCAGCCGCAACGGTACTCGATCCCAATGGTAAACTCTGCGTCACGCTCACCTATGGTAAATTATTGTCTCGCTCGCACAAGATCGCCTACACCCTGTTGAACAAGGCTCTCAGCCGCAACATCGGTGACGTTTGCCTCAAGCCGGGCGATCGGATAGCCCTCGTTTATCCGAACAACGATCCCATCAGTTTTATGTGCGCTTTTTACGGCTGCCTGCAAGCCGGCATCGTGCCGGTACCGATCGAGGTACCGCTGACGCGTCGGGACGCGGGATCCCAGCAGATTGGCTTTTTACTCGGCAGCTGTGGCATCCAGGTGGCGCTTACGAGCGAGGCGTGTCTCAAAGGCCTGCCGAAAACCGCTGCCGGCGAGGTCGTCGCTTTTAAGGTCGGTACTCAAAAAGAATCCCCCCTTATTTCGATTATTCCCTATAGCCACCGATTATTCACAACGATATTTGATACGACAGGGATGGCCAAAGCTGCACTGGTTCGTAACGGAGCATCTTGGAAAAACGCCGAAAGACTGGACGCCGCCGCCGAGGCTGACGGACGACACGCCGGCGTACACGGAATACACGACGGACAAGGACGGCTCGGTGATGGGCGTCACGGTAACGAGGTCGGCGATGCTCTCGCACTGTCGTGCCCTGACGATGGCCTGCGGCTACACCGAGGGTGAAAACGCCGTTTGCGTGTTGGACTTTAAGCGCGAAGTTGGATTGTGGCACAGCACGCTGACCAGCGTGCTCAACGGAATGCACGTTATATTCATTCCGTACGCCCTGATGAAGGTCAATCCAGCCAGTTGGATGCAAATGATAACCAAGCACAGGGCGAGCGTCGCCGTTGTGAAATCGAGGGACCTTCACTGGGGCCTTTTGGCGACCAAGGATCACAAGGACATATCGCTGTCCTCGCTGAGACTGTTGCTCGTTGCGGACGGTGCTAATCCTTGGTCGCTCTCCTCCTGCGACCAGTTCCTCTCGGTTTTTCAATCGAAAGGCCTGCGACCCGACGCCGTTTGTCCATGCGCTTCCTCCTCCGAGGCGCTCACCGTCTCGGTCAGGAGACCCGGTCGCGCCGGCGTCAACGCCACCGGTCGCGGTGTGCTATCCATGTCCGGTCTGAGCTACGGCGTCGTCAGAGTCGACCAGGAAAACTCGCTGACTTCCCTGACGCTCCAGGACTGCGGACAAGTCATGCCCGCCAGTGGGTTGACATTTTTTTATCAAGCTTTTCGATCTTGCGGTTAGATGGTCAGGGTTAACCCGGGAGGGGGGGATAACGAACGGTGTGCTCCGCAGGTATCGTCGTTGTCGTGAAAATCGATGGTCAACCCTTCATTTGCAAGACGGACGAAGTCGGTGAGATTTGCGTGCACGGCCCGGCGACGGGCTCGCAATACTGGGGTCTCCAGGGTCTCACCAACAATACCTTCAAGGTTTCGCCGCTCCAGGCGGACGGCACGGCCATCGGTCAGGTGGAATACGCGCGCTCGGGCCTCCTCGGATTTCTCGGTCCGGGCGGCCTCGTCTTCGTGTGCGGTTCGCGCGACGGTCTCATGACCGTTACCGGCAGAAAGCACAATGCCGACGATATCATTGCGACGGTATTGGCCGTCGAGCCCATGAAGTTTATATACCGCGGTAGAATCGCCGTGTTCAGCGTCAGGGTCCTGCGGGACGAGAGGATATGCGTCGTGGCCGAGCAGAGACCGGACTGCAGCGAGGAAGAGGTCAGAGCCGCGTTTTTCCCACTTTTTTTTCTACTTTTCTCATCTCCCCGCAGCTTTTCCAACATGGCCGCTCGATTTCCAGAGCTTTCAATGGATGTCGCGCGTCCTCCAAGCCGTCGATTCCATCCACGCGGTTGGTATTTATTGTCTCGCTCTCGTCCCGCCGAATTATCTGCCCAAGACGCCCCTCGGTGGAATTCATCTCTCCGAGACGAAAAGACGATTCCTCGAGGGCACCCTGCATCCGGCCAACGTCCTGCTATGTCCGCACACGTGCGTCACCAATCTCCCGAAGCCTCGAGAAGTGCATTCTGGTAAGTAGTCTGCGACGAGTCCTTCGCGAGTCGATCGCACCTGTTGATTGCATTCAAAAAGTCCTTGGTGTCCCTGGTGGCGAAAGCGCGCAAGTAAGTACAGCTTTGTTTGAGCGGAAAAGTACGTATCGTCCGTAATCGAGTATCACGTATCTTCGCGCACTCTGTCGGCGAAAATAAACCGTGCTGAACACGACGCCAAACGCTTCTATGAACCAACACCCGTCGTGCTTCCTTGTGCCTTTCTTCCTCGAGTCGTAATTCAACCCGAGGAAGCTGCTTGGCACGAATCTTCATTACCGATCTGTCGTATCGTCCGCCAATTTTTCATTCCAATTTCCCCGTTTCTCACCTTTCACCCACCCCGGTAAATCCCTCTGCGTTGTCGTATTTTGCACAAAGACCACTTTTCATTTCCCCCACTGCTGCCATGCGTTGATTTTCGTTTGGAATATTGTCATCCTTTAATTTCGTTCGTTTTTCGTTTTCCACCGTCATGTTGCTTGTGCATACTAGAAATGAGTAGGTAATAAAACGTATTTGTAAAGAAAACGACGAATTCTCAACAAAGTTATTGCCGCTCACGGAATCATTCGATTGCCAATAGTGAAACAAATGAAATGAACAAAGTTGAAGAAAACGATGAAGCGATAAGAGAGACGGTTTGTCGCCGACGCTCGTCGCGCGGAATGTTGCAAAAAAACAAACAGAAAAAACGACAAAAGTCGAATTCAAAGATAGCTTAACGATCAAGGTCATCTCTCGGTGTCGGTCATTCGGTCAGTCAGGGAAAAGAGTGTGTGAGCCACTATATCACTCGGTTGAGCGTTTGCGTTGGTTTACTAACGGAACGGTGCGGGGGCGTGTAGCGGGGGATTCTGTTGCAGATGTCGGTCCGGCGAGCGTCATGGTCGGGAATATCGTGCAGGGTAATCGTCTGGCGTCGGCGCAGGGACGCGACATGGGTGTCCTCGACGAGGACAGCGACAATGCTAAAAAGGTACAGTGAGAGGAGGGAGAGGTAGGCTGACGCGATGTGCGATCGAAGCGCCGATGCGGAAATTCAACTCGTCTCGTTTCAGTATCAATTCATATCGGAGATTCTCCGATGGCGAGCGGTCAGCACGTCCGATCACGTGATATTCACGTCGCTGAACGCCAAGGGTGCCGTCGCGACGTCGCTCTCGTGCTCGCAGCTTCACAAAAAGGCCGAACGCATTGGAAACTTGTTGCTCGATCGCGGACGCATCAATACGGGCGATCACGTCGCCCTCATATTTCCACCCGGCACTGATTTGATATGCGCCTTCTACGGTTGCCTCTACGTCGGCGCTGTGCCCGTCACGATAAGACCCCCGCATCCGCAAAACCTGCAAACGACACTGCCCACCGTTCGCATGATCGTCGACGTTAGCAAATCCGTTCTCGTTCTCACCAATCAGAACATCCTCAAGCTGCTCAAGACGAAGGTCGGTTCTCCATTCATGACTCTGTTGATAATTAATCCCACGTTTTTACCGACACTCCGAGACGGGAGAGTAGGCAAAAAATTCTGACAAAATGATGATTTTTCGTTCGTACTGTCTTTTTTATTGCCGTCAATTACGTACCACGTGAATATTTCGACAAGTCGCGAAGGTGCTGCCTCGAGTGGCGTTGTCGCTGAGCCTGTTTTATCCGCAGGAAGCCAACAACGTCGTGGACGTCAAGAGCTGGCCGAGCGTTCTCGACATGGACGACATGCCAAAGAAGAAACTTCCGGTCATGTATCGCGCCCCCACCGCCGAGATGCTCGCCTATCTCGACTTTAGCGTCTCGACAACGGGCATGCTGGCGGGAATAAAAATGTCGCACGCAGCCGTAACGTCGCTCTGTCGGGCCATGAAGTTAGCCTGCGAGCTTTATCCGTCGAGGCACATCGCGCTGTGTCTCGACCCATACTCCGGACTGGGCTTTGCCCTCTGGTGTCTCAGCAGTATATACAGCGGTCATCATTCCATTCTGATACCACCTTCGGAGGTTGGGGGAGAAAAAAAAAAGAAAAAAAAAAGAAAAAAGCATTACTCTCGTTAAAAATGTATCGACTCATCGTTTCGTCGTCTCGTTCACCAGGTGGAGGCCAATCCCGCGCTCTGGTTATCGGCGGTGAGTCAGTCGCGGGTACGCGACACATTCTGCTCTTACGGCGTCATGGAACTGTGCACAAAGGGCTTGGGATCGTCGGTTCACGCGCTGAAAGCGCGCGGCGTCAGTTTAGCCTGCGTGAGAACGTGCGTCGTCGTCGCCGAGGAGAGACCGCGAATCGCGCTGACGACGAGTTTCAGCAAATTATTCTCGGCACTGGGACTGAGTCCTCGGGCCGTCTCGACGTCCTTCGGATGTCGCGTCAATACCGCGATATGTCTCCAGGCAAGTTGAAAATCTTGATTCCCTCACCCTGGCGACGGCGCGAGGTCAAACGCCTCGCGCGACGATATCGCGATTGTCACAATTATCACGAACAACGTCGTTGTCGAAAGGGCGCCTCGAGTCCCGAGCCGTCCACCGTCTACGTTGACCTTCGGGCCCTTCGGAACGACCGCGTCTCCCTCGTGGAGCGAGGAAGCCCCCACTCTCTCTGTCTGATGGAATCCGGCAAGCTGTTGCCGGGTGTCAAGGTCATAATAGCCAATCCGGAAACCAAGGGACAATGCGGCGACTCTCACCTCGGCGAGATATGGGTGCAATCGTCGCACAACGCGAGCGGCTACTTCACCATCTACGGGGACGAGAGCGATTACGCGGACCACTTCAACGCTCGCCTCGTCACCGGGAATACGGGTGAGGTTTACGCGAGAACGGGATATCTCGGCTTCCTCAGGCGCACCGAGTGCGTCCAGCAGTCGACCGTCGGGGAAGTGCCCCCGGGTGATACGAGCTCGGCGTCGGAGCTCGACATCGCCCCCGGCGACGCTGAGCTTCACGACGCCGTTTTCGTCGTTGGAGCCCTCGACGAGGCCATCCTGCTTCGCGGAATGCGCTATCACCCGATCGACATTGAGAACAGCGTTATGAGGTGTCATAAAAAAATAGCCGAATGGTACGTACGCAACAACGTTATTTCCGCGAAATTACACGTAAACTACCCCAGCTCGTTGATTTTTCATTTTTTCATCGGCTCAAAAACAATGCCGGAATAAAATAACCATTTCTCACGGTGCGATCAACACCTGCCCGAAGGACGAAACGTTTTTTTGAATTTTCATCACCAATAACAAAGATATCCTCCGTCTAAAATGAGAAGAGAATTGAGAGAGAATAATAATCGATATATACTAATAATAATAATGATAATAATTGAATAATGTAATAAGCGAGAAAAGCATCGAGAATGTTCGAAAAATCTTCTTTTTAACATAATTTCCAACCCGGGAAGTGACAAACGCCGTAATAAGCCTTTTTTCACCGTTTACCTCGTTGGCTGACGTGTTGTCTTCTTCAGCGCTGTTTTCACGTGGACGAATTTGCTCGTCGTTGTCGTCGAGCTCAACGGAAGCGAGAGCGAAGCGTTGGATCTCGTGGCGCTCGTGACGAGCGCCGTCCTCGAGGAGCACCATCTCGTCGTCGGCGTCGTCGTCGTCGTCGACCCCGGCGTCGTCCCGATAAATTCCCGCGGTGAAAAGCAGAGGATGCACCTGCGCGACGGTTTCCTCGCGGATCAATTAGATCCGATCTACGTGGCGTACAATATGTGAGCGATTATCGCCGAAATCGTTCGTCTTTTCGTTTCTTTCCTTTCCCCCTGCTTTTCTCTTTGCACAAAATGTCGGCAACATCTCATTACTCGTTACTCGTCGTTTCTCGTTGCGCGTTTTTCGCTCGTCGAGTCTCGCGAGAGACTGCATTTTTGCGCAACGCGCGCTGCTGCTGCTGCTGCTGCTTGTTGTTGTTTTTTCTTTCTTTTTTTTCGCATCTCAGCGGAAAACAAAAACGGCACATGTATTTCGGTTAACCTTTTTCCAACGACGCGAATTAATTAACGGCTGTGGCAACTACGTAATCGTATACGTAACGAGTGATCGCGCGGTAGCGGCTCTTTCAATTTTTTGTTTTCCGCCCTCAGTGCACGCTAGCGTCGATGATTCCGTGTTTATTCTTCGTCCCATTTGACGTTTCATCACTTTTATTTTCTTCGTTTTTCATTGTTTCGCCCCGGGGTTTTACAGGGCAGCTACCCGCCGACGTTTCGCTCGGTTCGTCCTTTTTATTTTATCGACTCGAGACTCGTGTTTTTTTAACGAGAAACGGTCCCGTGATGCCAAGATTCTTCGGACGAGATGGTAAATAAATAGGGCCATCTTCGCTCCTCCTTTTTATCCGTTCGTTTTCGTATCCGCGAAAAAAAAAAAGAAAATTGATACCCAACGTGCTCGTCGGAGCACGTGCGCTCAAAAAACGGCACTACGAGAGCACAAATTTTGTACGCGGGATCACGTTTTTTCGGACTCGCTTTAGCGACTTTCGACCAACTTTGTACTCTGTATTTGACTCTTCGATTGACGATTGCTCAAAGTAGAATGAGAAAGAGAAAAAAAGTAAACTATAAAATTGTCCGTTCGCGCCGAGGGGCGAGAAACAAAACCGCGAATGGAGTGTGCTGCGATTACGATGAAAATTTACGTACCATTTGTTTTCGCGACATCGCGAAGCCGCTGTTTTGCTTCTTCGAAGGAAAAGAAGGAAAAACAGACGGAAAAATCATGTACATTTGTTGATAGTTTGATTGTCCTCCGGTTCACGCGTTTCTTTGCGTTATCTTTTTTTCCTGTGTTGTCTGCGTTGTTTGAGGATCGCGGGGCGCGCGTGAGAGATTACCGCGGTCATATTGCCATTAACGACGATCGACGATCGAGTATGATTATTACAAATACTTTGACAGTGCAATAATATACACCAGCTGGTTGACGAGACAGCCGAGTAAACAATAAAAAAGGGAAACCAGGCGAGAGGGAGAGAAAAAAAGCTCGAAAACGTTGATAGTTCGGTTATTTTGTAAATAAACGTAATAATGGGAGAAAGGAGAAAAAAACATCGACGATCGAAGAAACGATCGGCTCGACGACAAAGTGACGTTTCGACGCTCCTGGCTTTTAGCGATAAACAAACATGATGATTAATTTAGCGACAGCTGTGACAACGTAACGAACGGCGTGTATTTATATCTATCGAAGAGAAAATAAGAAAAAGAAAACAAAAAAAAAGCAACAAAAACAATAGTGATAACGATAATTCCGGTATCGAAGATTTTTATCGCGAATTACCGTGCCGTTTTCTTCGATCCTCGTTTTGTCTCGGACACGTTTTTTTTCTTTTTCTTTTTCTTTTCCCATCTCTCAATGAGCGTAGATACGCCATTTTTTTCCATTTATCGTTCTAGAGGAAGTGTGTTTATGCGTGCGAGTGTGCAAGAAAGAGAGAGAGAGAGGATGACTGTTGGGAAGAGGAGAGGAAAGTTACGTAAAATAATTATACTTTAGTCATCTCCCGAATAATCGTAGGCTTGTGCAATGTGAAACAATTGCACGTTATTTTACGCTGATTCGTTTCGATCTTTGTTTTTCTTGTTTTTATTTTTCTTCATTGATTCTCGTTTTCTCCGACATGCCATTTCACAGGATCCCTCGATCTCATTATTTATGACTCTGTAGAGAAATTAGCCCGCGAGATATCACCCTCGCACACCGATGAATCGTTCGTCAATTTGTTTCTCGTCGTGCAACAGTACCAGAGATTTTTCAGTGCCAATATGTATATTACCGGAAGAGAGAGAGAGAGAGAGAGAGAGAGAGAGAGAGAGCGAGAGAGAGAGAGAACGAAAAATCAATGAGCGATCAGTCTCGTAAATGTACTTTTTGCCTAAAAACTCGACGGTATGACTTCTCATAGCTTTCCACGTGAAAATGAGTTGATTTTTGTTGGTTTATATCGCGCGACAATGTGATTGTACAATGGTGGAATAAAGGAAACGAATTTGCAATTTTAACGCGAGTCGATGATGACGATGACGATCGGGCACGAGGGTATTTTCCACCGCGATGCAAAAGTTGGCGCGAACGTCGCGAAAGACGGCGACGGAGCAACACGGACGGCAAAGAAAAAGCAAAAGTGAACAACGTAACCGAGATGAGAGAGGAAAAAAAAAGAGCCTCGCGGGATGGCGAAGCGTGTGTTTGTGCGACTGCGGTGAGAGCAATGTGGTTCATCTATTATGTATAAATGTTGATACTAGTTGGTAGGAATGTGGAATACTTGTCATTTTCATTATTTTTATTTTTTCATCCCTCGTGCTCCCGCCCTTACCCCGCCCTACCTCTGCGCACTGCGAAGACGATTATTCGTTAAACTTGCGTGGAAAATTGCGCGGATCATAATCATCCGCGTGCTTTTTGTTCGATCGAATCGAATCGGTAATGGATTTTTCATGTTTTTCATTTTGAGAGATTCGAGACAACCGCCACGTGCTGTGTATATATAAAGGAAACGAAAATCCTCCGATCATCTCCCGTGTTAGAGGTATCAAAGTACGCGATATAGTTTGTACGTTGATTATACTATAATAATTATTATTATCAATTGTCTCTATCACTTAGCGTTTACTATGTCGGAATATTAATAAAAAAAATAAAAATAAAAAAAATCATGGGACTTTCGCGCATGCTCGGCCGACGATGATTCCACCCTCGCTCGTCGTTACTCCCCGTGCTCTCTCGGTGTTCTCCGTGTCGGGAATAAGGAAGAGAAACAGCCATCATACCGGATCGGATGGAACATTCGGATCGAACGTCGAAGATCGCTCCGACTTTAGTCGCTCGCGTCATTTATTCTCATTGTTTATCGACGATTCATTTTGGCACAATTTTCAATATTTGGCGAAGGAGAATAACGAGGGTTTGAGGAGAAAATCGATTCGTAAAACGACACGCGAGAGAGCTTGGCGTGCATTCGTTATTTCGTACAAGGGAAAAATCTGTAGGCGAAGGAGCGCGCGTCAAAGTGCGTCTACGCTACAGAGTGTCCCAAAAGGTGATGCTGACGATTTGACGCTTCGTTGCAAACGAAATTCCAAGTCAACGAGTCTAAACACTTTTTCAGCCGCTGAATCAGGGCTGTGATCACTCGGAAAAATACTGAAACGACGTTTCGCCATTTCGACATTGAAACTTCATCCTTGAATCGTCGGCATCGATTTTTGGAACACCCTGTACATTGAAGAATGCACGCGCACCAACGAGACGATACACCGACTGCATTTTCACGCCAGAACGAAATCGTACCCGTAACGAGAACGACAATAATTTATATCGCGCTGTCGTTACACGACGGTAGATCTGGTTACGCGGATGAAGAAGCTCGATAATCGTGCAACTTATTGTAATAGTCGCTGACCGGGGACGCTCGTGGTAAAAATGGTGCGCCATTGGCTCGCCTGAAAAATTTGATTCTCGCGGTAAGAACGCTGCGTGTCGCTCGCCCCGCCCCTCCGCGCCACCCCGCGGCATGCCGCTCGACCGCTCGACTCGCTGCTCGCTGGAGGTTTCCCCAAACAAAGTTTCGCCGGCCGCCGACTCTGCCAGCGCGCGTCTCTCTCCTTGCCTTTGCGCTACACCACACCATTCTTCATTCTTCCATCGGCCGTCGCCCTGTTATATTCCGTTACAACTCGCTTCGGCATGGAAATTCGTCGTGCAGTTCTCCCGTATTGTGAAGTCTGACTCGCCGGGTGTGTTGTTTTTTCGCTCCGTTGAAAATTGAATTTAACCTCGGAGATTGTCGATACGCGAGCGAAAACGTTCGACAGTCGCGCTGGACGTCGAGTTTTTTTCTTCCTCCTCCGTTCTTTTTCGTTTATTGTGTCTTGTTTTGAGAAACACGCAATGTTTTGAGAAACATTCCCGAGAGGGCCAACGTGCGCGCGATTCAGCGGCCCAAAAAATGCAACGGAATTCGTTGGACGCGTTGCTACAATCATCGAGGATCGCGTTTGTGAAAAAGTGTATACCTCCTGCTGCTGCTGCTGCTGCTGCCTTCGCCGACTGTTGACCTGCTCAAGAGTCAATAGGGAATAAAACGTGCAAAGGTGTTCTCACTCGCACGCCGCAGAGCGGTTTGCAAAGTCCTTTTCCAACAAAGCGTCTCTACGGGGTGCAGAAAAATTTTCCGAGACCAACGGCCGCGAATAGGTACGTTTTTCAATAGGTGCAATTATTTACCATCGCGTGGCACGGGTACACCGTCGTAGCGCCATCATTAGTGTTGCACGGAAGTAACGACGATAAAAAAACAACAACACCCGGTCAAACTCGACTCGTTTCATATCGCTGTACGGCGCGTTGTACTTTCTCTCATCCTCGAATCCTCCTCGGGACTCGCGGCTTCGAAAAGTTCCTCGATATTTATTCGGCGATACTCGCCGGGCCGGTTTTATTCTCCGTCCAGAAAACTCCGCACGGCACGTGTGCGACGAGTCTGAGCGTCAAGAGTGAGAAAGAGAGAGGAAGAGAGAAAGATGAAAAATGTCTTTCGAACGTGTATAAAACAGCTCACCGCGAATCAATTCGATGCTCATGGTTTTCGTCAGTTCGGTCGTTTACGTGGGAAATAATTTATTCCGATAGAGAATAACGATAATATTGGGTTGGGGAAAAAGTAATTTCGGAATTTTTCATGTTCTGTAAAGTAAATTTACCGAAATTACTTTTTCCCCAACCCAATATTTATAATTCCGTGGATTATTATTGTTATTGTTATTGTTGTCCGGTGGAATCGAACGAAAAAGGGTCAACTGTCGCCATGCACTCACGTTGCTATGCACATGTACGTATAATTATACAGGTTCGTCGCTCTCCGCGTTTGACCCTCGCGCGATCTCCCCTTAAGGACGTTTGCGCGCGAGTTTAATCGTTACCGAAAATTTGTGGCATTTGTGAACGCAGCATGTTGTGAAAATACAAATTACCCATCTACCCTCGGAATCATCGATGAATTCAACGTCCGGTTGTCGATAAAGAAGATTCTCGAAAGTTTCATTCCCAAAAGGCCCATACACGCGCACGCATGTCGGAAAAACGCTGCGTATTTGCATTCGCGTTTCAACGCGGATTTTTCCAGCTTTCAGTAGCCGAAAACAAATATAAGGAAGAGTTCAATAGGCGCGGACGAAAATAACCCGAAAGAAAAGTAGAACATTTTTTTTTAGGTTATTCGATGGTAATAACAATATACGATGAAACAAGTATGGTACACGCGATGTTAATAACGAGCATAATGAATTTTCCATTCGTTTTTGGCGATCGAAGGACCAAAATAATCGGTTATGTCAGTGAGCCATGAGCACAACGGGTGAACCCCCTTAACGCCGCGACTCGGGAATAAACGAATGCGTGTATTTTTAAACGCGGTGTATATTCGTCTATTAAAAAGCTCGGAAATCAGTCTCTGCGAGTTTACCGAGCCGTGATTTTCGGGACTGCATATATATTTCACGGACGATACACGTGTGAATGCAGCATCAATGAAAACGACGATGTTCGCCACGCTTAACGCGACCTTTATTCTCTTTTTATTCCTCCGCGAGATGCGAAATTTGTCTCACTCGTTCTCGCGATCGCGACATCGTGCGGGAAAAAACAACATCACGAGGACGACAAAAAAGTACAATAGAACATCTCGTTACCCGCATCTCTGCGTGTTAATCCTTCGAGCCTCGAAATTCCACCCGAAATCCACCTTTAAATCGTCTGCGTCGGTTTTTGGGACACCCTGTATGTGTATAATGTACCAGCGTGGCGTTCCGCAAATCAAACGAGCGCATAAACATCCACAGACTGCCGTTGACTCGTTGCGAAACCGCGAAACGTTCTCCGTAAATGAAGCGACCGATATACGTATAGCATACGACACTGCGAGATCGAGAGAATAAAGAGAAATCGGCAAAAGAAAAAACGAACGAAAATAAATTTGTCAACTCGACTCGCAGCAGGCACGCTCATCATCGCGGTGGAGATTTCATCCTTTATATCATCTCAAGCGGAATAATCGTTTGCTGCGAGTTTCGGTGTGAGTTTAGTTCCTCCTCAGAGCTGAAAATCCAATGACGAAATCCAAAGACGAAAAACGATGCCGGCCAAATACGCACACGTCCGAAGTCGTCTTCCGCTGATGATTTTTAAGTTTGCATCGTTGGAACAGATATTTTTACACAATTTCTCGAAATTGACACTCGTGAAAAGATTTTTCTTTGTTTTTCCAAACCCGTTGATTCTCGCGATAATGTAAGTACAACAAAGGCACTGTTGGAACGAATTGATAAACCGATAAAGTTTCGTAGTAACCAATGTATCGATAAAAGACATATTTGATAAAAAGGGAACGCAAAAAAAAGTACGAGAGTCGCGAATGAAAATAATCGCACGCCGCGTGTGAAGGCATTGGTGAAAATCGGTCATGTGCGTCCAGCGCCGTCATCGAGCCTCTTATCGACGCCGCGTTTATTATCAATTAACGGCGTATTACCCATTACGATATCACGCCAACGATCTGATTATGAGCGAGGTTGGATTATCGATAATTTAATTTTTAAATCGATAACTCTGAAAACAATCTGAGGGAGACGAACGTTATTTTTATCCGAGAGATTTATTTTCGCGATGCGTGTGATGCAACGCGCGGCGCGTGCCGGTGATATAAGAAACGCGATCTTTCTCGTTTTTTACCTCGGCAAGTTGTATGCTTTTATCGACCGAGGTTCTCACTGGCAAGGTCAACAATCGCCATACCCAGTCGCATAAACATCGTAGTAAAACGTTGTATACATGCAAAAAACGTACGCAAAGTTGCAAAGATGCAATCGCGGATTTCGTCGATGTTGTTTGCGAAAAATGTATGATGCTGGAGGCTGCACCGTTCTTCATCGTCAATATTCTACGATTTACCAAATATTTTCAAGCAATCTTTCGAAATTATGACGCTCGTGAAAAAGGTTGGAAAATATCGTGGAAATTCAATGGGAGAAATCAAGAAAATTCGAATTTTCGTTGAGGTCCGGTTTCAGAGCCATTTTATTTCGCCACTTTTTTTAACAATATCGCTTATAATCGTCTCTCGACCATACGACAGATATACCACACGTAATACCGTATAACTCGTGTCCGGTTCTTATCGCATTGTATCGAGGGATCAAAAACGATTTGTTCAGCTCGTTAAATAGTCATATGGGAACACGAGCCCAACTGCACACATTTTTCCTCCCTTTGTTTGTCTCCCGAGTGTCGCCCACCGCTTCTCACGTTTGAAATCTTTTTCATTCGATACAATCGTAATTTTCTAATCGATCGGTCATCGTTCGACCAAATAAAATAATACATCGTACGGAGCTCTCTCGTTTCGCGCTTATTTTCCGCCACGCGACATTCGATACTCTATCGCGATTGGATGGATTCAAAGACGAAATGCGATCTAATCCTATAACCGTGCTGCATGGCTCTTCGCGAGACGATCGGTGTTTTGATTTCTGCTCCGACGCCCGCGTCGAATTTTTGCCTCTCTCTCGCGTGATGTCTTTCATTCGCGCGTCTCTGCAGATTTTTCATCGTTATAGCCCGGCCGTTTTTCCTCCGGCTATTTGCTCGGAAATTTTCATGGGCGAACGCAAAGTGTATCGATGTTTATAATTGATCTCGCGTTTCAAGGGAAAAAGCTCGTGTGTGGCGGCTCATCGGTGTGCTCCTGGTTTTGCTGACCTCGGAGCACGTTGCGATGATACATATACGTTGGGAAACGTATAATCGGCGCGTATAATTGAATTTGCTCGTCACATGCAGTCGGGAGGGGCAGAGAGAGAGAGAGAGAGAGTCCAAGTAGCGAGACGCGCGGTGTAATCCCTCTGGCGGGCGAGGAGGGAAAAGCAGATAGCACGATCGCGGTAGACGCAGGTGCGCCGTTCGAGGCCCAAGAGCGGGAGCTTAACCGCGATACATGCATTAAAGATCGATAATCCAACGTCAAAGAGGCGCAATGTCAATCTCAAAAAGCGGGAGAGACGCGTACATCTCTCACACGGGAGCCGGCGACGATTTCGATTCATCGTCGTACGGAGACGGCCGGCGAAGGCACGAGACCGCCGGGATGACTCGAACCCATCAATTTTTGTTTGTTTTTTTTTCAAGGTCATCGAGGGTATCGTCGGCGATCGTTGCAAAATTTTTGTCCTTTGACAGGATTTTCAATTGAATTTAAAACGAACGAATGGAAAATTACACCCCAAAAACCCTTTTTTTTTTCGTTTTTTCGTTCAAGCAGTAAAAAGTAAGGAGAATTTTTCGTTCATACCGGCGGAATGTGATCTTAAAGTCGGCGCCGGTGGACCTCAAAGAAAATTCGACTTTTTACGTTCCATTTTCACGATATTTCCCAGTTCGAAAAAATGCTTGAAGATATTTGACGAATCGAGGAACGTTGACGATAAAAAGACGGTTTACAGTACATTGCGTTCGATTTTGAGCGGTGCCGAGTGGGAAATCGTGGCGGAATCGCGTGTGGGGTAGAACGCAGCGAGAGGCGCACGAAATTGCGCCAGCTGCTCGAGCCTCTTTGGGTATTTTTCATCGTTTCTCATCGCGGTCTGCCGATGATCGCGCCCTTTCCACTCCGCGACGAGGAAACATGCACGCACGGGCGAGGCAAACGAACGAGGCGCGAGGGAGCTTCGCTCTCGTGGCTCTCGTTTTCTTTTTATTTCTATTCCAGTTTCGCGTGTGTCGTTGGCGCTCGCGTCGACGCCAAAGTTATCGCAACACATGGCGTCTCTCTCTCTCTTTCTCTCTCGCGCGCACGGCCCATTTCCGGCGTCTTCCGGCGGATACCACCGTCAATGATAAATTCCCTCCCGACTCTCGAATTTCGTTCAATTTTATCGCTTCGGCTTCCCATTCGCGACATGTGGTAAACTCTTCACAAACTTTAAATTAAATCATCGGACTATTTCGCTCTCGTATTCCGCGGGTAACGTTTCCTTCGCACTTCTCTACATCATTCGTTCGGAAAAAGAAAAACAACGCGAGAGGCAATTGCGATTTTCGTGAAACAGCCGTTATTTCGTGGCGGAACGACTCTCGTTCGGTGCTAAATTTCATATAAATTATCCAGTGTGCTGTGCGCCGCGGGTATGCCTGCACAAACCTGACGATGATGGATGATCATTTTTGTTTTGATATCGCGCGAGACTCCGCGCGAACGCTTTTGCCTTTCCCGCACCAGCTGTTGTACCAGTACGGCGGTGGGGGGGAGTTTCATTATACGCTCGTCGTGAGAGTGTGCAAGCGCCGGAGAACGCCGGAATGACGAATGACGAAAAAATACGTGGACAAAGAAGATTGTACTCGCGCACGGTGTACATTGCTAAACACCGGATATGAGTGTAGTGCAGCGCGGAGGGGGGGGATATCATATCGGGCTTTCCTCGTAACCTTGGACTATACCTTGATACATATGAAATGAACTTGGACTCGAATTCTCATCGACGTCCAACGTGACATTTCAGCAACATTCCACGATGAGTAGCTTTGTAAAATAAAAAAAAACCACATATACAGGTCGTTCCAAAAATAATCGTTATTTTGTTCCTGGCACTTGCGAAAAAAGTTTCTATACGAGAGATATGAAATCGTTGATTTTTCAAAGCTTGTACGAAACGTCCAACGCATTTTGTTTTTGTCTTTTTTTCGAAAGCTATTTTTCATAGTTTTCTGAATTTTGTTCACTTTGAACGCTGAATTCTTGTTGATGATTAAGAAAAATAATTCGCTAAGCGAAGGTCGATTATCGGTCAGCTGCATTTACGGGCGCTGCAACTCGGCTGTTTCGACGGAGAAAAATCGGCGAACGCGCGGTATGATAAATTCGTATCGGGAGACGGTAAACGATAAACGACAAACGCTCTCGGTGGGGTGTTTTTTTTTCTTCTCTTTTTTTTACCGAGTGCAGACAAGATCAATCATCCGCGTCACCATTTTTCTTTTTTTCCCCGCTTCAAGGACGAAAATGCTCATTTACCGCCGCGGTACTTTGGTTTTTTTCCTCCGCGACAAAGACTCGAGGCGTTGCGAGAGCGAGTCGATTCTCGTTGCGTCCTCGGCACGGACTCGAGCGTGCAGAATTCTTCTTTTTCCGCCCCCGGTAATCCAACCCCTCGCGTTTTCATCCCTCCGTGTGTCATTCGATGAAATTTTCACCCCTCTGTGTGTGGGTCGATTCAAAAATTGACGATAATTTTGTCGAAATTCGCGTATAATTGTTCGGACAAAAGGGAGAAAGGAGGAAGAAAAAAAGGCTCGTTCGCTCGACGTCCTACGGTTTGTTTAGGCTCGTTGCGACACACGTATATACTCGATCTAACGGGGATTTGAGATCGAGGCCCTCCTCCTTCCTTCTCGTCATCGTTGCACAACGCGGTCCGATGCCTCGAGGATTAACGAGCTTCGGACACACTTTTCTCGTTATCCGTCAGCGTCTCGCGCGGTCCGCGTATACATATATGAGGTCCCCTTTTTTTCTCTTCTCGTACAAATGCGTTTAAATTCCTTCGCGTACAGCAGCACACGGGTATAATACAGATCACGTGGCATAGCCTTTAAAACGCTGGAAACAGCGATAACGCTTGCACGTATGCGCATTAGGGTGTCTGTTTTTTCCGCATTTTCCAAGTTGACTTTTTCAATCGACCCCATTTAACCCCCAAAAACGAAATTTAACAAAATTAACATATTTCAAAATAAAAATGGCGTCTTCGTTCGCGAGATATAATCATTTTAACCCCCCCCCCCCCCAAACGTACATTTTGACATTTTCGAGGTGTACAAACCGTCGAAAATACCGAGTTCCGAAGCTTCAAAATCAAAGCCGATCGTTTTTACAGAAAAGTAAACGTTTCAACACCTCAATACACACGCACACACCCATGGGGGTCGAAAAATGAAGAAAACAAGGCGATTCGGATAATTGTTCGGTTGCATTATGTATGACAGTCGGCTGTGGTAATTCGCCTGTACGGAGTGGTCTCTCGTCGCACGTCTCTCGCCGTGCCTCGCAATCAAATTCATTTGACGACGCCGCGCGTATACGTTCGTACGTTTCGAGCGCTCGTTCGCGCTCTCGCGCGACAACAACAGTCCGCCGAAGGGCGCTGCAGTCGGGGACAATACGCGGCGTCCGCTACGGGCGAGAAAACACACGAGAGACGACGATGAAAAATAAAAAAGCGACAAAAAACAACACACGCCGCCCGTTTGAAGTATATTTATTCCCCGCAGCTTCGACACACAGAGGGCGCTAGAGCCGCGAGCAATTGTCACAAACATTCCGTCTTAGTATTTATATTTAATTGCCGTCTCGTTAATTCCGTCGATTAAAGTGTCTCGTCACTTTGGACTCGTGACTCTTTAATTCGACCGTTATTTTTACGTGTTTGTTTTTTTCGTCGCATCTTTATTCTTTTCCTTCCCGCGGGGCCTTTCTCTCCGTCCGACGTGGGAAAAAACCATCAACGTCAATTGAGCTCCCTTCGTCGGTGCTGCGCGAGGAGAGGCCTCGATGTTTTGCGCTCTGTGCGATAAATCATCCTTGCGCGAAACTCGCCACTCGCCCGCAGCGCCGATGAAACGATTCTCGCATTTTATATCGTATTCGAAGGATTTTACAGCAGCACCGCGGCGTAAGGACGCGAGTTATCGGTGCGTGGCGCTCCTTCCTTTTCTCTCGCGTCTCTTTTTGTTTTCGACAATGAGAGAAAGGTCGGTGTGAGAAACTTTGTGGCACAAGGTTGCGCGAAAAGGCCGGCAGGGGGCGCGCGCATATCCCGACGCGCTTTTCGACCATCGTCCCTCATCGCTTCGCGCGACTGATCGTCGATCTATGGAATCTCAAAATTTTCAAAAAAACTACGTTCTCAAAACTCTCCCAAAATTCTTCGAAGCTTCGTCCAATTTTTCGTTTACCGAACCCGTTCTCGATCTTGCCAATAATTCGCGCGCAACCATAAAAAATGAAAAATGACAAAAGTTTCGTACAAAATTTCTCATCGATCTTCGCTCGCGTTTTCATCGTCTGGCCTACTTTTTTTTCGACTCCTCGGGCAATTATGCAATTATACCCACGAACTTGAGCCTGTGTAACGGGGCCAGCTGTACCACGCGGGCTTTTGCATCTTGCCCCCCCCCCCCCCCCCGCCCCTGTTCAGCGTCGAGATCAGCTGACATTAAGGGGGCGTACGATGTACGCGAGGAGCACGTACGCGTGTATTTAGCGTCGTACGAGGTGACGCTGACGAGACGTACACACCTTTTTGTACAATGGAACGAGAGAAAGAGGAGGAAAAAATGTGTGCCAGCTGTGTTAATTTTAACGACTGGAATCGAAACGCGACGCGCTGTCGGTGGCCATTTTGATGCTTTTTTTTCTTTTTTCTTTCTCATCCAACGTCCCAGTGTGTTTTGTACCCCGAGACGCACGTGACACACGTGACACCGCGCGGAGAGATCATTTCCGCCCGTCTTTTGTCGAAACACCCGATCGAGAATCCTCTCGTTGGGTATATAAGAAAATTCACCGCATCGTCGTCGGTCCGGGTTGTTCGCGTCGTTCGCTCCGCACTGGCGCTCGACTCCTCGTCGCGAAATTGGCGAAAAAAATTATCGAGCACTTTCGAAGCATCGACCAGAGGTACGCGCTTCTCAAGGGGGCACTCGCGTGAGGACGGAGCTTGATATCGCTGCGGCATTTTTTTTTTGGAGGAAAGATCATCGTCGTAGAAAAAAACGCAGGAAAAAATGTCAATCGTCGATATTTATTCGCAATTGACAATTTTGTGAAACGAATTTTGCCGCGAGAAACGTCGGATGCTCGCCGGTCTTTCTCCGGACGCTAGCTGACGCTCTCCCCCCTTAATCTATCCTTTTTCACTCGCCAGCGACATCGATGGTCGCTTGGAGACGCATTTCGTCGTCGTCGGGCTAATAATTCAAACGACACGAGCGATACCACCACGGTCTGAAAACTCACCTCCTTTTTTCCGTTCGCATTAATAAATTCGATGATGATTATCATTTTTGTCAATCCGTTATTGATGAATTTCATTTAATTCTCCGGTACGGTCGACTTTGCAAAAAAATACCGGAACATTCGGAACACATCGGGGTCGAAGGGGATAAATTCGTGAACGCACCCGGAGAGGGCGACAAAAAGCGAGGAGGGGGGGAAAAGAAAAAAATGAATTACGATGACTCGGACGCAAGAGACGGTTCGCGGTTGTTTCTCAAAAGTTTGTCAGTCGTCGTCGTGTTCGTCGTGCGTCGATACGGAATTGATTCACGCGCCGATAGAGACGCGATATAATCGCGGATGGAGGAATAAACATCGCGATGCTTTTTCGAGATTTTTTTTAATCGAGTGCGTTTTCGACCGGCTGTGTCGTATGCTTGCAGCAGCTAGCAGGACGGAGCTGCCATCACAGCGAATTCTCCACATGTGGACATCGCCGTCCCGTCTCAGGATTGGTCGAGCACCGAGGAAAAAGTTTGGTCCTTAAAGCCGCCGGATCGCGAGAAAGGCACCGCGCGGAGGTGTAGGAGAAAAACCGCGACGCGAATCGACGAGCCACGAGAGAGCCACCTCTCCCTTCCTGCCTTCTTTGAACCATCAAGGACCGGAAGTCGATCAACATGAACAACGAGAGCAAGAGCAAGATGCTGGGCAACAAGAGGAAGCTCTCCTTCCTCGGCTTTGGCAAACCAAATTGGGTGAGTCTGCAAAAGTCAATTGCGCGTGTATAAACAATCGCACATGTACGGCCGATCGAGATTGTCGCGAGATAACGCGTTTGATTGCTCGCGGTGACATCACAAAAAAAAAAACATCAACTTTTTTTTTTGGGGCACTCTGAGATGAATGAAAACAGCATTCGTTGTGCGGCGAACTGTCACGCGCATGCTTTAAGGTAGTTCTATCGTTAGATTCAAATCGAGAAATTGTTTTGCAGTTTTTCTCACATACAAAATGGTTCGCGGGCTTCAGTAAAATAAGAAAAGTTGTTGCAAATCGACTAAAGAACAGCATACTCCAAATTCACGGTCATCCCAGGTGATATGTGCTTGCTGTATAATTACAAAAATTGCGAAAAAAATTTTCTTAAGATTTTTTTGGAAAACTCAAGAAATCTTCTTTGATGTTGCATAAAAATGTATGAAAAGTTTTAGCAGGATTCACCATGTAGAAGCCAAGATATTCATTGATGAAAATGCAACTTTTAACACGCGCTCTTACGAGAGACTACCGAAAATTATGATTTTTACCAATAAATATCTCAACTTCCACGTGGTAAAACCTTCCAAAATTTATTACACACGTATATATGACATCAAAGAATACGTATTGAAATTTTCAACAAAATCTTAAGAAAACGATAAAACGATAGAACTACCTTAAGTACATGGACGTGTGTGGGATACAAGGGTTTTCCATTTTTTGGCAAGATTTTTCAAAAGCTCGAACGGTCACAGATTTTTCTCAGATTTTCAGCATGCTTCTTACGCGAGTTATAGGCGATCCCGAAATTTTGGAAAACAAAAATTATTCGAAACTTCAGAGGGTGGGATAATATATATTCCGGTAGGCTTTGACGCAGTTTCCCATGGGAAAATCCCACGTTGATCCACCGGGAAAAGTATCGTCGCTCGGACGGGCAAAAATGACGATTAAAAACATATTTTTTCTTTACAAACTTTGAAATCGAGAGAAAAACTTGTCAGCTCGGAAAATACGAGAGTCCCGGCGTACGTGCATTCGTCGAGGCGATCTCGTTGGAGACGACAGCTGGGGAGAATGTCGAGTCGAATGAAAACGATGCATGAAAAATAAACACGCGCCCATCGGTTTATCAGCGCGCGGTCGCTCAATCGCGAGAAAGACGCGTTTTTCGCGATTGCCATAATCGCGTTACGAAGAGACGCATAATTTGTCCCGCCAGACGCAAAATCGCACCTACACACAGCGCAGCGCTGGCGAAAGAATTGAAATAATTGCGAGACTCAATTGACACTCTGTCGATCGAAAATAATTGGTAATAATCGATGTTGAAACGCGAGCCTACACTCATCGATGCGGCGTAACACCACCAGCGTTGTTACCCGCGATCAAATGATGTTGCAACTCGACGAAAATACAAAGTTTCTCAATTTTTTTTTAAACTACACTTTGCGTTATAATTTGTAAAATTCCAGAAATATCTTTTTCACGTCGAGCAATGCAGAGTTGAATTTAAAAAAAATTATCGTTGGACCGAGAACTCCCAACGCCTTTTTGTGCACACATAGATCGATGATGATTTTTCTTCGATTATTCGCGACACCCGCGTTCGATTTCGTCATTGCTTTATGAAAAATCGTTCACATCGAGTTACACACAGACACACACACGGAGGGTATTTACGTGCGAGATGTTCCATCCGCGATGTTAAATGACTGTTGACTCGCGCGACCATCGGCAATAAGACCAATCAGAGGTTGACGATTGTGCCGCTCGCTGCAGCCCCTTTTTCATCGCGACTTGTTTATATTTATTGACGATCCTTCGTACACGATCGACAGTCGGTAATGCGACGAAGCTGCAACGTAAATTACGATTTTCCATGGATTCCATCAAAACTTTCCGCCATCTTGTTTCATCACAAATTTCGCTGGGTTTCGTTAATTTCGAAAAATTGTAAATATGTACGAAAAACACGTAACCGGATGTAACGACGGTTGGAGGACATTATTGGATGGTTTTTTCGTTGCGGAAACCGCGTGAGTAACGTCGTAAGAAGAATTTGGCGTTTTATCCGAAAATGACGAGTGCGTTTGCATCGTTGCGTAACGCCGGAACCGCACTGTAGAGGCGTGACCTGCGATCTAATCTCAAGTTTGTTTCGCTCTCCGTGCGGATTTTGAACGCGAACGGAAGCTCCTTGGAATCTTTGGGGCAATTAGGATCGATCCGAAGTACGGAGAGCGGATATAAATCTCAATCGCATATTTTTTTCGAAGAGTATAACGATGTAGCGCTCGAACGATTCTCGTCCCCGTTTATGATTCATTTCACGGATCGTTGTTCTTTTTTACCGACACGGAAATCGCCGGTACATGACAAAGAAAAATTCCCTAAAAGATGAAAAAAAAGTATGACGTTACGGAGTGGTGATAAAAAAAACGACCCAGACGGAACGGGAAGCCCGACGGTGTGGGACGTAAACCGGAAACGCCTTGTTTCAAGCGCAAAACTTTGGTATTCCCGGACGAGCGCCAGAGTGCGCGCAAAGTCGTAAACATCGGACGATGAATCGTCCGAAAAAAAATCGACGAAATTTGTTTGACCTTGAGTAATAACCGGAGGTACCGTTTGGACCAATTACTCGCGCCTCGAGAGTGTCTTTTGCTTCGTATACAGCTGGCGTATTTCCTTCGGCGTCAATGTCGCGTCGTGATGTTCCCGCGAGGCTTTCTCTCCGCGCCTAGCGCGCTCACCAAGTTCAAGGTCGTCTGCCGTGTTTTTAACTGGTCGAGAGATCGTCAAGGTCATCGAGGTCGTCGAGATGCACGGTAGCCGCGGAGACAACAAGGTGCCGCGCAGCGCTGGCTCGTTCGTTGGCTCCCGACGTCCCTCCCCGCGAGCTGATGCGCATGCGCGTGTGCGCATCCACTCGCGAGCTCGTGCATCCACCGAGTCCGCGGACACCCCGAAGGGAGACGACCATTGATCGCGAGGCGAACCTCGCGGCGGCGTTTTTTTCTTTTTCGACCTTGTCCAAGATGAAAAACTGACGATAATTTGCCTCTTTGCGAAAACTCAATTTCCCATCCGAGAAACACGGGGGAAATGAAATTTGGCACCGTTTTTTCTCCGTCCACGACATTTTTTTCACGGCGCTTTTGCTGAAAAACTTTCGCTAGAGGATAAATGCGTACGTAATTTCATGAGCAACGCTCGAATGCTGCTGAGGGAATTCACGAAAGTTTGAGACCGCAAATTGGAGAATGGTTTTATCCCCTGCCGCTCGCGTACTGAAAGATTAACTTCCTGGACTCGACCCTTGATGATTTCACGGTCGACGCAGCTGGGACACTTGTTGCACACCCTCCCGACAGACGATCCCGACCTAGCGAATCGAGATTTCTCCGATCCGTCGAGATAAACGTGAAAAACGTAGAGAAGGTCGCGCAAGGTCACCTCTAACGGATTTTCTTGCTCGAAATACACGCGACGCGCAAAGACGCTCGAAGATGCAAAGATAATCACGATGATCCGTGCGATTTGCTGGAAACAACGAAGAACGCTGGATTTCCGGCGGGAAAACCCCCTTCGTCTTTACTTGACCTTGCTACGTTATACCACATGTATAAATATATATATATACTAGGGATAGAGACGCGCGCTCACGCGCGCGACCGGCTGCATTTTCGGGCTGCAGCGCTCCATCTTGAATTAAGTATAGACCCCTACAGAACACATTATAATTCGGCATAAGTAGCAAATGGTGAAAAGCAAGTAATTTTCAGATTCGAAAATATATCACGGATTACGTTGTGTTTACGTATTTTCATACTTCTTTACAACGTCCAAATGTTGATATGATGATATGGACCTTTAAAAATCGTTTTTGAAAACCAAAATTTTGAAAAATCTGAAACAAAATTTCCGAAAATCGGAAATGAAGCAACTTGCTCAGAGTCGCTTCCTCTGCGCGTGGTTAAATTTTCATGGAGTTGTCGATCGTTCCTCTCATCCGCCGATCGACGGCTGGACCACAGAATCCGTGCAAAAATCTGAAACAAAATTTCCGAAAACCGGAAATGAAGCAACTTGCTCAGAGTCGCTTCCTCTGCCCGTGGTTAAATTTTCATGGAGTTGTCGATCGTTCCTCTCATCCGCCGATCGACGGCTGGACCACAGAATCCGTGCAAAAATCTGAAACAAAATTTCCGAAAACCGGAAATGAAGCAACTTGCTCAGAGTCGCTTCCTCTGCGCGTGGTTAAATTTTCATGGAGTTGTCGATCGTTCCTCTCATCCGCCGATCGAACGCTGGACCACAGAATCCGTGCAAAAATCTGAAACAAAATTTCCGAAAACCGGAAATGAAGCAACTTGCTCAGAGTCGCTTCCTCTGCGCGTGGTTAAATTTTCATGGAGTTGTCGATCGTTCCTCTCATCCGCCGATCGAACGCTGGACCACAGAATCCGTGCAAAAATCTGAAACAAAATTTCCGAAAACCGGAAATGAAGCAACTTGCTCAGAGTCGCTTCCTCTGCGCGTGGTTAAATTTTCATGGAGTTGTCGATCGTTCCTCTCATCCGCCGATCGACGGCTGGACCACAGAATCCGTGCAAAAATCTGAAACAATTTCCGAAAACCGGAAATGAAGCAACTTGCTCAGAGTCGCTTCCTCTGCGCGTGGTTAAATTTTCATGGAGTTGTCGATCGTTCCTCTCATCCGCCGATCGACGGCTGGACCACAGAATCCGTGCAAAAATCTGAAACAAAATTTCCGAAAACCGGAAATGAAGCAACTTGCTCAGAGTCGCTTCCTCTGCCCGTGGTTAAATTTTCATGGAGTTGTCGATCGTTCCTCTCATCCGCCGATCGACGGCTGGACCACAGAATCCGTGCAAAAATCTGAAACAAAATTTCCGAAAACCGGAAATGAAGCAACTTGCTCAGAGTCGCTTCCTCTGCGCGTGGTTAAATTTTCATGGAGTTGTCGATCGTTCCTCTCATCCGCCGATCGAACGCTGGACCAGAATCTGTGCGAAACATCTGAAACGAAATTTCCGAAAACCGAAAATGAAGCAACTTGCTCAGAGTCGCTTCCTCTGCGCGTGGTTAAATTTTCATGGAGTTGTCGATCGTTCCTCTCATCCGCCGATCGAACGCTGGACCACAGAATCCGTGCAGAAATCTGAAACAAAATTTCCGAAAACCGGAAATGAAGCAACTTGCTCAGAGTCGCTTCCTCTGCCCGTGGTTAAATTTTCATGGAGTTGTCGATCGTTCCTCTAATCCGCCGATCGACGGCTGGACCACAGAATCCGTGCAAAAATCTGAAACAAAATTTCCGAAAACCGGAAATGAAGCAACTTGCTCAGAGTCACTTCCTCTGGGCGCGGTTAAATTTTCATGGAGTTGTCGATCGTTCCTCTCGTTCCTCTCTGACAAACATTCGCACAGAAGAAATATATATATAAAGATACCTCGCGTATGTTGGGAGATCGCCAACCTCCTCCTGCGGTCCAGCGAAACCGATTTGGGCTTCGCTCCTCTCGCTGTCATTTTTATTCTTTCGACCGGGTGAGAATTTCCACCGTCGAGGTCATCCTCGATCGGTCATTGGGAAAGTCGTCGATGAATTTTCGAATTTTCGAGACGAAAGGCGGGTGTATATTGTCGAGCCCGAATGCCGTCGGGTCGTCGTGTCGTCGATGAGACGTGTACGGCGCGAGGGTCGCTATCGACCCGGTGCAGGGTGGTGGGTGCGGTGGCTCGCGAGAACGAGCCCACTGCGCTCGCTCCTATCCCTTCCCTCGTTGCTTCCTCATACAATCTCGCGGATCCTCGGGTCAGGAAGGGATTCAACTCGAGGTGGAGAGGACTGGTACGAGGCGACATTCCAGGGAGAAGATTATATTTATATTTATATACACACACAGGGGAGAGTAAAAACGTGCAGGGGTCACTCGAGCCCGGGATGCGATGCCCGAGGCAGGTAACAGTTCCTCCGGGAAGTCGTTTCTCCAGAGAGCACGGGGCAAGGTTCTACATTGGTTACGACGTTCCCTGCGGACGTCGCACCAGGTGCGTGGTCAAAAGAAAACTCAAGACACCGGCCCAATTCGTCGTCGCTGTCGAAAAAAGTATTGCTCCAAAAAACGAAGCGCGTTCCTCCTTTTTCCGAAAAAAAAAAAAAAAAACTGGTTAAAGTCACGCGGGAACGAGAGTGCGCCGTTTTTTTCGATTTCAGTTTTTCTTTCTTTGGGCTTCTCGTGCGACGAAAAACGCCGAATTGGAACACGGAATATTAATTCGGTTTAATCGTTTTTCCAACGGGCTTTTGCCAATTTTTCTCGACGCACTGCAGTTTTATCCGGAAATGGGGGATGTGTGACGAAAATTGTGGAAATTGAACGGTAGTCGATGCTACGATCCGTAATCGTTGTCCCTTGCACCTCGCCGATGCTCCGAGCTACGTACGGCAAAAAAGAAAAAACAAAACAAAAAGAGATAGAGGAAGAACAAGGAATTGGCGTGTTGGCCGTCGTTTTATTATCCGCTGAAACGTTTGCGCCTCGACACCGCGGTGTGAGCTTGTAATATCGCGTGACGAGCTTTTGTTAAATGTCAATATAGGAGGAACGGTTGGACGCGCGAGAACGATAATGGTAAAACGGTGTGCCAATGACAACTGCCAACAGTCTTCGAGTTATTATCAGCATCGATGTAAAAGTATATGTACGCGTTTAGGCGTCTATGTACAATATACACACGTATTTAGGGACGAAGGGTGCGGGCGGGTAGCTCGAGCGCGAGATGGATCTCCTCCTCGGTCAGCTGGACCGAAATCACCTGACCGTAGTTGTAGGAAATTTCGCGAGAGCAACCGTTGAGAATGTTTTCTTTATTTTTATTCCCTCCAACGAAAGAATCGCCGCGATAGAAAAATCTTAAACCATGTTTTCCGTTGTATCTCTTTCATCACAGAAAATATAGGCTAGTCGCTTCCTCGTACAGCTTCCTCGTGCAACGCAACTAATCCGAGCAGGTTCGTCCTCGAAAATTCTTGCGACAAGCAAAACTGCATATATACATACCCCGAGTGTGTATACAAAAAGGGAAGTAAATGATGAAGGAGAGAGGAGCATTTCCTTTATTGCTCTGCTTTCCTCTTTTTCGAAATATCGTTGGTAGAGCAATGGAATTATCGACGGTCCCTTGTGATAGTTATTGGTGTGGCATGTTTTACGTACAAACCGATTGAACCTTTCACGTTTCATCCCATCGTTTATTGTCATCAGCGCCTTTGGTAGTAGCTATTTATAGTTTATCGACTAATCGCATTATCAGATATCGCAAATCCGTCGCGATCCACGAGCGATTCGAGTGATATAACTGAGAAGAAAAAAACAATAAATTTTCGTTCGAGGCAAACCGTAACGCGTACAGACAGAGCTTTATCGAGAGACTTTTCGCGGGAATCGCGACCGACGAGGCGCGGCAATATGCATGATCGATCGCGCGATATTTTTCCTCCCTCGTTTCTCTCGGTAGCGTTTATTTTTTTTTTCTGTTTTCAATTTCAAAACCGCCGTTATTCATTCGAGCTCTGGAAATCATCATCTCGAACGCGCCGCTGCCTGTGTGTCATCATCCTTACGGGGCCAGTCTTTTATTCGCGAAATTTTTCATGACGAGGGAGAAGGACTCGCGTGCGATCACCATTTTCGCCCGAGACATTGCGACACGAACGTGGAAATTTTGTTGAATTTACTCCGGCTGGTACGCCGCCGTTCCTGTACGCGATACACACACGCACGGTTATCGTTCGCGGACTCAAATTTTTATATGCATGTTTTGTAGCTCGTAAAGTCTCGAAACGATGCCACATGCCAGCCGTAAATGTGTACATACACGTGCCGGTTTAGCAGTCTGCCACAGTCCGACACAACTCGACACGTAATGATTTCAGCCCGTACCGCGATAAACTCGCTCGTCTCTGTTGATTTTTTCCTCTCTCCGACTATGATCATCCGCTCGTTTAACGAGTCACGAATTTAGCCAGCCGAAATAATTACAAGCCGTCTTTCGGCGGAAACATTCGCCATCATTTATCTCCATGAGAATGTTTGAATGCCTCTGTTCACTTTTTCCTCATTTTATTTCGTTTTATATGATTTTTCTTTCATTTTTCGTTCAATAACGCACAAACGCTGTACAGGCCGATGGACATGGCGCGGAACCGGGACCGGAGCTCGACGAGGAGATGGAGAAAGTCTTCGCGATGGATTCCGGGGAGAAATTCGACGTAGCTCGGCTCGGATCACCCTCGGATTCGGCGGGCTCCGATCGTCAACGAGATCGAAGACCTCCGCCCCGATATGGCGATAGCGTGTTGAATCGTGAGTTCCGGAAGTGCTTTATTCTCAAAGAAATGACGAAAAAAAAAGAAAGAAAAAACGATCATTCACATTTTCCTCCCACGACAGAACATCGCAAGAGAAGTTATCCACATCCCCATATGCCGCTCAAGAGTCTGCATTCTAGATCCATGCGACGGCATCTTTCGCCGTGAGTAGATTTTTTCGCTTTTTTTTTGTCTCAATAGCCAACGATCGCGATACCGGAGGAAATGAAGAGGATTAACGGGTCGTTGGTTTTGCAGGGAAGGCTCGACCGTCGAGGCCGCCGAGGAGCAGGAACACGAGGAGGAGAATTCGGAAAACGGGCGCAACAACGGAAATGGCGAGTCGCGGGAGATCGACGCCATCGACAACGTCACCGGAAGCGCCGACGTTCCCCCCGAGGGCGAAATTTACGAGGAGCCTCGTCACTCCCATCATCGTCATCATCGCGAGGAAAGCGCCGCTGCCAGCGAGGACGAAGCTCCCGTTTCCGAGAGAGCAGCCCTGGCGGGCTTCAGCAACGAGAATTCGGGGCTCGCGAGTCCGAGAGTGCAGTTTGAAAAAATACGGGAGGAGGGGGGGGACGCGGCCGCCCCATCGAACGACGATCCAACGAGCGACGACGAGAGAAAGAGTCGACGTCATCATCACAAGCACGACCACAAGTAAACTCTCTCATACTCGTATTTTTCTTCCTTTTCGAGCAAACTTCTCCAACGATAACTCGAGTTTCGCTCGCGAAAATGAAGAAAATTCATTCCATCGAAGAAATAATGATTTTCCCTTCGCGCGAGCTTGCTCTGAAAATCTCGGCAAAAATGTCGATTCGCGCGGCAAACTTTGTTCATTCCGGGCGACGGCGGGAAACGAACTCGTTCAAAATCGCCATTTTTTCAGAATTTTTCACTTTCGAGTATTTCCCGAGTATTTCGAGTATTTCCCTCGGTATATCGCATCAGAGGCGAGAGCGATCGAACGAAAAACTGTCGACGGAGCATTTCGCGGTGGAAAAGACGAACAATCGTCGGTCGGTTATTTTTGCCATGAGCGATTCCGTCGTCTTGACCCAGACGACAGTGAGCGAGACGAACGAAAATTTTGAGGGTTACACCGCTACCTTGCGCCATGGCCCTCAGCCAGCGCTTTGGTTTCCGACCGACCGCAGCCTCATCTTTTTCCTCCTCCTCCTCCCTCCCCTCGTCATTCCTTCTCCCCTTGTTCGCGGCATTCTATTTCTTCATATTTGTCCGGACGATACAAGCTTGGTTGCACGAAAGCGACACCGTAGACGTCGTTGCGAGTCAATCTACGTTTTATGTATATATTATATATATATATATATATATCGTAAAGCTCAAAACGCGCATCGCTGCTATTGTTTCGATTGAATCGATCGAGTCTCTCCCGAAAGTCGAGGAGATAAAGCGGTGGGTGTATCGGCTCGTACCTCTCTAGTCCATCACATATATATATACACACACATATATACACCAGCGCAGACGATACATATCGATTTATATATATATATGCACAAATATATATATTTATAAATACTTTTTATTCTCTTCATAATTTACTTTTAATTTTGCATTTTTTACGCTCATCCGGTATCCTACTCGATTCTCCGGGTGACATGCCCAACGCTCATGACCGGTCCTTGGAGCGGATTGGCAATATAAGACGGTACCCAAGCTTTTTTTCACACAGTTTTTCGTGCTTTTTGTACTAAATCGCTTTTCCATCGTGACAGCGTCTCGAAAAACGTTTCTCGCGCGATTTATTCAGTTTTTTTTCCCCCGAGTGCTTCTGTGACCAAATTGTCGTTCGGGGCGGAAGATGTCAAGTGCCACGGTCCTACGTACGGTGAAAATAACGGAGAATTCGAACGACTGTGCGTCGCGTTAATGTCCATTTTGCATATTCGTGAGATAACGATTAAAACGAAAATTGCCATCTTTGTGTTTTTTGTATACATTAAGAAACGTCGGTCGCGTTTCGTCGTGTCGAGACGAGGGAAAATTTGATCGCGTCGCGGAAGTATATAGATTCAGTCACCGCCAGGGTCCAAGCGCGACCAAAGCGGAATTGGCAAACGCGTGCCCGAGCACGCTCGCGCATGCCCGAGCACGCTCGCGCACGTACCAGGCGAGCCACTTTGGCGAGAAGCGAGCGGAACGAAACTCGAGCGCGCAATCGGGTGAAAAACGCCTCGTTCGTCGAGCTGACCTTGAAAAGTCAGCCCGACGTAATTCGTCACAGTGCGAAACGAACGAACTCACCGTTATCGTTGGAGTTGATTATTTGACTCGCGACAATACATTAATACTCATTAATTCGTTATCGACCGTTTCGTTGAAAAAAAAACGTGTCCGTTTGCCGCGAACAAACGAATGATATTTGCCGAGAAAGCGAGAAGAAACGATATCGATAATGAGGAAGAAACATCGCACTGACATCGAGCATCGTTGCTCTCGTCCGTTTGGATTTTGTTCGCAGAAGACACCATTACAAATCCCGCAAGTACTCGCTACAGGAGGACCCGCAATGGCGAAAGCGTTCCGGAGCTGGACTCGGGGATTCGGCGAGTCCGATGGGGCGACGGGTGAGCGTGCAGCCGGAAGAGGCGAGCACCCTGCAGGAGCTGGACATCGACGACCTCGAGTCCCACAGGAGCGACGATCCTCGGGGGATGAGGAGGCACAAGTCTGGACACTCGACGATACAAATTGGAAGACGAAAGGAGGGTGGAATACCGCACGAGACGCTGAAAAAAATGTACGATCATTCGCCCCACGAGGTCTTCGTGCAGTTGGACGAGTTGCACGGGGTCGGTGAAGAGCGCGAGTGGCGGGAGACGGCTCGTTGGATCAAGTACGAGGAGGACGTTGAGGAGGGCGCCGACAGATGGGGCAGACCGCACGTTGCGTCGTTGAGCTTCCATTCGTTGCTGAATCTGCGAAGATGCCTCGAAACCGGTGTCGTCCTTCTCGACCTCGAGGAGCGCGATTTACCGGGTCTCGCTTATCGCGTCGTCGAGCAGATGATCGTCGAGGAGCTCATTCTACCGGAGGATCGCACGGTCGTCATGAGAGCGCTCCTTCTCCGTCACAGACACGTTCACGAGCACGATCGTGGCTTTCGTTTCGGTGGAAAACGAAATTACGCCAGTTACACGAGCTTACAGGTAGGCGAGGAGGAGGGAGTACCGTCATCACCGTCCTCCTCCTCCTTTTCCTCCTCCGCCTTCTTCCGCGCAAACTCAAATCGCATCGATAAAGCGCAATAACGCTCTTACCACGCGTAATGCGAGTTTTCCACATGTAACACTCGGCTTGTTCGGCAAATTTTTCCGCCCTCTCGTTGCGTCTCGAGAGACACGCGCGTGTTTTTTTTCCTCTCTTGCCTCTTCTCTCTTGGAATTTAGATCCAACTGGAATTGATCGCGGGATTAATTTGTGAAAATTATGGAACCAATTTGCTCCCCCTTTCACCAACGAATACGGACGCGCACTACCGCGTGGTGCCCCGTACTCGTTGGAACTTCCAATGGTGGATGATACATGTTTGAACTGACGCAGGATCGTAATATTGTTTACCCCACAGTCTATCTGGCTGGAGGACGAAGATGCTGCGCGGGACGGCACTGAGAACCATGTAACCCAACATGTAAATCTCTTGCTATCTCTCGTACCCCCAAAACCAAAAGTTACACGCATTCTTAAATTTACGTACGCCTCTGTTTATTCTCATAACCGTGCAATAACATCATTAATGTTGGCCCGCTGTCGTATCTCTCTCTCTCTCTTTGTCTCTCTCTGCCATTTTCACGCACATAAACACACAAACGCACACCGGATCATACGCATTTCGCAAACAAGCACAATTATTTCTCATTAATATCGCGTCACGCTCATCGCTACCGCTGTGTGTCCGCAAAACCGGATGGAGCACAGTTTTTCCGATCGATGATACTTCGGAAAACCTGTGCTTCCGTTTCCGGCTCGTTTCACCCATCGTGTTCACTTTGCAATTTTCTCCACGTTTCGTGCAGTAGTTGTTCGCGTCCCGTTTTATTTTTCTCGTGTCGTATCGAGCCGTCCGCCCTCCCTCCCTCTCCCGACATGGCCGTTTCCCAACTGACGAAGGACTCTTGTTTGTTCTTTTCTCGTTGAAAACGAATCTCGACAGAATTTGCACGATACCAAAGCAAAAATGGTGTCGTCCACCCTGGCACTGGACAACAATCACACGACGGCGGTCGACATGAAGGAGGAAATGACGTACACGAGCAGCAACGAGGATTTGAAGAAAGTTCACAACGATCACATACTCAAGAGAATACCAGCCGGCGCCGAAGCTACCGTGGTTCTCGTCGGAGCCGTCGATTTTCTGGATCAACCGACGATAGCGTTCGTCCGTCTCGCGGAGGGTGCCTTCATGCCCTCGATAACCGAGGTCACCATACCCGTCAGATTCATGTTTACACTCTTGGGGCCGAGAAGCGCCGATCTCGATTATCACGAGATCGGCAGATCGATCTCGACCCTCATGTCAAACGCCTCGTTCCACAAAGTCGCGTACAAAGCGAAGGAGAGGCGAGAATTGCTCTCGGCCATCAATGAATTTCTGGACGACTCGATCGTGCTGCCACCCGGCGATTGGGAGAGACAGGCTCTCTTGCCTTTTGACGAATTGAAACTAAAGAGCGAGGCCATAAAGAGACGAAAGGCAAAGGCGCTCGATCGATCGGCTAAACCGATTCAGAGCAGCGACGCAGCCGCTTTGAAAAAAGGTGAGAAAAAAAGGAACTAACGACATGAATTTCCTCATTCGCTTGTTAACCCGTTGTTTTCCTTTTCCATGTGCAGCGTTAATGGCCGGCGAGGAGGAGAAGAAACCACCGGACGATCCGTTGCGCAGAACGAGACGCCCGTTCGGTGGATTGATAAACGACATCAAGAGACGCTATCCGTATTACCTGTCGGATCTGACGGACGGACTCTCCTCGTCGTGCATCGCCGCAGCCATCTTTATGTATTTCGCTGCTCTCTGCGCCGCTATAACCTTCGGCGGTTTACTCAGCGACAAGACGCACAACATCATCGGCATATCCGAGACACTCGTTTCCTGCTGCTGGACAGGAGTGATAATGGCTCTTTTCGCGACGCAACCGCTCGTCATTATCGGCACGACGGGTCCGCTGTTGCTCTTCGACGAGAGTCTTTATAACTTTTGTCTGGCAAACGGCCTCGAGTTCCTCACGATGAGGGTCTACGTCGGCGCGTGGATGGGCGTTATCGCGTTGACGATCGCCTGCGTCGAGGGTTCCGTCCTCGTCAGGCTCTTCACCCGCTTTACCGAGGAAATATTCACCGGTCTCATATCGATGCTCTACATCGTCGAGACTTTCGTCAAACTCGTCAATTACTTCAAGAGAAATCCGCTGCTCCCCGAGTACTGTTACGGCACGGAGAGCTACGAGAATACGACGGCGGCGATCACCGATGACGCTGTTTACCTCGGAAACGCTTCGACGAGCCTGAGGACGTACGACGCGACGTTGACGGCGACCCTGTTGCCCGACCGCGACGCCGCCGGATTCGTTAATCAACCCAATACCGCTCTCATGTGCACGATACTCTGCCTCGGGACGTTCCTCGGTGCTTATTACCTGCGGATCTTCCGCAACAGTCATTATCTCGGACGCAGCGCGAGAAGGGCTTTCGGCGACTTTGGCGTACCCATCAGCATCATCGTCTTTGTCCTGATTGATTACCTCGCGGGGGTCGAGACGGAGAAGCTTCTCGTGCCTCAGGGCCTCTCTCCGAGCGTCAACGGCAGAAGCTGGTTCGTTTCGCCGGCCGGCGGAAACGGCAAACCCATTCCCATTTGGATGGCGATCGCCTGCGTCGTACCGGCGCTTCTCGTCTACATCCTCGTCTTCATGGAAACCCAGATATCCGAGTGAGTCTCGTCCACCATTGACTATCTCGCTCAAATCGGACAATTTGCAAAAAGAATATACGCTTTGGAACGCCGCTTGAAATTTACTCTAGAAAATTTTACGAAAACTCCATCATATTTCATACAAAGGCGATTGTTTCCCTGTGAGAGACGCTGAAATAGACACATCGAAATTGCGAAATTCATAATACACGGGATCGTTCGTTTCAGGCTGATTATCGACAAGAAGGAGAGGAAACTTCGCAAGGGCAACGGTTATCACATGGACATCGTCGTCGTGTGTCTGATGAACGTCGGCTGTGGTTTAATGGGCGCCCCGTGGTGTTGCGCAGCTTCCGTACGGTCGCTCACTCACGTTTCCGCAGTGACGGTAATGTCGCGAACTCACGCGCCCGGTGACAAACCCCACATCGTCGAGGTCAAGGAGCAACGCGTCAGCGCTCTCCTCGTCGCGATCCTAGTAGGTGTGAGTGTTCTCATGGCGCCGTTGCTACGTCGGGTCCCCATGGCCGTCCTGCTCGGTGTTTTTCTGTACATGGGCATTTCGTCGACCAACGGCGTTCAGTTGTTCGATCGCGTGAAACTCTTCTTCATGCCGGTGAAGCATCACGGGAGCGCGAATTACGTCAGGCGCGTGCAGACGTACAAAATGCACGTTTTCACTCTCGTGCAAATTTTTTGTCTCGCCACGTTGTGGATCGTCAAGAGCACGAGAGCGGCTCTGTCTCTGCCGTTCTTCCTCATCCTCATGATACCGCTGAGGGCGCAGATGAGTCGCTTCTTCACCAACGCTGAATTGCGAGCGCTCGACAGCAAAGAGCCCGAGCACGAGTCGAACGAGGACGAATTGGACTTTTACGAGGAAGCACCGTTGCCCGGCTAACTTTCATCTCTCAACGTCGAAACGTCGTTTGACGTCATTTCACTCGCGGAAATACGAAATGCGAATTGTGTATAGAAACTTCGTCGCATCTATATATATATTTATGACATTTTTAGCTGCTTTAGGATCGCGACAATTAGACACCGACTATCGATGATGATTATTACCATTATTATTATTATATTGAATTGTAAATACTTACGTCATCGTGACGTATATGCAAACCGGATGGCGGCATACTCGCCGCGTTAATATTCCAAATATGTCTTGTCTCGATGCTCCCTCGACTCTTCGTCCGTCGACTTGGCATTATCTTATAATTACACAGTGTGTATTATTTAAAGAATCGCGGTATTTCATCATCGATATTATTATTATTATTACTATTATTATTATTATTATTATCATCGATAATACATACATCATTGTTTTTCTCCCTCGCGGGATATCCGCGATCAGAGTCGTTGAGGGAAGACGACGAAAATTTCTAGGAGTTGCAGCGTTTTCAATCGTCATTGCAAAATACGTATTAAATTCGCGATGTACAATGGTAAATTGCGATCATTATCGTTGAATCGTAGATTTTAACCGATAGAGTGAATATAACGGCAACGAGATGGTATACGAAGCGATTAAGGACAATAAAGTTGATTGACGTCGACGATCGGTGAAAATCCGTGCGTCGACACAAATAAACAAGTACCTGATTGTGATGCGGACGGTATGGTAACGCGTGTGTCGGGTGCTCAACGGTCAAATGTTTTAATCGCGTTGGAGATTGCATCCACGTTCAATGATGGACTATGTTTCTTTTTTTCTTTCTTTCTTTTTTTGCCCTTACGACGAGTTCGAACGAGGCTTCGACAAATTATTCAACTATCTTCCGTAACGAGCGGACGCATGTATTTACCGAGAGGCGATATTTTCGTAAAATGGACGGATGTTTTTTTTTCCTTTTTTTTTTTTGGACGATGAATTTCTCGACATCATCCCATTGCGGAATTTGACGACCACGTCACCGCGTTGACGCGTGATGATTAAATTAAACGCCGGAATTTGAGAGAAAGGGCTATATTGATACATATATTTATATACATATGAATATATTTACATACGAGTGTGAAGAGTACTCGAAAAACGACGAGATTCTATTTACTATATCACATATATTTTCGAGCGACAAACGCATGCCAAGAGCTGTATTTTCATTCTCTCTGCGGTTTACTCCGACACGATTTACATGTTAAATGCATGTATATATTCGAAAATTTGATGACTCGATTAATCCGAGACACACGCGGTTGACTCTTTGTAAGGAAAATTATGAACGCGCCCGTGTACGTTCATATCCAAATTTAGAGCGAAATTTCGAAAGTTTCGCGACTTTTTTCACTCGTTTTTACCCCATTTTTCGACAAACGAGACTCCCGGTCCGAAACGGGCATTTTTTTCCTTTTATTCTTTTTCAAAATTCACGATCGATGCTGTTTCAAAAGCTAAACGTCTCTCAATGGTATTTTCGTTTGTTTGGATATGAGTGTAGTCTCGACGAAGATGACTCAAAGTATGGAAAGTAGTAAATATAAATATAAAGGTCCTCCTGCTGGTTCGGTGTGATGGATTAAAAAAGCCGCGCGAAAAATCGACGGTTCTTCGAAATGTTTACGGTTGTTGAAATTTATGACATTACACACGCACGTGGAATATGTCCGATGCTTATATACATATGGATATGTATCAAGAGAAAAAGAGAACACGAAAGCATATATATATATATATATATAAAGTTTAAAATGTGTATGCATAGAATATATAGTTTTATGTATATTGTAAATAATACGCGTTAACGATACAGTATTAAAAGTAATAATTAGATCATAGACCCCGAGTAGCTAATTCACACGCCTTGAGCTACAATCGCAAAATAAATACTCGAATTATCTCTCGTATTTACTCGAATTCCCAACTCGCCTGGCTCCTCCCTTTATTATTCTCCTCGTGCGAATTTATCGTCGCCAGCGGAGCGCGCGTCAGAGACATCTCTCCTCTCATGGGTATCGGAGGATAAACAACAAATAGTTACTATCGACGAGACGCTCAATCAACGTTCGCGTAAAAATTTACTACGGAAAGTTTCGCTTCGACGTGCGAATGTTTTCCACGGAAAATTAACTACCGGATCACGAGAAGTTCGGTTCTTTTTTCGTTTTTTCTCCTCAAGCGCGAAATGACCGCATCGCCGAGACTCGCAATTAGGGCAATCAAATGTTCGTCACCTCGGCCGTCGGAAAAACTTCTGAACGTCAGCAGGTAGAGAAAATAACGGACGAGTGCGCGAGTCGACGCCCGTATCATTTTTGCTCTTTGTTTTCGTGATTTATTTGCGTTTCGTTGCAACTTTGTCAGAAACCCTGCGAGTTCAACGAGCCCGAAAACACCGGAAAATCATAGCAGCGACAAATTCAAGGTGCAACATTCCAAGATGGTCGCTCGACACAGATTTTCACCTTTCAAGGTCGATACACCGAACAGAGCGAAAATATTGAACGACGGCCTGCCCGACAAGGAATACGCTGTTCTCGGCAGCGGATATTTCGGCACCGTTTACAGAGCGTCTTACAGAGGTACGTCGGGTGAAAGCAGCTCGAATCAGGAGCAAAAACGATAAAATAAATTGACATCCCCCCCCCCCGCCCCGCTTCGTTCAGGGGACCAAGTGGCCGCGAAAATAGTGAGACGAAGGAAATACAGCGATGTGTCGGTCAATGCGGAGAAACACGCGGCATTTCTACGCCACTCGAACATCGTTAAGGTGTTGGGCATCGAGCAGGGCGCCGTTTGCTCGGTGATAACGATGGAATTGTGCGGTACATCGTTGCAGGATCGTCTGGACGAGACAGTTTTGCCGAAAGACGATAGAGTCTCGACGTGGAAGGCGTTATCGAACGCACTTGAGTTTTGTCACAGAGCCGGAATTATTCACGCGGATGTGAAGCCAAAAAATGTGCTCATTGCCAACGACGGCCAACCGAAGCTCGCTGATTTTGGCAGTTCGGTCATCGTCGGCGAGCCTCGACTCTCCAACGGTTTGCACGTACGTTTCGCTTTTTCTTCCATTCTGATAGAGGTTAGAGTCGAAACAAAAGAAATTTATAAATACAGGGAACTCCGGGTTACGTGGCACCGGAGGTTATTCGGGGTAACACGCCGAGTTGCGCGTCCGACATTTACTCCCTGGGTGTTCTCGCCTGGCAATTGTTGTTTCGAGAGGCTCCTTTCGCCGGTCTGCACTCCCACACGATTCTCTACCTGACGGGGAAAGGCGCCAGACCTTCGGACGACCTCAGGGACGACGGTTTTTGCGGGAGATACAAAAATTTGTACAAGAGCCTTTGGAGGGAGAAAATGGAGAACAGACCGTCGCTGGCTTCGATTTGTAAACAACTCGATCGTTTGAACGATCATACCTGACGACTATACCAATCGTGGTGCACTCGCGCTCATATTCTTACTTTGGTTATTTTTCAACATTTTCACATTTTTTTACTTCAATCGATGCATTTATTAGAGTTAAAGTTATCGTTGCCCTTCCAGGCGTTATATCTATCATAGGCATTACAGGCATTATGCGGTAACGGATGAACGGGAGTTTGAAATAAATAAAGCCTCATCACGTCTCTGGCATTTCTCCGCCCGGTACTAGCTGTAATTCAAAGAAAACAACAATGGGAATATTAAAAACTTATCGATGAATCAAAAACGATATTCTACTGATTATTATCGTCATCGTTGTTACGCACCATTGTGATGTTATTGCCGTTTAGAAGAATCATATCGAGTTTCGTGACCCTACGACCTTCGGGCGTCGCTTCGCTCTCCGTAACGTCATCGAGCAACATGTTTACAAAATCGTCGAAACCCAAGAGCGTCCCGACGATTTCCTTATCGTTTTTCATGATAATGTGTATCCTCGAACCGATACATTTATCCACGAGCTCTGCAATACGTTATTACACTTTACTTGATGTCATAGTTTCATATTTGTCACGCCGCTAAACGCGCAATGACGGCGACGTGAAATTTAAGCGCCGCGAGAGTGTGCTGAGAGGTTAGGAAATGTCGCGCTCACCGAGAGGCAATAGAGTCGATGGATTCGTCGTTACTGAACTGCTCATGTTGAAATTGTCTGTTTAAAGAACTACTCGTCGCGGAATATTACTCTTTCCACGGGGTCCACGGTAATAAATCACGAGGAAGACGTAAATGTATTTTGAATAGATGCGATACGTTTGATAAACAAAAAACCACACACACACAACGGCAAACTGTGTTACCGCCAATACCGCACTGACCTCCTAACACCCATATCCACCACCGGGGCAAGCGGCGCACGGCTCAAAGGACGAGCAATAGCGCCACGAGGCTTTCTCGTCGAAATTTCCATATACTAATGTTTGAAATAATCATAATTGTTATTAATTAAAACGTCAAACTGCAATTGAAGCAGAGAGAATTTGGAAATATCGGCATCGTGCAAATACGCATCAGATAAACATGCGGTGATTTGAAAAAGATTGTGTCTCCCGCGCGTACCGCTGCCGTGCGGATAACAACGAATCACAGCGCCATCGTGCGAGATTCGGAGCGACTTCTGATGGGCTCACACGCTGCATGCTTCGCGACTATAGAAGAAAATAGTTTACGTATTCATATTTACAACGCAAGAATCGTGTTGCGAGAGAACTGCGAGGATAATATACTCGAAAAGCGAGTGTTATTTATTAAAAAAGATAAGAGCAACAGCGAAACGGGACGAAAAGTTGCTGCTCACCGAGATAAATAATTATTAAACTTATTCGCGAGCCGTGGTATCTTTCGTTTTCGAACTGAACAATTTTTATTCCAGAATGTCAGACTGGGACACGGTGCCGATTACATTGCGGAAACGCGTAACCAAAGGTGCTGCTGCTAAATCGGAAAAGGTACGTGACGATGTAGAAATACCGTCGTATCTCATCGAATTACACGAATTTTCATCTATCTTTGCTGAATACTCGTCTTGTTTTTTATTTTCATCGTATAGGTTTGTTTAGATTTACGATCTTATCCGCAATGTAAGTGCACGTCCAACATTAAGCGCACTATTTGTCGATTTACAGGCGATAAATTCAGCACGCCGTCAGGGCCAAGCCGTAGACACTCAAGTCAAGTGTGAGTAAAACGCGATTAACGGAAGACGATAATCGCTCTATGAAAATCTCCACGTATATTATTTTTCGTAATCCTCAGTCGTTTGCGACCTTCGTCGGACCGATTCTTTCCACCCACGTGTGCGGCTCGATTTACCATTGATAAAAAGATGCACAATTTTTTATACGTTTCCTTTTCCCCTTGCTTTATACATACTTTGCGTGAAAAGTGCCACTATAAATTCATAGATGAAATAGATTAGAAAAAACGCTTGTAGGGGGCGGCGGAGCAAACAAGCAGCACGTAACTACGAAAAATACGGCAAAGCTCGATCGAGAAACGGACGAATTGAAGCACGACACCGTACCTCTGGATTTGGGTAGACTCATCCAGCAAGGCCGCCAGAACAAGGGACTGTCCCAGAAGGACCTTGCTACGGTGAGTCGAGATAAAATCCTGAACCCCGAGAGAGTCACGGGACGAATAAAGAAAAAATTCTAATCCCTCAAATGTCGCTATCCCCTTTGCCGATCGACCAACAGAAAGTCAACGAGAAGGCGCAAGTTATAAACGACTACGAAGCTGGAAGAGGAATTCCCAATCAGATGGTCATCGGCAAGATCGAAAGAGTCCTCGGAATGAAGCTAAGAGGAAAAGATCGTGGCCAGCCACTGTTGCCCCCTGGGACCAAACAGTAAATCTCGGGGGGATTCGACTTACCTCGGACTTTTTTCTACCTTCTCTACTTTCTCCCCTCCCAACTTCCTTACCTCTCTTCGCTCTCGTCCTCATCCTCGGAAAAATTTCGCAAAATCGATTAAAAAAAAAAGCAAACAACATGTAAACGAAAAGAATTGCCATCAATATGCTCCCAAATAATTTCGTTGCATCGTTACAAGCACAAGCTCCGTGTAACGAGGCACAATCATTGAATTAAATCCTACGTCCATGGAATTATAATACCCATGTACCAAGAGGTCTTGCGTAGAATACGAATTGTGCTGGCAATTTCACACTTCAATGAATACAGATCCAAGCCTTGTATATTGTTTTTTTTTTATAGATTTGTCGCAAATATTTTCATTGTTTATTTGGTAATAAAATTATCGATGATTATACGATTATGCAGATATCTCGTTCTTTATATTCGTGACGAAACAAGGCATTTATTTCAATAATGTTTTCATGAAAATTCTCGACAAAATAAACACGAGTTATTAATCCTTTCTGAGAGCAAAACTGTCAGTCTTTATACCATCCTTGGTTATGATGTTGATACTGATACCATCTCCCGTATAAATATCTCTCTCCGCAGCAGATATGAACACATCCTTTATTACGGCGAGCGCTCTTTCCTGCGTCAATGGCAGCCGTTCTCCGCCTTCCTGGTTTTTAAATCCAATCTAGCGAGAGAATATTTGTTATCGCAATAGTTTTTCCATCTTTTTATCAATGGTTTTTTATTTATGGCCATTATACTTTTTTGAATCACCGAGCAAGACTGTCGTTACCTGATTGTCGAGAAGAGGCTGCAAGAGAGCTCCGGCGGAGCCACCTGCGCGATAGTCCGATCTCTCGCAATGGCCTATGGGATCGTAGCTGAAAATGCAGCCTCTGCCGTTTTCATCCAGTCCGGCGAGAATGTTGGAAACGTAGTATGGGAAAAATCTCTTGTAATAGAGTATAGTACAGAGCATCTGAGCGGTAGCCGGAGTGGACATGTCCTTGTGGTGCTCGTGCTTGTACATCTGATATTTCGAGATACACCAAATGAGTTTTGGACTTGAACAATTACGATAATCAAACGACCGTGTTTCACGTTGATCATAGTTTGCAAAGACGAAATGTTTTACCTGCATACGAGCGGCTAATATCCGCGTCAAGGTCAAAGTGTCGCACCAGCATCCCGAGCAGCCCAATACCGTTGTCTTTGAGAGAGGAAACAGTTTTTTTTGCTCGCGAGTACAAATGGAGAAGCCGGAGCTCAGACGAGTGTCGGCAGCGATCACGCAAAAATCTTCACCGGCGAGCGCTATGACACTCCTGAATGCGATAGCAAAAGTACAAAACGAGTTGGTGAAAAAATCTCAGTTTACGTACGTTGCAGCGTCATGAAATATCGTTGAAAAATTACCCTCCGTTATCGGCGTATGGGCTGAAGTGGACCTTCTTGGCACCTTGGACATCGTAATCGGGCAAAGAGCGTCCCGCGAATTCACCCGCGACCATAGCCATTTTATGCTTGATTATGTCAATGTGAGAAAATGCCTAAAAGAACGATCCAACGAATTTGCCTCTGCTTTTCGCGATATAACCTATCTGATAATGGCAAAGTTTTTATGCCGACTTCACCATCGAACCAACAACGGCGACGAAGCGATGACAATCCGTTTTTCTATTGGGATTTGAGATCATTGGCGCTGATGGTCACGTTGGAAGGGGGCGAGGGATTGTGGTTCCAAAACTCCCCACTTATTTTCTGCCGCGCGAGTGCGGCGCTGCAATACAAACCAGCCAAGAATAGAACCGCGATACTCTTGGATTTTGCTTTTGACGGATAAGAGCGACAATTTGTTTTCAATTACAAACACTTTATACACAAACGAGAAAAACAAAACTGCATACATTAATCACGGTAATAATTGTGGTTATCATTATTGGAGTCAACAAACGCTATACTGCGGTGTGTACGCGCCTGTACCGCCACCATTTTGTTTGCCATTTTTAAAAAATTCGAGACGCGCACAATTTTAAATTTATCAAAGTTTTTTTTTCGCATATGAATATATCTATCGTCAAGAAAAAGTTTTACCCCGCGATCAGGCGTATACGTGCAATCGTATGTAACTTCGGGATCCATATAAACAAAGAATCAACGCACGCGTATAACAAACGCACAGAGAGATATGACAATGAAAAGACGGCTACTATAATATAACTGGCTTTTTTACTCGTATTGACCTCTGGTAATCATACGCGACGATAACGGTGTCATTCATGCAGATAATCACCTTGATAAATTTGACGGAACGGAGAAGCATCGCACATGAAGCATTTTTCATGTGACGCGCGTATAGAGCGTATAAAGCGACGACTGGAAGGAACGCGATGTAAGACCGTACGTGCATACTTCTCCGAGTGAATATACTATAGAGTGCGTAGCAATACGTGCGGGACACACGAGATTAGTGTACGCGATAAAGAGAAACAATATCTGCTGCTGTTTTTTTCTGGGCAACAGTATAACGATCTAATCCATCAATTGGCTCGAGTAATATTTGCGTATTCTATAATAAACGAACATGAACAACGATTATTGCAATAACTATCGGCCGAATAGAATATAATATTATAAAAATATTGTTGTGTCGCGAGTGTATATGAGAACGCGAAATAATGCGCAAGCAGTATAGTGTCATCCAGTGTCATCCACTGTTGACGACGTTTCGAGTCATATATATATCATCATTTAATTAATGTTGCGCGTTTGTGTGTGTGCGTTACTGCGAGACTTTGTGCGCGCGCTTCGCTGCTGCCTACACATTTTGTCCTTGTGCGAATTACTATATTTTCGATCCGCCATAAAACGTGCTCAATGTATAATCTCATTGGTAAAAGAAAACTATCGGTTTGATCATGACGATCGAATGATTCTTTTGGACTGCGATAATGAGCCGATGGAATGGTAACATTGGAGAGCAACAATAAGCAGCAGCCATATTGGAATTGGCAACAGGAGCGTCATTCTTCGCGGGGGGCGGAAGTCGTGGACGAACCAGCTGTTGCTGCTGCTGCTGCTGCTGCAGCGCCCCGACGGCGAGTCGATAAAGCAGAACCGTCAGGTACGCAGATTATCGATAATAATCGAGACGCCATCACCGCACCGAATACAAACAATTATTCGTCCAACGAGGACAATTGGAAAAATGCAAAAGGTGCTTTTTATACGGTGGATGACGGAAACGAATTATCGGAATCGAATGAGGGATCGATCGTTTGGCGGAGCAGTGGCGACGACGATTTTACGTCGCAACGCAGCGGTGACACGGCGGATCATGGCGAGAGGCACGACCGACGCGATCGGCACAAAGACGACGACGACGACGACGATGACACGGCGGGTAATGAAAATTTGGGCTTGGCGGAAGAGGAAGAGGAAGAGGATAATGACGAATTGACGGAACATGAGAATAATCATTGGATGAGAAAAAAGATAGTAACGACGCGCATCGAGCACCATGATGACGGAGACTCGTCGATAAACGATGATAATTATGGTCAGCAGCGTCAGACGATCGAGCAACCGGTTATGCCGATAAATCTCGGGGAAACTGCGTCCTTCGGCGAGATCACCATCGCCAATTCCAAGCACGTACATGTCGGTAACACGAATTTCTACAAGGGACCCGTAACGATAAAACAATTTGTTTACACAAATGGATATCCGATACGGTATAATACGAATAAGAGCATCGACGGTAATGACGATTCGTCGGAGGGTCGTTATAAACCTGCCGATGACACTCGTACTGGCAGAATTTCGGATGTTGACCCGAACGATGTACCGCGCAACGTTACGAGTGACTCGAAACATCCGATTTTACCGACGAACGATGACTATGAAAAAGGTACATGTATAGGTTAAGCGGGCGAAAATAACATTCCTGATCGTACTTTTGCAGTTTCTTCCTCTTGGACTGAACTCGTTGAACTCGGAAGAATTTCCACTCTCCTCGAGCACTCTTTGAGAATAAGTGAATAATGGTATTTCATCGTTAGTCAGAAAATGGCTGTGGACCTGGCGTTGCGCTGTTATACTGTGCGTTCTGGCATTGAGCTCGGTAACGATCGTCGTCGTCGCTTCGGCCCTGCTGTCCAACAACAGAGACCGAACTGGAGCAGCGGGGGAATTGCCGGAATCCCCGAATTCTGGAGTTGATCCAGGTGATTTGCAAAATACTCATTATAATGTCGGACGGCGTACAGCTCGATGCTCGTACTCCGAAGTAAGGTCCGGTGAAGGTCACGGCGGTGCGTTACAGCGGTTATTTCCGGTAAATAACCGAAGGTACAGAAAGCTCGATGCGCGATTATAAAATGCCGATGAATTTGCTTTCTCCTCTCTGTACCGACGATAATCGCATATGATATTACGTACAATATATATCATTTGTTTGGGTCTCTGTAATCGAAAGACGCCTGGGGCGATTCGGTGCGTTTCATCGAGCGCAACGAGTGGATCGCTCAGCCGCCGACCGCGAAGCTGTCCAATCTCACCGAAGTACCGGCCCCGTACGTGATAATAAGCCACACGGCGACCAACCCTTGCAGAGTTCAGAGCGAGTGCGTCCTCCGCGTTCGACTCATACAGACTTATCACATCGAGTCCCTCCGCTGGTCCGACATCGCGTACAATTTTCTCATCGGTGGCGATGGTCTCGCGTACGTCGGTCGCAGCTGGGACATAGAGGGCGCCCATGCCTTTGGATGGAACAAAAAGAGCATTGGAATCAGCGTTATCGGCACCTGGAACGACGTACCGCCCGACAAGATACAGTTGCACGCTCTGAAGAAAGTCATTCAAGTTGGCGTACAAATGGGCAAAATATCGGCCAATTATACGCTTCTCGGCCACCGACAAGTCTCGAAAACGTTGAGTCCCGGTGACAAACTCTATGACATCATCAAGACTTGGGACCATTGGTCGCCTAATCCGCCGCCGATTCAAATGAACCGCGGAGGCTCGACCGTACTAGGATCGCTCAATTTTTCTCTCCTTTTTCTCACCGTTGTCCTTCCAATCGCTGCTCATTCGTCGTTTTAACTTCGCCACCCCTCTCTCACCCTCGTGGAATGTTTTCTTCCTTCTCGTGCGATTGTCTTTTTCGAAAAAAAAACGGAATAAATTTAATTACTTTGATAAAAAATATTCATCAATATTCAGCCCGATATGATGATGCTGACTTTCTAATCTTACGAGTGCCGCCGTGGAATTTAAACCTCTCCCCTCCTTTCGTCTATCTCGTTAAGAACGTTGCGTTTATCTGCTGCGATAACGAGTCCGATGCCGTAATGCTAATATGGAATGATTTTTTTTTGTCAATTAATCTGAAAACCAGTCATCGATCGACACGTTCGAGCTCTAACCGCGAAGTTTCGGCGTCGTTCGTAAATTCATGTTTGAAACTATTTTTGCAAAGCTGGGCTTAGCCCGTAGGACGCACGAGCCTGATTGTTGGCCGTTTATCGTCGACAATGGAGAGAGAAACGGTCAGTACTCGCCGAACGACGAGAAACAATTGACTCTCTGATCGTTAATTCATCAATGGTATCGTTTTAGTTCGCCAACGTCTTTGCAGCTGGCAATGCGGTATCGCGCTGTTCCTCGGCGCTCTGGCCTTGATAGCGGTAATCGCGTCAATCTGGAAGGCTGGATCGAACGACGACGGTAATTATCCCAACCACTAAAAAAAATCGAAAAATCTCGGCGAGCCCGTTGACCCCGTGATAAACGTTGATCGCAGCGAGTGTCGAGTCTGTGCGTTTCGTCGAGCGTGACGAGTGGATCGCGCAGGAACCGTTCGAAGAGCTCCGCAAACTCGAGGAAATACCAGCGCCTTACGTTATAATAAGCCACACGGCGACTGCGCCGTGCTCGAATCGCAGCGAGTGCATCCTGCGCGTTCGTCTCATCCAGACTTATCACATAGAGTCGCGCGGTTGGTCGGACATTGCTTACAATTTTCTCGTCGGTGGCGATGGTCTCGCTTACGTTGCCCGCGGCTGGGACGTCCAAGGAGCTCACGCGCGAGGATGGAACAGCAGGAGCATCGGCATCAGCTTCATCGGGCTCTTCAATGAAGTTTCACCCCCCGAGAGGCAATTGAAGGCTGCGCTCCGAGTAATCGAGAACGGTATCGAGCTCGCCAAAATATCGAGGAATTACGAGCTTCTCGCGCACCGACAAGTCGCCGATACACTCAGTCCCGGACAAAAGATCTTCGATATCATCAAAAAATCTCATCACTGGTCAAATTTTTCATACCTCCCGTAGAGCAGCCCCTCGTCGCTTCGACTAGCATCGTACTGTACGGAAACTTGTTTCTTTATTCGCTACAAGAAAAAAGTGCAACCCGCGTTTTCGTTCAATCTCATTTCTCTCGGGTCTCTTTGCTCGTTCTCGTCCCGATTATCCAACAGCGGTTGTAGCGCATTGCACGTCGGATGCCGGTTCCTCGGGGGCAACTTTCTCCCTCGAGACCCTGATTTTCCTCTTCTTCTCGTAATGTTCTATTCGATTTTCGAGACTCTCTGAAAACAGCAGATCAGAGACACAAACGTTAAGCGTATCGTGGGATGTAATCCAAGTTTTTATTGAAGCCTTTGGTGCAGGGTGGAGCGATGAAAAATTCGGTACCGACCACAGGTCAAGCGTTTCATGAGCGGTTGATATTTCGTCGAGTGCATTCCGCGAAGGAGGGAATAACGCCCGGTATCCCTGAACACTCGGTCCTCCCTCGAATGACTCCGCAAATCTTGCAACATTTCGTTTATCATCGTCGATCTGAAGATTTATAATTCATTCACGATCCATTCGCACTCTGTTTACACCCAATTCGATGCTACTCACTTAACAGCGTTCATTGTCCACTCTTGCTCGAGGCTCTCGATAACGACGAGCGACTCGTCATCGTCGATGATCCACTCGACGTCGTCGTAACAACAGTCGTACAGATTCAACGGCAATTCGTGAGCCAGAGCATACTGAGGCTTACAAGGACAGGATTCAACGTCGAGAAGACGTTTGACGACTCGAGCATCTTCTTTGCCCTGACCGACGAGCAACAGGACACCCATGATGCAGCGAATCTGATGCCACAGGAATGCTCGCGACGTTATGACGAATTTGAACATGTCGTGACCTGCACGGCGCAACGTTAAACATTTACCATTTTTCCGACGATTGTGGACAAAATCCAAGTGAAATCTTGAAACAGCATCCTTACCGGATGATTCGACGCTCCCTTTGTTCTCAACGATGACGACTTTGGCTTCGTCGACGGTTCTATCGAAACGTACGACTCCGTTACCAACATCCATTTTGCAAAAGTTGCGAAAATCGTGGCTTCCGACGATGTATCCGGCTGCCTCGTTCATAGCGTCTATGTTCAAGCTGCCTCTTGGAAAAAAATATTTGTACGTTCTACGCTTGCAATCGAATCGTGCGGATTTGTCGCCCTCTATGGGCGACCAGGCGTAACATTTTATATCCGCGGGTAATAGTCTGTTGAGAATTTTGCAATAGTCCAGTTCTTGGCGCACGTCGTCGCGTCTTTCCGCTTGGAGACGGCTACGGATATCCAACGATATGACTTGGGAGAATGCGCTGACTCCTTTATCCGTACGTCCGCATCTGTGATAATTTGAGGTCTGACGATTTTCTATGCAACGAGATTGTACCAGCGCTTTGAATATGTGCTCCTCTACCGTGTTATTGCTGTCCTCTTGTTCCACAAAACCGTCGTACTTCCAACCGAGATAGAGAAACTTTAAAAGTATGCGTCTCTGGAAACTTCTGGAAAGAAGCGATTAGTTCGACCAACATGTTTACTGTAACAACGGTCAATAAAGTCGACGACTTTAAAACTTTGCACGATTCCGGGGGACTTGAAACTTACTTGGAAAAATCAAATTCTTTCTCTCCATTGCCATTTGATTTATTTTTCGAACTTTTGTTTCGCGAATCGCCGGCGGCTTCAGCCGACTTTTTGATTACTCGCCGCAACTGAAAGTTGTGCGCTTCCAGTTGTATGATTTTATCAATGAGACTCTGCCGATTCATTAATGCATAATAATGTATTAATTGTCAAGCTCAAAAAAATGTGCACGGATGCGCGTGGTTTATTTCATATCTTACCGCGTTGTCGAGCGCTTCCAGATCCTCCCGGGTCGAGACATTTTTGCCGTTTTTATTCCTCGTTATTATTAAATCCGTCATTATGTTTTGTTAATTTTACGATATGCTATACGCTCCATCGTCGTACGTACACGTCGACGCGTTACTTCAAAAACAGTACACGAGTTTTTGGAGGTTAGTGTTTTACCGACGGAGCGATTACCGCACCACACACTGGAGATTTGAGGCGCGAAAGTTTTGAATATTTTTCGCCAGAGGGTATAGTGGGCGCCGACGAAGACAGGCGGCGGAGAAGGGAGATCATAATCAAAATCTCTCGAGTGTCAAATACGTACATACGTCAACTCTGCTAACATATGTTTATACACGTGTAACTTGCTTTTAATTGTTTTTCGTATCTATTTCGAGCTCGAAATGGCCACTGTTGAAGAACTTGAAGCAAGAATCCGTGATTTGGAACAACAGCTTCTTGATGCAAAAGTCAACAATGAAATCAATGTCCGCAAGAAAATATCAAGTTTGTCTAGTGAGGTTATTGACACTAATCCGTACAGGTAATATTTGCGAGCATAAAGAAACGATTTTAAGAGCATCTTATAAAAGGCGCAATGTATGATTTCGCCGAAAATGCAATTTCATAGTTACTCAGTTTCCTAGAAAAGTTTGACTGTATTAAAGAATTTACAAATCGCCCTGTCACAGTTATATTTCTTCTCATCCCAATGAAACTCTGGTCCATTGCGCTTTGAATCGAAAAATTTGAGAGAATTTCCGAAAATGACGTCAAACGATCGATGTCGCGTTAATTTTCCATATCGTGTAAAACGTTTTTCTTTCGCAGCCGTCTTATGGCCTTGAAACGTATGGGAATCGTTGACAATTACGAGCGAATTAGAGATTTTACGATAGCCATCGTAGGAGTCGGAGGCGTCGGTAGCGTAACTGCCGAAATGCTGACCAGATGTGGAATCGGAAAGGTACTGTTCCCCCAAATAAATAATGTCAATCAATTGAGATTGGTAGAAATAACGGAATTTGATAAAAAAAATGTCCAGCATTTCAAGCCTATACTCGCCGCTCATATTTCCATTAGTTTCGTCAATTGACATTGCCGCTTCTAAAATCTAAAAAACGGACACTTTTTCGTTTGTATCGCAGCTCATACTCTTCGATTACGACAAAGTCGAATTAGCAAATATGAACAGACTTTTTTTCCAACCGAACCAAGTTGGATGTAGCAAAGTCGAAGCAGCCGCCAAAACATTGGAATTCATTAATCCCGATGTGAAAATCGAGACACATAACTATAACATTACCACCGTTGAGAATTTTGAACATTTCATCAATACAATTGGGTAAAAACTATGTTTTTTCGTATCTGAATACATCTCAAAGTATCTAAAACATTTCATGATAACTTTTGCTTTAGTTCTAATGCGCCGATCATATCTCCTTAATTCGCAGAACTTCCAGTCTGATTGGCGGTCCGGTGGATCTAGTTTTAAGCTGCGTTGACAATTTCGAGGCGCGCATGGCCATTAACGCGGCGTGCAACGAGTTGAATTTGAAATGGTACGAAAGTGGCGTTTCGGAAAACGCCGTTTCCGGGCATGTGCAATTTATCGTCCCAGGAGAAACAGCATGTTTTGCGGTGAGTCGAGATAAAACTGTATATACCTTTGTAATCGATGAAAATAGTAAATCGACGTAGATAAAAGATCTTAAAGTTTGTCGTTTCGGATTTTTAATCAATAACGTTGTTGATTCGTCGATCAATAAAACAGGACTTTTAATAAGATTATGCTATTTTTGTTGCTACTCAACGAGCGTCGTACGCCAGTGGCATTACAAGGAGAAACTGATCGATTTTTCTTTTACGTGAACGAACGGCAGGTGCGATCGGAAGCTCACGTGCTTGGCACAGAAAGTTTTTCCTTCTCTTTCGCAGCGTACGAATTACCAGTCGTTTAACTTGTCGCGGTGTTTTCCCTTTTTCTCTTCAGTGTGTACCACCGTTGATCGTAGCATCGAAAATCGACGAGAGAACTTTGAAGCGCGACGGCGTATGTGCCGCTTCGTTACCGACAACGATGGGCATCGTTGCCGGACTTTTGGCACAAAATGCATTAAAGTATCTCCTCGGTTTTGGATCACCAACGTACTACCTGGGATACAACGCGTTACAAGATTATTTCCCGACAATGCAGTTGCGTCCGAATGAGAATTGCGACGACGAGAACTGCAGGAAGCATCAAAAAGCGTATACAGCGAAACCTGCAACGAAGGAAGTCGAAAAAAAAGCAGAGGAGCCGATCCATGAAACTAACGAATGGGGTAAATATTCGAATGGTTGTTTTCACGTTTCGTCCACCGTTTAAAATCTCAAACTTTGCATCTTGAATTTGGGGAGATTTGCGCGGTTCTAATCGAGAAAAAAATGTACAGTTTATCGTTTTAAATTTTCGATAATCATCAGATAATCTGGACGAATATGACGCGCGTAATTTTAGCAACAAGAATCATTGATCCTGAATGGATAACGGGTGAACGTCCTCAAGAGCTACCTTGAAATTTTTTAATATAAAGATTCGTTGAATTTGAGCTATTACGATCCGACGTTTGTATCAGACGTGTAAGGTGTATGAATTAGCAACGAGATTACCATCGACGCACTCGAAAAGTCGCATTTATCTACATTCTCAGGGATTTGTCTGATCAACGAGGCGCACGCCGACGAATCGGAGGAGAACGCTTGTGAAACGAGCTGCGAAGGTTTGAAGCACGCTTACGCGAAACCTGCACAACAGACGACGGACGCTCCGGCGTCGGAAACGACCGAAAGTACTCTGGAAGAACTGATGATGCAAATGAAGTCTATTTAAGCCTTTTTTGAAGCAATTATTTATCGGTGACGGTACGACATAAAATCGAAATATTTTTGTTCATCTCAGTGTCCCGTTTGTTGCTGCTACATCGCCTCGTTTTTTCGTCAAATACACAGAGATTATCATTTTGCCTCGAAAGCCGACAAAATTTTTACGATTTATCAATGGTCGCGCGTGAATCGCAAAAATACATTCCTGCCCCACGTTTAGAAAAGTACGATGTACTCTTCATTATGGGAAAAAAATGCTTGGCACGATTCGACTTCCGGTTCATTTTTGAATAAAGATTTTTCATTTTCATTATTATTGATACGTCACCTCGATGTTTTCGTTTCTCAATTTTTCTTTGATGTTGAAAAGCAAATAAAGTACAAAAAAAACCGAATTCAGGAAAGTAATTATATTAAATTTATATTAATTACGTTTTCAGTATTTATCCACTCTACGTTAACGAACATTTCGACATTTTTTTTTACAAAATAAATCACGCCGTTAACATTTTTTGGGCGCAGACCTGTTATCAAATTTGGGGTTTCGTAAGCACCGAGGACATTTACTTGTTCAGATACAATCTCATTGCTGATTAACCGATGGATTAACTATCCATGCGAGAAAAATGTCTCGACCGTAAAATTCCTTTAATGGGCTGGAAATACAAATCTCGATAGAATCTTATTTAGATTTTTACTTGTAGAATCTTCAGTGTCAATAATTATCGCGATTCGTATTAGAGGTTCATTAATTCCACGTGGAATGATACCCCGATGAAATGAAAAAAACTCGGATTTTTATCGGTTGACATCACAAACGTGAAACGCAAAGAAGAGATTTTACATTACCTCGATATTTTATCAACTAAAATTGCAGCTGTCATTTTGGAGGTTCAACCGAAGCAGCTTTGTTCTTGCTTTATCGGATCTCGATCAGTGATAAAAAAAGACGATTTTTGAATTTGATTGCATTGTATTTTTCTTTTTGATGTCATAAATCTTTCAAAGATTTTTTTGAGTGAACGTCGTTTCCGATTGCCAACAAAAAGCTGTGTTTGGAAACGCAAACGAAGCGTGATCAGCCAGATGCTAGATTTTTGAACGACGAGGCATGAGAAAGTATAAAATACCCTCGAAAATGTAATGATCCATAGTGCCAAACGTACCGGGAGAAATATAGTATCGATCTCAGGTGAGTTCAGATGATGATTTTTGTCATGAAATTCATCAAACAATTGACGTAATAATTATGTTTTTTTTTACTAGAAACACGTACAATGGTATAATGTCACGCGCAAAGACTCGAAATGCTAAATTTTTAAAAGCAATACTGCAAGGAAAATCGTGCAGAGACAGTACTCGGGAGGGTGACTGTCTTTGTACGGAATTTCCGGAGTATTTTAGTCTCCTCAGACGATTAAAATACGATATTCGTAAAAAGGAAAATTAACGCGACGGTCGAGAGTCGCAGAGCAAACAATTAAGTTTAAGTTTAACCGGCCAAGAGTCGAAAAAATAAATGCTGTAATGAAAATAAATACGGGAAAAGAAATGAAAATTAATTGATAATTATTCTTATCGATATTTCGACAGTCTTACACTCTTGACTATGGAATGAACGACGAATATGAATCAAAGCGTGCAATTACAAATGTGTAATCAAAATTAATTAGCAGGAAAACATTCAGTGCCTGCTTTGCTTGTTTTTTGTTTATTAGGTCACTAAACACTCGAGATGTCACATGCAACATTTTTTCTCCTCGCCTGCTCGGTTCTATTCGCCGTAGCATCTGAAGAAGGCATGCAGGTGAAATAAATACTCCAATTCGTTCGCAGTTTTTGGCTCTTGAATATCTCATATTTTTGTCCCCGCTCGGTATATGAATTTTTATTAAACTTTTTTTTACCAATTTACCAAACTCCCCCTGGGAATTTCATAAACTTTTTCCGCGGTGCTTGCATCGCTTTTATGATTTTTCGCGGTTGATTTTCATTGCCATTGTGGTTTGTAATTGAAGCATATTTTTCACAGGCATTGAGACCAGTCCCCGGAGTCGACATGCAATGCAAAGCGCGAAACTACTTCGGAGCTTGTTGGGTGAGTCGATTACAAATGTAATTGTCCATCTTTTTGTGTCTTCGAAAGTTGTATCGTTTTTTGTTTCAAACATCGGCGCTAAACCTTTTTAGGATTGGCTGCCGAATGAAAATTGGATACAGAATCCGGACAAGTGTCGCAGCTTGAAATGTGCCAAGCGCGTAGAAGTTCGCCCTTATTTGATACCAGTTTCTACAGAACCGGCTTTGGACGGAACTCACTGCGGAGATTCGCAGGTTCGTGTTGCAAATAAAACACTTTTGCGAGTGGCCTAGACGAGAGACGAAATAAAAAAAACGACGAATCGAAAAATCACGCACTTTTTGCAGATTTGTCGTGATGGAGCTTGCGTGAGAGTGAGCAAGGAAGAGATTCCGGAAAATCAGGGATCCGGCGAAAAATGGCCTTGCACGTTTGTGCAGCCAAAAGCCGAGCAGACCTAAAAGTTAACGACATAAATGAATTTAAAAACATGAACTTTAACCGCTTCATCGTTTAATGATAATTTTTTGGTAGTTTTTCGCGATTATAGGCAACAATGATTCGAGTGCTTGATTTTTTATATAAAATCGAAATTATATCGTTCGATAAAGTTTCGATATTCGTAATATCGTATTTTATTCAATTTTCTACAATGACCCTTCGCACCGCACAATCATAATGTTTCAATATTTTTTGAATTCTCCATCGACTCTCATGCATTTAGATAATAATTTGATCAACATTCCAAAGGTTTCTAAAGTGCTCGACAGCCTAGCGGGGCCTAGAGAATCATTTTTTCGCGAACCAAACTGAAAGCATTATCTTCATCATTTGTCATCGATCGTTCGCATCAAGAAAAAATACGAGATGGCTGTGTTCATCACCTGAAAATGATGCGCATTATTATTCGACGTCGCCAAAAGGTGCAACGAAGGATGTTCCGAATGCATTTCTCACTCACCGCCATCGCCATGTCCAAAGATATGTCGGAAAAATGGCAAGCTCTGAGAACGAATGGCTTGTACATTAACATTATCAGGACATTGGATGAGAAAGATTTTTCGGTGAAATCCGGCCATCCGCTGCAGTATACCGATTCGCGAAAAGCTTCGGACTGCAAGAGACTTGTTTATCAATATTTATCATGAAACTGGTGCTTTTCGGTGCGTTTCCGGTTGGACACTGATTATTCGGCTTGAAATTGCCAAAATCAGTGCTGCGTGGTTTTATCATCGACGAATAAAGTTTCTTATAGTCAAACGACAATTGACTTGCCTCAGTCGTCAAAAACAGTCCGTACCATCCGTAGAGCATCGTCTGCGAGAGCTTCATGACCATGTAAACCAAAATAAGCACCACTTTGTCCATACTCATCTGGATCGAGTGATAAATCGTTGTAAATATTCCACTGATGTATCATTGCGCAAGGAAACAAGTGTAAGTACTTTAGCACTCGAAAGGAAAAATATGTATGACGATGAATGTTTCTTTACGCGTGTTTCGTCGATGTCCAAAAGGTCCTCGGGTAGATGAACTTTTGCCGTGATACATCGGAGGAAACTTTATCCACCAAAGAGTGCAGAATGAGGCATTAATTTACTTCCGGTGTTTCAGGCTCGGGAAGAAATTGTTCGCGTCATTGGCGCGTGATGTAATGACGATGCGTGATGCAGCGAGTAACAAAAGAAGAAAAAGAAAAGCCATCTGGCGGAAGGAAGCGTGACGAATGATGAAGGAAATTACCGGAAGTTATACCTGCGACGCTTGGAATATATTTGCGCAAATAGTGACCGCGCTGGTCATCAACAACCAAAGGACGATTGGCCCGTAAATCGTTTGCAGCTCGTTGCGACAATTGGCGAGCATTTCACGACGAGCGGCGCACTCCTTGATGATTTTGTGATAATCATCGAGTTTCGTTAGTTTCGTCACGCGATAAGAGAGCGCGCGAAATTGGCTCGCCATTTGGAAGACGTAGAAGCCGAAGAGAGCGTCGGTGCCGGCTGTGATCGAACCGATCGACAAACCTGTGCACAGCTCGCTGGTGTACTGAGCAACGTAAGCGACGACGTTCTCGTAAGACGACCATGGATATTGCGTCGGATATGGCGTGCGTAATTTCAGTTTATCGACGTTGTTCGATCTCTGAATGGCGATCGATATCAGAGGCGTGAGATCGTAAGTCAGTATCAACATCCACGTTGACGCGGTGAGACACTGAGTCGGGCGATAAAAGTATCTCAAGGGCGACAGCAAAACCGGACGCAGCTCGGGATTCGCCAGGTCATCGTTGAAGCCGTTATTCAGATTCTCGTGCAATTCGGCAAGACGATGATGATTCGCGGCGAAAACGACGACCTTGCGAAAAAAAAATGAAAAGTCGAAAAAAAACCAGAGTGCGAATTTTCGCTCGTGGGATTTTTCAGGTATTTTCACTCGTATATGGAAAAGTGAGGAAATTTTCAAAGCGATGGAAGAAAAACGTCACGTGTATTCGAGAAAATTGACGATTTTCAACATGTTTTCTGTTTCTGTTTAATTTTGGTTATTTAATCCTCAGGTGACTCAAATCCCGTCGAGATTTTATCCCTGGATCGTCTTCACCTCGTCCGCAAAGTTGACGTTGAATTTTGGGACACAGCCAAAGTTGTACCTTCAATATGGTCGTGCAATAGCTGACCGCCAGGCCGAGGCCTCTGGTAACGACCTTCAAGTCCTTGATGTGATTGACGACGAAGCACATGACGCCGGAACAGACGAAAATGCATAACGCGACGTTGACAACGGCGACGAGACGGTAGATCCTGGGATATCCGCGTCCGGGCCACAAGCCGGCTACGAGCAACGTTGTCTTTACACCGGAAGCGTATTTCTCGTATCTTCGCAATTGCCCCCCATCGTCCATTATAATCCGTAGGAGTGGAGCGAGGCTTCTCGATCGTTGAAACGATTCACCGGTAAAAACGTCGCCCAGCTCGGAAATTATCCTCCTCGGGATAATTGAAGAAAATGAATGATAATAAGGAGGTGCAACGATCGTATGCAGCCTCGTTCAACTCGTGCTCGATGCATCGTACCGAGATAATTGGCTTCGATCGGTTTTTCAACTTTGCCGCGCGAGTGGAAAACTCTCATTATTTTTATGCTCGCCGGGTTCGAGAAACGAGAGGATATAATACATGCAGCGGGGACGCGATTGACGATGAGGCAAAGCCATTATGTCACATTATCAGACGGTAATGCACGTGGTACATTTTTTATATCAAAGTTCTCGGAGGATGAAGAATAAAAAAGAAAAGAAAAACGTTGAAACGACCCGAGCGAATAATCGAGACCTCGTCGGCGTCAACCCGATCGACGAACGTTCGAGCGCCGCGTCTCGCCCGCGATTCGCTGAGAATCGTGTCTCGGATTTTTGTCGTCTTTTTTCACTTCGATAAATCGATTTTTTCGCAGTCTTCTCAATTTTCATTACTTTCGTTACAAGCGGGTTGCAATTACATGTGGTATTCGTTGACAATGACGGGATTTTCCGAAAATTGCGTCGTTACGAGTTTTGCAAACGTAAAGAGAATTACAAAGATCGAAACGCCCTTTTTTCGTTTCTTCTTTTCCTTCTTATGTTGGTGAAAAAAGGCAAACTCGGTAATGTACATTTTCAAAATGCCTCTCGAGGTCAGTCTCGACTCGCGAAAAATTGTGTCGCGATGGTTTTTTTCGAAAAAAGCATCCCCGTCGACTTTGCGACCCTTGGACTTTTTTCGTCGGCGACAGTGAAAATTTACTCTTTTGCAAAATTGCCCAAAAACGAACGCGTCGGTACGTTATGGAAAAAAAAAAACAGTAAGCTCTGGCGATGAGCGAGACAAATCGAAACGAAAAAAGGGGGTTGGCGCGGTGAGAGTCGCACGTGAAAGTGAAGTGCGAATTAAAAAAGATACGTGAAACGTAAATAAAAAATAACTCGTCGATTGTAAATATGTTTTTCTTTCGTTCTGAATACAAAATGTTTCGTTTTTTCTTTACCATCGCTATAATCGTGCCTTTCTCCATAGAAACGGCGAACAAATAAATACTTTACTCGCACTACCGCTAATAGCATTTGCAAAAAAGATAATGAGGATCTTAAAAAAATAGAAGAAAAAAAACATAAAAAAAATAGAGGTAATATCTGATCGAATAAAGTAAGACTTTTTGGCTGAATTGTTATATAAACCCTTGAATAATGGGCCGAAATACAACGATCGAAAAGCCACCCCTTTCTCCTCTGACCTCGTGAAAATTGACGAAAATTTATCGAGACGTTTCGCGTTATTCGCTTTTTTCGTTAAAACTTTGTCGAGGTCTCCCGACGGGCGATGATATTTTTGTCGAGTCGCGATTCAGTCGTTGCTCTTCTTTATTGAAAAACGAAAAAATTTCGTCGACATTTTTCTCGTCTGTTCGAACGAACAATCATTTTTCCAAAGCTGTAATTATCGGGTCAAATTGATAGACTGGGTACAAAGTGGATTCGAATGGTTTTCCCTTCGTTGCCGTACTTTGAGACCCCACTGGCTGTTTGATAAATTGACATCGCGCGTCGAACGAAAAGCGAATTTATCGATCGGGAAGACAATCGGACTTGAATTCGTCGCGACGATCGCGAACGCAGTTGTGTTATATTCTCTCGCGATTTTCCACACCTCGCTGCGATCTCCAACCATTCTAGTCGTCGTGATTCGTCTTTCAGCTTTTTTTTTCTTCTTTTCTCGTCACCCTCACTTCACAACTGTTGATGTTTATAGCTTTAATGATAAATGACACTAAAAGTAACAACCATACATTATTGTGAATATAATACATTGTATATACCATTGTCCATACGTGACTACGATTGATCGAGTGATTTCTTGAAAAAAAAAAACAGAAAAAAAACCACACCATGCACGCCTAGTTCACTCGCGCGGCTCGCGTCGAAATTCAGAAGATACAAATTTAAAAAACGCACGTTCGCGACTCGCGCGACGCGACAAAGTTGTACAAAAATCGAAAAGTGGAAGGCGCGGAAAAAAAAAGATCGAGTCCTTTTTCGGCGATTTCGCACCGTTCCGCGTGACACCAGTTTGACGCCTCGAAAATTCTCGAATCTTCCAACACACTTTTCCTCATCGAATTCGCCGCGTCGATATCGCAGCGATGAAAACAGCTCATCGTTGGGACTTTCTTTCGCGAGTTTTCGTCTCGTTTTCCTTCTCGATTCGGTACGAAAAAATTGTGTGACGAATGCGAGAAAAATGAAGGAAAGAAAAGAAAATGAAGAGAGAAGATACGATTTTTTATCGGGCGAAATAGCGCCGCGAATTTTTTGTAAATTCTTCACGATCGACTCTCGTATTGTTACTCGTACATGATTATATTACTTTAGAATCGTGCTATTAGAGCCATTGGTGCGAACTCTAGTTAAGGTTTTCCGTGTGGGGTGCAGCTGATACCGAATACGTTTGCGATAATTACACGCGTAATTATAGTCCGGAAATGCGGTTCGTGTTTCTCTCGTTTTTCCTCATCATCCTCTCAAAAATCGTCGTTATGCGCCAGACTCGTCCGTGCGACTCGCAGGATTCTCGCGGGACGAGAGAAATTCGCGTTTGAGAGGGCGAGGATTCGATTTCGAGGAGGAAACGAGAAAGATTAAAGAAAAAGAAAATCTGCAACTCGGAATCGGTGGTTTTCGTGATTTTTTAGTACCAACATTTTTCTCTCTCCCTCTCTTTTTACGCCCAAAGTGAGCGATCGTTAGTAGCCCGATGCGATCTGTGAACGATCGTTGTCGTTTTTCTTGTTTGCCACGGTTAAAAAAAAAACAAAAAAATCCGCATCGTTCGTTCGCGACGGAAAATTCGTTGGATTTATCGATTTCGAGGAAATTTGCGTGGCTCTTATTTCCTCGTGGATATTCTCCACGTGTACGTGTGCGGAAACATTATTATTGACTTTGAGAGGATTTTCGAAAACCGTGGTCAGCTCGGCGGGGTAACGACGATCGATCCGATCCAGTTTTTTCCAGTTTTTCACATTTTACACCCATGAATCACCGGCTGACGTTGAGCTCGTAGGCACATTGACGGTCGCTATCGAATGTTCTCGCATACTGGCACTCTCGTCCGGCCACTGTGATCCGATAACGACGTTACCCATGTCGCTGATACCGCCGCTCTGCTGTGGTCCAACCGGACTCTGACTTTGGTTTATTCCCAGCTCGTATTGCCGCTTCTTCTTCTTCTCCATGTTGACTTGAGCGTAAAGCGGCTCACCGGGCCGCGGTTGCTGAAACAATTCGCAAAAGCGTTCAACAATTAAATCGTGAAGAATCGATTTTCTTCTGTTTTTTTCCCACGCTTTTTCCACAATTCGTCATTCGATTCGACTTTGGATACATTCTTCTAAGGGGATCCCCTTTGAGACAAAGATTAAATCCCGGGGAAAAATTTGCAAAAAATGTTACGTTGGAGTCCACTTTCATCGGCATATTTATCGATTCGAAAATGATGGTGATTCGAAACGGGATGGCAATGAGATTTATCGGCATTATACGCGGTTTGAAATATTACAAAGAGCGTTAATTGTCTTACCATTATTATCATTATTCGATCGTTAATGCAAAGGAGCGAGTGTATGCAGTTTTGCGCGCTACGGATTCGTTTATAGGTTATGTTTTGACGGAATAACACATGTGAAAAAACTCTTTTTCCTTTGAAAATTAATCGTCGAGGGTCCTCCTATTCGTTCGTCAATTCTCTTTGCGGTACCCTGCAGATTTTCGACTGTAGCAACTCGAAAAAAGAGTGTCGATTGTTTTACCATGATTTTTATTGTTATTCTTCGATCGTTAATACAAAAGAGTAAATGTACACAGTTTTGCACGCCAGGGTTTCGATAACGGACAGTGTTTTGCCGGTAACGACTGTGGAAAAGAGGTCGAAACGTTTTTTCTCTTTTTTCGATTTTTGTTTCTTTTAAAAAATTAGCCATCGAGGATCCGCCTGCTTGTTCGTCGATTCGTTTGACGACAACGCTTCATCTTACTTTCATAATACCTTGCATAATACCTCTTACAGTTTATTAAACTCGAATATTCGTACGGAGATTTGATTAACAATTTCCAATGAAATGTCAAAAACGTACGTGTATCGCCCGAAGTTTTGGTAAAAAACACAAAAAATCATTCGTTTCGCGTCGAAGAAAATATCGTGGATTTGAAATCGTGGCACTCGGTGTTCCATACTGTTTTTTCGGAACCTACGCTAATTGTTAGTTAAATATACATGTATATTATACGCTTCAAAACATGTGCCGAATTTACGGGAAAAATAATATATTGAACTTATATACCTATTTCTAATAATATTATCGTGAAAAACTGCAAAAACGAAAAATTACATAATTTTGTATTGAAAAAAAAAACCGATTTTCGCCCGCGTTACATACGGGATCTATCGTAAATTGGAAGACTCTAATGGAGAGTCCAATCGGCTACTTTCACTCGAACAACGCGATTCTTGCCGAAAAGTCGTTTCCGCAATTTTGTATCAAATCTCAAATCTCCTAATTTTCTTTTCTCAAAATATGTGAAACAAAGTCGACCGAGAATAAATGTCATTGCCTCGGTATCTTCACTCGAATGTAATACAAAAATCCGTTTTTCTCGTCTACCATCCGTTTATTACATTTTTCAAATATCTCGAAAGCAATTTTCATACTCCCTCGCTGTCGTTTATTCGCCATTTTGCTGACAACCTAAAACCCGAATTTGACTTTGTGATTGATCATTGAACGTTTCGAAAAAATCGACGTTGAAAAAAAGATCGCGTTCACGACGAGTACATCGTGGAAAAAAAGTTTCACCAATCCCGGACAATCCGATGTGAACGAGTAGTTTTTTACAGCTGCATCGAGAAAGAAAGATGGCGACAGCTATGACATATTCGTTGTTAGCGGAAGAATAGCAGCGCGTAAGAAAATCATTTTATAAATGAAAATGATATATCAAATATAGTTACAAAATTGAGATTTCGATGAATCGCCGTTGATTCGTACCCTTAAAATCTTATTTTATCGATACGCTGTTGATTTTCTTTAGTTAATTGTTGTTTTTACGAAAAGTAAAGCCACTTGGAAGATGGGTTATCATAGGATTATCGAACTATCATCGAAAATCAGTAAAATCGTCTTAAAAATGCACGCGGTGAAATATTGACGAGTATTTTTGTCCCCGCGTTGACAAACTAGGAATGTATATACTGGAAGTACAAACGTTTGCGTCGATAAGATTTTCCGAGTTGTTTTCTTCTGTTTTTTTTTGTCACGCACAATCCGCTCGGATTACGGTTTATCGCCTTGGAAACGAAACTACTCGTGAAAAAAGTGTTATCGAGAGTGCTCGCGCGTTATTTTATCGCTCCTAAAACGCGAGTGGAACGGACGAGGATCTGTTTTTTTTTGTCTCTCGGTCGCGAAAATTCCTCGCCCCGCGATAACTTTGGATCGTTATTTTCCACCGCTGTTATCGAATCTTTATTTCAATAAGGCTCTGAATAATAAATATATATATCTTCTAGCTCTATGTAATCCCTGAACCGACGCGCATGTTGGGATACCGGGATAACGCACCTACGAGTGAAAAAGAAAAGCCTAAAAAGTCGAAAAACACTCGGTGACGGATTACAATCGCTAAGATCCCACGAGTGCAACTCTACCGAAATGACGAAATTTCTTGCGGTGCAAAATTTATAACGCAACTGTCCCGTCTATCACCGGACAACGTGACGCATCTTTTTTCGACGCTCGATACGCGTTATTTCGCTTCAAAGTATCGTTTCTTTTACTTTTTTCGTTTTTTCTCTTTCGTTTATAGCCGAATTTTCGCTCAGGCGTTTCTGACAATAAATTGTAGTTTATTAGACCAGGATTGTTGTTTTGCGACGACATCGAGGAAAGGTATTTTTCACCCTTCGCCTACAGACCCTGTTTTCTATTTTCCATCGCCAAGTATCTGAAAGTAAATAAAACAAGCATAAACGGCATTGCATTAAAAAAAAAAATAATAGAAGAAAAAAAGAAAATTAGAGAAACTTTTTAGTCGTACTGAATTTCTTACGAAAAAAAAATGCGCAAGCTCTGATGAGATACACGAACGAAATTGATAGAAAAAAAGAAAAGAAAAAACGGCGGATTACTGAATTTGTCAATGTCGACTCGTTAGATAAGCATTAATGACGTGAATTCTACCGCTAATATTAATCATTCGAGTATTTTTCTGCAAAAATTTATTTTCGCCAGTGAACACAACGTTATAAACGATTTTCATAGAGCGGCGAGTGGAAAGCTGCCGTTCATGCTAGAATATATTTCCAGAGTACTTTATGGACGGCGCGGCAGGCGTTGTTTCAGCGGCGGTAAAGTGGAATAACAATTTCTCGAGTACGCAGCGCCATGTGAGAAAAATTTGAAACAAAAAAAAACATCGATCGCGAGTTGCGTTCTGAAATTGACGTCCGTTTTTTTCGCATTTTCATAACGTCGCCGAGTAACCGGAAATTCTTGTTCCGTTTTATCGTTGCCGGAACAATGCCCGCAGTGCGTCCTCAAATGAAAACAAAAGCTATTCGCATTCTATATTATACATATCTATATATATATATAATGTACATATGTGCATAGCAATAATCAACGAGTGCTGTCGTAGCGTCTAATGAAAATTGGGATTCTCCTCGTCACTCGAAAATCTTTCATTGTCAAACTATTTTCGAAAGTGCATTGATCTTTTTCCGAACGAAAATTCGCAAGCGGACTGGACTTGGCACTCGCGTTACAACTTCCTCGTTTCAAGAGGGATCACACCACTCTTCATACAAGAATGTCCATTCAACTACATTCAAGAATTTCCATACTGCATTTCTGACTCTCGAAAACAAATTATTCGATTTCATTGTGAGAAATCAGACGATAGTTATCTTCCTATCTCAGACCGATTAATTATTCACGATTTCTCTTCCTCCTTTCCCTTTCCCAGTGGCCTAAAGGATCTCCGGAGTCGCACATGTTTTTAATACTTTCGACGGAAAATGGACATTGTCGTTGTTGTCGTCAAGTCGTTGGGAGCGATCTCCAAGACAATCGATATTAATGATAATAGTGGCAGACAAAAAATTGAAACAAAATCCATTGAATTCGTAAAAAGAATTGATTCGACAGGCGACATTCGACACTGTAACTTCTCTAGATGAATCTTTTTCAAACTATCGTACAATTCTGTACATACTTTTCGTGTAGTAGAAAAGATCATTGATGGTGGTCATTTGGTTTTTATGAACATAACCTATTATCGGTCATAACGATTTAGATGAGTATGAACGGGACTCTTGTGATTTCAAAAGGTTGTTTGATTCGCTTCCATTTTTTTATAATTAATATAGTGTTTTACGAAAGTCGAGAAGCACTCGAGCGTTGCTCGATTATTATGCAATTTCGTGATGAAATAAGTGTTTGATGATGTAATGATAATAACCTTTATCAATATCGATGAGTTTGGTGTTTATTGTTCACCACCAGATGGCGTTAATCGTTTTTTCTCTGTGAGCAACCCATACACTATGGCAATATTGAGGATATTCGGTGAAATTTATGATGGTTAATTGCACGGCAGGACGATTATTTTTGTTAGAAACAGTACGGAATGAGCTATCGATTTTTATTTTCGTTTGTTTCGAGCAAATTCATCGTTTGCTTGCGCCAAATTTTGCGGTTTAGCTACAAGCGCGAAGCAAAGTACTTTTTTTGTTGAGAATAGTTCATCACGAGATTTCCATTTTGCAAAGATTCTTAAACGGGCTGTTTTGTTTTCGTCACCATTCGAAAAGACTTTGTGTGTAAATGACATTTGAAATACCACTTTCGCGATCGATTTTCCTCGTTTTCGAGCTCAAACGTTCGAGTGTTGGTGTTAATTGTTTTTTTTGTGTTTAAAAAAAATTTTTTTTTAAGAACTGCTATTGACTTACGGGATTGATGGGAAACACACAAACGCCTCCAGGAGGCGGTCCGTGAGATCCTTGTTTTTGGTACTGCGCATCCGACATAGCGAGTTCTTCATTTTGCTGTTAAGAAATATATTTATCATGAGAATTGAAGAAATTCGACATTTTCTCGCGAAAACAGCGTTTTTTTAGGTTAAACCCGTCTCTCTCGTAGCGCGGGACCGTCTCGAGTGAATTTACGTTTTTTTTTCTTCTGAAGTTTGCAACTGCAATAACGATAGTGGCATAGCAAATTATTGTTTCGCATGTGGGAGCTTAATATTACGATTCAATCGTTACTGCACGATTCTGAGCCTCTTTTATGTTTTTTCCCCCTCTAGCCGGTATGCCGACCACGAAATCGTACGTAATGACAAGGTGGTTAATGAAATGACGATCGTGATGATTAGTGGTGTTTTTTCGGTTTAAGCCATGAGAAAATATCGTAAGCAGTCTCGGGACTCCGTCTGGCATTCGGTACGAAAAAATAACGAAACAGGAGGCAAAATTTGCGAATTTGAGCGAAATTGAAGCAAACAAAAAAGGTTTTTCATGCTTGTTGCACAAAATCGTCAAAGCTAATGTCGTAAATTCGTGCTTATTGTACTAATGCGTTCCACGAGCAACCACCCTGGCCAAGATTCTTCGTCGGCTGTATAAAACTCGCTCTCAATCACGTTTTAAACGTGAAATACCTCCACCGGCAAATTTGGAAAACTCGCAAACTCAAAGCCAATTCCATCAACCTAAATGACATTCGTTGCTTGCACGGGACCGGAAGTTCGTTCAAAAAACAAAGAAAAACACTCGAAGCCGCACTCACCGGCTGATAAATCGCGGGTCTCCCGACGTTATTCGAATTCATGTTAGTCCTTTGAATCGTTCGATCCTCGTATCGTGTACTTCCTTGACTGGCCATAGGTCGATTGAGGGTGCTGCAATCATAACTACATGAATTACAACGTTGAGGTATTTCATCGATAATCCGTATTCAAGACTGGAAAGTGACGATAATCGTTTATTTTTCGTTCAATCGTACACAAGGAGAACGATGAAGAAAACACCGAGTGCCGAAAATTTGTCTCTCTCACGAATTACGCGAAACGTCCTTGAGCCTGTGGCGAGACGAAAATAACATCGAAATATTCACCTGTTTGCGTTATTCGGCGAATTCGGTCCCGAATTTCGCGCCGCTAGTGTCTTCGTTACGAAATCTTGCTCCTTCCAACCGTGCTTCTTGTAAACATCTCGCAGCTCCTGATGTTGCCACATTGTGAATAATACTTGTCCTGCAAAAAGAAAAAGAACGTAAACGTCGTTTCGCTATGGAATATCACGAACTCTCATACCTAAAACGAGTCTAAATTGAATTTACTAACGATAGCTCTAACGCAAATTTACATTTGAATTTCGAAAAAAATGTACGAATAATTTTCAGACTGTTTGTTCTCGACGAGGATTTTTCAACGAACCGGCAAATTTGAGAACTCGCGGCGTATACTTCTGACGTTGCTTCGTGATGTTCATCAGCCTCTCGACGCCACCGGCGTCCAAAAGAGATCTGGAAAATTCGGCGTTTTTCTTGATGACCTCGTTCAAGGTCGCCAGTACCGCGGCAATGGTGTCGTCGCTCGTTCCTTGATCGTGCTGATTATTTCCCGAGGGTAACTTTTGTATGAGATCTCTCATCGCGTATTTCCCAATCAGTTCCTTGTTCCGCTGGTCGATCGCGAGATTTCGAAGTGCCGTAGCCACCGCGCATACGACGCGATCGACCTGAAAATTCCACGAACGTTCAAACAGCTCAAACTTTCATCCGCCGATTTTTTGGCATTCTCGTCCGGTTTTCCTTACGCCGAATTAACGCGTTATCGAAGAATCACGGACTTTTTGAATTTTTTCCTTTTTTTTGGCGAAAACGATTTTCGGCCTCGATTTTCTTACCTCCATTCTCAGTAACTCGACCAAAATCGGCAAGCCCTTCTCCTTTCGTACGGCGGCCCGAATTTCGATACTCGGCTGCCAGTAACACGCGGCAAGATTCTGCAAAGCTCCGGCAGCCGCTTCGAGAGTTTCCGGATTCGAGCACGTCTGCAAAAGGCTCAAATACGATTGCACGACATCCGGTTGCCAGAGTAACTCCATGCCCTTGACGGGCTCGGTTCTCGGACTCGTCGTTCTCGAGGTCGTCGTTTCCTTCTGCGTTTGTTGGCCCTCTTTCTTCTTTTTGCTGCCGCCGAAGCACCCCAAATTTTCGCCTGTGGACGATCGAAGTTTGAACGATGAACAAACGTTTTTTTTTTGTTTTTTTCTTGTTTTTGAAAAAATGTCGACTCACCTTTGACGGGCGCCGCCATTCGCGTTTGTACCGTCGATTGGATGGGATGCTTGTCGTAATTCGGATCCTCGACTTCCTGGCATCGATAGCTCAAGTTTCTCAATATGCAGACGCAGTTCTCGACGATTTTGTTACCGATGTTTGATTTCTCGATCGCCGAGCGCACTACGTACAAAAGCGCGTCGACCAGGCCGTCGCATTCGCGCAATTTCTTTCTCGCGTATTCGCCGGCGCTCGAAACGTTTCTCAAAACACCGGATGCGTTCCTGAACACGGTAGACCAGCACGTTTCGCCGTTCGCCGAACTCGGATCCCATCCGCTGTGCGGTATTATTATGTTATTCACGACCATCGTAACCCCATCGTCGATGATGGACCTCTTCAGATCCTGCAAGGCGGAAGTCACAATCGCGATTTAGCTCTAGCTGTACGATTAACGAAAAGAAAACTAAACCTACTCCGCGTAACACGAGAAAGAGAGAGAGAAGCATTTCCGGTCTTGAGGAAAAACGAAAATAACTTTGCGTGAAATTACAAAAAAAAAGAATGACAAAGTTGGGAGAATTTTTTGTAATCATCAAGAAATGTATTCAGACGGATAAAAGTGTATGGTGGAATTTTGCTGCGTCTGCTCGGAGCATTTCCGGTCTCGACGAAAGACGCTTCGCACGGAATTACGTGTTTACCGCGATATGGGAACGAAAAACTCGTACCTCGCAGGACGACAAATTCCAGAGTACTCCGGTGACCAATTCCTTGATGTCGGCGTCGGAAGTTTTGCGCAACAGATTGATCAACGCCGGCACGCCACCGGCGCTCTTGATGGCTCGTTTATTCTCGTCGTTTTGCCGGCCGTACGAGAGATTTCGGAGAGCCCCGCACGCGTTCCTGTAGACGTCGGGACTGTCGTGATCCAGGAGCGACACCAACGGCGGTATGCCGCCCATGCTTCGCGTCTTTTGCTTGTTCGGATCGTCCATGTAACAGAGGTGCTGAAGGTACGCCGCGGCGTTGGCCTTAATAACGTTATTCGGATTACTGAGAAAACCAATGACCTCGGACAGATTCGGGTCCCTCCATCGCATTGATTTTTGATCATCGTCCAGGGGGCTGCCCATCCCGGGAACTTGATGTCGCGGATGGAGACGCTGGAGGTGTACCTCCTCCTCGAAGACTTCGACGGGGATCGCCCCGGTGAGAGACGCCGGATGACCTTCGTCGTAAGCCGTTACGTCACCGGACAGAGATACCGGTCCGACACCCGTTGGCGGCCCATATCCGACCGGCCAGACCCATCCGTAAGGAAGTTTGCCTTCGTCTGCGATAAGTACGTTAATTATTCACAAGGTCAGAGCGCTAATCACCAGCTCGTTGGAAAATAAATCATTGGAGCTTGGTACCGTTTGGATGCTGAGACGGTTCTCCCGAGTCATCCATGTTCCACGAGTTACTCACGCGATCTGAATTTTGAATATATCGCAGTTGAAATAATGTTCTTTTCTCTCTCACTCTCTCTCTCTCTCTATCTTCTCTTATTTTTCGTTCTATCGTCTTTATTCTTTGCATCGTGATTTGACCGAACAATATTTTTTTAACGAAAAGTTATCATCCCTGCGCGAATCACTTCTTTATCGACGCAAACGTACCGTATGGCTCTCCGGGACCTCCGGGACTCGGCGTGATTCGATAGTGGTCCTGCAATGCTGGATTCAACGTTGGATCCACATCGTTGTACGCACCTTCCGAATAAGGTGGACCCTTTCTCATGTACTCTGCAACGAGATTTTTCGAAATTGTCAAATCGCGGAAATGCGCAATCCGACAAACATCGTTTTGCACGAAACACGCCCGTTTTTGCGAAATTAATCCCGAATCGGCAGAATTATCACGCTCACTGTCTTCGATATTTCCTCGTCACGATATTCGCGGAGTTTCGACAAATTCGTACGCGCTACTTTGCCATCGAACGCATCGTGGAATTTTGCTTTCCTCGCGTTTTTATCGACGCAACCATCAAAAATGCCGACTCGTTGCAATTCAATCTCCGAGCGATGTAACTTTGCAAAACATTTCCTCCAACCCGATCCAACTTCCTCCGTTTTCTTTCCGTCACTTTCGATAATCCATCTTTGCGAATGCAAATAAATCGTTCGCGTAATTTTCTTTCAAACGAGCGAAAATCGCCGAAAAATAAACGCTCGATAAATTCGATTTAATATTACGAAATTCGTCGGAACGAGTGAAATATTAATTCACATAAGATTTTTGCTCAATGATGATTTTATGCGAAAAAAAACAGGAAAAAAGTTGTCTCTCCGCGAGCGAAATGTCCGTCAACGGCGGATGGCGGGACAAACTCGCGGAACGATACCGCAAATTGTATTTAAGGTACGAGAGGACATACCGAGCGGTGGGGAAGCTCGACTGTGGTCCGATGGACTATGTGGACTGTGTGGAGAATGTGATTGCGGCATGTACATGCCGTGTGTCCCAGGATAGCCCGGTTGTGCCGAATATCCCAGCGAGGAGTCGTAATGATCGAAACTGACCATGTACGGGTCGGCGGGGTAACGAGAGTCACCGTGTTGATACTCCTGAGACATCAACGGCATCGACATGTAACTGACAGCCCCGGTATCGGGCTCCATGTGTGACACCTCGCGCACGACTTTCGTCACCGTCGTCACCTGTTGGAGAGAGAGAGAGAGATAGAGAAAAGTAAAACGAAAACGTGAAAATAACGCAGAGTTGAAAAAAAATGATTAAAATCCAAGGGGAAATGTTGGAATTTTCGAGATCGAAATTCAGAGTCGCCACCCTTACTTGCTGAGATGTTTGCTGCTTGTGTGCACGAATGAGCAAAGGATCCTCCTGCATCGATAAATGAGAGGAGTGCAGTGAATGTGTGTCAGCCTGACCGTTGCTTCCATTGTATTCCGTCTCGTTCTGTCCACTGTAATTAGCGACGAATTATCACGTGTTTAATCGTCGCACCCGTTTCGCGTCCCTTATCTTTCTCCTTGTAATTGTGCAAATTTTGTTGAATCGAACTTACGTATACTGGGGCATGTCGGAACCTGTCTCCTGAAGAACACGTCTGTAACAAACGGCGTTTGGCAATTTTAATATCCGATATCGCTCGGCGCATAAATTCTTGCGTCTAAGAAAAATGGACCGCTACTTTTTAGAGTCATCTTCCACTTTGTTCGTAACTGCACTCGGTGAAACGCGACTTTGAGCCGAAGTTCGAACACCTCCGGTGAACGAAATAATTTATCGACGATTACCGATTGTTTATTTATCTACGCATTGTTGGTCAAATTGTTAATTAGGAAGAAAGTTGGACTGATTTTTTCATCTCGGAAATTCTCGTCATTTGTTCCTGTACAAAGTCGTAGTTGATTGGAGGAAAATGAGTTTTTTTCATTTTACCGTTTATTTTCGTAGAGTCGTCGGTGTTTTGTTTTCACAGTCATGCTGGATAATTCGGTCATTAAACGTGCATAAAAAATCATGTTGAAGCAAGACACGGTCTACTCTTTCTGTTCAGGCAACTAATTGCAATGTTTCAACGTTGAAATTCGCGTCGCTGAAAAATGTCTACCGTTTGATTTCAACATTTGCAAAATTCGGTTATTTATTCCGGGATATTCTTCGTTAATATTCACAATCTTCCGAACAACATGCACTACGAGCATTGAAAAATCGACAATTTATTACACAGCGGCGAAATACGATATTCATCGCAGGGTACGCTAAATCTTTCTCGGCAAATCCATTCGTGAATAAAATTAATTAATCACCTCTGTGTTATTTCAGTACGGGTTATGTTGTGCTCTTGCCTCTGCTCTATCCTCCGATTCACCAGCCTAATTTTAGAACACATTTTTTTAAATTCAGTCATAAATGGAACGCACATAGAGGGTCACCGGTAATTCGATACATCGACCCGAAAGGGGTCATTCCAGAGCTAATTCGCGGTAAAATTTCACCCCATAAACCGGATACGACGAATCAGTGATTTTTGAATTACTCCAATTTTTCGACATATTTTTTTTCATTTCCCATTTGTCGTGCCAAAAATTGATAATCTTAAAGAAAATTGGTCCTCTCACCGATGATCGTTGGAGCGAATCAATTTTTTGTAAAAATAACTGAAAACTTGAAGAAAAAAATAACCGATAAACTGGGCTCAAAAACCAGTCATTTTTTTACTCGAAATTTACTGCTTTCGAAAAGTTTATCGAATTACAGACGACCCCGTACGTATATAATAAATCATAAATCTTAATAGAACTTTGTTCTCAAGAAATTTTACTCGTAACACTTATAAATGACCGCAGGATTTCGTAGTTATATCGAGATGTTTTTTCAAGATCGAGAAAGCCAAAGTTCAAGCTGGGTTCGAGCATTGGCTCGTACGCGCGTTTTTGCCTTCAAAGGCAACACCACGATGAGGAGTTTATCTTGAAACCGCAAAGAAAGGTATAACCGATAGAGTCGAATGTCAAAGACCACAAAATTTCCCTCGTGTACGCACAGCAGCGGTGTACACGAGGTCCTTTGTGGAAAAGTATGTACACACAGTGAGAAGACCACCACTCTGTACGCGTATAGAACGAAATACCCGAGCATGTTTCTCATTCCCCTTTGGCAAAACTTAATCCGGAGACCAAAGCATCTCCAGTGAGCTTCGCAGAGCTTTATCGAATGAATCTTCGCTTTGATGAATTTTCATTCTGTTCTATGTGGATTAATTCGGAAAATCCATTACCGATGAGTCTCGCAAAGGTCGAAAACTCGTGAAAAGCGATCGGATTTTCTCGAAACAGCGAACGACCGTTTATCGCCTACGAATTTAATTACCGTTTGACTCATTCGTTGGAGATCGATGCGTATTGACTTATCTCGGTTGCTCAATGCGATCTTTGTAGATATGAGACTGAGTGATTGGAATATGTGCGAGTGATTTGGAACAATTATTATGGATATTCGGTAGATTGATTTCATTGAATCGAATGAATGACACTCGTTCTTAGACCGCAAAAAGGACCATTTTCTTACAACTGCATTTTACTCACAGGCAAGAATCCACCAGCTGGTTGCTTGACATTCCAGTCTATTAGGCTATTTCGGCCACGTCGGCGATGAATCTGGAAGCAATCGTGATAATTACCGTTTAATATTTAACGGTATTCTCAGTAGTGGAATATTTAATTTCGTCATTCGATAAAATTGGAAGAAATTGTGGAATTAATATCTCCAGCGATAGAATTCATTGGAATTATTTCTCGAGCTATGTACGGTTTATCTGTTTCGTAAGTTCTTTGAAGTTTTCGGTGCAAGGAAGCAATTCTGAAAAAGATGATAAACTGTACGAAAAATATTATTTTTTGAAAACGTGTAAAAAGATGAAAATTTACAGGTTTGTATTTCATTTTATGACTGTTTTTATTACGATTCTTTTGGCGCTTGTTATAAATCGCCGTTTGATACGTTTTGCAGCATCCGGTGAAGAGCGAATAATTCGTCGGGATGAGAAGCGGTTGTTTTGTGCTCCAAAGGAAGTAATGAAATCCCACTCTGAACTTTTCTTTGAGCCCATATCGCGAAGAGACTCTGGGTCATTCCCCTTATCCCTGACTCGAAAAGCCTCTCATCCTTTCCGGTTCGTGCGAATATGAGCAATGTTGTACTTGACTTTATCTCCTCTCGTGTACGTCATTCCAACGGAGAATAGAAATCTTATCTCCAGCAAACATGAACGCAATTGATCTTGAACGACGACAGTCATTGTAAATTTAGATTCGATGTGACAAGAATGAAACAACGTTCGACTTCCGCCATTGAGAAGTGATCCGAGCGATAAGCGTGAGTTTGTTCAAACATTTTTAAACGCAAATAAGAGTCGGGACGGTTCGCGGCGGCCATTTTCGAACGACTGTACGACTGCCGCCATTTTGTCGTCACCCGTCCTAGCGGAAAAAACGCAATCGACGTTTTTTTTTTAAATAACGAAACCTTTTTGAAATGTGAGATACTTGGCCCATTTTTGCCACAGTACCGAGTTCGTATACCAAGTTTCGCATCAATCGTTTCAACCGTGTGGGAAAAAATAGATTTTGAAATTTCGAGGTGGGCAAAATGCGTCATGGTTGCTTCGGAGTTTAGAATGTTATAAAAACGGGAAGTCAAAGGTTATTGCAATTTTGTTTTCATTGAGATAGTATGTTGTTTAGAAAAAATTTGTGCAAAATTTGTTCTTTGTACGAAATTCATTTCCAAAGAGACTGGTTATCCTTGAGTGGTCCGCGGTTGTAAAAATCCAATATGGCATGCAGAAATAGTCTGCAGTATTTATTCCTACTCGATAGCTCGCCGAGTCATTGTCTATTACGCGCCGAAACGACTTGACCCCTTGACCTTCCTCATCCTGGACTAATTGCGAATAATATCCTTGAAATGATACAGGAATTATTAAAGCAAACTATACCGAATTTCTCCAAATTTTTTATGAAAAATAAAAGTCTGTGTGCGTGTGACGATTTGTCAATGTGTTTGATAAATCGGATGATATTTTTTTATCCAAGGGCACGTCGTGGAAAAGTATAGCAAGTTTGGTCGCGATGACCAAACTTGCTATACTTTTCCATACAAGATTGTGCCCTAGATGCATATTTTAATCATTTCGAGTTCTAACGCAACGATGAATCCCAAGAGGCTGTTCATTTCAAGTACCATTTCAAGAGGTGACTTTGGTTCGTTGTCTAGAATGAATTCCGATTAAAAATCCAGAATCCAACTCGGTGGAACAAAGAAACTCGAATGTTTCATTTCTTTTTTAAACTCATTGGAATGTGATAAACAAAATGAATTAAAAAAGAATAAATCCGACGGAAAATAGTAATTAGACACAACAACGGCATATCGATTACTTTGAAAACCCTGTTCAACCTTGATCGTTTTTGTTATCAGCGATAATGACAATTCAATCTCGAGATAATGGACAAGTGTCGCGCGTCGAGAGGGTCGAGAGAAGACTCTGAAATTTGAGGTTAGCGCCATGCTCATAGCTGTCAAATGCCGTTCGAATCAACAGATAAATACATATATTTACGCGTGTGTAATATACGCCGAAACTGATTTATCACCAATCGTGGAATGTGAAGAAAGAAATATTCAATTCCACGTCCCAGAAGTATGAAAGAGAAGTAATAAATTCGAAATTGTCTTGAAAATTCTGGAAAAAAATTCGTTACCTACCGTTTCTTCCAGCGATACAAATTACGTGCGTTATCGATGAACATTCGAAAATTTGTACACGGGTAATACATTTTTGGCGCGTAATATCGACCGTTTTCAATACTTTTCTTTCTCGGTAAATGATTTTTTTCGATGCAAGTTTAACGAATGCTAACTCACCTCTCCTAGTGATATATGTAGGATCAATTCATATGGTTGACGTGTTGCCTTCGGTAATATCCTTCGAATGAACCAACGACGATTTGTAAAATCCTAACGCGTGAATCCTTCGAGACGCAATGACTTTTCTCAACATTCCAAACATCTCAAAAGCCACTGACTGAATCTCTACTCTGCTTGTACAATGAACACGCACACACACACACTTTTACCGGAGTTGAAATGTATCGGTAATATACACCCGCGTCATGATACACACACAACTATACGATAAAATTCTCGCAAGTCGTGCAATAACGTTTAATATCGATGTATTAAAAAACAATGTCGAACAATTCGCCAATTAGTCACAGCTTTGTCTCGCGAATCCGTCTATGTATGCATAGGTGTATATATGTATAGGTACGTGTATGTATACATGTACAATCAAAAAATTCGAGAACGCGACGAATGCTACGAAAAAAAGGAAAGAAATTTGTACCCAAATTGTCTAAAAATCCTCCGTGTAACCCAATTATGTATAGCCTCGCTTGCAAACCAATTTCGCCACTTTTTTCGCTTATTGTACGACCGCGGATTTGGCAGAAAGAAAGTCAAAACTTTTCGCCGACTAGAGTCATTGACATATCCGCGTACTATTCGGTCTTGCAGCCGCCAACGCCTACACGATACACATTGCACGCATTAACGCGACGCCCCGACAAGTCCTGCTGCGTCCCTATAGCCCTACAACGCCGTACAGTCAGCGAGAGGACCTTATGTATCATTCACACCTGACGAAATCATTCAGCAGTTTCCATCTGCCATTGGCTCTGTTATGAATCTTATTATTCTCAGGCTCACCAATGGGAGGCGCTTACGGCAAACTTTATAGCGATACTCAAATACTCAAATGCGAGTATTCAGAAATGCGATCACACGTGTGATAATTTAGCGGTAAAAAACATGATGAAAATATAAAAACTGGCATATTACGTTTCTGTTTTGTCTTCATCGCTTTGTATTTAATAATAGCTACACTTTTCTAATGCGAATCTCGCGTCTTTTCAACATTGTACAAAATCTCGTTAAAACGACATTTTCATTGGCTATATCGATCGTCGCTCCAGTGAGGAGTTTTCTTGTCCAATCGAAATCGTCTTACATCAACATTACAGTCTTATCTAAGCTCTTCATTGGCAAATGAAAATATCGCTAATACCGATGACATTCGATTACAGCACCTTGATATTCACCGATTAAAAATAATACGCGTAACAAGCAGGTAAATACACAATTTATGCATTCGGGAGGAAAACAGGTGCAAGATAAGATAAACACCCAGCGGCAACCCAGAAATGCTAGTAAGATGTTCGGTTATAATTATTTCGTACAATATTTTCCAATTCCTCCGAACATTAACTTATCACGTGATAAAATGTCATTGATACACGTGCAAAATTCTTGCAATCAAATCGCTTTCTCATCAGTCACGAAATTTGAGGTTATGTCTCACGATAAATTCATGAATAATTCTAACCATGTTTTCTCTCGTAGTGATATTTGCCACTAAAGTCTTTCCTTCACACGTCAATATCTCACTTTACTTCGTCAACAAGAAATCACACTGCTCGAGCGGATACTGCCGCTCTGCGAAACTAACGTCGCTGCATTTGTATTAATTCCACAGAAATATTTGAATTAAAACGACGCTTTCATTCTCAACAATGAAAAACAAAACCTCGATAGCCAAGGAAACCGTTTACGACCGTTGCGCGTACGTCGGATGTTACAATGGAAAGTTCATCAACGGGCGGCGACTTTTTCATTTCCCGGCGGAAACGGACAGACGGCTGGAAATGTGGATCGAAAGAAGCGGTAATGAAATAAAATGGATCCTTTTTTCCAATCTTTGCAATTTTTTGGCAAATTGAAATGAAATGCTTCCTCTGCAGGAAACTTTCGTTTACGGACTTGGGCCGCGACGTCGCTGCGTAAAGCAGGACTTTGCGGAGATCATTTCGAGGACAAGTCTTTTACCAATCCGACGAGAAAAGCCTTGAGACGCAATGTCGTACCTAGGCATTATACCGAAGATTTGAAATACAGAAAAACGTGCAGAGACAAGCGAGCCTGTAACGAAAACAACAGAAATACAACAAAAAATGAAAATTCAGACGACGCTCCGATAAATTTCGACGTATCGTCGTGCAATTTGCTCGAATTCTCCACCATGAATGAAAATTGCGAGGAAAAAGTGCACGAGAGTTTGTCGCCGCAGTCTGACGAATATGGATTCGTAACGAAAATTAAAAAAGTACCGAAAACTCGATCCCCCTCGCCGGTGGTGGAATACATCGTCGAGGAGCTGGACGAGAACCTCATTCGCCAAGAGTCACAATTATCGACGAGAGAAAGCGTACGAAAAGATGAAGAAAATAACGAGGTCGATAATGCAGATGCGGAGGAGCTCTCGACGGATCGATCTTGCTTGAGATTCGAAGAGCCGACTTTGAACTCGCAAACATCCGATCGTGCCGACGATCGAGTTTCGTCGCCGACCCACGAAGAATTGAATTACTCAAAGGTGGAATTGCTCTGGCAAGACGATCCCGGAGTACCGTCCGGCGGAGAAGACGGAACAGTGCGAGTAGAGACAAGGTCCGACGACGCGGAACGACCTCTGTCGGATGCCGAAAACGCGTTACAAAGTCTTTGCAACGAGAACAAACGCTTGCGCAAGATGATGCGACTGTTGAAGCAAAATCTTCGATGTTCGAGGGCTCAGGAGGCGAGAGCTCGTGATCGCCTGACGAGCATCGACGAATTTCTAACCGCGCAGGAATGCACGAATCCGGCAGCTCGCGCGATGGTGAAACTCGCATTGCGCAAACCGAAAACTCTGTGCACCAAGGAGGAGAGAGATTTTGCGATACACCTGTATCGAAATTCCATCTCGGCTTTCGTCGCTTTGCGAAGATACGGTTGCAACTTTCCTGGTAAACGCATGGTGGAACGCTGGATCGCGGAGGAGAGCGGAGATCAAACGAGTGATTTTGACTGCACGAGTGAAACTCAAGTTGATCGCGACGAAGTGAATGATGCTGTTGAATCGGGTGTTGAAATCAACGATGAGATTGCTTATGTGCCCGAGACAATTGATCATTGTAACGGAGTCGCTGGAGAATTCCATGTTCCTGGGGATGACCTGGGTGAACAATTTCAAGTGCACATGGACGATCTGGACGTGCATGAAGAAGAGCATATTCACGAAGAGTTCATAGAAACGTTGTCAGCGGACGCCGATGGGGAAGATACGTTGAAATAGAAGATATTGGTCTTGAAAAAAGCGACGTTAAAAAATATCAGCGACGGATGATCGATTGGAAAAAATTGATTCAAACGTCATCGATTTCGTGTACATACGAAAATTGAACGAGTGTAGATCCTCGAGTCGTCTTTTTGTTTTGTCACTGACCTTGAAAGGTCGAGGTCTCGAAAAATATCTCGCTCCGATCGATCAAAGATGTTTTCCAATAATTTCCAAATCTCCCTGAATTGTGGTTTTTTTTCACGATAAATACTATATGTTTGTTTTGCGAATTCCCTGCCTATGTGATATACTTTGAATGTACAGCGAAATATATTGTTGATGATGAAGAATAAAGATTTCGCTGTAAAACAATTTTCTACTTGTACAGAGCAGAGCTGTTTCTGAAATATATTATAGTTCCACAAAGATTTGTTCGAATTACTCAACGATGAGATTTTTTGATGATTTATTCGAAGTTTGGTTTGCAGAAAACTTGATGAAAAACAGTTTTCTTGATTTTTGGAGTACACGTACGACATATGTGTATTTGGTATAATGGACCATGCATTCAAATTTTACTGGTAATGTTACCGGTCATTTTCGATCAGACGCATGTATGATGTACTATATAGCTTTTTTAAATCCACAAGTGTGTTGATGACCTTCGTGTTCCGCGGATTTTCACCGCTCGGTACGCTATCTAATTTAAACATCGGTCAACAATTAGAGGTAAATCAATTTATAATCCGACTTTGTACACTTTAGTTGCATGGATAATGTAAATTATCCCGTAAAAACCCTCGCAACTGAGTGAATCTTCGTTTCATAACCTCCAAATTTACACCATATTCATTTTTAGATCGGATCTCGTTCCTTATAAAATTTTATTCTGCCCAAAATATGTTATCAAAAGACAGTCCACCGGCCTCGCCCGAAATGGAGGAGGATTTCGACGATGATGATTTAATTTACGTAGGAGATGTCGACGAAGTTTTGGAGGTTAACGAACAAGGTGAAGATCCCGAGGATGAAGGTATGGAAGAAGACCCGCCGGAGATGGGTGATTCCTCTTGTATATTTGACAAACACGAAGGTAAGTTTAAAAAGTCGAGTAAAAAACGTAAAATAGATTGTGCTCTCGAATTTCCAATCCTGTTTTATTTCATCTAAGCTCCATCTATGATACAAATAGGCAACTCTTTGCAAATTGCGCAAAAAGTGGAATCTTATAAGTTATTATATCAAAGGCTCCGTATTTTGCGGCTCGTTGAGCAGAGACGGAAAGTTAGCGGCTACTGGCGGTGAGGACGATATGGCGTACGTTTGGGACGCTACAAACGCACGAGTGGTTTTCGAATGCAAAGGTCATAAGGACAGTGTTATATTCGCCGGATTTAATCACGACGACACATACGTAGCTACTGGCGATATGAGCGGCTGCATAAAAGTGTGGAAAATAAGCGACAAAAAAGTTGTTTGGGATTTTGAGATGGGAGATGTCTCCGTGAGTACCACATTGAATATCGAATTGTACACTTTCAGAAAAGTCTCACCATCTTTTTCTGTGCCCTTTTTGATTATGCCGGTTATTCCATAATGTTTACAGTTCTGCTTTTTTCACAGTGGATCCGCTGGCATAATTTGGCTAATGTTTTGTTTGCCGGTTCCGTGGAGGGCGATGTATACATGTGGCGAATACCCGACGGAGAATGCAAAATTTTCCAAGGTTTCGGCCAGAAAACTGAGAGCGCGGTGGTAATTCCAGATGGTACAACGATACATTATTTTAACTTTTGCAAACTTAAACTCTGACTGGGCGTTCTTGTGAGAAGGTTTGGAATTTATTTACAAATTTTTCCAACGATGATTTGTTTTTTTTCGTGATTTTGCAGGAAAGAGACTGGCAGTTGGATACGAAGACGGTACGGTGAGAGTTATGGACCTCAAAACCGGCTCGATACAGTCGACGGGCACACCCGGCTCGGGTCATTCGTCCAACATCACGGATTTGGATTGCCAATCTGACAGTAAACTGATCATCTCCGCTGCAGTCGATGGAAAAACCATTCTCCGCACAACGCAAACGGGAGCGGTTTGTTAATTTCCTTAATCATTTTCTTTCGAAATTTCGTATAAATTCGACATTCAAATAAAAAAAAAATGTCATACCAATTCAAACGTCGCCGTTGCCGTTTATTAAATTATTTTTAGATCGTAGCGATGTTGCAAGATCTGCAGGAAAATAAAGCGAAGAACGGCGAGGAGAATGGAGAGGCCGGTTTACAGGATGTGAAGGACAATTGGGTGGAGGCTGTAGCGTTTTGCAGGGACATTGATTTACAATTGGCCGCTACGGGAACCGTCAATGGGGAAATATATATATGGGACGTGACGAGAAAAGTAAAAACACGCAATGATGCAATGAAACTTTTACAAGGTCACAGAGGGCAATTCGCAGTTCGATCATTGTTTTCTCTTTTTTTGCCAGGTACTAAGGCACAAAATCACTCAAGAAAGCGGAGTGAGTAAATTAGTATGGAAGGGAAAAACGCCGTTCCTCTTTTCCGCTGGTTTGGATGGCGTAACCAGATGTTACGATGCTCGTACGGGAGAATGCGTCAGATCCTTCACCGGCCATAAAGAGGACACTCTAGATTTGTACATTTCTTCGTAAGTTCATCGATGATTATCGATATTTTCTCCGTGACCTTCAAACTAGTTTCAAAGTTACATTTTCGCATCGATACTCTGGCTTTTATCTCGAACGTTTCGTTTTTATTAACTGAAACCGATCGTTGAAAAAATATATGTAATTCTATTTACAGCGACGGCACACGGATATTGACAACTTCCGACGATTCTACGGCGAGAATATTCGACATTAATATATAATATTTTTGAAAATCCATTCGTTTTATATCACAGAATTTTACACAGAATTTGACTTTATCAAAACGAGCAAATACGCGTTCTATGCAACGTGTAATATATACATCTCCGGTGTTGTACGTTGACGAAAAAATGTCTTATTCTTCGAAAGAAAAAGAAAAGATGGCGACTATAAAGTACATCAGGCGTAATATTTCATGTTTTTTCTGCAGAGGTGGTGTAATACCATTGATTGTCGATGCTGTGACGTTTACCGTTCCACGTGAAATGCGTAGGATCGTTTTCTTCGCCGTTTTCAAATTCGAAGAAACGACTGAATTCAATCGCTAACTTCGATCTCACCAGACCGACTCCTCCGAATTTTTTCGGCGCCGGATGATAAACTCTTCCGGAATTCACGTTCATACAGAGTTTTTCCGGTTCGAACGGTACCTGTGTAATGAAAAACGCAGTGTTGTTGGGAAAATTTACGTTTTTTTTTCTCGTACGGCAAAATCGATTTGAAAAAGGAATTTTCATTTATTTTCTGACCATTAATGAGTCCCCCGCGTGGGCGTAACTGAACCAGTCCTTGATCGCTTTTTCGGTTCCAATTTTCGTTTGTAAAACATGAGTGAAGACTATCGGCAAGTCATCGCACCGAATAAAGTTTCTCTCCCGACCGCACACCGAGAGGTAAGGAAAATCTTGTTCATAACGGCCTGTGTCGTTTCTCTTTAGTCTCTTGAAGAAAAACGTCAAGAACTTCTTGTCTGTAACACGTTTTTTTTGTAACAAAAAGTTTCTCTTGATAATTCGACAGTGACAAAAGTTTTTTTTGTGTTTCGTATTTAAAAAATTTGACGCTAGTAGTCACTCTTCCGTTTTTGTTTTAGTTCGACTTTAGACCGTCGCGTATGAGCGCTAGAGGGGTGGGTGACACGTAACCTCAAAAAAAAATTGCTCGGAAAACACGATTCCAAACATAAACGAGAGATACGAATAGAATTGCATACGTAATTCTCCATTTGTGATTTCGTTTTATTGTTTCGGACATCGATATTCGTTAAAACATATCGTGATGGTGAAAACGGTTTATTTAAACTGCGGATATTAAAGAAAAATGTATCATGTACCTTTGAAACACGAAGTAAAATTTTTCATACGCGCATCATCCAGAAACAACTGGAAAAATTATGCGTTTCTTTATCCTCGAGGAAATGAATGAAACAATAGTTTTCTTTTATGGCACAGGACGATATTCACCATTCCTTGATGATCGATGTAATAAAAATATTCCCGAACCCGCGGTTCGGGCGATTGTCCTTGGACGTAATCGGCAAATTTTCTCCTCGTTATTGCAAATCCCAAATTACGAATTCTCGACAACATATTCACAGAATTGTGATTAAAAATCTTTTTGAAAAAGCTACCGAGTATATTTTTGATTGATTGAATCACGAGAATGAACAAAGTACATCAGGTCAAGAAAGTCAGGTCCATGAACAGCTGATTATATATTTACGAGCGGGAATCGAACAATTTGAATTTTTTAATGAAAGTTTGAGGAAAAAAATATGTATACATCATTTTGAACCAAAGATCATGTATATTTTATGGACTGCCTTCATAACCGCGTAATATATGCCAATGTTCCTGAAATATGCTCGATTATTGCTTCAGATTGAATTTTACGAAAGTATACTTTTTCCGGCGTTCTAGCTACAAGTTTCTCCGTGAAATTAGCAATATTTGTGTCGCGACGGGTGTTTATTATTTGCATATATCATCCCATAATATCCTTTTTTGGAATTTCATAAGGTATGCACGTAGGCTGCAATTACACAATCGAATTGTCGTTTTATTCCCAGTTCTCTGTTGGCTAATGATTTTCCGAGGCAACATTTATGAGATTGCGGAACTTTAAGAGGAAAAGGCCATTAACTGTGAGCCATCGCGGTTTAAATACGCCATCTATTCGTAATTACTGCAGTACGCATTGTTTTTCAGTACAAAAAGAAAAATTTCAAGAGCGAAATAAAATGTAATTTATTTTTCGTCCCTTTGTCGCGACAAGAATCTTATAAAACTTTTGGCACAAGATATTTTCCGGACTGTGATCGGTAAATTTGTGAATAAATCAGCCATCGGAAATAACAAGAATATAATACAAATGTACATATGCGGGTAATGCGCGGCGTGTATGTTTTTTCTCTTCTCATTATTATCATTATTATTATGATCAATCTCGAATGCGATTCTCTGTCGAGACATTTCGATATTTCTCAACGTCACTTTTTCTTCTTCCTTTTTTCACTTCGTTTTTCTCTCTCTTTTCGTTTCGTTACGGCCTTCTTCGTTGCTTGTGGCCTCTCTTGGCTCTCTCCGGTTTGCTCTAAAGTTCCGTCAAGACCAAACCAATACAAACGCACAGATAGGTGTTTGAGCGAGAGATTCAAGAATTATCAAAGTGCTGGATACAGTGGAGAGGCGGGTCGTGAGTGCTTGTCGTCGAAATATTGGCCATAATAAATGTAATAAAAAAAGGGATAATATACGATCGATGAGTGATAATTATGGGACTTTTTCAATGAGGTATCCTTAACCCCAAAATATACGGGGAAAAAAAAAATGCAAGATGTGTCGCGTGAACTCGACGAAGAAAGATTTGTTCATCCTCGCTCCGAAAACCCGATTTGTTGTCATTGCCAAATAAGTCGTGCCGCGTAACGGCGTAAAATCTACAAGTTTTCCAGAATGGCCTCGTCGACGAAAAGATCCTGGAAACTTCGTGAGTATAAACCCGACGGTAACGTCCTTAACCCTCGTCAGTTTTTCGAAAAATCCACAAATCCATCCTTCTTTCGTAACAATACATCTACGATCGAAAAACAAAGAAAAAACCTCGAGTCAATTTGAATTCTTTGTCCTTCTTCAATACATGCTTTTTTTTTCGTCGAAAAATAACTCGGATTCGTCCTCCGAGACGTTCGACGGAGCGAGAATTCCAAAATGACGAAATGAAAAAAAAAGCATTCAGTTATTCATTGCGTCATTGGTAACATTTTTGCCGTTATATTTCGATTCGATATTACGAGCTGAAATATCAACGGAACGTGCGATAAAATGAATATGTTTCAACAATCATTCAATCGAAACCTATTTTGTCGCAGAGGATTTCGTAGCCCATTCGTCAAACGTCAACTGTTTGGCGCTCGGTCACAAATCCGGGAGAGTTTTGGTTACCGGCGGAGACGACAAAAAGGTCAATCTATGGGCTGTCGGGAAGCAAAATTGTATTATGGTGAGACGATTTCAAGATACCGAATGTATCGTATTTAATTCAATAACGGAAAATGAAAATTGTCCAGCTTTTGTTTTCTTAGAATCTGCACAAAATTTGAAGCGCACGTTCAGATGACGACGCGCAAAATTTCAAGAAGATTCATCCATATAATACATATAATAGTATACGTAATAATGATAATAATAAAAAAACAATATAAAATTGTTCAAAATATATGAATAATTAGTACTACGACAGATGAAATATCGTGAGGCAACTTACGATTCTGAGGATGCTGCGATTCTTTGTAAAAATCTGCCCGAGAGAAATAATTGTTATCCGCTGTTATGTTGCAGAGCCTGAGTGGGCACACGACGCCTGTGGAATGCGTGCGTTTTGGGCAGACGGAAGATTTAGTGTGCGCGGGATCGCAAATGGGAGCCCTTAAAATATGGGACTTGGAGCACGCGAAACTAACGAGAACTCTGACGGGACACAAAGCGGCGATTCGCTGCATGGATTTTCATCCGTACGGGCCGTTTCTCACTTCCGGCAGTCTCGATACGTCGATCAAACTTTGGGATATCAGAAAAAAAGGATGCATCTTCACTTACAAGGGGCACGACCGGAGCGTCAACAGTTTGAAATTCAGTCCCGATGGTCATTGGATCGCGAGCGCCGGCGAAGAGGGCATGGTCAAGGTGAAGCTTCGTTCTCTCGAAATACGACGGAGAATAAATGATGTACTTCGTCTCTGTGACCATTTATGAAAATGTGAATTCCAGCTGTGGGATCTAAAAACCGGGCGACAGCTGAGCGAGTTTTCGGAACATCGAGGTCCGGCGACAACCGTGGAATTTCATCCCCACGAATTCCTCCTCGCAACCGGAAGCTCCGACAGGACGGTTCATTTCTGGGACTTGGAGTCATTCCAGCTCGTATCTTCCACAGAACAAAACCAATCGACGGCGATCAGGTTTTCATGAAACATTATTGCATTCGACTTCGACAAGAATTCGAGATTTTGTCTTATTGTAATTATTGTATCATTATGATAACAGAAAAATACCATTTTTTTTGCGACTCAGATGCCTATACTTTAGCCAAGGTGGGGAGTGTCTTTTTGGCGGAAGTCAGGATGTCCTCAGAGTTTACGGATGGGAACCATCGCGAGCTCTCGACACGGTACCGACCGGCTGGGGCAAAGTTCAAGATATCGCCATTGTACAAAATCAGTTGGTACGTTTTTAATCAATTTTCCATTGAACCAATGAGGAGGATAATAATAATAATTCTTGCATCAGTATTAACATTCGTGTTTTCAAGATCAAGCTTGCGTCTAAAGTTTTAAAACGATCGTATTACGCCTCGTACAGATCGGCGCGAGTTTCCATTCCGGCAACGTCGTTCTTTACGTGTGCGATCTTAAAAAAATCGCCCCATTCTGCGGAGTACCGACATCAGGGACGTCATTCAATCACGGGAATTCACTGAGAAAAAGTTTCTCCAAGGAAAGACCGACCGGTCTCAAAAAGCACACGTGAGTGTGCAGTTTGACCTTGTAATCCCGAGGGTTGACTGAGGGTCGACACGCACTTAAAAAAAATGTCTTTCTGATTATTTTTATTTCCAAATTTGTATCAAATGAAAAAACCTGTATTTAGAAAAAAATGTAGCTCGATCATTTGATATTCTGCGGTATAAATTCGTGTGATTATTTTGTCGCGCAGATTGCACGTAAAGACGATAGAGGAAGCCGACAAATCAGGCACGGATCCGGAAGACGAAGCGACCTACGCCGAGATCCCAAACGTTTCCGAGTACAAAAACGTTTTTCAGCCCAACAGAGCGCGTAAGTGAAGCTGAGAAAAAAAACCAAGATTCCACTGAAAATGACCATCGCGAACCCGCTTGACTGCTTTCTCGTGCAATTCGCAATTTTCCGATAATTCATAATCCATAACCGCTGAAAATTGCGCATCTAACGTTGCGTTTGCCTAACGACTTTTTTTTTTTTTTTAATTATCGACTCGTCTCGGTCTCGGAGTATAAAATCTTTGGAAATGAATTTTTCACCGTTGTTCGTTGTTTATTATTGCCGTGAGTCGTACGTGAATGAGCATGCTATGCACGATGTGTGTTACAGTGTCTCGCACGCCACCCCCCGAAATCGCGGTTTTTCCAGAGCCTCGGGACATAGGTGAGTTTTGTGTACAGTGTTTCGTTAGTTTTTCCACATTTCTATCGCCGGTTCGCTATTTCTCTCGTTGTATTTAGAGACGAATCTTCAAAGTAACGATTTTCACCCGAGAAATTATCAAATTCAGCGAAATTTCATGAAAAAGCAGTGAACGATGGATAAATATCGAAACATGAGGTCTTTTTTTTATTTTTCAATCATTTTGCGATTGAATGCTTTGCAGATCCGGCGCAGCCGCAGATAATTCAAAATTTGTCGGAGTCAATGTCGAATTTGAGTGCAACGGAGAACGCCGAATACGAGGAGACGACGAAGGTCGCGGCGAGCTCGCCGCCGCCGACGCTTTCGCTGACGAAACCAGCGCCGGTTCGCGTAAATCCGATAAAATCGTCGCCGCCCGTTCAGAGAAATTCCATAACGACGACGAGCCAAATACGCGCAAATTTGCAAGCAAACAGCGCGCTCGGGCGGAACATGAGAAATCTCGCGCAAATACCGCCTCTGAGGCAAAGCATCACGCCACTTCCGGGAAAGAAAAATTCTTCCAGCAATAACGCGAGCGGGACTCAGCAACCTCTGGGACCGCAGAGATCGAATTCCACGCTGACTCCTCGAGTCGCGCCAATGGCTTCCGTCTCGCCGGTTATCGACGATGGAAAATTGAAAAATCGCGCGCCCAGCCCGGACTCGCCGAAGATTTATCTGAAACGCCAGAGCAGCTGCAGGGAGGGCGAAAAAGAGTACGAGAGTGATTTCCCGGTCCAGTGAGTACGATTATTCCAGCAACGACGAATTACGACATTTCTACGGAACTTCATTTTCGACATTTTCAACTATGAGCAAAAGAATATTGCAAATTTATCGTCAAATTGTCACGAAAGCAAAAAAATTCGAAAAACCTCTAATTTTCGTTCTCAATTTCGCAAAAATAAAAAAAACACGGTATTCACGAGTACTCGTATATAAATATGTCACGTGACTCGTTGTTTTGTTACAAACCTTCTTTTTGTGCATATTTTTCTCATACGATTATACGATTGTTATTATGATTTTTTCACAGAATCAACAACAGTATAAGGCACAGTCCGTCGGACCCGCAGTTGAATCGGCCGAACACGGGACAAGCCAGGACGAGCATGTACAGAAATTTAGTCGGTAACGCGCCGTTGTCGGCGCGAACCGTTTCAACGACGAAAAAGGCAACGAAAGCGCAGGTCACGCCGCATCAGAAAATTGAACCGCGAGTACCCCAACTGAGGCCCACGGTCGAGGACACGGTGAAGGTCGAATTCGTGCCTATGAGCGCGGACAAACCTTACGGTCTCGATGCTGACAATTTTTTACCCGTAAGTTTCTCACGAAAAAAAAACAAACATTTTTTCGAAAAATATCATGCAAACAACGAGGAAAAACAAGGGAAAAAAGAATCGAGAATGTCTCACGTCAATATGATTTTCACATTGTCAAAAAATTATCGAAATTCAATTACGCTTACCCCCCCCCCCCCCCCAAACACAAGATCGCGAGTAATTGATCGTATGTTTCTCGCGGTCGTAGAATAATTATGGTCAGACGTCGGGATACACGCAGATGGGTGTTTTCGGTGAAATGTCCGAAGCGGAAGTCATCAACAGCATGATGAGAGGACACGAATCCATGATGGCGGTCCTAACTAGTCGTCAAAGGTCTTTGCAAATCATTTATTCGCTCTGGCACAACAAGGATCTCAAGGTAATTCAAAAAATGACGATCGCGAAATCTCGCACTTCCGGTGAAGACTTTTCACAGCACCCAAGGCAAACTTGATTATAACTCGCTTTTTCGGTTCAGTCCGCCATTGATTCAGCCGTCGCGATGAACGATCTGTCCGTCATCGTCGATCTCCTTGGTGTCCTCACTCTCAAGCCGTAAGCATTTTTCACAAGACAAAAGAAAATTGAATTCCGCCGAGTGTATCGTGACGTTATTTTTCCTTCTTTATCCTTTTTTTTCAGAACGATGTGGAATCTCGATCTTTGCAATTCTCTCCTCACGCCTATCGCCGAATTGTTGCAGAGTAAATACGAAATGTGAGTACGAAAAAAAAAACGACGATTTTATCGAACGAGCGATTTTCCAAAAACGTAAAACGCGATGGTTTTTTTCAAGTAGGATTTCGAAATTTCCTCGCCTCGCGAGGAACATTTATTTTCGTGGGAAAAAAAACTTTGTGGGAAAGCTTGAAAAAAATTGCGTGACCGCGAAGGAGCGTGAAAGAGCGGACGAGTTCTTGCGGTTGTTGTTCGCCGCGAGTGATAATTTTTTTTTTTGCTCAACTCCGTTGGAAAGTTCCCTCGTGGGGTTTATCGTCTTTGCTTCCCCAGCGTCTCCGGACTCTTCGGTCTTCCGGAGATGCTCGAACGACGACCGCAAAAATCTCACTCTCCTCTCGCGTTCCTCGGACTAAATTTACGCAAAAAAAGTCCATACAGTTTTTCCAATTATACACGTTTCGACGGCATAAAACAATAATAACGTAAAACAAAATGTAAAATAACAATACCAAGCGCGTATTTATTTCGAATTTCACGGACGTCTCGAGATTTCATAAAAATTCGATGCAAATTATAAACACTATAAAAATAATGGGACGCGTTTTATTTTCCGACAAAACTTTGCTTTGCGCGAGTTTAAAAACGCGATAGACAAAATATCGAATTTCACAAATAATCATCCAAATTTTGGCACCTACAGATTTTTAAAAAGCGTATTTTTCATGTTGCGTGAAACGGACGAATTTTCATTCATCAACGTTTTCGAGCCGAAAAGCGACTCGATCCGTACACCGTCCCCCTTGTCCCCTTCGGTCCTAAAGCTCTTTTGGCTACAGAGAGGAAGGGGTTGGGGAGGGGAGGGGAGATAAAGAAAAGAGAAATTTATCCGTTCAGCCGGTGCATGGGAATGGACGATGCGCTCTGATCGATTCACGACAGTCGGGGTGGCGAAAGAGCGGGAGCGAGGGTCGCCGCAAATTAGCCAAGACAATGAGAGACAGCGGCAGATGCAAATTTCGCGAACGAAATGTATTTTTCTTTTTTCTCCAACGCTCAATTTACACTGGCAGTTTTTATTGTTGAAATTGAATTGCGAAATTTGAAGGGCGCATCGCCACCCGCCAAATTCACGTCACTCGTGTTCGCACATGTCAATCTTAAACTCTCGCGACACTCGTAATCGCAGCTCGAAACGTACGGAAGAACCCTCTGTCTCGTGACAGGGACGAGCAGCGCGTGTGTTTTCAACGATCCTTTTCGTCACGCGTGTAGCTTTATTCAAATTCGACGCTTTTTTCACGATTTTCCAAAGCCGGGGTTTCACCGCTTATTTACAGAGTTTCGAATCGGGGAAAAAAACGGATGATGAGCAAACACTATTTTTTTTGTAATTCAAAGATAATTATACACGTAATATTTTTAAAAGTTTGTCAGATTTTCTTTTTCGGATTTTATCCGTCATTTTTGCGTATTACGTTTAGTATGCAGTGGAAGAAGTATGTTGGGTGCAGTACGACGCGGTTGGGACTCCCTCTTTCTCGGTAAATTTCCCGTCTTGCCCCACGATTTATCTTACTCCCGGCCAGCAGCTACTAAAGGCCTTAAATGATGACGGAGACTGTTAAATATCGCACGAGGGCGTGTACGGATATGTCAATGTACGAATAGAACCATTATTCCACGCTCGCTCACACGCTGTTGATCCTCGATTTCTCGAATTATACCGGTACTTCCGGTTACCTCGGAAATGCGCTACTCTCTCGACGAATCGTCGAGACGCCCAAAGTCTCCTTTCGAGAGACGAGAAATCATTTTCTCTCTGTCGTAAAAATGTTGCGTTAATATATCTCGTACTTGTCGGTATATTTCGGCATTTTCGCGTGATTGTTTCTCTTTGCATAGAGATTCTTTCATTTTTGCTGTATCGTTACGGAAATCATTTCTATTTTGCTTTCTAAAAAAGGGCTTGTCTGATGGCTATCTATAAATTAACGCAAACAATGACAATGACGAGCAGATTGGATACCGGAAATACGTAATTAGCCAGTTTCGCGTAGGGAAAGTTTCACGGTCGGTGCTCGCAGCGTCATGCTCGTAAAACCGTAAAAACGAAATTAGGCTTGTAATTGTCGAGCGCTCTCCAGCTGTTGACTAATTTTCGGCCGGTTTCGTATCGTGAACTTGATTCGCTCGTTTCTTCAATTTGCTCGAAGAGTAAATACAATTTCGTTCGATTTCCTCAAAAGTATCGTCCGAAACTTGCAAAAATCCACATCGTGCAATCTGACAATCAACTAACTTCCGGTTTCCATTTGGAACAATGAGCAAATAATCCTGTCGCAATTTAATTCAAATCACAGCTCTGAATTTCGCAAATTGTCGGTGATAAAATTGCGCCACGAAGTTGTATATTAATAGATTGAAATCGTTGTGAAAAAAAAATAGAGAAATACCGCGATAAACGAGACGTTTCACGTAGGAGCAGAGTTAATTTTTGTCACCGCATATTCATACGTCGTCAATTTCATGCAAATCCGTACGAAATTGGCCTGTAAACATTTAAACAGAGAAACGCTCGAATAACGAGCAGTACGAGTTTGCATAACTGCTAGTCGCTTTCACGGCTCGTTCGTCACGGATCCAACGTCGGCTCTTACGCTCCGTGAGAAAAAAAAGCTCCAATGAATTTCGAATGTTATTTGCGACTCGCCCCTCTTCGCGCGATAACGCTCGCACGTGCCTCGACGGATGCTCAAAACGACATGACGTTTTTTCTCCTCGATACTGCACTTTTTCAACCTTCGAACTTTACCCATCAACATAGACAAAAAACGATTCAATATTCTTCCCTCTGAAATTTTCTCAGATTCAATTGCCTTATTTTACTATAAAACTAGGGATTAGAGACGCGCGCTCACGCGCGCGACCGGCTGCATTTTCGCGCTGCAGCGCTGCATCTTGAATTAAGTATAGACCCCTACAGAACACATTATAATTCGGCATAAGTAGCAAATGGTGAAAAGCAGGAAATTTTTAGATTCACAAATGAAGTACAAATAATAATGATTAATAAATCATAAATAATCTTCATAGATTTTCATGGAGTTGTCGATCGTTCCTCTCATCCGCCGATCGAACGCTGGACCGGAAGTTGTGCTGAAAAATCTGAAACTAAATTTCCGAAAACCGGAAATGAAGCAAATTGCTCAGAGTCGCCTCCTCTGCGCGTGGTTTAATTTTCATGGAGTTGTCGATCGTTCCTCTCATCCGCCGATCGAACGCTGGACCGGAAGTTGTGCTGAAAAATCTGAAACTAAATTTCCGAAAACCGGAAATGAAGCAAATTGCTCAGAGTCGCCTCCTCTGCGCGTGGTTTAATTTTCATGGAGTTGTCGATCGTTTCTCTCGTTCGCCGATCTCACGCTGGACCGGAAGCTGCGCCACGAAAATTGTGAAACTAATTTTCCGAAAACCGGAATAGATGCAAATTGCTCAGAGTCGCTTCCTCTGCGCGTGGTTAAATTTTCATCGAGTTGTCGATCGTTCCTCTCGTTCGCCTATCTCACGCTGGACCGGAAGCTGCCCCACGAAAATTGTGAAACTAATTTTCCGAAAACCGGAATAGATGCAAATTGCTCAGAGTCGCTTCCTCTGCGCGTGGTTAAATTTTCATCGAGTTGTCGATCGTTCCTCTCGTTCGCCTATCTCACGATGGACCGGAAGCTGCGCCACGAAAATTCTGAAACTAATTTTCCGAAAACCGGAATAGATGCAAATTGCTCAGAGTCGCTTCCTCTGCGCGTGGTTAAATTTTCATCGAGTTGTCGATCGTTCCTCTCGTTCGCCTATCGCACGCTGGACCGGAAGCTGCGCCACGAAAATTCTGAAACTAATTTTCCGAAAACCGGAATAGATGCAAATTGCTCAGAGTCGCTTCCTCTGCGCGTGGTTAAATTTTCATCGAGTTGTCGATCGTTCCTCTCGTTCGCCTATCGCACGCTGGACCGGAAGCTGCGCCACGAAAATTCTGAAACTAATTTTCCGAAAACCGGAATAGATGCAAATTGCTCAGAGTCGCTTCCTCTGCGCGTGGTTAAATTTTCATCGAGTTGTCGATCGTTCCTCTCGTTCGCCTATCTCACGCTGGACCGGAAGCTGCGCCACGAAAATTCTGAAACTAATTTTCCGAAAACCGGAATAGATGCAAATTGCTCAGAGTCGCTTCCTCTGCGCGTGGTTAAATTTTCATCGAGTTGTCGATCGTTCCTCTCGTTCGCCTATCTCACGCTGGACCGGAAGCTGCGCCACGAAAATTCTGAAACTAATTTTCCGAAAACCGGAATAGAAGCAACTTGCTCAGAGTCGTCTCCTCTGCGCAAGGTTAATTTTTCATCGAGTAGTCGATCGTTCTTCTCATCCGCCGATCGAACGCTGGACCGGAAGTTGTGCTGAAAAAACTGAAACTAAATTTCCGAAAACCGGAAATGAAGCAAATTGCTCAGAGTCGCTTCCTCTGCGCGTGGTTTAATTTTCATGGAGTTGTCGATCGTTCCTCTCGTTCGCCGATCTCACGCTGTACCGGAAGCTGCGCTAACAAAATTCTGAAACTAAATTTCCGAAAACCGGAATAGAAGCAAATTGCTCAGAGTCGCTTCCTCTGCACGTGGTTTAATTTTCATGGAGTTGTCGATCGTTCCTCTCGTTCGCCGATCTCACGCTGGACCGGAAGCTGCGCCACGAAAATTCTGAAACTAAATTTCCGAAAACCGGAATAGAAGCAAATTGCTCAGAGTCGCTTCCTCTGCGCGTGGTTTAATTTTCATGGAGTTGTCGATCGTTCCTCTCATCCGCCGATCAGACGCTGGACCAGAATCTGTGCAAAAATCTGAAACAAAATTTCCGAAAACCGGAAATGAAGCAACTTGCTTAGAGTCGCTTCCACTGCGCGTGGTTAAATTTTGATGGAGTTGTCGATCGTTCTTTTCATCTGCCACTACTTCGAAGGAAAGCGCTTCTCGCGAGATCGTCCGATCGAAGAGTCATTTCTTGTAAATTTTATAAAACATTAATGTGCAAGAGAGAAAACTTTTCGCTTGAAAAAATGTGCAAGAAATGCTAGTTTAGTTAATTCACTTTCATTCTCCCGGACTATCTCTCATTTTCTCTCAGTACAATATAAATTGAACTGTGAAATATAGCACTCTTACTTACTTGATATGCATGATTTCTTTTTCACGGAATGAATTATCGTAGAACTATAACCTTTGCTAACCGCAATTAATGTCACAAGTCGACAACTGACAAAAACAGCATAAAAAACCGCGCGAATACAGCCTCGCATGAATTTCGCGGGTACGCTCATCACCGACCAATCACGAAACGAATAAAACGACAACAAAGCATGCGATATTTCGATATTTCGATCATTTCGATTTATATCTCCTCATCAAGTTTTTATTAGAAGGATCAAGTTTTTATTAGAAGGATCAAGTTTTTATTAGAAGGATCAATTTTATTCGCAAAAATTACCATTGTTATTATTATTACAAACGTATACATCCTTTGAACAGTTCGTTTTACAAATATATTTCAAAGTACGTAGGTGATACATTGATAATAACGAATTTATCGCTATTTTCGTTTTGTTTCACGAGTGAAAATTCATGAGATTCTTTTGAAAAGGGCATTTTTGGCTCGCGCACGTTCTCATCGGTTCGTACCGCTCGCGCACCGACTATCGTCTCTTTTTCACCTATAATCCAGCGTGAAACTGTAGTTTAGTTCGAAAAACCCTTTATCGTGATATAACGATCCTAATAAATAACGTGGGCAACGCGGAGGCTCGCTCGATTAGTTACGCTCGCGCCTCCCGTCGACGATAAAGGGTTTCCACCGACCTCCGCACGAGCCGCATCTCGTCCGTGTCGAATCCAAATGGCAGCAATGAATTTTACGTTCGATACACGCGGAGCAAATTTCCAACGTGTGCCGTCGTGCTTGAAAATTTCCGACCAGATTGCGCGACCCACTTTTCTCATTTCCCTCGTCTAATTTCTATTGATTTTCCCTCCTCGTCGATCCCTCGTGAATTTCGGTCCTTCGGAATCCGATTAAAAAACCTAAAATCAGTGCAAAATGTTGAGGAAAAAAACCAACGAATTAAAACGTTTTTTAAAACGTTTTTAGCTTGAACAGATTTTTAAAATGCGTCGTAATTGCCGAAAACGTCGATCGTTGAAGCGCAATTGGAAAATTTTTCACGGAAATTTGAGAATAACATTTTCCCTTCTATCTCGCAGGTACGTGACTGTCGGAATTTCAGCTCTGAGGCTGATCCTTCGAAATTTCGCCCCGGTTATCAAATCAAACGTCGAGGGTCCGATTCAGACGATCGGCGTGGATGTTTCGCGAGAGGAACGGTAAATCCATCGGAAAAAATCTGTTTAGATACGAACTGGAGAAAAAAAAGAACGTCCCTGGGAAAAATGCACAATTTCCTCCGCGCTTTTTCTTCTTTCTCTTGCACGTGAATTCTTTGTTTTTTCGCAGATATCACAAGTGCTTCTCCTGTTACGACAAGCTCACGTCGATGCGAGGTCTAGTCCAGAAGAAACAGGCAATACCGGGCAAACTCGGTGCCTCCTTCCGCGAGCTGGGGATTTTAATGAGAACACTCGAGTGACCGTCGGGCCAAAAGCGTCGGGCCGTCGGCTATCCTCGTTTCGAACTCTTAAAAACCCGGTGCTGATGAGAGGCGACGTTGAGAATATCATTTTCGTACCTGAAGAGGGCCTTCGAGGGATTTTGCGTCGTTCGCGACCAGAGACTCTGCTCGTTTTCGACGGAAAAACAAAAAACCGCCAAGCTGGCGAAGATTCCCCGTGAAAACGTCGAGTTTATCGAGAAAAACGCAAGTTCGACATTCGCGAGCGACGCTCTCTGAATTCGAACGAATATATTTTCAATTCGATGACTTTTATCATGAAAATCCGGCGAAAAGAAGAAAAGTCATAATCGAAAAGACAAACATGTCCATATCCTTGTTGTTCGTAGTGTTAGTGATTATCTCTGTCCACTGTCGTATTTATCACGCATCGTTTCGATGGACCAAAGGAGAAGGACGAGAGGAGGGGAGGGAGATGGGAAAGAGGAAAAAAAAAGATGAAAAATCGAAAGAAAAATACGTTTTTGCTACGCGCGACGAAGCAGCATGACTATTCGATTAATTGCTCTTTGCACAATCTCACGTGCATTTTTCAAGGCTCTTTGTCCTTAAATGCCATATCCCGTGGGTAATTATATCGACGCTTCGTAAAAAAAAGATGTTTGGAATTTTTTTGGAAAATATCGTGCCGCGAACAGCCTCAACGGATGGGTATTGACTGATTTTTGTCCGTCGCTCAAAAACGCGGTAGGAAACGGGCGTGGAACAAACTGAATGATCGAACAATTGTGAATAATAATGTTAAATTCCGAGCGACCTATATTAATGATAATGGAGAAAAAAAAAAAAGAATTGTAACGAAAATCCCTTGCCAATATGCGTCGCGAAATTCGTTTGCTCTTCTCCTTCGTACGAATATTCGTAAACTCGATTAACACGATGGTAATAACCGGAGACTTGCGAGTAAGACGATGCGCGTAAATTTAAGAAGCGATTAACATCGATAATTAAGATTTTTAGAGGCAACCAGGAGAAAAAATGTATTTTTCCATGAAAGATTGAATCCGCTCAAGGCGAGTGGCGTTCTCGCGAAAAGTGCGCCGGCAGGGAATTAATCGCGATGGAATATGAAAAAGAAACTTGAAAAACAAAACTTGCAATTGTTTGATTTCTTTTTTTCAACTCGAAAAAACGCAAAGTTCGGCAATTTCGGCGACGTTTCGCTGCAGCTGGCTAGTTCAAATTTCAGAATGAGAGTACGATATTTTGCGAACGTACAATTATTTTTCGACTCTTATCGAACATTTTCAAAAGCGTGAGGTCATCGGTCAGCCGAGAACGCGAGTTTAATCGTAATTAATGTGATAACGCGTGATTCGAACGATTGCAATGAAAAAAAGGATGGAAAATAAGGGGATATTTCAATTTCCGGTCTGAACGTCATTGGCCCTTTGTTGAACGACGTTCGTCGTTCGCGAGAACAATTTTCCATATTCGTGATGTGGGTTAAATAAAAAATCCGGATAAACTCGTTGAATACTTGACGTTACGTTTTTTCTTTCTTCTGTTTTGTCGTTTTTTTAACGGGGAAACCGTGTCCGCGCTTCCTCAAGCCAGTATCATAATTTTTTAACCACGAGAGTTTCTATTGAACGATCGTCAGCACTGAATATGCATTTTTACAAATTTTTTCCTCGTTTTAAATGAAATAATAACGTCGTGACTGCGAATTGCGCGTATGAAAAAAAATTCAATTCGCCGATGGAAAAAAATGTTTCTTCGCACTTAGTATCACGGATCTCGTATCATTTTTTATGGCTCTTTAAACGCGTCCGAGGACGAATTATGCTTCCGTTGAAGAATTTCCCGAGCTAAGGACTTTATTCGTCACAAACGGACCTTCTTCTTCAATCGTGAAAAAAAAAAACAAAAATTTCTTTCCTCTCTTGCGATTGAAGTATTCACGTATATTTGACGAAATCTCCATTCAACACCAATTATTATGATGTAAATACGAAACAATTCCCAGCCAGAGATGGGTGTGAACGTGCAGAATTAATTTCCAATAAAGCAAAAAAAAAAATTCAATTCGTCTGCTTATGATAATTTGTACAAATCCGTGTAGTCGACAATTGTAACGTAAAATAGTGGATTGTTTGAAAATTTTAACGAAAAAAGAAAGAGAAACGGAACCGTGAAATCCGATTTTTTTTTTTTTTTTCAAAACAAGAGTCGTGTACTCGTAAGAGGCGATGTCAAAGTCGTCATATCCGTCCAAAATAAATTAAAAAAGAAAAAAAAGATGAACAAAGGTAATTTTGCACGTAGATGTAGCGTGAAACGTCGGAATCACGCAACGATGATGTACGAAATTTCGAGTTTCGATTCTCGATGTGATTTTCCGAGGAGACACCGAGGTGATGTTTTTTGGCATTTGAAAAGCGATAATACACGTAATTCGGTCGCGTTAATCCCAGAAATTTGTCGATAAACGAATAACATCGATTAGATACATAAAAAAAGAAAGACAGAGAGAGAGAGAAATATATATTTCCGATCGCAGAATCTCTGCTTTTTCATAATCGTAAGAACGCGCTTGACAATTCAGGAAAGTCAAAAAAGACGTCTGACATTGCTACGACGAGTTTGACGAAAAGTTTAACACGGATGCAACGTTGAAAACGAGGAAACGAAATTGAACAGCGCTGAATGAAAACTACAGCGAGGTGTGAGAAAAAAAGCTTGATGTAAATATAAACATGTATAAATGATGAGCGTCACAACGGAGAAGAGTAATTTTTGTGATCGAGTGTGACGAGTGCTGTAGAAACAGAGCCTGAATGATAAATGCTGATGTAAACGCGAATTCCGTTTAGCGAACTCGCGAAAAAACTCGTACGGTGACAGCAGCAGCACCGTTCTGTAAAAAGTTGAAAAAAAAAAAGAAACAAGATACAGCTGCAATAATCTTTTGTATTTTTAACCTGTATTTCTTACGAGCTTGTTGAATGCGATTGTAACGAATTAAAAGACAGAAAAAAGAAACTCAAAGACGGACATGGAAGTTTTATATTTTTCCCCTCGACGTTATCGGAGCCCTTCGCGCTTGAATGAGTCGCTTTTGTGAAAGAAAAGTAATTACACCAATTTTAACGAGTCATATCAGTGATTAACGATGAATAATTCCTCCTGCTCCACTATTTTTTTTGCTAGTTTCCATCGCGTCCCTCAAGTTTTCTTTTTATCAGATCGCCGCGAGAAGAATATCGACGGGAAAGAAGAATAAACGAGGGGGATAATCGATGAAAAAAAAAGGTTGAGATAAATCTCGACGGGATTTTACGCTGGTCATCCATCAATGTGTATTTTTTTCATTTTTCTGCGTTCAAACTTCACGGATGAGCTCGATGTTTGATTCTTCGTTTTTTCGTCATCCAATTTGCATTCGCGTAATGAACGAATGGACAAAAAATCTTGAAAACGGGATTGGATGTTCCCCGAAAAGTGGCCAAAAATCTCGACGTTTTTGATCGTTTTGGAGACGCGTGAGGGTGCAAAATAACGCAAATCAGGGTGATTTCCGGTGAACGTACGATCGATCTCAATCGCAGAGAGCGTGAAACGCAGAGAGCATGCAAAAGATCCGAGTGCGTTATTATCCCTTAATCCGTGAAATATGACGGACATAAAAAAAATGAAAAAGAAAATACGCGATGTACACGCGTGCCAAGTGTTTGTCCCGAGATTTCGTATTCATAGGATTAAGTCCTCGGGTACTCCCGGGCTAAAAAAGGGTGACGACAACCCTTCGTAGTGCGCCGGCAGCCCGCTGACGTAACACTTTTCACATCGCTCGATCCATCGAGCGATAAAAAGCGAAATCAACATCTTCATCGTCGTTCGACGCTGGCGGAACGAAGATCGATCGGGCGAATATTCGCGAGAGACGACGGACGATTCGAGGCGCGGATCACACTGTTATCCGAATCGCCGGAGGCTTTTCTCGATTATTCTGAAAACAAACATCGAATATTCGTTCATTCATCATCGACAATTTTTTTCGCAATATCCGCCATTGTTTTTTTTCTTTCGATTCATACCATCGATTTTCCCTCACTCTCGATTGCTCCCGCGGAGCAAAACCGAGCTTCCCGAAGCCGTTTTGCTCCGTGAAAAAACCGAGAGCAAACGCCAACAGGTGGATTTTCCCGAAACGAGAATAAAACGAGAGGAAAACACGGTCTGTGTTTTTTTTTCGTCTTCCTCCCGCATTTTTTGTCATTCGCCTTCAATTTCAGAGACATCGAGGAGAGCGAAACATCACTCGATTCTCTTCCGTCGGTGGGCTTATTGCGTGAATCCTCTTTGAGAAGGATCGCCGATTCGCCCGAGGGATTTTTCTTACTGTTGTGACGGAGATAAGTTAAGTCTCTTCTCGACGCCACCTCGAGCGACGAAAATGCTGTTTTCTCACAAAACGTGGTAACAATGCCCATCAAACCAGCGCCCGGTGGGGGAGCCGAGGAATGAATACCGCGAGAGCCGCACCACCGCTCCGGGTCATTACGACCCGCGTAAGCGGATTAACCCGAGTCCGAGTAAACGATACTTTATGTATATATTTATACGTGTACGTACATATACATAATACTACACATATATATATATATATACATAATATACACGAATTACAGGGTACGTGTATACACACTCGGCGTCCGCGATCTTTTCCGAGTACACAGATCGGCGCTTGAGATTTTTTTCTCAAACTTTTCAACGCAACGATCCGCGTCTTTTTTTTTCGAGATTCCAAACAACGACGAGCGAAATCATCGAAATAAGAGGGCTTTGTCGTTGAGCCGCGGTGTTTCATTTGAAATTTGTCATCCTCCGAAAAAATACAACGATCATTTTGTTTCTCTCGCTTTTGGTTTTTTGCTCGATGCGAGTTTCATCGTGAGACCACGTTTTTTTTGCCTCTCTTTTCCATTTACACGAGTGATTTCGGAGGAATTCGCGAATTCGTTTGATTCGGAAACGGAGGAGGTCGAAATTTCGATACGTTCGAGGCGATCAATTTTGTGTGATGAACTTACGAGGATGATGCGAGGATGATCTTCATTGATGACGGAAAATGTGGAGATCGGGCGAGCCTTTAGAATTTTTACGAACGCGAACTGCGTTGAACAACTCCGAAGATGATAAAAGCGTTTATGAACTCGCTTCCGGCGCATCTCGATTGCCGCATTGTGTCTCAACGTGAAAGCCATCCGTACCCTCAAATTTGTCTTCCCTTCATTCATACGCGTTTCCTTAAGCTCCTGATCCTCGTCTTCGTACGGTTTTTTTTCAACATTCTCCATTTTTTTTCCTCCTCTTATAGATTTTTTACTCCTCTCTCTCTGTACGCCTATCGTAGGATCTTTGCTCTCAACTTTCATCTCGTTTCTTTCTTCGACCTCGTCCTGCTACATTTTTCACTCTGCTTTCACGTTTTTTTTTCCCTTTTTCCCGATCGTTTCGATGAAAATCTCGCGGAAAGTTTATAGCGGATAAACTCTTTTCTCCATTTCGTCAATTATGACAGGATCGATGTCGGAAGATACAATCTGCGTGGTTCCCAAAAAAAAGATGCCGCTCGGGGAGATTCGATTTTCGAGATCGGGACGATTGTTTGTACACGCATGTTCCAATTTTGCCGAAAACTTGACACACTTCGGACGGTTTTTTTTTCTTCACGCATCTTCCTGCATGGAAAAAAAAGTCAAACGTCAAGCGTTTATTATGAAACGTTTTTGAAAAAAACGTGAAAATTACCGCTTTCGCTAAAATTTGAATATTCATCACGCTAAAAGACATAAATACGAGGATAATTTTTGTTCCCGAATACGGCTGGTAGAACCGAGTTTCGTCGTGTTTTCCCGCAACATATCGGCTCTGTATAATATATATATACACCTAATAGCACTCGAGATATTGATTATTTATTTACCAGCCATTCCGAGACGCGCACCCTCCCCTGTCGATTTTTTTCCTTCCGCGTTTCCCGTCGGAGCACGCGCGAAACAATTTTCGTGTTCCATCATTGGCCGAACGAGGATTCGGAGACTGCGCTCCACGGAGGGTAGTTTTGAATCCCTCCGCTTCTCATTGGCCAATTAAACGAGGGAGTCTGCGACATCACGGGACAGAATCGCGACAGGATTGGTCCGAGCGGAAAGAACCCCCCTTTAATAAGAGGATCAAGGGTGTGTACGAGACACGTGTTGGGGTGGGTTTTTTTACTCACCCCTCGTACGCGCTCCCCCCCCCCCCCCCCTGCGCCGCGTATGTCCGCGAATGCTCCGTACAGTAATAGATCTCCGATACTTTTGTATGCATCCTGTCGGCGGATTTCGAGCACAGGGATGAAAAAAAGGGACTCTAGGGGCGGTAACGCGAGCGACGAAAGAAAAAAGATAAAATAAAATAAATATAATGCGAAATCCGAAGGGACAGACGCTTTCAAGGACTGCGTACCCCCCGGGAGAGAAGGGGGATGGTTTCAGTTACGCGCCAGACGAATTGGATTCTTTTCGTTTCTTTCTTTCTTTTTTTTTTGCTTCTTCCTCCTTTCCGACGAACCGAATGATAATTCTAGAGACTGGCATGGCGTATTTGTGCAGCAAAGCCGTGCGAATTTCAACCAGGTGGCGCGAATGGGAAATTGGAAAGAATCTACCCCTTCGACCCTTTGGTTAAAAATGGCGGTGGGTTTTTTGCACTAGTTTGCTTCTTTTTTTTTTCTTTGGAAAAAATGATCGCCGAAGGCATCATCGTTTTTCGGCTACTTTGACGAAAGAAAATGGTCAAGCTTCGAATTGTACGATCGAGCGTGTGATAAATTACGTCGCGTAACTCCCGTGAGAATTATTTCGTCGTCTGTAAATTTATAGCGATTACGGAAATCTAAATCACGTCGCGAAAAAGTGATAATCGTATATCGATTTACGAATTCGTCGTGTAATTTGTAAACCCGCGATGGCAAAAACTCCGCGTGTGTCGCCGTGAAATCATGCTCTCTTCACCTCCTGTTTTCCGTTCAGCAAAAAGATTTATCGAGAGGAGCCGATTGAGTTTATCTCGTGTTTTTATCGCGCATTTGAAAACATTTTCGGTTTTTCTCGTCTTGAGATCGCCGACGTGAGAATTATTTCGTCGACTGTAAATTTATAACGATTACGGAAATCTAAATCACGTCGCGAGAAAGTGATAATCGTATATCGATTTACGAATTCGTCGTGTAATTCGTAAACTCGCGATGGCAAAAACTCCGCGTGTGTCGCCGTGAAATCATGCTCTCTTCACCTCCTGTTTTCCGTTCAGCAAAAAGATTTATCGAGAGGAGCCGATTGAGTTTATCTCGTGTTTTTATCGCGCGTTTGAATGGATTTGAGATTGCACGGAGAGAATTCGAGAGCGAGAAAACATTTTCGGTTTTTCTCGTCTTGAGATCGCCGACGTGAGAATTATTTCGTCGACTGTAAATTTATAACGATTACGGAAATCTAAATCACGTCGCGAAAAAGTGATAATCGTATATCGATTTACGAATTCGTCGTGTAATTCGTAAACTCGCGATGGCAAAAATTCCGCGTGTGTCGCCGTGAAATCATGCTCTCTTCACCTCCTGTTTTCCGTTCAGCAAAAAGATTTATCGAGAGGAGCCGATTGAGTTTATCTCGTGTTTTTATCGCGCGTTTGAATGGCTTTTGAGATTGCACGGAGAGAATTCGAGAGCGAGAAAACATTTTCGGGTTTTCTCGTTTTGAGATCGCCGACGTGGTTGGACAGGATGAGGATAATTCAGAGAGGTCACGCACGGGCCAGATGGATATACGTTTATGCAGCGTAACTTACACGATCGTCATGCAGCTGGCAAACGAAACCAAGTGCATTCCTCTTGAGCCTGTCGTCCGTGCATCATCCCTGTTTTGAAAATCGTCAATCAAAGTGCCCTTGAAAGGAAGAAACTCGCCGATTCGTTCCTGGCATCCTGCAATCAGCGTGCACGGGATGATTCCCGTAAAGTGTATCCGAACCGGAAGCTGCGGATTCTCGGTGATATTCTGAGGAAAAAAAAAATTCAATGACGAGTGTTGAAATGAGAAATAAAAAGATGTATCAGAATTCGGGTTTATAATCGTGAAATCGTCGGGAAAAAACATTTTTTCGCGCGTATCGAGCACGAACTTGAGGAAATTCGCCGAGGCTGCATCGTGCAGAGTCGTGCGGCAGGATGAGGATCGCAAAAAAAAGGACTGCGAGAACGAGAGCGAGAGAAAAGAGAGGAGTTTGCGTGTGCCAGTGTTGAGTTACCATATCGATATCAAATTATACGCCGTCTTGAATCGATATCCCTCAAGAAGAAACGTCGTGGTTGCGGTCACCGGACCTCGAGAGAGAGAGAGAGAGAGACGATATACGTTAGGAAAAAAAGGATCCGGAGAACGCGTAGGCAAAGTATCGAACGAGACGAGAGGAGATGACGCGGAGCGGAATAATAAAAACACCGAAACCCCGAAAGCGATTGCAGTTCAACCGGATACTTTGAGAAAACCGTCGTTGCACAAAACTTACAGCGAGACAAAATCGTCAAATTTGGGTCCGGGCGTCATTGGTTCAGAGACAATGCTAAAAAATGATATTTGGAAAAAAGAAGAAGAAAAGAAGATGAGAGAGATTGGACCAGTGAGACAAACAATTATAAGTGAGAGTAATTATATTTGTAATATTATATTTTATGCAAAAAAAAATCATTTTAAATTCTCAAAAATTACTTGTACTGATTAGTCGAGTTAATGTAAACGGTAACTAGACGCGAAAAAATAATGACGAAGATAGTTTTGTGGAGTAACAAAGCATTTTGCGGAACGCTGGAGAGGACGAGAGTAACAAATGCGCACCAATGCACTTTGCCAGAGTTTTGCACGACCATCGAGAGAGAGAGAGAAGAAGATGAGAGTGAGACGGTCGAGTAAGACGAAAAGAGAAAGAAAAGTTGATGAAAGAAGGAGCAAAGAGACCGCGCAACTGCTATTCTCCGAGCAATATCCTTTGTGCGGTTTCAGCTCACGTTATTTCTCGGCGAACTGGTGGCCGATATAATTGACGGAGATGCATAATGGCATCTCCCTTGTGGTTGCTCGTTGTTTCATCGCAAGACGCGCGTATAGCCTTTCTTTCTCTTTTTCTTTTTTTTTGGCTCGACCGTGGTTTTTCAGTGCGTTCTTTCGTATTCACGAAGCTCAAAGTAACCGTGTAATCGAAACACTAAGCTCGAAACGAAATCGCCGGGGGTCGATACAAAATATTACGAAAATTCCGTTATGGCGGCCGAGCGACCGGAAGTAATTCGGATAAAAGTCGAAAATTCGTTTTTTCTCTCGACCATTTACTTTTTCGCACCGCGAATCGTTATTTTCCGCGTGTTTCGACACGAGAAAAACAGATGCTCGTCGGGGACTTTTTCGCGCAAGGCTCGAAAAAGCCATTTTCGTATTCCGGAGCAAATATATTTTTTGAAATAACCGCAAAGTTGCGTTATTTTTCTCTTGGAATACGTCAACTTGAAAATCCTGATCTTCCTCGAAACTTGGAGCCTTTGATGTGGTAGGTGAAAATAAAATTTGACCACCTTTGGGGGGAGGGAGGAAAGATTTTTTTCGTCATAATTTGACTGCAGAACCTTTTTTTTTGCCAAATAGTGCACGATTATATACCGGGATGTTCGAGGACGAGAATAACATACGAGTGTTTTATACTCTGCACAAGGAGGTGAGTGAAAAATAAGCGCCGTCGTTTTTTTTGACTTGAGAGAAAGAGAGAGAGATTGTCGAGTGAAAAAATAAACATCTGCAGTACGGGCGCGAGTGAGGGATGAGCCGGCGTGCAAAGAGGTCGACACCGATATTCCCAACGTGAGCGAAAGAATCTCTCGTGGCACTCGTCGAGGGTCAAGCATTGGGCAAACAAAAAATGTCGTTTTTGAGTAAACAGGGATCGCGCGCGTGTGCACACACTTCCGGCGTGAGGCACGCGACTGTTTCATGCACGAAAGTTCACTTGGATGCTTCGCTGGAAAAACGTCAACGAGAAAACTCAAAACAGAAAATTACAGAATCTCGAGAAGCGACTGGCGCGATACGACTCTGGAGATTTTCGGAAAAACGCCTTTTCAAAGATCATTTCGACTCGATCAATGGTAAAAACAAAAAATCGACGAAAAGTCTAATGCCAGTCTCGACCGACGAAAACTGAATGATTTTTCCTCACTTTCTGGATGCTGCTTTTTTTTTGTCGGAACGAGTAATAAAGTCTGCACGTCGTTGGCGTTTAACGATCGAAAATCCTAATTAAACACGAAAGCTCGTAGGAAAATAAAGTGCGTAAAGTTGGGCAAACAAGAGGATCGCGCGCGTAAAGGCTGATTATAGCATGAATAAAATAGAAAAAAAAAAGAAAAAAGAAAGAGCATGTGCCGTGAATTAACAAAGAACAACGCGTGTGGCAAAAACAATGAAGAAAAATTCGCGGATGAAAGAGTCTGCTTAACGCGTTGATTAAAACGAGAATTGGGGAAATAAAGAATGCTCCCGGGTGCTCCGTTGACTCTCGAACCTTTTGCTCCGCGTTGCCCTCGACTCCCTGTGTCCTTTTCTGACCTTCTGTTCGCTGCATTCAACTCCAATTTGACGTGACGAACGAACAAGCTCATTTGAGAAAACGAGCCGTGACATTGCCGTCGTAGTTATTGCCGTCTTGTTTTTGTCCACGAACTCTGCAATTCACAAAAAGCAAAGTGTCAGAAGAGTCTCGCGTTATCGCAGACTTTTTGCATCGATTTTAGCCTTTCTCAACCTTATTTTCCGAAAATTCCGCGTTTTCTGTGGTAAGCTGACTAATTTCGAGTTGCTCGGAGAAATAATTTTTACCCGCAAATTCGAAAGACCTTTGAAAAAAATGCATTTTTTTTTGCACCGTAATGATAATAAAGAGATCGATCAGAGCACGTGCGAAAAAGAACGCGATGGTTTGGCAGTACGAGGTGATTTTTTTTTCAAATTTCGTGGATAAACTGACGAGGGACGAAGTTTGATCGAATTATGATTGAAATCCGTCGGAGCTCTATACACTCGGTCGCAATAGCGCGCTTCTTCCGCACGCACACTTTCACATCATTTTTTTTTCCCCTTATTGACACTTTTAGCTGTTCCTGATCGTTCTTTAATGACTATACGATATATATATCACACGGGATACGACACAATTGGATTTGTTTTGTGAAATAACATATAATGAAGTGGGTTCTGTTACGCCTCGGTGACTGCGCGATCTGTTTATGAAAAACATTTCCTCAACTTGGAGGACAGCGTGACGAATTTCGGACGATTTATATCTGTATTACGGAAACAAAATGATCGATATTCTTTGGCTGCAAAGGAGGAAAACGACAATTGCGACGTAATGTATGTCAGCGAAAAATTGGACGATCGAAAATTCCATGCGATCCAAGCCTAATTAGCTAATAAAAGAGGGCTAATTAGCTACCGGAGGATATTTTCATGACGGAACCTTGTCCTATTTATTTTCGATGGATTTTCATAAAAAATGCAATTGCGATACAAAGTATATACGAAAGAAGAAAATTACTCAAAAAATATCCCGCGCCAACTTCGAGAAGGAACGCGAAGGAAAAAAACGCCGTGAAACCCTTTAAAAAGGGCCAAAGAGTCAGCGTTTAGGACGAAGACGGAGGAAAAAAAACAGTGTATCGTGTATCGAGCTATTTAAACGGGGGTGTTGAATGATGAGGGTGCATCACCTGGTACGACCATCCATCAAGAAAATAAAAGAATAAAAAAAGGGCTTGAGCTCGGTAGGGCCGCTAGGGTTGAATCTGTACCGAGTTATCCGTACAAAAGGGATGCTGCTCGGTGCGGCGATGTCGCATTCGATGTTCCACTGGATGTGCGATATAAATATATACGAAACCCGGGTACGCGACCGGAGAAAACTGTCGAGGCGAGGGTGTCTCGGAGTTGAGGGTTAATTTGTCCTCGTCACGTTTTTTCCGTCCCTCCCCCCTCGCAAAAGGGTGCGACGGTGCGTTCTTTCCTTTTTCCATTTTTATCGTCGCTCTCGCGTGTTATTTTTCGTCCCTCCTTCGCTTCCTCGACGTTCGACCGACTCTGCAAGAGTCTTCGTCGTGTTCCGGACTACATTTTTCCTTCATAAAACGATGCTGCGAGATCAAACGGTGAAAGCGTCGCTATTGAACGTTCGAGTGAGGGGGGGGGGGGGGGTTCGTCAGGGTTAATCGACCGTCTCATTCGTCAGCGAGAACGGACTCGACACAGTCTGGATGAGCAGTGTGCGACGCGATTCGCACGGGCTACGGCTGATTAAAACGATGAACTGCGAGCGACGTCGTTACGCACACCCGTTGCAGCTTTCATTACACTTCTGCTCGTATGCGAAATAAAAAATGATTACATTTCCGATGACGCTGTAAAAAACAGCGAGCAAGAGGCGAAAAAGCCCGCGGCGGGCACCAAAGGGCTGATTTTGCGTGCCTTAATTGACGGTTCTAACGAACAATTGCGATATCGATATGCGTAATAATAATTATTATTACCATCGTTATCGCCAGCACGAGGGATCTCGGTATTGAATTGAATTTGACGGTCAGAATGAATTTGACGGTTTACTCTCCGTCGTCGATATTTTCTGAAATTGGTGGGGGGGAGGGAAGTTCGCGTATTTCCGCTTTCGCGGGGATTTTGTCGCCGTGGAGAAGAAAAATCCTCAAGGAGTACGACGCGAGACCAAAGTTTCTCGGGAGTCGGAGCCCGTGTCGTGGAAACGGAGGGATATTTCCAGCAACGGAAGACGAAGAAGATGATCGGTAATCCCTCGGTGTGATGTTGCCAAGCGCCTCTATAGTTCGCCGCCCAGACATCAGAGACGAGAACTACCGGCAGGCCAAACAAACATGTGGACCCATACGGTTGGTTTTATTATCGACGAAGCACGGTTTTATTACCGACGAGTTGTTTGGATATTATGAATGTGAGGGCGTGTGTGTAATACGCCCCGGGCTGTAATACACGTGCGAGAATTATGCTCGAGAAATTCCGTTTGTCGTTATCGTCGCGTCGTTTTTCAACCGCTCCTCCCCGGCCAACTTTTTGACGAAATACCGACGCGAAAATACCCGAGACTCGAAAACCGAAATTCCCGAGTGCTAATTCGTATTTCCGCGATCCGAGCTTTCCGTCAAACGGTAATTGCACGATAAAGACGCGAAAATACGATTCTCCGCTGTTCCTCGCGTATATCAACGCAACTTGCCTGTTCTCAATGAACTCTGGCCATTTTCAAAGGATTTCACACTGATATTCATCCGAGATTGCCTACTTCTTCGTAACTGCATCGCGTGCAACTTTTTGTGTCATTTTTTTCCATAAACTACCCCGCAATTGCGTCCCGTTCGCTTTGGAAATTAGGACACGATCTGTGTGTTTTTTCACGAGTGTCAGCGACGGATTTCAGGAAAAATCCAATCTCAGCGCAGCTTTCGAGGTAGTTTGAGGGAAAATTCAACAGGCCAGGCTTATTTCCCGTTGTTAAAGTTCTCTGAGAGTATGATTAGAGGGCGTGCGGGTATAGCCTCGTCAAAATTTGCGTCACTTTGTGCGCGAAAGGACTCGTCTATAATTTTGCGTAATTACCGGTGGAAGCGTGTATCGGAGGGTCAACGACAATGCTGAATGGCGAATCCGAGCGAGGTGCGGAATCGGCGAACGCCCATGTATCCGCTGGAATTGGTAAGATCGCGAAATTGGCCGGGCGGTCAGTTTGGCAAGTTGCTTTTTTTTTCCTCAATGTTGAAATCAAGTCCGGTAGTCGTGGCGTCACGCGACGACGGTCCTCCTCGATGCACAATGGTTCGCCAACTGGACACGCGGACACATGGCGCGATCGCTTTTTCCCGTTGAACGCGCGTACCTGAATCGATTCCGCCCGAAGGAGGTGTCGGGCGGCAGCAGCGGAGCACTGTGAAAAAAAGAAAAGATGTGAAAAAAAAAGGAAGAGGTGGAGGAAAACGGTACAACAGCTGCGTAACGCACTAACATTGTTTTGTAATTGAAGCAAAGAGAGAACTCACCGGGAGTTCGTCGCAGCTCCCTATAATTCGATCATAAACCCCTTGACGCTCGATGATGTTGACATTTGGTTATTTTGACATCACGCTGCGTTTCGCTCGTTCGAGCGTAGCGTGAATCCTCGCTAGGCGTCGAGACTCTTCTTCTCTCTCTCTCTCTCGCTCGCTTCTCCACATCCTCTTAGGCGTTTCTGGCTCCAACCCCGTGCTCTCCTTCACCGTCATCTAGAAACACCACGAGACTTTTTTTTCCTCGTCTTTCTACATCGCGCTTTCGTTCGAAACATAATCGCCAACCCCCTTCGCAGCGCTCCTCCGAGGCCACCCGGTGTTTTCAACTACAAAAGGTCCCGGCCTCTCGTAATTGACGTGCACGTAAAAAAGAAAAAAAAATAGGACCAAGTCTATACGCGAGCCGACGCACTTAACGCGTCTCGTGTGCGCGGAGATTTGATTTTGAAAAGTCGCTCGCCGTGCGGCGCATGCTTTTGGCTCTCTTCGCGAAACTTTGCTTCGATGGAAAATGACTGGAAAATCTGATCTTTTCCTTTTTTTTTTGGTGATTTTCACTTTTGCCTTATTGTGATGTGTTTTTTCTTCCGATTTTCCTTCGTTCACGACGTTCGCGAAACTCTTTATGGAATGTACGATGTCGAAATCGCGAACGGTGCGAGAAAAGTCGCGGCGGGATGTAAATCACGTTGAATTATTGCTCTTTAAACGAGTGTGAAATTGGCGGTTGCCATTCGGCAAAATTCTCTCGATTACCGTCATAACTGTCTTCGAGGTGGTAAATCTCGGCGAGAGACGCGCCTTTCCCCGAAGAATACGCTCATTGGCGCGGTCCTTCCAACGAAAAAGGCCATTTTGGTTTTTTTCCCTGCTTTCCGACCAAAGGACAAGCAAAAAAACGCGGAAAAAGTAGGAAAGTTGGAAATAAATGAAGAGTATTCGCGTCAGGATTGAGTTGCTCGAAATGTCGATTATCGATCGGAAATTACGCGGTATCAATCTCGTCAATTTTGTAATTGAATTGTGTAACCTGAGGCATTTCGGTTCATTCGGCACCCAAAAGTCTTTTCATAAAATGCCCGACGGCTTCCGGAGTAAAAGTGATTCAAGAGACAGCAGCGCCCCTCTTCGATCTTCCACAATTCGAGCAACGACAAAGTTATGGCTTTTACGTGTATCTTAAGAAAGTTCTCACGTATTTATACGAGTCGTGACGCGATTTATGCCGATTTGTCCCACGCACGTTTGAAAACTCGATCGATTTTGTCGGAGACTCGAGAGGATTTCTTTGAAACTTCGTCGTTGAAGATCGCTTGAGGGAACTCTGTGTTACGGTACAGAAAAGCTGTGACGTTCATTGTGCGTCGAAACGAAGTCAAAATTCTAACGGAGAGACGAGAAAAAGTCGAAAAAAAGGCAACCTGCATTCTCGATTCGCATTTTTACTTGAATTTCATGCAACAAATTCATTTCCGGTCCATTTCTCTACATTTCTTTTTTCCCATTTTTATACAAGCGTAATCCCCGTTCGGAGATGAATTACGCAACAGTCGCGAAAGACACGAAGATCGAAAGAGGCATTTTCCCTCCTAGCGGAAATGAAAAAAAAAAGAAGTCGGAATACCGAAACGCGCATTTGTCGGAAGAGTTGACTTCGATAAATCTCCGTAACGAGTCGGACAAAAGGAAGGATGAAATTTCGTTACGAAAGATCGATTCATTGTGGAGATTCTCGTGGGAGTTCCGTTTGGCCGAGGTGAGAGGAGCGAGAAGAAATAGAAAGAGAAGCGAGAAACGCCGCGGTGTAGTTATTTCTCGGAAAGGTGTGTAGCTCCAATTTGGAAGAGGATCGTTGCTCATTTTCGTTGGATCCGAGGAAGAATGAGGGAGAAACGCCACGACGTTTACGTTTCAATCGACGCGCCGAGAATACGACCGGCAGGTAGACTTTCTTTCTTTTTTTCTCACTTTTAAAAGACGAGAGAGGACGCACATTGACACGTCGACGCGCGAAATACCGTTCTCCCTTGCGAGTAAGAGCAGTGGAGACGACAAGTCGATTTCGTCTCTCTCTCTCGTGAGGATTACATGCGCGGCATTGTTCGCGCACGTATATGTAACGCCCATTGACGGAAAGAGACTGACCCGTCACGCCATGGCAGTTTCTCCAGCCTGTTCGCGCATCGTTCGACCTCTGTCACTTTCCTCCCCCCCTTCATCCCTCTCCGACCCTCGAAATCTCTATTCCGACGTCTTTCCTCCCTGCAACGCCGGCTTTTACCCCAGTGGAGTTTCCATGCGCACAAAACACACGTACGAATGTACACAGCTTCGATATATATATATATTAGGGTGGTAAAAAAAAATTTTTTTTTTCATACTGAAAAATCGATCGCTCGGCACCTCGGACAATCCCCAAAGTCTTTGCATCAACGTCGAGAGGTCTGTCATCGCGCGGTTCGATTTCCCATTTGCGGAAATTTAGCGAGTTCGAAATTCCAAAATGAAACCAAAAGATTTGTCATTTTATCGAAATGGGGGTGGAAAAGAGCCTTGAAGGTCCTTTGAAGGTTGATAATGAGGGCTCGTTTCGAGCGTGCATTTTTTTACCGCGTTGAGCGACCGAAAAGTTGTGCTATTTTTTTTCAACCACCCTAATGTATACGTCGTTGCGAATAGCGACCCTCGACTTGCTCCCGAGGAGAAGTTTCTTTCAACGCTCTTTCTTTATCCCTCAGTTTGTGTGTGTGTGTGTGTGTTCGTCGCTCGTTCTTCCTCATCCCGTACACGCCATAACGCCAACTCCGCGGGTGACGATTTCTTCCCGAAGAAGAGTTCGCAGTTACCGTACGAGGCATTCTCATTTTCTCCTCTGTGCCGTTATTTCGGTGTTTTCCGTCCGAGCCGACCAATCGACGTCGTCATTCCCCGTCAGCGAGTTTTCATTCTCGTCCGTTCGACGTTGGTAAACACCGAGTCACCTTTCGCAAAATATGTCCCGGAGGGCTTCGATCCTGTCACCCCCTAAATTGGATCTTCGTTTACCTGAAAAGAAAAAGAAGAAACGTCAGGATTCCACAAATCCAACAAGATCGGCGACTCTACGTCTTATTACGGTCGCTGAAAACATCGTCGAAAGATGAAACATATTCATGGTATTCCGGGATAATCGGGACACTGATCCGCGGACCAAAGATTCCGGTCAAAACTCGATAATAACGAATTTATTTTCGACACCTGTACGGTAAAAACATATTTTTGCCTAAATTGATGGTTTCGCTATTAACGCTTTAAAACAGATCGTAACGTCTTTGTATTTTCAACGAGAATCAACAACGTGATTGATGCCACTTTGAATGCAGCAGTCCTCGCAGAGAGGGGAAGAAAAGGAAAGCGTAAAATCGAGATGAAAAAAGAAAGAAAAAAAGTACAAAGTATACGTACGAAAATCCGAGGCATTGGACAGATTCCACCAGCCAGCCTCTTGCCGTAACCCGGAGCTGACCCTTGATCGAAACTGTCGTCCGGACGGTCGACAGCCTATCACCGATGCTCGTTTCTCCTCTTGACGATCTCATAAACATCGTTGCAATGTTGCACGCGAGTTTTCATTCTCGTCCGTCCGACGTTGGTAAACACCGAGTCACCTTTCGCAAAATATATCCCGGAGGGCTTCGATCCTGTCACCCCCTAAATTGGATCTTCGTTTACCTGAAAAGAAAAAGGAGAAACGTCAGGATTCCACAAATCCAACAAGATCGGCGACTCTACGTCACAATTCAGCGTTGCCGAATTGTGCCGCTTATTACGGTCGCTGAAAACATCGTCGAAAGATGAAACATATTCATGGTATTCCGGGATAATCGGGACACTGATCCGCGGACCAAAGATTCCGGTCAAAACTCGATAATAACGAATTTATTTTCGACACCTGTACGGTAAAAACATATTTTTGACTAAATTGATGGTTTCGCTATTAACGCTTTAAAACAGATCGTAACGTCTTTGTATTTTCAACGAGAATCAACAACGTGATTGATGCCACTTTGAATGCAGCAGTCATCGCAGAGAGGGGAAGAAAAGGAAAGCGTAAAATCGAGATGAAAAAAGAAAGAAAAAAAGTACAAAGTATACGTACGAAAATCCGAGGCATTGGACAGATTCCACCAGCCAGCCTCTTGCCGTAACCCGGAGCTGACCCTTGATCGAAACTGTCGTCCGGACGGTCGACAGCCTATCACCGATGCTCGTTTCTCCTCTTGACGATCTCATAAACATCGTTGCAATGTTGCACGCGAGTTTTCATTCTCGTCCGTCCGACGTTGGTAAACACCGAGTCACCTTTCGCAAAATATATCCCGGAGGGCTTCGATCCTGTCACCCCCTAAATTGGATCTTCGTTTACCTGAAAAGAAAAAGGAGAAACGTCAGGATTCCACAAATCCAACAAGATCGGCGACTCTACGTCACAATTCAGCGTTGCCGAATTGTGCCGCTTATTACGGTCGCTGAAAACATCGTCGAAAGATGAAACATATTCATGGTATTCCGGGATAATCGGGACACTGATCCGCGGACCAAAGATTCCGGTCAAAACTCGATAATAACGAATTTATTTTCGACACCTGTACGGTAAAAACATATTTTTGACTAAATTGATGGTTTCGCTATTAACGCTTTAAAACAGATCGTAACGTCTTTGTATTTTCAACGAGAATCAACAACGTGATTGATGCCACTTTGAATGCAGCAGTCATCGCAGAGAGGGGAAGAAAAGGAAAGCGTAAAATCGAGATGAAAAAAGAAAGAAAAAAAGTACAAAGTATACGTACGAAAATCCGAGGCATTGGACAGATTCCACCAGCCAGCCTCTTGCCGTAACCCGGAGCTGACCCTTGATCGAAACTGTCGTCCGGACGGTCGACAGCCTATCACCGATGCTCGTTTCTCCTCTTGACGATCTCATAAACATCGTTGCAATGTTGCACGCGAGTTTTCATTCTCGTCCGTCCGACGTTGGTAAACACCGAGTCACCTTTCGCAAAATATATCCCGGAGGGCTTCGATCCTGTCACCCCCTAAATTGGATCTTCGTTTACCTGAAAAGAAAAAGGAGAAACGTCAGGATTCCACAAATCCAACAAGATCGGCGACTCTACGTCACAATTCAGCGTTGCCGAATTGTGCCGCTTATTACGGTCGCTGAAAACATCGTCGAAAGATGAAACATATTCATGGTATTCCGGGATAATCGGGACACTGATCCGCGGACCAAAGATTCCGGTCAAAACTCGATAATAACGAATTTATTTTCGACACCTGTACGGTAAAAACATATTTTTGACTAAATTGATGGTTTCGCTATTAACGCTTTAAAACAGATCGTAACGTCTTTGTATTTTCAACGAGAATCAACAACGTGATTGATGCCACTTTGAATGCAGCAGTCATCGCAGAGAGGGGAAGAAAAGGAAAGCGTAAAATCGAGATGAAAAAAGAAAGAAAAAAAGTACAAAGTATACGTACGAAAATCCGAGGCATTGGACAGATTCCACCAGCCAGCCTCTTGCCGTAACCCGGAGCTGACCCTTGATCGAAACTGTCGTCCGGACGGTCGACAGCCTATCACCGATGCTCGTTTCTCCTCTTGACGATCTCATAAACATCGTTGCAATGTTGCACGCGAGTTTTCATTCTCGTCCGTCCGACGTTGGTAAACACCGAGTCACCTTTCGCAAAATATATCCCGGAGGGCTTCGATCCTGTCACCCCCTAAATTGGATCTTCGTTTACCTGAAAAGAAAAAGAAGAAACGTCAGGATTCCACAAATCCAACAAGATCGGCCACTCTACGTCACAATTCAGCGTTGCCGAATTGTGCCGCTTATTACGGTCGCTGAAAACACCGTCGAAAGATGAAACATATTCATGGTATTCCGGGATAATCGGGACACTGATCCGCGGACCAAAGATTCCGGTCAAAACTCGATAATAACGAATTTATTTTCGACACCTGTACGGTAAAAACATATTTTTGCCTAAATTGATGGTTTCGCTATTAACGCTTTAAAACAGATCGTAACGTCTTTGTATTTTCAACGAGAATCAACAACGTGATTGATGCCACTTTGAATGCAGCAGTCATCGCAGAGAGGGGAAGAAAAGGAAAGCGTAAAATCGAGATGAAAAAAGAAAGAAAAAAAGTACAAAGTATACGTACGAAAATCCGAGGCATTGGACAGATTCCACCAGCCAGCCTCTTGCCGTAACCCGGAGCTGACCCTTGACCGAAACTGTCGTCCGGACGGTCGACAGCCTATCACCCGATGCTCGTTTCTCTTCTTGACGATCTCATAAACATCGTTGCAATGTTGCACGCGAGTTTTTCACCGTCGAGGAGCGTGACCGATCGCGTCACGAGGGTACAACTGTATTTTCCTTCGGAATCAGTCAGGTAATGACGTCTGGCCAATGGAAAAAAAAGAAAGAAAGAAAAAATAGAGGGAATGGACGAAGAGGAGAAAAAAAGCGCAAGCGAATAGGATCGAGGATCCGTCAAAATCACCAAACTGCGTTTCGACAGGCGGACAAAGCTCAAGGGCATATCCTCTCAAGTCCGCGAATTACACGGATCACCATCCTTCAATAGCTATCAATCATCATCGTTACTACCGTGTGTGTGTATATGCATGCATCACTCAACATCCGGCTTGTATTGTTGTACAAACTGAACCATGGCACACTTTTCAATGCAACTTGGACACTGGCAAATTGAAATATCAAGCTGTTTCATTGAGGACTTTACCGAAAAAAAAAAAAATGCTCTCAATTCGATAAAAAAACTGCGGGATTTCGCTCAACTATTTTTTTTTACCGCAACAAGTAATAATACACGAATGATCAAAAATCGAAATAAATTATAACAACAGAGTCTTGAATCACTTGGAATAATCAAGGGTCACTCGACGAGCGAGACAAAATTTCGAGATCTCAATCTTGCCACTTGTTCGCACCTTTCCGTTTCGTCTCCGGATAAAATTCGGGAATTTTCAAAAAAATCGTCAGACTTCAACGAGAATCGACGAGTTCACACGATATTTATCGAGGAAAAGTGTATACATCTCGACGCAGTGAACTTGCGATGCAGTGACTAATCCCGATGAGAATGGTCGCGCAATTTCGTCCGAACCATTTTCACTATCCGTACGATCTTGAGATTCCTTTAAAACTGATAGTAATCAAGGAAATAGAGCATTAGAACGCGAGACACGGATTCGAGAATGCACGATCGATTTTTTCATCTCGGGAGATGCGATGAAAGCAATAATGTATAAATGTGTGTTTACATCTGCGAAACTACGCGCTTTGATGAGTGAATGGAAATAAAAAAAAACACGAAACTCGCGTTACGCGTATAATGTACGTCAACGAAAATGAGAACGTAAACGCGGCTTTTAAAAGCGGGCTCTTGAAAAGACTCGGTTCTAGCTTCGGGTCAAGCTACATACATACATGGTGTCCCGGAACTCGATGACGACGATTTAAAGTTACATTCCCGACGAAATTCCGAGACGAAAAGTTCTCTAGCACTTTTTCGTACGAGCAAATCCTGATGAGACATTAATCGTCAAAGCGGCTTTTTTTATTCGCTCGTGCGACGTACAAAAAATCGCAAAATCGGTAATCACCGGAACTATAATTCGACAAATTTCTGATCAAATTTGCGTCTGGCGTGTTTTTGCCGTTGATTCGAAAGCAAACGGTCGAGTAACTTTTCCGAGCAAATTACCCGAAATTCCGAGTTCCAAGGGCGGATGTGCCTGTACGAATCGCCGCTGGTGTATCGTTACGAAAAAATGCCATAAAAGCGCGTGTGTTTTCTCGTGTATTCGAGTTGAATGGCGCTGGGCGCTAAGAAGCGTCATATATACAGCGAGGATCGAATCAGAGCGGATTAGCCTTCCCATAGTGAATGCATCAACGAAACACCCCCTCCACCCTCGAGAGGATGCTCTTTGATTTTTTTCCTCGCCTCTCCCCGTGTTCGTTTCTCCGCCGTTCACGTTTGCCTTCCGTTTGCCGAGTGTCGTAAGATGTAAAGAGCGTCTATGAAAAAAAAAAAAAAAAAAAAAAAATGAAAAGAACGAAAAATACGAAACCTCTCTCTGTGGATCTTTGCTCTTGGAAAATGTTGTACAGGCACACACGTTGTGTACAAATGATGGGCTTTCAAGGGGCGGCACGTAGACGAGTTGTGGATGCAAAGGCAAAAATTTACAGGTCGTTCGAAGCTTTTTTTTTTCGTCTTTTTATACTCAATCATGTTTTGATTCGTCGTGTGTGGGTGTTTTACGTCTCTCTGTGTGTTTATCCTCGGTATAATGGATGTAACGCTACGCCAAATTCTTCGAGATTGTACGGGAGCTCGAATTTATTTACGGATCGCTCTATTGTAGCTACTTTATCTCGTGTTTACGCGCTTGGGAGTTTATTTATCGTGCTTTTACATACTCGATTACAGAGACACTAGAGTCGGTGACTACATTCGCAATATGGTGACAAATGAAAGATTAATGAAATTTTCAAAAATTGTGATGTCAGAGTAATTTTTTATTATCATGTTTGTTTTTTTACTGTACTGTAAATAATTCTGCGAATTTTGATGTTATCGCGATAAATTGAATGTGAATTTGATCGTGAAAATCGGGATATCAAAGTTTTATTCGTTCGTTGCCTTTGTTTCCGGTATTGCGAGAGCGAGCGCGCAACGCTCGCGATGAAACGGCGGAGCGTACAGACGAGAATCGAAAGTGAGACGAGAGGGACACGCTTCTTCAAAGGGAACGCCGACAATCGTCGATCTTGAACGCTTATCGTCGCGCAAGATCATCGATTTTATCGTCTTTCGAGCGAAACGGATACTTTCTTCCTCTTTCTCACTATCTCGTCGTTTTTTCTCCTCCACGCGTTCTTTTCGTCTCCTCGATCAAAGCGATCTTGATGGCAGGTTGCGAGGGTATAAGAAGGAGACGTCCGAATGTGACAATGGACCATAACCGTAACGGCGTAATTTACAGAGTGGCAAATAAGAGAAATCGACGCGTCTCGATTATCTCGCGGCGTGTTTTCTCCAACGTCTGAATGTCATTTTTTTTTTCTCATTTTGAAAACTCGGACTCGATTTTTTTCGAAATTTGGAATTCAAAGTTTTTGCGAGAAAATGCGAGGAAAAGCGGCGTTTCGTCCCGTAAAGTATTACGATTATTGAGGGGGGGATGAGAAGGATGTAGGACGGGCGAAATGTGCCCTACGTTATACCCTTTCGTGTTTGTGTATGCGTATAGAAACGTCAAAACGTCAGAGCGTCAAAGAGCGGGAGTGGCAGTGACATAAGCCGATCTGCTTTGCCATTATTATGGATTTTCTCTTTTCTGGCTTTTTCCGTATTTACCAGCGACCGAACAACAATGCCACCCGCCTGCCAAAGTGCGGAGGCTCGACACCACAAAATTACCCCAGATATACGCGTGTAATATGGGAAAGGCAAACAAGCAATGGGAATATCATGGATCCTGCGAAAGAATCCTCTCTCAAGGATACGTGACGAATCTCGATAAAACGAAAGCTCGACAATCAAAGAATATTGACCCCAAATTAAAACTTTTGTCGATGAAAAAACCGTACCGCGACTCCTGCAATAATAATAATAAACAAATGAACAATAAAAATGACGTAGTGTATTTTATTTCGTCATAGCTTGTAATAGTTACAATTATTCTACAATTATGACTGAAATAATGAAAATTAATAATAAAATTAACGATCCCCCTTGTCCTCTCGGTTTTTTTCGCGGATTGAAGCTCCGGAACATGTGTATGATAGTGAGAAACATCGAAAAAAAAAGCGAGAAATCTTTGTTCAACCGAACAACAATGCCACCCGCCTGCCAAAGTGCGGAGGCTCGACACCACAAAATTACCCCAGATATACGCGTGTAATATGGGAAAGGCAAACAAGCAATGGGAATATCATGGATCCTGCGAAAGAATCCTCTCTCAAGGATACGTGACGAATATCGATAAAACGAAAGCTCGACAATCAGAGAATATTGACCCCAAATTAAAACTTTTGTCGATGAAAAAACCGTAACGCGACTCTTGCAATAATAATAATAAACAAATGAACAATACAAATGACGCAGTGTGTTTTATTTCGTCATAGCTTGTAATAATTACAATTATTCTACAATTATGACTGAAATAATGAAAATTAATAATAAAATTAACGATCCCCCTTGTCCTCTCGGTTTTGTTTGTGGATTGAAGCTCCGGAACATGTGTATGATAGTGAAAAACATCGAAAAAAAAAAGCGAGAAATCTTTGTTCCAGGCTGTTTGTAATATGAAATATAAAAATGGCGTATAACCGACGAGCGTTCACGCCCAACGCCATCGCGCGTGTAACAGCGTTTTTTTCCCCAACAATATGCAATTTCCAAGCGTCACGGATCGAACAGGAGCAAAAAAAAATCTAAACTCTCATCTACTTTTCCGATAAAGATGGAAATTTCCCCGTTACACCCCTTTACTGCGCTTTTTTTTCGTCCTTTATTCGCTCGCGTAAAATCGTAACCATCAGAGCGACATGCTGCTGAATCGAACGGGTTTTCGAAAGCGCGAAAGATCGAGGCGAACGAGGCGCATTTGGGGGAGGATGATACGGCAAAATCGAGCTGGTTCTTTTTCTTTTTACCCCAAATCGCCGTTTTACGTCGGACGTCGTAAATCAGAGGCGTGAAATCAATTGCCACTCATTCCCCTTTCCCCTTCGCGCTCGTGTAACAGAGAGCGCAGGAGGAAAAAAAAACAGAGGGAAAAAAATATTCAGGCCACGACTCCGGACCTGTCACATCGAGGAGATTTCTCAATTTTTCCACTCTGCACTTTTTTTCCCCCGAAAACAATGATAAATTCGTGCGTCGCATCTTTTTTTTTTCAACATTTCCTTATTAATGAAATTCTTTATTTCGTCAGTTTTGTTTTATTTTTTATTTTTTTTCTTATTTTTTCATTTTACAAACGAAATTGTGTCCCGGCCTCGTACACGCTTGTTTGCACGTGAATAAATGTACCCTCATAGTTCCTAGGCTCATTCGGAGATTTATAATGGGATCCCTCGTGAATGTCAGGTAACTCTTTCGACACTTTCGGCTGTAGCACATTTGGAACCCTTCTGATTTTTCTGGATCGTCGCCCTTCCGCAGCCTCGCATTCTCTCTCGCTCTCGTTCTCTCTGGATGCTGTACTCTCTATTATGATTTATATGATGTTAACTCGCTTTGACGCTCAGTGAATCGTGCCCGACCGTACGTTCGTGCCCCCGAATAAAAATCAGAGGAAAAAAACGTGTCTATATGCGCGCATAAGGATGTACACACCGAGACAATCCGAAACTTGTTCTTTCATCTCGCGCATTATGCGGACGCGAAAAAAATCGAAATATTGCGTTTTTCCTCAGTTTTTCAAGAGTCCTCGTTAGAAATTTATCTTCATTTTTGAAATTCTCAATTTTTGCGTTCGCGGGATATGTGTTAGAAAGGTAAAAGAGGAGAGCGTGCGGAATGATAAAAACGCAGGCGCCCGAGCTACATCTCGTCGGCCATCGTTTCGTCTCCATGGATACTTCTGGGAGGAATAAAAGGAGGAGGAGGAGGAGTACGCCTGGTATCGATCGCCCACGCCAGCAGCGTTTTTGGAAGGGAACGAGCGCGGTCTCGACGACGCGCGGATCGAAAGGTCACCTCTACCCGAGCTTCGCGATGATTTCTCTCGTTTTGGTCCATGAAAGTGAGAAAAAAAATTCGATTTCGCGTAAAACGTCAGAAACCCAAATTTGGAAACTTGAAATACAAAATCATAGAATTCTGAAAAAAAAAAACTGACCCAATAACATGAAATTTTGGATATCGGCATGATTTTGAAAAAATTTTGAAATCGACGTCAAAAAATTTCACTCGTTTCAACCTCAAACTTTGTCCCCGAATCCTCATATTCGCGGTTGACAAAAGTAGCTTTTCGACAATATTTCGATTTTTTTTCAGGGAAAGGATTCGTCCGAAACGAAATTTCGAAAAAAAAAACTACGTTGCTCGACACGGGGAGTGAGTATTTTTGGGCTACGTACAAAAGAGCATTCGGAGTGCTTCGAATTTCCTACTTTTATAATCCCGGCGACGGGCAAACGGAAAAAAGGGTTTATACACACACACACACACACACACACACAAACACACACACACACATATATATATATATATATATGTGCCCTTATTGTGCCTGATAATTTAATGTCTGCAAACAGACGGGGTGTCGATGTAAAACATGTGCAAACATATCTATCGTATGGAATAAGGATTACAGCGGCAGTGCGATCACACGCTGATTCGGACTCGAATACTGTACAAGATTTACACACGCGCGCATTATGACGTTTCTTATCCGACTCTATGGACGAAATCGTACACGAAAAGAACGTATCGATGGTTGAGGCTAAAGTTTAAACGGTGAGAATCGGTGCACCGGCCGATTTCGAGACCCGCACGACTCTCCACCCTTCGCGCAATGACCCGAATTCGGTCGTAGTTCGTTTTTTCTATTCTTTTATTTTCCTCTCGCGTCTGAAACGATCGTAGGCATTCTCCGATCGGAAATTCGTACCGAGAGACACTGAAGCACACACGAAGTACATATCGACACTGATTACCCGTTATTATCGTTAATTCCCCACGTAAACATAATTAAAATTAGTTTCTAGTGATTGTAACATTTTTTTTTTATATTTTTTTTTCCTTAAATGCAATCGTACATGTAATGGAAGATTAATCATCAATATCAAATCATGAATTACCGAATCAATGTCAGCGACAATGCGATCAGTTCTTACGGTAAATACAACGATTTTTTTGAAATTTTTCGTTTATTATATTGTTCGTCCTGTAGGACCCCGTAATATCCCGTTGAAATTCGCACTTCTCAAAATGAAAAAAAAAGCGTTTTGTAAATAAACTGTACCTGTAATGGAAGATTAATCATGAATATTAAATCATGAATTACCGAATCAATGTCATCGACAATGCGGTCAGTTCTTACGGTAAATACAAGGATTTTTTTGAAATTTTCCGTTTATTATATTTTTCGTCCTGTAGGACCCCGTAATATCCCGATGAAATTCGCACTTCTCAAAATGAAAAAAAAAGCGTTTTGTAAATAAACTGTACCTGTAATGGAAGATTAATCATGAATATCAAATCATCAATTACCGAATCAATGTCAGCGACAATGCGATCAGTTCTTACGGTAAATACAAGGATGTTTTTGAAATTTTTCGTTTATTATATTTTTCGTCCTGTAGGACCCCGTAATATCCCGATGAAATTCGCACTTCTCAAAATGAAAAAAAAGCGTTTTGTAAATAAACTGTACCTGTAATGGAAGATTAATCATGAATATTAAATCATGAATTACCGAATCAATGTCATCGACAATGCGGTCAGTTCTTACGGTAAATACAAGGATTTTTTTGAAATTTTCCGTTTATTATATTTTTCGTCCTGTAGGACCGTAATATCCCGTTGAAATTCGCACTTTTCAAAATGAAAAAAAAGCGTTTTGTAAATAAACTGTACCTGTAATGGAAGATTAATCATGAATATTAAATCATGAATTACCGAATCAATGTCATCGACAATGCGATCAGTTCTTACGGTAAATACAAGGATTTTTTTGAAATTTTTCGTTTATTATATTGTTCGTCCTGTAGGACCCCGTAATATCCCGTTGAAATTCGCACTTCTCAAAATGAAAAAAAAAGCGTTTTGTAAATAAACTGTACCTGTAATGGAAGATTAATCATGAATATTAAATCATGAATTACCGAATCAATGTCATCGACAATGCGATCAGTTCTTACGGTAAATACAAGGATTTTTTTGAAATTTTTCGTTTATTATATTGTTCGTCCTGTAGGACCGTAATATCCCGTTGAAATTCGCACTTTTCAAAATGAAAAAAAAGCGTTTTGTAAATAAACTGTACCTGTAATGGAAGATTAATCATGAATATTAAATCATGAATTACCGAATCAATGTCATCGACAATGCGGTCAGTTCTTACGGTAAATACAAGGATTTTTTTGAAATTTTCCGTTTATTATATTTTTCGTCCTGTAGGACCGTAATATCCCGTTGAAATTCGCACTTTTCAAAATGAAAAAAAAGCGTTTTGTAAATAAACTGTACCTGTAATGGAAGATTAATCATGAATATTAAATCATGAATTACCGAATCAATGTCATCGACAATGCGATCAGTTCTTACGGTAAATACAAGGATTTTTTTGAAATTTTTCGTTTATTATATTGTTCGTCCTGTAGGACCCCGTAATATCCCGTTGAAATTCGCACTTCTCAAAATGAAAAAAAAAGCGTTTTGTAAATAAACTGTACCTGTAATGGAAGATTAATCATGAATATTAAATCATGAATTACCGAATCAATGTCATCGACAATGCGATCAGTTCTTACGGTAAATACAAGGATTTTTTTGAAATTTTTCGTTTATTATATTGTTCGTCCTGTAGGACCGTAATATCCCGTTGAAATTCGCACTTTTCAAAATGAAAAAAAAGCGTTTTGTAAATAAACTGTACCTGTAATGGAAGATTAATCATGAATATTAAATCATGAATTACCGAATCAATGTCATCGACAATGCGGTCAGTTCTTACGGTAAATACAAGGATTTTTTTGAAATTTTCCGTTTATTATATTTTTCGTCCTGTAGGACCGTAATATCCCGTTGAAATTCGCACTTTTCAAAATGAAAAAAAAGCGTTTTGTAAATAAACTGTACCTGTAATGGAAGATTAATCATGAATATCAAATCATCAATTACCGAATCAATGTCAGCGACAATGCGATCAGTTCTTACGGTAAATACAAGGATGTTTTTGAAATTTTTCGTTTATTATATTTTTCGTCCTGTAGGACCCCGTAATATCCCGATGAAATTCGCACTTCTCAAAATGAAAAAAAAGCGTTTTGTAAATAAACTGTACCTGTAATGGAAGATTAATCATGAATATTAAATCATGAATTACCGAATCAATGTCATCGACAATGCGGTCAGTTCTTACGGTAAATACAAGGATTTTTTTGAAATTTTCCGTTTATTATATTTTTCGTCCTGTAGGACCGTAATATCCCGTTGAAATTCGCACTTTTCAAAATGAAAAAAAAGCGTTTTGTAAATAAACTGTACCTGTAATGGAAGATTAATCATGAATATTAAATCATGAATTACCGAATCAATGTCATCGACAATGCGATCAGTTCTTACGGTAAATACAAGGATTTTTTTGAAATTTTTCGTTTATTATATTGTTCGTCCTGTAGGACCCCGTAATATCCCGTTGAAATTCGCACTTCTCAAAATGAAAAAAAAAGCGTTTTGTAAATAAACTGTACCTGTAATGGAAGATTAATCATGAATATTAAATCATGAATTACCGAATCAATGTCATCGACAATGCGGTCAGTTCTTACGGTAAATACAAGGATTTTTTTGAAATTTTCCGTTTATTATATTTTTCGTCCTGTAGGACCGTAATATCCCGTTGAAATTCGCACTTTTCAAAATGAAAAAAAAGCGTTTTGTAAATAAACTGTACCTGTAATGGAAGATTAATCATGAATATTAAATCATGAATTACCGAATCAATGTCATCGACAATGCGATCAGTTCTTACGGTAAATACAAGGATTTTTTTGAAATTTTTCGTTTATTATATTGTTCGTCCTGTAGGACCCCGTAATATCCCGTTGAAATTCGCACTTCTCAAAATGAAAAAAAAAGCGTTTTGTAAATAAACTGTACCTGTAATGGAAGATTAATCATGAATATTAAATCATGAATTACCGAATCAATGTCATCGACAATGCGATCAGTTCTTACGGTAAATACAAGGATTTTTTTGAAATTTTTCGTTTATTATATTGTTCGTCCTGTAGGACCGTAATATCCCGTTGAAATTCGCACTTTTCAAAATGAAAAAAAAGCGTTTTGTAAATAAACTGTACCTGTAATGGAAGATTAATCATGAATATTAAATCATGAATTACCGAATCAATGTCATCGACAATGCGGTCAGTTCTTACGGTAAATACAAGGATTTTTTTGAAATTTTCCGTTTATTATATTTTTCGTCCTGTAGGACCGTAATATCCCGTTGAAATTCGCACTTTTCAAAATGAAAAAAAAGCGTTTTGTAAATAAACTGTACCTGTAATGGAAGATTAATCATGAATATTAAATCATGAATTACCGAATCAATGTCATCGACAATGCGATCAGTTCTTACGGTAAATACAAGGATTTTTTTGAAATTTTTCGTTTATTATATTGTTCGTCCTGTAGGACCCCGTAATATCCCGTTGAAATTCGCACTTCTCAAAATGAAAAAAAAAGCGTTTTGTAAATAAACTGTACCTGTAATGGAAGATTAATCATGAATATTAAATCATGAATTACCGAATCAATGTCATCGACAATGCGATCAGTTCTTACGGTAAATACAAGGATTTTTTTGAAATTTTTCGTTTATTATATTGTTCGTCCTGTAGGACCGTAATATCCCGTTGAAATTCGCACTTTTCAAAATGAAAAAAAAGCGTTTTGTAAATAAACTGTACCTGTAATGGAAGATTAATCATGAATATTAAATCATGAATTACCGAATCAATGTCATCGACAATGCGGTCAGTTCTTACGGTAAATACAAGGATTTTTTTGAAATTTTCCGTTTATTATATTTTTCGTCCTGTAGGACCGTAATATCCCGTTGAAATTCGCACTTTTCAAAATGAAAAAAAAGCGTTTTGTAAATAAACTGTACCTGTAATGGAAGATTAATCATGAATATCAAATCATCAATTACCGAATCAATGTCAGCGACAATGCGATCAGTTCTTACGGTAAATACAAGGATGTTTTTGAAATTTTTCGTTTATTATATTTTTCGTCCTGTAGGACCCCGTAATATCCCGATGAAATTCGCACTTCTCAAAATGAAAAAAAAGCGTTTTGTAAATAAACTGTACCTGTAATGGAAGATTAATCATGAATATTAAATCATGAATTACCGAATCAATGTCATCGACAATGCGGTCAGTTCTTACGGTAAATACAAGGATTTTTTTGAAATTTTCCGTTTATTATATTTTTCGTCCTGTAGGACCGTAATATCCCGTTGAAATTCGCACTTTTCAAAATGAAAAAAAAGCGTTTTGTAAATAAACTGTACCTGTAATGGAAGATTAATCATGAATATTAAATCATGAATTACCGAATCAATGTCATCGACAATGCGATCAGTTCTTACGGTAAATACAAGGATTTTTTTGAAATTTTTCGTTTATTATATTGTTCGTCCTGTAGGACCCCGTAATATCCCGTTGAAATTCGCACTTCTCAAAATGAAAAAAAAAGCGTTTTGTAAATAAACTGTACCTGTAATGGAAGATTAATCATGAATATTAAATCATGAATTACCGAATCAATGTCATCGACAATGCGATCAGTTCTTACGGTAAATACAAGGATTTTTTTGAAATTTTTCGTTTATTATATTGTTCGTCCTGTAGGACCGTAATATCCCGTTGAAATTCGCACTTTTCAAAATGAAAAAAAAGCGTTTTGTAAATAAACTGTACCTGTAATGGAAGATTAATCATGAATATTAAATCATGAATTACCGAATCAATGTCATCGACAATGCGGTCAGTTCTTACGGTAAATACAAGGATTTTTTTGAAATTTTCCGTTTATTATATTTTTCGTCCTGTAGGACCGTAATATCCCGTTGAAATTCGCACTTTTCAAAATGAAAAAAAAGCGTTTTGTAAATAAACTGTACCTGTAATGGAAGATTAATCATGAATATCAAATCATCAATTACCGAATCAATGTCAGCGACAATGCGATCAGTTCTTACGGTAAATACAACGATTTTTTTGAAATTTTTCGTTTATTATATTTTTCGTCCTGTAGGACCCCGTAATATCCCGATGAAATTCGCACTTTTCAAAATGAAAAAAAAGCGTTTTGTAAATAAACTGTACCTGTAATGGAAGATTAATCATGAATATTAAATCATGAATTACCGAATCAATGTCATCGACAATGCGATCAGTTCTTACGGTAAATACAAGGATTTTTTTGAAATTTTTCGTTTATTATATTGTTCGTCCTGTAGGACCCCGTAATATCCCGTTGAAATTCGCACTTCTCAAAATGAAAAAAAAAGCGTTTTGTAAATAAACTGTACCTGTAATGGAAGATTAATCATGAATATTAAATCATGAATTACCGAATCAATGTCATCGACAATGCGATCAGTTCTTACGGTAAATACAAGGATTTTTTTGAAATTTTTCGTTTATTATATTGTTCGTCCTGTAGGACCGTAATATCCCGTTGAAATTCGCACTTTTCAAAATGAAAAAAAAGCGTTTTGTAAATAAACTGTACCTGTAATGGAAGATTAATCATGAATATTAAATCATGAATTACCGAATCAATGTCATCGACAATGCGGTCAGTTCTTACGGTAAATACAAGGATTTTTTTGAAATTTTCCGTTTATTATATTTTTCGTCCTGTAGGACCGTAATATCCCGTTGAAATTCGCACTTTTCAAAATGAAAAAAAAGCGTTTTGTAAATAAACTGTACCTGTAATGGAAGATTAATCATGAATATCAAATCATCAATTACCGAATCAATGTCAGCGACAATGCGATCAGTTCTTACGGTAAATACAACGATTTTTTTGAAATTTTTCGTTTATTATATTTTTCGTCCTGTAGGACCCCGTAATATCCCGATGAAATTCGCACTTTTCAAAATGAAAAAAAAGCGTTTTGTAAATAAACTGTACCTGTAATGGAAGATTAATCATGAATATTAAATCATGAATTACCGAATCAATGTCATCGACAATGCGGTCAGTTCTTACGGTAAATACAAGGATTTTTTTGAAATTTTTCGTTTATTATATTGTTCGTCCTGTAGGACCCCGTAATATCCCGTTGAAATTCGCACTTTTCAAAATGAAAAAAAAGCGTTTTGCAAATAAACTGTACCTGTAATGGAAGATTAATCATGAATATTAAATCATGAATTACCGAATCAATGTCATCGACAATGCGGTCAGTTCTTACGGTAAATACAAGGATTTTTTTGAAATTTTCCGTTTATTATATTTTTCGTCCTGTAGGACCCCGTAATATCCCGTTGAAATTCGCACTTTTCAAAATGAAAAAAAAGCGTTTTGTAAATAAACTGTACCTGTAATGGAAGATTAATCATCAATATCAAATCATGAATTACCGAATCAATGTCATCGACAATGCGGTCAGTTCTTACGGTAAATACAACGATTTTTTTGAAATTTTTCGTTTATTATATTTTTCGTCCTGTAGGACCCCGTAATATCCCGTTGAAATTCGCACTTTTCAAAATGAAAAAAAAGCGTTTTGTAAATAAACTGTACCTGTAATGGAAGATTAATCATGAATATCAAATCATCAATTACCGAATCAATGTCAGCGACAATGCGATCAGTTCTTACGGTAAATACAACGATTTTTTTGAAATTTTTCGTTTATTATATTTTTCGTCCTGTAGGACCCCGTAATATCCCGTTGAAATTCGCACTTTTCAAAATGAAAAAAAAGCGTTTTGTAAATAAACTGTACCTGTAATGGAAGATTAATCATGAATATTAAATCATGAATTACCGAATCAATGTCATCGACAATGCGATCAGTTCTTACGGTAAATACAAGGATTTTTTTGAAATTTTTCGTTTATTATATTGTTCGTCCTGTAGGACCGTAATATCCCGTTGAAATTCGCACTTTTCAAAATGAAAAAAAAGCGTTTTGTAAATAAACTGTACCTGTAATGGAAGATTAATCATGAATATTAAATCATGAATTACCGAATCAATGTCATCGACAATGCGGTCAGTTCTTACGGTAAATACAAGGATTTTTTTGAAATTTTCCGTTTATTATATTTTTCGTCCTGTAGGACCGTAATATCCCGTTGAAATTCGCACTTTTCAAAATGAAAAAAAAGCGTTTTGTAAATAAACTGTACCTGTAATGGAAGATTAATCATGAATATCAAATCATCAATTACCGAATCAATGTCAGCGACAATGCGATCAGTTCTTACGGTAAATACAACGATTTTTTTGAAATTTTTCGTTTATTATATTTTTCGTCCTGTAGGACCCCGTAATATCCCGATGAAATTCGCACTTTTCAAAATGAAAAAAAAGCGTTTTGTAAATAAACTGTACCTGTAATGGAAGATTAATCATGAATATTAAATCATGAATTACCGAATCAATGTCATCGACAATGCGGTCAGTTCTTACGGTAAATACAAGGATTTTTTTGAAATTTTTCGTTTATTATATTGTTCGTCCTGTAGGACCCCGTAATATCCCGTTGAAATTCGCACTTTTCAAAATGAAAAAAAAGCGTTTTGCAAATAAACTGTACCTGTAATGGAAGATTAATCATGAATATTAAATCATGAATTACCGAATCAATGTCATCGACAATGCGGTCAGTTCTTACGGTAAATACAAGGATTTTTTTGAAATTTTCCGTTTATTATATTTTTCGTCCTGTAGGACCCCGTAATATCCCGTTGAAATTCGCACTTTTCAAAATGAAAAAAAAGCGTTTTGTAAATAAACTGTACCTGTAATGGAAGATTAATCATCAATATCAAATCATGAATTACCGAATCAATGTCATCGACAATGCGGTCAGTTCTTACGGTAAATACAACGATTTTTTTGAAATTTTTCGTTTATTATATTTTTCGTCCTGTAGGACCCCGTAATATCCCGTTGAAATTCGCACTTTTCAAAATGAAAAAAAAGCGTTTTGTAAATAAACTGTACCTGTAATGGAAGATTAATCATGAATATCAAATCATCAATTACCGAATCAATGTCAGCGACAATGCGATCAGTTCTTACGGTAAATACAACGATTTTTTTGAAATTTTTCGTTTATTATATTTTTCGTCCTGTAGGACCCCGTAATATCCCGTTGAAATTCGCACTTTTCAAAATGAAAAAAAAGCGTTTTGTAAATAAACTGATAAACAAGACGATGACAAAGGTCGTCGTGCGTCTCAGACGGGAAAGGTGCGAGCTTCGATCTCCTCAATGGACGTATATAAGCCCCACAGAGTCTTCCCGAAACTGGGATATCAATTACCCCCATCGGGTAAGGCGATACACACGAGGTCCAGTGAGGGGCTGTATATAATGATGCCGATAGAATTCGCGAGCACGCTCGATCATCCCCATGAAAACATTGACGAAGGAGGAGTGAAACAACGGAAAAGAAAAAAAAACAAAAGAAAACGATGGAACAGAGACATCCGGGATGAACATGTGCGACGTTTAATTAAGAAACACGCGTATATACGCGTATAGAAAAAAAAAGAAAACAACGAGTTGAAAGTTGAATTTTGACGAGTACGACGGTGCGTGTGTACGTCGAAATCACGTGTCTGCCCCCTTGTATCTCTATGCGGGACTGTAATCTACGTGAACCCGTCGGGATCCCCCGTGATGCTGGCAATTACCGAAGGCTTAGAGGACCAACGTTCGGGACGCTTGTCATCAAGTGCCGGAGACCTTACGCTCTCCTTTTTTTCACCAAAAAACTCGCCCCCCTCTAGCGGCAGTCATGAATACCTACTTCTCCACACGAGGCACGTGTTCCACCTTCCTCGATATTCATATTATTCGTTGCCCTCTCGCGCGACCCTCTCCGTACACCACCGAGCTGAAAATCGAACGACGCACCGCCGGAAGCGTGAACTTTTGCATTTACCGACGCTCAATGTGCAATCTCGATGTAAGCGCAATGTATCCACGTGTAAATTGCGAAATTGTCGATTCAAATACACGTGGTACGTCAATATTGTTTTTTGTTATTTTATCCAGATTTTTTTTTTTTTTTTTTCTAAATGGGAGGTGGAAAATCTTCAAAAAGACACTGCGAGGATTCTTTGTGCACCTAACGTGCGATCTCATGGTGTATTTCATCGCGATCTTAAAGTTTGCGGCATTGGAATGCAGCAGAAGTGAAAAAAAAATGTTTAACCGGATACGAAGTTGAATAAAACGTGTTGGGTGAATATTCAACGAGAGAGGGTTTGTTTGGGGTTGATAAAGGACAAGAAAATTCGTGGTGGATGCCGAATAAAGAAGCTTACGTTCTTTTTTGACGTCTCATCGTTTCTCCCGGGGAATATTTGCGTCGACTTTTAATTCAATCACCCACCGCGTAACACGGGCGGCGCTGCAGAGTACATCATCAATCTGAACATTAAAAAGCTGTGTTTAGGATGCGTCAGCTGTCGGAGAGGAAAATCCAACATCATTAAACGACAATCGCTCATAAAGCGCGCGAGCCACCACGCCGATCAACGAGGCGAGAGGTCAAGGTCAAAAATGTTTTCATTCGAAACACGCAAACTAGAGTTTCGATGAGAAAACAAAGTCCATGCGCCAGGATCAATCGTTTCACCCGAAAAACTAGTGTTAAACATCGATCGAAGAAAAAAACCTAACCTCAAAATACGAAAGCGATTTTCTAACCTATCCTTCGTTTTTTTTGTGAATATAGATAGATTTATTTGGAAAATCTCAAGGCACAGAATGTTCCGTACCTACGTTCGATTTGAAAGTCCGGTTTCGGATTGTTCTCTTAATGAGAATCAAATAGAGCCACGCTCGGCGAGGTTATGTACCGTCGATGAATCATTCGAGTATCAAAAGCACCCTCTACCGATGTAATACGCGAGTAAAGAATGTTCTTCGTCTCCTTTTGAATGGTCGATTGCTCGCGAGTGTACAAACGCGAATATTCCGTGACGGATGTCTGGCGGTGTACAGAGGAGAGAGACGTTTTATTTATTTCGTTCGCGATACGTCGAAATAATAACGTTCCTACTTTGTGTTCGATCCCGTAATGATGGGCTGTCAATGGCGAAACTGGCTTTCCAGCGAATAGAATGGAAAGTCGGTGTACCGTGCGTGGGTGTGCGTTACGGGTATTACGTTTCATTCTCTCCCTTTTGCAGGACGAACGAACGAGAGGGTCAATATTATACGAGTGATTGAACCCGAGACGAATTCTTCCCCATTCTCGTATTATGTTTACGTTTGTACTCTCGCGAGCAACGAGACAGGTCTCGGGAAATTAGTCTTAATTAAAGTCGTATGGTGGCGCAGCAGCAGCTCGTATTCCGACGAAGGATTTTATCGAGGATTTTGTAAAATCGATGCAATCGATTATCATCGGAAGGGAATTGTTGCGATAATTCGTTTTTGTATACGAACTTGCGGATGACGCGATACGGGGATGATTTTACGAACAAAAATACTGAATAATTATCATTTGCGCTTTGATAATAAATAATTGACTAATAATTTATGGTTTATAAACTATCAACTCGAATACTTTTTTTTATATATACTATATACATTATGGGATTTTATGTGGAGGATTTGATAAACAAAGTCTCGATGATAACGACGATGATTTTTTTCGCTCTTTTAGTTTTCGTACCCTCGAGGAAATTCAATCAACCGCCGCGATAATTTTTCGTTTTTCTTCGACGAGCCTTCGCCGAAAGTCAATGGGTTTCATATGCAAATCCAAGGGATTTTCTTATCCGAGAGACGAAATCGAAACGTATGCCGTTTCACACCGACTGAGCTTGATGCGATCGCGGTTATCGTAAACTCCCATCAGAGGGCGTGTTTCGATGAGGCACTGCGCGCGTCCCTATATCCATCGCGGGGATCCACTTTGCGTACGGCTTTATTACCACGACGCGAGTGTTTCCTCGATGACGATGACGATTCTCGCAAATCGTTTTGAAATTTGGGAAATTATAATTGAAAAAAAAACGAGAACTCGAACCGCGCTCGTAATGACGAAACTTTGAGATTTCATTTCGGTCGGAAGGGCTTTGAATCATTCTGAAATGTAAAGGAGGACGAAAAAACGTACGCTCGTACAGCGTATATGCGTGAACGTGTATATGTACAGTGTCGGAACGAATTGAGTCGTCGTACGACGTTTAAAGCGATACCGTGCGTTGCAGATCGAGCTTATACATATATTGTCCCTGTGACATTGATTTGACGTAATTGGCACCAGGAAGGAGACGATCGAAGCAGAAATGATTGAGATAAGCCGGTATAAGCCGGGATAAGCCATGCGTGGATTTTCTCCGTGTGTGTACCATCGTGGCGTGAGCTCCGAGGGGTCCGTCGAAATTCTCGGCTGTGCACCGTTTTACGTATATCATACGTTTTACGTTTTAGGGGAATCTACGATCGTTCTCGCGTATATTCGAGTTTTACGACCTGAGCCCGATAAACCTTTCCTCCGCCGCCCTTTTTTCGACCACCTCATCGTTTTCGGATCACAATTACGCCACGATTATGCACGACACACGATCGCGTTCGACTCGAACGAAAGTTTCATTGTATCTTCTCTCTCCTCTTTTCCTCGAGGGTCGCAATTTCGAAAAAGTGACGAAACACGAAATAAAATCGTGATATTGCGAGAATAATTCGAGTCGAACAGACGTTCGATCATGCAAATTTCGACGATAATTCTCGGCTGTGAATCTCGAAGTGTTTTTGCCTCAAGGTCGCGCCAAGGTGGAGTGGGATTTTTCGGTAGGTTTTTTGAAAATTCTCTCGAAATTCGGTCAAATTTTTTTTCAATTGCAAACTTTTTCCGCGGTTTTAGCGTCGTTTTTGTATTCAATTTGATGAATTCTATAGTTTGCTGGCCATTTCGTTGTGAGTGACCTGTTTGGTGAGAGAGAAAGTGCTTTTGCGCGTAATGCGAACGTCAAACACTCGAATCCCATCCGGGAGTCTCGTGGGAGCCCGACACCTGTGAGTGCGCGAGAGAATCCGATCATCCCTCGGACTTTCGATCCACAAAAGCTTCATGATTCAGGATAATGTCGTAAAAGCGTTCGATCATCCATGCGCGAACTTGGCCGGAAAAATCTCAGCAGGAATTTTCGAGTGCTCTCGACGAAGAAAGGAGGGTCGATATAGACGCGTTAGAAAAAAAAAAAAGAAATCCTCACGTTTTCATCAACGAACCGACAAACAGAAATTTGAGCATCAAAAATGCTGCCAAACTCGAAAAATTTGGATTTGAACGTTTTTTTTTTCAAAAAAAATCTAGATAATACGGTATTTTGATTTTCGAAAAAAAAAAACAAATTTCTACTTTCCGCCAATTTTTGTCCCGTTGTTTATCAAACGCGACGAAAAATTGTCATTTCCGAAATCTCCGTGCGGAAATGTTCTCCGATCGAGAATCACGTCCTCGCAGGGCAATTTTGAAACTTTTGGGTTTTTCGCGAGGCGAAGCGACCGCAATAACACGTCTGGCTTTCCCGTAACTTTCCCTCGGCCGAGTGCCTCGGTTTACCGTGGAAGAGTTTATATTTTCCGATCGCGTGTATGAAAGTGATGTACGGTCGCGCGATTTCACGGCCCTTTGACGCATGTGACGAGCGCGATAAGTTACGTCGACAAAGCAAGGGGGTTAAAAGCGTTAAAATTCGAATGAATGAGAGTGCGGATCGTGTGCGAGCGGGCACAGCGCCGGCTACGGTACGTTAGAGGTAACATGCTAATTTCGAGACCTTCGAATCCCACCGCGTGCTCAAAATGACCAATGACATATTTATCTCCCGCTCCAACCCGATAAAAAACGTTGTACAGTCATTAAACATCTTAACCACAAATTTGACCCACGTAAAGTCGATAGACATAAAAAAAATCTAAAAATTAAAAGAAAATATATTTTTGCTGATAATAATGCTAATAATAACGATAATAATAATGATGATAATCACAAAAATGCTATTTTAAATAAGTATTATTTCGTGTTGTTGTCATTATTATTATTTCGAGTTTTCGTTGTTATTATTATTCCTAGTTTCGTAATAATGATAAAACTAGTTTCGACACCGGTATTTGCCTGCAATGACAGAGTGACTTGTGTTACAAATTGTGAAAAAAAAACCAACGTTTCATGGCTTCCTCGTTTAGCGTCGAAGGGTTAATGGTTCCGCACGCCCTTTGCGTAAAACACGACGTATACGAGAGACAACCGTATTACGACGAGTTGAAAGTCACGCTCGATCCGTCCAATCGGACGGAAAAACCCTTGCGATTATTTCTTTTGAGAACACGACGCTGGAAATGTACGTGTCGGTCGTACAGGGCGTTTCCATGTTAAATCATCACCTGGCTACGATTTAGCGAACGTTTATGGTTTACAAGAGAGGGTTGAAGAGTGACTAGACTGCATCATTTGTACTTTTGAAACAACGTTCGACGTCTTTTTTTCATTCAATCATGACTCAACGGTATTAACACATTTTCCTCGCTCTAATCGTTGCTAGACGCGTAATTTCCGTGATTAATAAACGTTTTATATCGCAGATTCTATTCAACTACGCGTGTTTTCTTATTTATAAAAAAGTTTATCGATATCAAGATGGCGACGAAAAAAACACGTGCGGCAAATATTTTTTACATCGAAAAATAACTCTGTCGCGATATCATCGATTTAGGTTAATCGCGTATATGCTTATTGACTTACCGATTCACGATAAGACCGTACAAGTGTCGAAAAGCACCGCGCGAACTCAGCGCCCGTGCAGATGCGTGCGTTTAGCGTCCTTTTCGCGTATCGAATGGAGAAGGCGTTAAAAATACGCGCATATGCAAAACATCGAGGATTCGCACCCCCGGAGGAATATAGCGATAATGCTGTAATACAATACATACGGTATTACGCAGCAGACCCCTTCGTTACCCCTTGCAGGACGAGGTCCGGTGTATTTACGAGCCTGTGTACTAACAGCAAAATGCCATCGGGTGCACGACGACACTGCGAGAGGTTATGGTGTTAATAGTTTTTCTCTTCGGTCCCGAGACAAACACGTGCGTCTATTTTTATCGTGATTTATGATTTTTACAACATCGCGGACACCCGATTGAATTCGATACCGATGTACGCCTTGTTTTGCATTGAACGGGGGCGTTACACTGTTTTATACATGGACGAATGTTCACACTGATGAAAATTCACGATGGCTTCGTGATCTACGCACTTCGACCGACTATGAGATAATGAACTCTTTGAGATTGGAGATCTCAAGTTCCCGCGATGGCGGAAGTCGATTTTGCTCAAGCTAGTACGGGCTCGCGACACACAGTGGCGCTGCTGTCCCTCTTTTTGTCGCCTGCGCAGGAGTAAATTCGCGCAACGTCAATTTATCGCTTGTACAAATCAAATCATCGTATTTCCTTGTTGTTTTTTTCATAAATGATCAATGTCTGAATTAATTTTCAATTTTATTTAACATTGACCGTGTCTCATGGTACTCTGTACGCCGATTACCAATGAAAGAAACTTTCATGGAAATATCGAATTTGCGCGACGACGGAAGCTGATTGTTGAGACGTTCGTACAGTCACCGCTACACGTGGCGGCGCTGCTGCTGCTGTTACAGATTTTGTCGATTTGTCCAATTTACTCTTTTTTTTCGCAAATAATCCAACGCCAAAAGTATTCTCATCGGAATTTCAAGAGTCTGCGAATGCCGAATGGCATTTCCACGGGTATTTGTATACGCTCGAGTTTGAACTCTCAAATATATTTCGGGCAAAAAGAATTGACAAGAGAACGAGGATGTACGTAGGCACGTGGAATTTAATATAACGAGAGAGTGCATATCGAATACCAGCGCAAATATCAAATAAAAGAATTTCATCGTTGCGTCGACCGCCCCTGATGAAATAATGAAATGAATTAAAGAATTCAACCCCCTTGGATGAAGGAGAAACATCTGTGCGCGCGCCCACCCAGCCGTGGAACGTTCACGTTCCATCCGCGCCCTCTACGTGTCGTTTTATTAATTCACTCTCTCCTTCGTATCCTCGATACGTGCGCGGGCTTTGCGAGACTGAAGCGCCGCAAAACGAAGAGTGGGTGATCGGGCGCTCGAGCTTTTCACCCTGTTTATTGCCTAATTGGTACTGGGCCCCATGCCCTTTCTTTTTTTTCCTTTACTAAGCATCTACAAACTGTGTATATGCATATATGCTAATGCCACTACAGTTACTACAAAGACTGCAATGACAGGTGCATTGCTGTATATTTTGTCCCTTCTCCTCGCCCTCGTGGTCTCAGCACCGCATATCCATTTAAATCGTCATCCAAAACGCCTTTAATTGCATTATTTTAACTATTCAAACGGCATCCAATTGAGAGTGTATTAATAATGCACATAATTATACAAACGATTATGGAGTGAGGATTTGTTTCCATAAGAAAAAAAATAAGTGACTGAAAAAAAATGACGAAACGAACTTTTCACGTCGAAGATGAGAAAAGGACAAAAGAAAATGAACGTGCAAAGTTAAAAAAAAGTTGTTTTCACGCGATTGTCGTATAAATTGAATGTTTCTGCTGTCGAAAACATTCTTAATGTATAAAAGTACAACGTAAGGGTACTCGTTGAACCGATATGATATAGTACGTATAGCAGTGTAGTATTGAAGGACTTCTATTGAGAAGAGGCGGTCATCTGTGAAACACATTTAGCTTGTTGGCACAGCGAACTCAACGGGGCACAGCGAGAGGCCTCTTTCTACATGAACACTGTGTCTAACTGGTGTATGCGCGACAGAGCAAAGCAACAGCGGTGCTCTACGCGCTGTATACCCTTAGTAATGTACATAATAGCGATGAGAGCGCCCCTACACGTGTGCATTGAACATCACGCACCACTAAACACGACTACGTCGTCCAAGAGAGAGCACCGAGTCACAGAGCGTGTAGGTATGGTGGGTATATCTGTTGCGCAAAGTTAGATACGCGGTACCAGCATAGAGTATCGCAATAACCTCACTTTTTTTCACGCTCGGAGCATACTCATCTCGACTGGATACACATACGCTCGGTTGTTTCGTCTAAAGTCAGATCTCCCATGAGGCGGAGAGCTATTACCGAATTAAAAAGATTTTTGCATCGGTTCGACTCGAGTAATAATAATACGATATTGAGGTTATGTACGGCACGCTTCGAGAACCTCAAAATTTCGAAATGTAATGTTTTCAACAAGGTTCAACCGATTCATGCGAAATTTGGTACACCAAATACCAACTCGGTGTCGTGTATCACACTTTATCGAGAATTGTCGGCTTGAATTATTCTTATTGTACTTTTACTTCCACGTTTGCCGTGAATCATCCTTATTAGACACTCGTTGATGCTCCCAGTACACTTTTAGTATTTCTAAATCTGTTTTTTCTTTTGATTAAAGACAAACATGATATTTTGATAATTCGCCATGAAAAATGTTGGCTTGGCTAATATATATTTGAGAGCTGTAGAAAATCACAGGCTGGAAAAAGTTAAATATAATATATATTATGTGCCAGAGTAGAAAAAAGGCAGCAAGTCCGGGATGAAAATGTAGTAGGGCGGAAGATAAAAGCGACAGATGCGATCGTCTCTCGCTGCTGGCCTGTCAAAATACAGTTGAGCTGTCGGCTCGCGCGCGGAAAAGCGAGAGGTTGGATCGCACACTGTCGGGACACTCGAGTCTTTAAGTTTCACTGAACTTTGACTCGCGTGCTTGTGCTTGTTGATACACGAAATTTTCGAATCAACAAGACGTGACTTTTCCGATCCGAGCGTCTAACGATACGTTAATAGTCCTAGCTACACACTAACATTTCACGCGAGACAGCATTGATAAATCTATCGTCACGTAATTCTTCAACAGACAAATTTCATCACGACTTATTTACGATTTTCTTTTCATCCGTATGTAAACTAGGATGGCGATTTGTCTTTTTACGAAAAAAGAGCCAGTAAAAAAAGAATACTCGGCCACTCTGGCTGCAAGATTTTTATTATTTTATGATTTTACACGTAAAAATAGAGATACATTTGACATTTGCGACAAAACAAAACTCGTAATGCCTCACTGATGAGATACTTGAGAAAAAAAATGCATCGTAAATTTCGACGCAAACTCCGGGCACTTATGCAACAATGGTGCATGACGAAAAGCAGTGAGTGTGAAATATGTACACATAAACGTGTCGACTCCCTAGGATCCCAACAGAGGGCGCTGGAGTCATTAATTACGATGGCAAATAAATCGAAGGCAGATGTAAAGTGTATTGGGTGCGAGAAGGCCCGGAAAGCGCACGACGGGTGACCGCGAATCTCGACCCTCACTCCTACGGACAATAACTGTATATGTTTCTACAAATACAAAAACGATGCACACAAGGAGCGCGTGCGTGCTCGTTGGAGCGATGCCCGATCGCATTTTTGCTGTCCTACGATTTTTCTCTCTCTCTCTCTCTCTCTCTCTCGGTGCTTATTTATTTTTCCGCTTTTCTACATATTGCTTATACACTCGGAGCTTCTCCCCTCCTAAACTTTGCGCCCTTTTATTTCTCGTCTTGCAATAAAATCGCTTGCGCTACGTTAAATATATATTTTACACAGCAAACATTTGCAACGCCCTCTCGTGTTTTCATTTGCATTTAGGAATTGCTTTCGTGTCGATTGAGCCTTTGTGAAAAATAATTTCGTGAATTTCAACAATGACTCAATCTAGGAGACGAAATATCGCGGCGGGTCGCTACAGGATGCGGCGGGAACGTCATTTCCGCGATAATACAATCGGCCTCTTTTCGTATCGGAAACCCATCCAATGTGAGAAAATGCGACGCCGCACCGCGACGCAAAATCTTCTCACGCCTCCGGGCGTCCAAAATATTCTCATCGTCGTATCGCTTTCTTTTTCTCTTCTCTCCTTCGCGGCGCCGGTGTAGTCGCAGTGATGATACATGTCCCGTCACCTCGAAGTCTCGCGAACTTCCAGCAACGTACTTTTCTTTGCTCCCCTGGACGACACATCGTACCTTTAAGGCTTCTCGCAAGAATCTCACGATATCGGAGGCTATCGTCTTACAACTTGCTAAAACCGACACTAGGGGCACCCTACAACAATCATCATGCAGCGCACGACATGCAGCGCTGCATGCATCACGCGGATTATTTATGAAATATATCTTGAACAAATTCCTTTCTCAATGAAATTAATCGATGGACTGAATCAGTTTTTTCCTAATTTCTCCGTTTCCGGAACTCGGAAAAATCTTGCGTCCGTGAGCAATCGAAAAAACGTGCGTATTTGACGTTTTTCATAAAAATGTTTTCAAAGACTCGCGTTCGTGACGTATATTCGTACAGCGAGAATGCGCACGGGATTTATCCGCCAGGCGAAGGGAGGGATGTTTCCACAAGCAATCGCACGATGGGGCGTCGGAGCGAAGAAATCCGGATAGCATTAAGCATATGCACCCTCTCATGTTGCGATTATATCATGGTTCAATCCGACGCGATAGCATCACGGATATTCATACATTCATACGTAGACTCGATTCGCACCCACTGGGATTCGAACCCCCGCCTTTGCCCCTTTATTGTTTTAAGCGATTCGAGACAATCAATTAAAATAGATTTTGTCAAATTTACCCCGACGATTTAGAGGATTTTCCATTGGATGAGCCCACCAGGGGTTGAAAAATGTTCGATTGTCGAAACGCTTTGAAAAAATTCTCCAAAGGCTTGATGATTTTGCATTTTTCACGTATCGTCGACGCAACGTTTCGATTGTTAGGTTATACACAGCTAGGATCAGCGTGCAATCGAAAAATGTCGCAAACTCGTGCCGCTTTCTCTTGATTTCTTCTAAATTTCCCATTGTCCAAGTACCATTTTGAAAATCGTGCGTTTATCATTTCGTAACAAGCACAAAAAGTCTTTCCATGGAATTTATTCTCGTCGGAATATTTCAGCATTTTTATCACACGAAAACCACTTCCCACATTTTACCGCTCGAACGAATGCGATAACAGCTGTGTTTATCTTTTTCATCGGTTGTTTTCTTTCGTAAATATGAGTTATGTAAATATACGTGTTTTTCGAGGGGATCAATGGGATATTAATGAAAATTAAGAAACAAAATTGCGGAAAGAATTGTTTATTCGATCATGAATACTGAGAATGTTAATTTTTCGAAAATTTGGAACAATATTTGCGCTCGCACCTGAAGAAAGTTCAGGTAGAAAAATGCAGCCTTCGAAAATCGTGAATGTACCGATTGACACAGGGTCATAACGGAAATCCCAGCAGCAAAGTGCAATTAAATCATAAAGCTTTATTTGAGGGATTATTTTTAACGCCGATGAGCAAAAACGCAAAATAAAAAAAACAGTTTTTTGCAAACGTATTTCGAGTTTTCCTTTTTACCGACCTGTCGTAAAATGTACCTTTGTAAAACCCACGCTCAGAATCAGCTTTGGTGCCTTGTCTTGATTTCCTTTTTCTTTAAAAAAAAAAAAAAAAAAACTCCATTCCACGATTCGTTCGAAAGAGAAGGTTGCGAAATGACGAGATCGAACGATTGGTTAGACACAAATGATATTTAATCGATAAACTCTTTACAAATATGTACAATAATATGTAACAAAATTCGACGGCTAAACATGCGCGCAAATAATTCTCGACGCGAAAGTAATAAAAATAAAGAATAAAAATGAGCATCGAAAAAAAAAAAGTATGAAAGTCCTCAACGACGAGACGTCGGCGTTTCAATTTCGTCGCGTGCAAAAAATGGTCAACCTCATTCGCGAGCTCGCGTTGCAAAAACCCCGTTCGGTATTGCTTTATTCAAGGTCAAATTCGACCTCGAGTCATCGATGAAAGTTCGAACGAGCTCCGATTGGACGTTCGATTTCGGATAAAAACGAAAAAAATTCCGCATCGCGAAGCAACGAAAAAAAAGGTCGTTGCGCCATCCGGAAGCTCGAACTCGAGCGTCGAATCTCGATTCTTGTTATCCGCTTCCGGTAGGGGAAAACAATACGGTGATGGAAAACAGCATCGGAAAGAAAGAGAAGAAAAAAGGAGTATTGCCGTACAGAGCCACGTTTCTAGATAAACTATCGTCCGACTATCGTTGACTCGTTAATTAATAAACATTCGCGTTATTTTTCATTAAATGCTCCGTTTACGAGGGATCTCCTCGCTTCTCCGTCTCCTGCGCGAAAGCAATATGAAATACCGCGACGAGAGGGATTTCGACGTTTTTTTTCATCGAAAATCGTCCCCTCTTTCGCGCTTCGATTTTTCCGTTCTCTTTCAGTGTACTTTTTCGTCGGACCGATAACGAAACGATCGAGTTTTTCAGTAAGATCGCAGCGCAACGTCCATTTCACCGTGAGACTCGCCTCCACCGACACCGGAAATGGCTAGATGATGATTATGATGAACGTGATTGTGGTGATGATGATGATTGAGATGAGGCTGCTGGGCCGCGCCGCTTCTGTAAGCTCGCTGATTTTCGTCCAGCAGACGCAATCTCTTGTTGTAACAATCGATCTGCGCGCGTAATTGCGCGTCCTCGCGAGCCGCCGCTTCCTCGTCGAACTCCAGGCAAGCGACGCCGTCCAAACGTTGGAGATCGAACCATCCGCGCCACGTGACGCACACTCCGTTCAATATCAAATGGGACTTCATGTGAACCTGAAACACGACCGAGGAGAAAAGAATAAACGATCTAATCTCACCGATATTCGCGTCAATCATGGATTTCACCGGAAGTGGGATTAAAAAACAAATGTGAACATATTTTTGTGGAAAAATTTTGCGAAATAATGAATTTTAAGGAAATTTGAAAAAAAAGAGTCCTAAAAGCAAGGAAGGAGGAGACGAGGCAGAATCGCAAAGGATTCACCGACTGCTTTGTGTCCGCAGAAAATAAAGAATATAAACTATGCAATTTTGTCTTTCCTTCTTCCGACCTATTATCTCGGTGCTCTTCCAGCTCTCTCTCTCCCTCTCTCTCTCTCTCTCTCTCGTTTTTGGAGGAGCAAAGTGGTCTCATGCCAATCTCCGTAATAGCTGGTTGAACCTTAGAAATGCCAAGCGTAATCGGCCCCAAAAGGCTACGCGGAATTACAGTTAATAATTCAACGAAATTGAAATGAGATTTCAAACAGCCACGAGCTGTATTCTCGATAATGACTCGATTTATCGTTCACGCAATGTTCGGATATAATGAATTTCCCAAAGGATTAAAAAACAAAGTATATTTGTGCGAAATTAACTCAAAGCTTTCATTTTATTAATTAACTAGTTACGAGCCTTCGAAATATCGGATTTTTGAAGTTTCTGGAAAAGTGGCGAAAATTGAGGCGAATTTTTTTTTTTAATTTTGAATTTTTCAGGAGCTACTCGATCGGAAATTTTTCGCTGATCACGAAACCCACCGACTTTTCTCCGAAAACCCGATATTTCAATGAGAAAATGGTAATTCATTGATAAAATTCGTATTATTGCATTTTCGGACCGAAATATTGGGTTTTCGATGAAATACCGTTGTGTTTCGTAATCAGCGGGAAAAAATACGTCAATATTGAACATTAAAAATCATTTTTGAAACCCAAATTTTTTCGCCACTTTTTGCCGCAATGGGTTGCTTCAGTAAAATGTTTGCCATTTTTTTCTCCTTTGAGGTAGATACTCCTACTTGTGCTTGTTCTCTTCGCAATTGTCGAGGCTTCAAAATGCCGTTTGATTTGTCCAGATATCTTAATTTTTCGATTTTTGGCAGATTTTTAAAGTCAGACCATCGATTTTCGCCAATTTTCCCATACATACCCCTTTGCGTTTTTTTCGCCAATTTTCAACATCGATTTTGAGGGTGAAGCAATCGAGCTATCGACATTTTACTTTCACCGCTGTTTAAGTCTACTCGAGGGCTTTTCAAAACACCCCCAAAAAATATATGTAGCTTCATTAGGGAGGAAGTTATGATCATTTGAAATTTCGACTTTTCGACGATTCTGGAAAAGTGGCGAAAAATGAGTCGAATTTTTTTTTTCAAATTTTCAATATTTCACGGGCTTATTCGATGGGAAATTTTCCGCTGATTACAAAACTCGTCGAGTTTTTCGCGAAAACTCGAAATTTCACTAAGAAAATGCAAAAAAACCGTGAAATTCATGCAAAAACAAAACACACGCACGCATCGGAAATCAAACGGAATTTTCGTGCGATATTTTTTCGATCAACGATCAACTTCCGGATCCCATCGACTTTGTATCAAAAGGATCAACCGTATCAAACATATTTTCATATATTTTAGGAACGTTTTTTCATTTAAACAAGTAATTGCTCTCAGCCTCTCAGCCTGAGAAATAATCATAAAGGTTTTTTAGGCGGGCATTATTCCAGCGAGGAGCAACATAAAATGCGAAACTACGAGAGTCACTTTCGTAGTCACTTTTATCACTTTTTCCCAAGCCACGAATTTTTCGCTCCGTGGCTTCCGGCGGGGGACCTTGCTGGGATCTCCTCTTCGTTTTTCGTTCAGACGCCGTCAGAATCGACGCGCATCACGCGACACGTAACGGAGATGTCGTGTTTTTTCGTTCGCGTGACGAATTCGCGATCACCTTTTTGGGCGATGAACGAGGGGAACAAATCCGACGCTGTCGCACGGGAGGAGACTGGGCGAGTTTGGAAAACAGCGAAAATTCTCGTTCGAATGTTTTTTCTCGTAAATTCGTCAAAGATCGTCGGATTGAATATCGCTGCGAGCAATCCGGAGCTCGTTGCGAGCGAATAACAGGGCAAAAGAAAAAAAAAGTGAGCCCCCGATAGAGAAAGAGCGTTTCTCCTCGATCGTCGCGAGCGTTTCGAATGTTTTCTCTCCGGCTAAAATCGCAATCGTTATTTTATTGCGTTATTCCACTCGAACAGCTGGCTTTTTTTTCTCCTACGAGCATAACGTCACGGTTACAATGGACGAATCGCGGTGGGTAGCGCATTCGGGATTATAATTGAACGACGGGACGCTGCTTAGTGCCTCCGCGGTTCTCTTTTAAGAAAACCGCCGGAGGAAAAATTGCGAGATGAGGGGGGAGGTAAAATTGCGATGTTTCAAAGCGTATTAGGGTTTTCGCCACAGCAACGGTTTTCTCACATTGAACTTTGGACTTTTCACATCAAAATTTCATTACATCCGATCTTCTTTTCGCGAATGTCGTAATTTCGAAAAATTGACTACGTAATTTCGAAAAATATTTTATATATTTCATTTTTTTATACCGACGATAGATAAGTTTAACGTACGTTTCGTTGGGTTTCAACGATGCAAACTTCGAAATCGTTCAATCAGACCGACCGAGTGCAGATAAAGTTGAGGTGAGCGGACGGAGACGAAGAAAGACACACTTGACGCCTCAGTCACGTACAGAGAAAATACTCGTAGGTGCACTAATGTCGAATTATTCTTTTATCATACACACACACACACACACAAGTTTATACGGATATAGCAGCAGGGTATTCCCCATTGAATCAGCTTGAATGTGATTCTCATACTTGACGCTGTTTTTTAATTCTTTTACAGAGTCCAAATCCACCGATCGATTATCAAAGTACAAAAATCATGAAAAATTCGCAAAATTTCAAGCAGGCAGTAGACAATAGCAGCAGGGTATTCCCCATTGAATCAGCTTGAATATGATTTTCATACTTGATGGTATTTTTTAATTCTTTTACAGAGTCCAAATCCACCGATCGATCATCAAAGTACAAAAATAATGAAAAATTCGCAAAATTTCAAGCAGGCAGTAGACAATAGCAGCAGGGTATTTCCCATTGAATCAGCTTGAATATGATTTTCATACTTGATAGTATTTTTTAATTCTTTTACCAAGGTCCAAATCCACCGATCGATTATCAAAGTACAAAAATCATGAAAAATTCGCAAAATTTCAAGCAGGCAGTAGACAATAGCAGCAGGGTATTCCCCATTGAATCAGCTTGAATATGATTTTCATACTTGACGCTGTTTTTTAATTCTTTTACAGAGTCCAAATCCACCGATCGATTATCAAAGTACAAAAATCATGAAAAATTCGCAAAATTTCAAGCAGGCAGTAGACAATAGCAGCAGGGTATTTCCCATTGAATCAGCTTGAATATGATTTTCATACTTGATGGTATTTTTTAATTCTTTTACCAAGGTCCAAATCCACCGATCGATTATCAAAGTACAAAAATCATGAAAAATTCGCAAAATGTCAAGCAGGCAGTAGACAATAGCAGCAGGGTATTTCCCATTGAATCAGCTTGAATATGATTTTCATACTTGATAGTATTTTTTAATTCTTTTACCAAGGTCCAAATCCACCGATCGATTATCAAAGTACAAAAATCATGAAAAATTCGCAAAATTTCAAGCAGGCAGTAGACAATAGCAGCAGGGTATTCCCCATTGAATCAGCTTGAATATGATTTTCATACTTGATGGTATTTTGTAATTCTTTTACAGAGTCCAAATCCACCGATCGATTATCAAAGTACAAAAATCATGAAAAATTCGCAAAATTTCAAGCAGGCAGTAGACAATAGCAGCAGGGTATTCCCCATTGAATCAGCTTGAATATGATTTTCATACTTGACGCTGTTTTTTAATTCTTTTACAGAGTCCAAATCCACCGATCGATTATCAAAGTACAAAAATCATGAAAAATTCGCAAAATTTCAAGCAGGCAGTAGACAATAGCAGCAGGGTATTTCCCATTGAATCAGCTTGAATATGATTTTCATACTTGATAGTATTTTTTAATTCTTTTACCAAGGTCCAAATCCACCGATCGATTATCAAAGTACAAAAATCATGAAAAATTCGCAAAATGTCAAGCAGGCAGTAGACAATAGCAGCAGGGTATTTCCCATTGAATCAGCTTGAATATGATTTTCATACTTGATGGTATTTTTTAATTCTTTTACCAAGGTCCAAATCCACCGATCGATTATCAAAGTACAAAAATCATGAAAAATTCGCAAAATTTCAAGCAGGCAGTAGACAATAGCAGCAGGGTATTTCCCATTGAATCAGCTTGAATATGATTTTCATACTTGATGGTATTTTTTAATTCTTTTACAGAGTCCAAATCCACCGATCGATTATCAAAGTACAAAAATCATGAAAAATTCGCAAAATTTCAAGCAGGCAGTAGACAATAGCAGCAGGGTATTTCCCATTGAATCAGCTTGAATATGATTTTCATACTTGATGGTATTTTTTAATTCATTTACAGAGTCCAAATCCACCGATCGATTATTAAAGAACAAAAATCATGAAAAATTCGCAAAATTCCGAGAAAATTCCAGCTAAAAAGTACATTTAATTCGATGCTCGCATCAACGTGTATCAATTTTTCAACGACAGAATTACACGCAGATGGCACTTTTTTCTTGTAAAACGAACTTTCGATCTCCTCTCATCGTTTCACTGCCGATGATATATTTTCATAATGATGATTCTAATAAGACAATTACAGTAGGATCAAAATAATGTGTAATAACGAGGGTCGAATGACGTCGACAAATATCAAGCGATTATGAGCGCACATGCCGTATCGTCGCCCGTAAAAATCGCCGTGCGAGTCTCGTCGTCCCGGCTTTACACGATAATTAATTACCCCATCAACAAAACAACCCCGACGACAACCCTTTTCTTTTTTTTTCGGACGTTTATTAGCGATCGCGTTTTCACGACGTGTTCTCACGCGACACGTTCGACTCGACGAAACGGGAGAAAACGGGGAGAGAGTCGGAGCGAGAGAGAAAAAGAGAAACACGTTGGTTTTACTCGCTTTGGGCGTGACGCATTATCGTCACGATAAATGCGTCCCGCGCGATGTTTAAACTGTAACGCGTTCCAGCGTCTCTCGTTGCATTCGGGGTCAACCCTTTCGCAGCTCATTTGCATCTGGTCGACAAAAAGCGAGAGCGAAAGAATCGCGAAAGTAAAAAAGCAGCGGCACTCCGACACACGTGTAATTGTCGAAGAGTCGAAGAAAAAAAAACAAAAGGAAAAAAGCGGAAAGGGTCCCGCGTGCGACCGTAGACAGGCCGATTCATCGCGATCTCTCATCGTCTCCTTTGCTCCTTTGGACGTACGTATCACGATTCGCCATCTTTTGTTTTGTACTCGCGCCTCCTTGCGGCGCGTTTCGCAACTAACGACACGCGTATTTTTTCTCTCTCGATGTGTTTTCGAACTATAAAGACGCGGAATTCTAAAGGGAGGGGGGGGGGGGGGATGTATGTGACGATCATGGACATTGGAAAATCTCACAAAAACCGTTTTTTTTCTTTCAAATATTATTTCCGCAGAGTCGATAATCGATTCAAAGTTGTTTATTTTGTTTGTGACTTTGTATCGTGCCGTTGGGTTTTTTCAAGTCCGTTTGAGCTTGAAGATAATGCGAATTGGCGAAAAGCGCACGCGAACTTCGGGGAAGCGAAACGAGCAACGGCTCCGGGCGACTTTTCGGATGGGCGTGTTCACCCGACGTCGAGTCCGGTAGTGGAATAAACAAAAAAGAGAAATGGGAGGGGGGTGAAGGGCATTCGTCACACAATACACGCTCGCGAGAGAGCATACGGTCAGCGATAAAGGTTTTGTTTCATTTTGACATTGGCTCTTGTTCGTCCGCGCCCGGAATGATTTAGAGAAGCCCCGCTGAAACGTATTTCGTTTTGCATTTTGAAGTTCGGGCGTTGGCGTTCCTCTCCGGTTTCGCGTCGTTCGAGCTCGCGACGAAAAAGTACGATTCGGATATTTTTAGTTCGATAATAATAATAATAAATAATTCAATTTAATTTCACGATATTCTCGTCACTTTAACGATAAAAAAAATGTGGAATATTCCAGAAAACTTCGGCGTCGCATTTCGTCAAGGATTTTCGATCTTTGATTCGAAAAAGTCGCTGCAAAGTTCGCGTCTCTTACGGCGGTTTTTGATCGCGAGTCGAACGAATTGGAAAAAAGTTCAAAGCGGGTTAAAAGTGGATTTTTCCGCGCTGATTTTTCGTTGGGGAGAACGACCCTTTTTTACCCTTTTTATATCTGAATTCTTCGATCTCTTCGTTAATTATCGCACGCCACGGGGCACGCCGACAATGCCCTCTCTCAGCACGCGCGTGCGTCGTTTATTCATGCGACTTGGGCTCTTCTCTTGTCTTTCGCGTCCTTTTCTTTCTTTATCAACCCCACGCGATGTCGTTTATGCCAAAAACAATGGACAAAGAGCGACGGGAAATCAACGTCCTCCTGAGCGAAATCCATCGCTAAACGCGTGCGCGTGTGCAGATATTTTCGACGATACGCGCGCAGAAAGGAACGAGCTTTGTTTCCCGACCGCGCCGGGCGCTGGCTAGTGAGCTCGTTACGAAGATCTTGGACGATACGATACGCTCCTTCGAGCGTTTTTGTCCGACGATAAAAACGAATGAAACGAATAACGGAAGAAAATTGTTGCGCCAAAAACGCGCTAATTTTCAAACTTTCCACTTGTTCTCGCGACGTAAGTATATTCGAGGAGATAAAAGTCTCAAAGTCTCAGGGAACGCGATGATCGCGGCGAATTTACGCGGACAGCGACAAAGTCCCGTTGTGACCTGGCGTTTTTTTGCGGAAAAGAGAGATTAGTCGGTGGAATTTTGAAAAAGGTAAAAAAAAGGCTCTGTACGATGGAAAAATGGAAAATGACGAATTTTCGATTTTTTAAAGCTTTTTTTCCATCGAAATTTTTTTTTCAAAATGTTTTTTTATTGGAAATCGAGAAAGTGAAGCTGGAATCGTGGAACAGAGCGGTGGGAAGGCGTTTTACGGACGGTCAAGAGTACACGTGATGTCTCGTAAGCTCCGGATCGTCGCCGGGAGCACATAACCAGGAGCCGAATCCTTTGAGCGTTTAAACCAGCCTGGGGTTCGGATGGGAAGTATATACGCGCGAAGGATCCTCGAGGGTTTTCGGGGCTTCTTTTTTTTTGTATTCTCTACGGTAGGATCCACCGGGTTGAAGATTTACGACCTATTAGGCTAAATTTCCAGTCGCTGTATAGCTTCGAAAACGCATTCGTGTTTGCCTCTTCATTCGCTCTGGTCGCCTCTCCGACGAGAATCCGACCGGACGACTCTCGAAATTACCAAGCTCGGAAATCTCCGATTGTTCGTCGATTTTTTTTGCCTCTGTTTTCCACGCAACTCGAGTCGCTTGTTTCGAAACCGCGCGGGGTGCGAAGAAGGGATCGAAAAAAATTACCAAGCTCGGAAATGCCCGATTGCTCGTTTTTTCGTAAAATGCACTTTTCACGACGAAAATATCGTTTGATTCGGCGATGATCACGAATTTCCGTGTTCTTTTCCCTCTTTGATACGCATTTCCGTCGCAAATTGTCTTTTTTCGCGGGTGCTGCGAACTTCAGGGGGTTTCGTCGATTGTAAAAGCGCGGAAGGCCAGCGTTTTGCAAGATGGCGGAATGGCACGGGGCTTTTCCATGCGGGATAACGCGTTATCGATCGCAATGGCGTTGATACATGGAACCTTCACCCCGCACTCGTCCTTCAAACGCGCTGGCGTGGACATGCGCGGTTGCCGGAAGAGTCCTTGCCGTCAGGATACATGTATATTCGCGCAAAATGGCCCCCGACCCGATAACGGCGGACTTTGCGTTCCGAAATAATATATTTCTAAAAAAACTCGCAGCTTTCGAGAAAAAGGTGAAAAAACGTTCGTACTCGGAACTAAAATCAATGGCAAAATGACGAATTTTCGAAATTTCGTCGTACCAAAAATGCGCAATTAAAAATCGGATACTCTGCGTTTTCGCGAACGGAAAAAGCTTACGCGTGTTTCCGCAAGATGGCGGGACGCTTTCCCAACAAATCCCGGCGTCGATTGGGGCACCTAACAAACTTCCGTACGAGACTTGTTTTCATCGAAAATTCACGTTGCCGGGAGCTCGAAGTTCGAACCGAATTGGGACGTAAAATTCCCGGAATAAGGGAACGCCGCGGGAGTGGCCAATAACCGGCGGAGGAGGCTCAATTTCCAATTTGTTTGCGAGCAATTGACAAACGCCTGCCTGCTTTTCCTCTCTTTAGGAAAAAAAAAGTCCCCAAGCATATACAGGCACCAACAGTGACTCGACCTCCCGTCGTGAGACGAGCTGCAACATTGACCAGCATCCCTCCGTTACGAGGAACTTTGAACGAAGCAGAAGGGCAAACGGAAGTCTCAATTGCGTCAATGACGAAGCGGTCATTGTCGGACTCGAAATAAAAAGTCGACTACGAGCTTCCCAGAGTCATAATGTCGCGAGGTTTGCTCTTTCACGATTTCACGCTGGAAAATGACACGAAAATGAGTTTGAAAAGTTTTCCCAAACGCACAATCGCATTTGTGACTCTATCGAGTCGGATCTGTACACGCGAAAAGTGTTTCGCGAGGCGATTTTGCCTCGTCGACGGAAGCAACTGACTCGATCGTTTCTCGAACATTCGCACGAACCCGGTGGGCATCAATGACTGTGAAGTTTGCCACTTTTTTTCTCATTACCGATATTCTACGATTCGCTTCTACGATTTTCATACATTTTTCGAGGTTATGTTACACTAGCGAAGAGAAGGAAGAAGAAAATATCACGAAAACTCGATATGAAAAATCGAGAACATTCCGATTTTCGCTCGAGTCGAACGATGCAAACTTCAGGATCATCGGGGATTGTGTGTCGACTGTATAGTGGGGAGAATGAAGTTTGCCGCTGTTTTATCGGGAAATCCTCGCGTGTGAAAAATCATCAATGAGTTTTATGGTGTTTCGAACATCGGACACCTGGCGTTTGTCGCCGGAATGACGGAGAGCGTCGTCGATGATCATTATACGGCTCGTTACGACTAATTGGACAAGATTCAACAAAGGAACCCCATGAAGGTCGATGATTCTCGTACGTTTCTTGTTTGCGCAACCCCCAATGGCCCGCTGGTCAAAGCGAGATCCGTCATTCGAATTTATCGTGGATTTTGAACGTCTCTCGACCAATAATCATTCGATCAACCTCAAATTTTGACCTTCGACAAGGTTACCGTTAAAACGTAACGTTGAATTGTTAAATTAATCAACTGAAAATCATCAATTGTTCAAACAAATTGCCGCGATATTGTCAATATTACTTTAAACCATCAAAATGTTAATTATCAATTAATAAAATAATTAATTATTGGTTGAACAAAAGTATCGACGGGTATTTTCGATTTTTTTCACCGGTACTAATTTGCAACGAATTTTCGAGTTTCGTTCAAGTTTTTCGTTTTTTTTCACCTGAACAAATTGATTGAAAAAAAAAACGAAAAATACTCCGCACTGTACACTAAATCGGCTGTTTTCCGATGGTCGAGAGATTCGTGGCTTTTGGGGGAATAAATGTCTCGCAAATTTCTGATGAATCAAGTCTTTACCTTGTGACGTTCCTTGTCGAAATCGCACACGCTCGGTTTACTGGTGTAGTTGCCAGCCGCTGGACCAAAAGTCAACTGGAGATTCGTTCCCGTCGCGGCGAACGCCAGTTCTATTTGACCCTCGCGGCAACCGTCTTGAAATCGTCGTTGACGCTCTTCCAACGGCCGATCTCTGTATCCGGTGTATCTAACCTACAATGTTGGTTTTTTCCTTTTTTTTATTACGAAACAACATAAAAAGTGCAAGAAATAACACGCGACTACTGAACGTCGTTGACAATCGCGTTTAAGTGTTAAAAAAAATAAGCAACATTTATTTATTCATGTTTTTTCAACGATTTTAGCGGTCTCTTTCGTGCTTGAATCACGAAATTTTGTACATCATTGTTTATCAACTCGCGCAACGATCGGAGATGCTCGAAAGAGCGGAGATTTGCTTATAATTTGCGACAAAGTTATATAAATACGTTTTTTCGACAAGATTTTACCATTATTCAACGTTTCCGCGATGAATAATTTGAGAAATACACACTTCTCGTTCTTGATATGCTAACGACTTTTCGGAAAAGAACGTTAATTTCGGATTTGAATTACGAGAATTACTGTTTGATGTGTTCGGTACGCCCGCAGGCAGGAAATTCCCGCTGCGAATTCATGACTAATCCGATTTACTCACGGACGCGATCAAATAATAATAATAATAATAACAGAATGTATACAAGTTTATTGAACAGACTTTTCGAATACAAAAACACTCGCTTTGCAGCGGAAAATTGGCAAATGTTTGCAAATATTTGCCAAATACGGAATTTTGTCCGAAAAAACGCAGCTAAATACGTTATGAAAAAGTTTACCTCGCACTCGCGACTCAATCGCCTGAAGAGTTCATCGTTCTCGAATTTGCCCTTTTGATCGGGCACGACTTTTGGCATCTTGAGCATGAATCTCGGTCTCGGTGGAGGATATAATCCCATACCTTCGAACGGCACGACCGAATGATCGCTTACGGCGTGCATCATTTTTCACAAGTTTCTCGTTAACGAATATCAACCGGCACAGTCGGCGAGAAAAATGTTGCCACCGGATCTTCCGACGCACTTTGAGATTCGTCTTATCGCCGAAAATGAGAGATTATTTCGTTGCAAATTTCACGTTATTATCAGTCTTGTTGAGTAAACATTCCCTCAAACGGAGATAAGGAAATGTTCGTGCACGCGCGAAAATGAAGTGAAGAAAAGGAATCAATAATTTTAGCAAAGATCGAAGTTTTCGCGAACAAACGACCGACGTTCTCTCCACTCACAAAAGACCTTCACAGGGCGAGAGCTCTGCGGTGACTGTCGAAGCACGCACGGGAGACTCCGGGATTTTTCGTGATATCCTTGAGGCTCCGCCCATCGGTCACGCCCCTATTCCGCTCCTCCACTCGGGAAAAAGTGGATTATTTGCCGGCCCATTTCTCTTTCCATAATAGAGGGGGAGAGGATTACGATATTTTTCTTGTTAAACAGAGGGTTATCCGGTATTGTCATGTCTACGCGTCTATCCGTGTTTTTGAAGAATTCTTTGTAAAGAGAAAATTCTGTTAACTCGCAGATCGAACATGCGCGAAAAAATGATTTCTGGCCATTGTTCTTTTCAGCCTAGTTTCAACAGTTTCAAAGCGATGTTTCTACATGAAGTTGACAACAACGAAAAATCGCCTATGCTCACACACAGAACTAATGTTTTTCTACAAACACGAAGAATTGTCTTTGTCACTCGTCGCAAAATATGAGGTAAAAAGATTCTACGAATGCGAAAGAAAGTGGCGGTGTTCGGCAAAAATCTGTCGCGGTAATCTTGCGATTCTGGCCCTGCAGCGCCCCCCCCTGCCTCCCGTGCCAAACGGCGTCCCTACGATAGTTCAACTTGATTTGTGATAAACTGGTAAAATATCGTGCACCAACGTGGGGTAGCGGGACATTCATATATCACGATAAATAATTTGCTTACAACACGAGAATAGCGGAGTGGCCGCCATTATGCGAATAACCAATCGCTGCGTTGACGCTGTATTTTGCCTTAGTTGCGATTCTGACCATTCCTCGTAATGGCGCTGCTGTGCAAGCTTAATAATGCAGTATCGAGTTTCTATACTCCTTTAATTTTGTTATATATGGCCAACTTTGGCAGTAAGCTAGGTAGATTGAATTAATCTGACGAGAGTATACTGCTGATGAATTTGGAAAATCATTGGTATTTAGTCGAATAATTCGAATTGAATGACATCACGAAATTTTTACGCTCCAAGATAAATTTGCTCGTATATATATAGCTATCGAAAAAAACACTCGATTTGTATGCTTTCACATCTCATTTTCAAAACACGATAATTCTCCGAGCGTATTATAAATGAAAAGTTTACTATCCAAATCTATTAATGATCGAACAAGACACCATCATAAACAATAATCATACAAGAAAAATAACAAATATTTTTCATCAGAGTCTAAATATTTTCAATACTTACCGAACGACATGGGTCCAAAGAGTCCGAAATATGTCCATTGGAGCGAGAGAGCAAGCTCTTGGCATACAAACGGTGAAAAAGGTATAAATATTAAATGATTGTCAGAACCGTTGACCCCTCGTTCATAAAACGATTTCACTGCCCCCAGAAAAGCCCATATAAACTTGATGTTAGCACACGTTTTTGTACGTATTTCATTTTTCCTTCTTTTCCTTCTCTTTCCCTCCACACTAGCGCCCTCTCACTCTCTCGCGGGCACTTTCTATACAACATATTGGATACTCGAGTGTCAATACGAACTGTGCATTATACACACTTTGCTGGATGGCTTGCGCGCACGGAAATATAATACGATAGGTACAACACCCGGAATCCCCTTGGGGCAAGAATGAAGGAGCAGAAGGGGGGGGGGCCCATATTTTTGTAATGTACTAGAGTGTTGTCGTCTAACTCTCGAGTGTCTGTCTCGCTCATCCATTTTAGAGGATCATTGTAAAGATGATCCAACCCGATTAAGATCAACAGCGAGAGCCCCCCCCCCCACTTCGACCACCATTCCTGCGCTCTTTTATGATATAACGATATATCCATTCATCTTCTTTTTCTCTCATCGCTCTTTTCTTCTTTCTACACTTTAGAACGACTCTATATTTCTTTCTCCCCCTACTCTCGTGACGGCAACGGCTTATATGTGTAAAATATGTTTACGAACATGTTTCTCTATGCGAGATGGTGAGAGAGAGGGAATGAAAGTTTTTCATAAACGAAATGGAATGGTGACGAATGACCCTGTGAATTTCCAAACATTATCCTATTGCAATTTGCAAGATCTTTCTCTTAATTTTTATTTCAAGGTAACCTTTTCTGCGAGGTAGTTTCACTTGTAGATACTTTTCATTTTGTCATCTGAATCTTTTTGAGAGTTCTCGTAAACTTTGCCTGCCAAATTGTCATCCCTTTTGTCCTCAATACTTGGAAATACGAATATAAAACCATAAAGTCCTCGAACAAACTTCATTGAAATGAAAGAACAAAACTGACTCACCCGTGTTTATATAGATTGCTTTTCTTTAATTTTATAACTGAAGACCTTGCGAAACTTCCCGAATTTATACAATGCGCTGTTATAAAAGCAATTACACACCGATTTCTCACATCTCTTAACATTACTGAATCACTTGAAAATAACAATAACTTTCGCAAAGTACACGTTTGGTCTCTCAGATGCTACTGGCCGTATGAAATTCATTTGGAACAGATTGACGGGAGTTTTTGAATCGCTGATATGCGTTTTGTCACGCGAACGATACGGTAGATGGCGCACGTGTCTGGAGCGTCGGTATTAGCGCGCCACCCCCGCGCTCTCGTACCTGCAAATGATAAACAAGTACACACACTTACCGACCGATTTTTTACTGGTGACTGAAAAATAAGATTTTCTCTCATTGCCATTCCGCAGCCATACGTTTTCCACGCTGCATACATATCTATATACACAGTACTCATCTATACACAGAGTTCCTCCCGTGGTAGCCGGAGAATGTAAACTCTGCTCTCGGCATCAGTATTTATAGGACTTTAGCGTCTCGAAAAAAGTAACGTACGATCGTATATGTGCAGCAGCAGTGTAATTGACACTGCCATTTTGTTTCCGTGTGTATAAATTTGTTTTAGCATTACGCGAAATCGTTGCAGCAAGCGTCATCGAACGTTGCGATAAAATTTGTTTCATGGCACAGTGCGCGATTCTGCGACGAGGGGTACGCAATTTTTCGTAAAATTCAACACGCGGCATTTCGCATATGACATTGCCCAATCAAGGTCTGTCCACATACGTAAACATGCACTTGCCGAATGTTTTTTATCTCGAATTTTTTTTTCTCTTCGTCTCTTAACCCTAAAAACTCGCCGTTGTAAACAACAACAATCCATGCACATTCCTGACGCAATATTCACCGAGACGGCAAAACAACAAATATTGCATCGACGTATAAACATGCCGCGCCTCTTCATATATACATATATATATTCATGTCGCGGAGCCTTCAATTTTTTAAATTTCATTTCGTATATATTCATCAATGTCAGAATTTTTAACCACGTAGAACATTGTCATCCCCAACACGAGTGTTCCGGATATTAAAATTTTAATTTTTTTACTCTCATTGTCGTTGCCGAAGAGCGATGGAGGATTTAATTTTCGTAAACTTTTTTTTTCGTATTCAGGCCACTCATAACTCGGCCGGATGAATTAAAGTCCGTCGATCTTAACCACCCTATCGGGTAGCCGAAGATCCGCGTTTGTGCCATGAGTTCCAATCATCATTTGAATCCATCTTCCGGCGAGGTGGAACACATTAATTTTCTTTCGGAAGACATCGGCGCGCTCTACCTCGCCGATTGCTATTCCGACGTAACATTGTTGGTTTGCGGACAAAGATTCAATGCGCACAGAGTCATACTCGCCGCCAGAAGCCAATATTTCAGGGCGCTCCTTTTCGGAGGCCTCAAAGAATCTATGCAGGATGAGATAGAGCTCAAAGGAACGACCTTGTCTGCTTTCAAGGGCTTGCTCAAGTACATATACACGGGTCACATGTCCCTGGCTAATTTACGGGAGGACGTGAGTTGAAGCGCAACGATTGTTGAAAAAATACATAATTACGACTGATAAATCATGAGCGAGGAAATAAGTTCGAAAATATGTACAATGTACAGTTTTTGACAAACGGTGATGACATTTTCATTTTGTTTTGTTACTTTTTTTTTTTCAAGGTCATTCTAGACATTCTGGGCCTGGCGCATCAGTATGGATTCCAACATCTGGAAGTCGCGATATCCGACTATCTCCGCGAGATATTGAATATCAAAAATGTTTGTATGATATTCGACGCCACGCGCCTTTATCAGCTGGACCGTTTGACAAAAGTTTGTCAAGAGTACATGGACAAACATGCCCTGGATTTAATACAGCACGAGACTTTCTTACAATTGAGTCCGAGTGCTCTCAGCGAGCTCGTTTCGCGAGATTCGTTTTACGCACCGGAAATTGATATATTCAAGGCCGTGCAATCTTGGGTGAAAGCAAACCCGGATCTCGATGCCAGCGGGGTATTGGGTGCGTTTGAACAAAGTCTTCCGTATTTTTTCGCATGCTTCTGTGAAATATAATGGTTGGAGAATCATCGTCGATCACAATTCTGCGATTATCCATTACGCGAGAAAGTAGAAGGAAAATTTATGTTTTTTTCGCATTTCGTTGAATCGCCGTTCAGGTCAAGTGAGGCTGTGCCTTATAGCGATAACGGATCTGCTCAACGTCGTAAGACCAACCGGTCTCGTCTCACCAGAAGTGATTCTCGACGCAATCGCTGTTCGTACGCAAACGCGAAATTCGGAATTAACTTATCGCGGACGTTTGCTCCTCGACGAAAATGTTGCTCAGCCGAGATACGGAGCTCAAGTATTAAAGGGGGAGATGCGAAGCTTTCTCCTCGACGGTGATACTCACAGTTACGATATGGAAAGAGGGTAAAGCTTGGAACTTATGAATAGCAAAATTTCGATATACAACGCTGAATTTTACTGCATTTTTAGCAGTATTTTCGATCTAACGTGCAACGACGTAAAATCAAATGTCAATTTTCTTTTTCTCAAGATATACTCGCCATGCTATATCGGATTCTCGTGATAACGGGATACTTATAAAATTGGGCACTCAGAGCATCATAAATCACATAATGATGCTGCTGTGGGATCGCGATATGCGTTCTTACTCTTATTACTTGGAGGTAAAGAGCATAAAAACTTGAAAAATCGTGACCTTTTTTGAATTTCTCGAATTGCCAATCCGACGAATTATATATCTCTGTCTTCAAGGTGTCGATCGATCAGAAAGACTGGGTGAGAATAATCGATTACTCGGAATACTTTTGTCGAAGCTGGCAGCATCTTTACTTCGAGCCGAGAGTAGCTCTTTTCATAAGAATCGTTGGTACGAACAATACCGTTAACAAAGTGAGTTACCCTCGAGAAAATGTACTTTCGTCAATCTTCGTTCGCGCCCGATTTTATGTCTTTATACTTTTTTTTTCCAAGGTATTTCACGTCGTGAGCTTTCAGGCGTATTACACGAATCATACGGTAAAATTGCAAAACGGTATTATCGCGCCGTCGCAAAATGTCGCCACGATGGAGAGAAGCGCGAGCGTCACAGAGGGAGTTTGCAGGTTCGCGATATTACGATTCTAAAATCACTGTTATTATTCTTCAAATATAATGTACGGTTATTAATTTTCCTCCACTTCCGGTGTTTTTTCTGTATCCAAGTTTCATGTATCAGTTTTTATTCCCTTTTTTCTTTTTAGATCACGAAATACTCTTTTGAACGGTGACACGTCGAATTACGATTGGGACAGCGGGTACACGTGTCATCAGCTCGGTTCCGGTTCCATACTCGTTCAGCTTGGTCAGCCTTACATAATTGACTCAATGCGGTAAGCGTTTTTTTTTTTTTGCTTCGACCGATCATCGAAATAATAATGAAAGTATCGGAATCAGAATTTATCGTGATTTTCGTACTGAATTACGTTTTCTTTTTTCAGTCTCTTGCTGTGGGACTGCGACGAACGTTCCTACTCGTATTACGTCGAAGTTTCGAGAAACTCGTGGGATTGGGTACGGGTCGTCGATAAAACCAAGGAAGCATGCCGTTCTTGGCAAACCTTGCGATTTCTTCCGCCTCGGCCGGTTGTATTTATTCGCATCGTTGGCACTCACAATACGGCGAACGAGGTACGTTCCGTAACTCATTTTTACACCTTCTTTTTTCATCGACGTTTTTTTACATGGACCGTGATAATTACGTTAGAGTTATCGCGAATTTGGAAATTTATAAAAAATTTTGCGAAATTCTGTAAACACGAAGGAAATGTCAACGACAAGCTTGGCATTGATGACGGATGTGTAATGTTTTTCATCGATTTTTTAAGGTCTTTCATTGCGTGCATTTTGAGTGTCCGGCTCGTCAGGACGCGGAGAACGATGCAAAGTCGCCGATGCGCAAGATCGAAAAAGCTCAAAGTACCGAACTCGACGATATTCCACCACCTCCGCCGCCGGAAACTGCTACGGAGGCGGTAAATATCGATGATGACGATAATGGCTCGAACCACGATTCCGCAGCGTCAGCCGCGGTAGCCTAGATGTCGCACACGCGAATTTATTTAATCTTCGATCATTCTAAACGCGCATGATCCCGACGTACACAAGAGACACGCTCGCGCAAACGAATAACACGAATATCGCATCGTTCAAGGCACTTGAGAGGAAAAAAAGCAACTTTCTTCATTCTCGAATGATCGTTAAATTAGAGCGCAAGTGTTTGAGACTGTTCCAAATCTGCTGAAGATGAGATAAGAAGACGAAATTTGTATACGAGATTAATGTTGTGCTTTTTAAAAAATGGAATTATCAATCGATCACGAGGTTCATTGATTTTCTCGGATGGAATGGAATGTGTAATTTATTTAATTGTGCGAAAAAGCAAAAATTTCGTGGGAAAAATGAAACGCACGGGAATTCTCACCGATAATGGCGTTTTTCGAGAGGGGAGGAGGTGCTTGGTTCATCAGTATTTTGTCAATGTAAAGTTCTAACACGTCGCTTGCTCCTATGTCTCTCCTGTTGGTGTATCGGAATTACGGATACTGCGAGGGCGAAAAAATGAAATTATTAGGAACTTGTGTAAATATAAGACGCGTATAGAATGTTTATTTTTCTAGTCTCCTCCTTACGGTGAGAATACGTTACCGAACAGCTGTATGAATTTAATATAAGAATGAATAAACACGAAAATTATTGTATCGCGCTGTTGAGGAAAAAGAAGCAAGTTTACAGCACGTTACTGACTGCCTCTTTTCAAAACTCCCGCTTAAATTTTCCTGCGACGGTCGATATTGCTTGTTTTACAAGCTTTTTTAACGTTTGATTACGATTCTATTCAAGCTTATTAATTTGTTTCGTAGCTTTGTTAAAATATGAATTAACGGGCATCAAGCTCAGCTGTTCGACTCAGAATCGAGGGTATCGCCTCTCGCGGTAGCAGAGCGCGATTCTGTGCCACTAGTAACGAGCGCCTAGGTAACGAGGCTATCTTTCCGCTCCACAGCAATGTCGGGCGGGTAAACGGTCTCGCAGGCGCAGACCTACCGCTCGACGCTGGCCCGGAGAGGCTATCTTTCCGCCCTACAGCAATGTCGGGCGGGTAAACAGTCTCGCAGGCGCCGTACTACTGCTCGATGCTGGCGCGGAGAGGCTATCTTTCGGCTCTACAGCAATGTCGGGCGGGTAAACGGTCTCGCAGGCGCAGTACTACCGCTCGACGCTGGCCCGGAGAGGCTATCTTTCCTCTATGCGTGGTTATATTTTGATGGAGTTGTCGATCGTTCTTTTCATTTGCCACTACTTTGAAGGAATACATTTTATAAAAAAACTGAACACAATTTTCCGGAAACCGGAAATGAAACATCTTGTTCAGAGTCGTTTCCTCTATGCGTGATTAAATTTTGATCGAGTTGTCGATCGTTCTTTCAATCTGCCGTTAACCCTAAGGGGAAAAACTGAAACTAATTTTCCGGAAACCGGAAATGAAGCGTCTTGCTCGGGATCGTTTCCTCTATGCGTGGTTAAATTTTCATCGAGTTGTCGATCGTTCTTTCAATCTGCCGTTAACCCTAAGGGGAAAAACTGAAACTAATTTTCCGGAAACCGGAAATGAAGCGTCTTGCTCGGGATCGTTTCCTCTATGCGTGGTTAAATTTTCATCGAGTTGTCGATCGTTCTTTCAATCTGCCGTTAACCCTAAGGGGAAAAACTGAAACTAATTTTCCGGAAACCGGAAATGAAGCATCTTGCTCGGGATCGTTTCCTCTATGCGTGGTTAAATTTTCATCGAGTTGTCGATCGTTCTTTCAATCTGCCGTTAACCCTAAGGGGAAAAACTGAAACTAAATTTCCGGAAACCGGAAATGAAGCGTCTTGCTCGGGATCGTTTCCTCTATGCGTGGTTAAATTTTCATCGAGTTGTCGATCGTTCTTTCAATCTGCCGTTAACCCTAAGGGGAAAAACTGAAACTAATTTTCCGGAAACCGGAAATGAAGCATCTTGCTCGGGATCGTTTCCTCTATGCGTGGTTAAATTTTCATCGAGTTGTCGATCGTTCTTTCAATCTGCCGTTAACCCTAAGGGGAAAAACTGAAACTAATTTTCCGGAAACCGGAAATGAAGCATCTTGCTCGGGATCGTTTCCTCTATGCGTGGTTAAATTTTCATCGAGTTGTCGATCGTTCTTTCAATCTGCCGTTAACCCTAAGGGGAAAAACTGAAACTAAATTTCCGGAAACCGGAAATGAAGCGTCTTGCTCGGGATCGTTTCCTCTATGCGTGGTTAAATTTTCATCGAGTTGTCGATCGTTCTTTCAATCTGCCGTTAACCCTAAGGGGAAAAACTGAAACTAATTTTCCGGAAACCGGAAATGAAGCATCTTGCTCGGGATCGTTTCCTCTATGCGTGGTTAAATTTTCATCGAGTTGTCGATCGTTCTTTCAATCTGCCGTTAACCCTAAGGGGAAAAACTGAAACTAATTTTCCGGAAACCGGAAATGAAGCATCTTGCTCGGGATCGTTTCCTCTATGCGTGGTTAAATTTTCATCGAGTTGTCGATCGTTCTTTCAATCTGCCGTTAACCCTAAGGGGAAAAACTGAAACTAATTTTCCGGAAACCGGAAATGAAGCATCTTGCTCGGGATCGTTCCCTCTATGCGTGGTTAAATTTTCATCGAGTTGTCGATCGTTCTTTCAATCTGCCGTTAACCCTAAGGGGAAAAACTGAAACTAAATTTCCGGAAACCGGAAATGAAGCATCTTGCTCGGGATCGTTTCCTCTATGCGTGGTTAAATTTTCATCGAGTTGTCGATCGTTCTTTTCATCTGCCATGTAAATTCTATAAAAAAACTCAACACAATTTTCCGAAAACCGGAAATGAAGCATCTTGTTCAGAGTTGTTTCCTCTATGCGTGGTAAAATTTTGATGGAGTTGTCGATCGTTCTTTTCATTTGCCACTAATTTGAAGGAATACATTCTATAAAAAAACGGAACACAATTTTCCGGAAACCGGAAATGAAGCAACTTGTTCAGAGTTGTTTCCTCTATGCGTGGTTCAATTTTGATGGAGTTGTCGATCGTTCTTTTCATCTGCCACTACTTTGAAGGAAAATTATGATCGAAAAGAAAAACTCGGTTGAAGCCACGATTCGGAAGAACCTTTGCGTTGATGCCTGCGAGGCTTTCTTTCCGCTCTACTGCAACGTCGAGCGGGAAAACAGTCTCGCAGGCGCAGTACTACCGCTCGCCGCTGGCCCGGAGAGGCTATCTTTCCTCTCTTTAGCAATGTCGAGCGGGTAAACAGTCTCGCAGGCGCAGTGTCACCGCTCGACGCTGGCCCGGAGAGGCTGTCTTTCCGCTCTACAGCAATGTCGGGCGGGTAAACAGTCTCGCAGGCGCATTATTCCGCATTGTTACCGCTCGACGTTGGCCCGGAGAGGCTGTATTTCTGCTCTGCACTTCCCTTTCCGATGTGGTATGCACGGTGCTCTGCTCTGCAAAGTAGTGGGAAATGTGCGTAAAATTCGAAATAAAAAGAATATTTTTGGGATCGACAATACTGTCATGGAGGACGAAAATTGCCTCGGTTTTTCCATGATTGATTGCTAATAAACGAAAAAATTGCCACAAAAAAAACAACCAGAGCACCATTCTTCTCGGGGAAGAAAATTTACTTTTTATTGTTATTCATTCAATAATAGCATATTGTGCGAATCCGTCAAGAAAGTTTTTTAGTTTGTGGATTTACCACTTGGGGCTTCGTATGCTATCGCTTGATGCCCGATAACGGGCATCAAGCACAGCTGTTCAACTCAGAATCGAGGGTACCGCCTCTCGCGGTAGCAGAGCGCAACTCCGTGCCACTAGTAACCAGCGCCTTCAGCGGCAGTATTGTTAATCAAAGTAGGTACATACATTCAGTGCCGTGCTGCGAAGAAGGACCCTGAGAGCACGACTCGCGCGTGACGTCACCCGACGGCCCGCGCGAGTCTTCTAATAAATTGTTCACGCTTCACTTACACCCGTCCTAATGCCAAATGAATTATAATCCCTCTAAGTAAGCGGAAATATATTTATATTTGTATTATTATATTAATTCTCATACTTTCATCAAACGATAAAGCGTTATCCCCGAAAACAAGCCAATCATCCATCCGGCCGCGAATCATAAGTACCAGAAGGTGCACCTATTTCATAAGCAATGAGATGGTCCAGTTGGTAGCGTTCCTGACTTCGGTCCCCAGGGGCGCGGGATCGTTCCCCGCATCTAGTATTTTTTGACATTTTTTTTTATGGGGCAATTGTTCATTCGTGAAACACGCTCATTGAAAGAACAATTCGAGGAACGCGAACTGAAACAAAACTAGACGATTCTAGTGACATTTTTGTCAATACCGAGCCAGCGAAAATTAGGTTGGCAACAGTGATTTTAAATATTTTCACCGTTGAAATGATAATGGACGCTTTGCCGCGTTTGTCGGAAGAACGGCCAAGTTGTTGTTTGTGACATACACTCGCAGTTGACTTTGAGTGCAATTAATTCGCCGATATTTTATTCAAATCTCTCACTACCGTATGTACACATATCGCAAAGCTCGAGTGTATGACATCAAAACACGTTGTTCTTTCGTAAATTTTATACATTTTTTCGGTGCGAATGATCGAAACGCCGAGTCGTCAAAATGATCGAACCGCGGATAAAAGAATTTGTCATACCACTGGACAAAAATGAACTGTGCGAATCACACGCCGATAGGTATTCCGTCCGGGATGTCGTTCCAGCGGACGCTCTGGTTCAAGTTCTCGATGGTAAGCGAAGCAAGTTCGTTCTTTCGTTGTTACTCCGTTTTTTCGATAGAAAAACGGTGAAGATTCGTTTCATGTTTTGCACAATCATTTTTCCAGACACGAGGACAGCTTTACAAAACGACGGGCCGAATTTCATTCTACGACACTTTGATACTTTTTTCTCTGTCCTGCTGCATGGTAACAAGGTTCATTTTCCCCTGACGTTACGAGCCTTTGACAGAATTCTCAAGGGTACGCGATTTTCGCTCACGAGGTTCAAAAATATTTCCGAAATATACATCGTGTCTCATCGTCATTTATCGTTTTTCCCCCAGCCGTCAATTTATTGGTCGACGAGATGGAAGGTGCGTTTGACAAAGATGCAGAACTGACGGTAGAGGACAAATCGCGGTACCTCTGCATAAACAAAATGTACGCCTATCTTTTGTCCTCGCTGTCCTGTTACATCGAGGAATACGTCCACACAAACTCAAGCAACAGAGACAATGTTGGCAAAGTAGGCCTTGCACCGATCTCTCGGTTTTCTAAAATAAATTCAGTCAATTTACAGAAAAAATACGATAACGCGAATATCGATGGAATTTTTTGCCAACAGAAAAAAAAGAACATCAAGAAATCTGACGCGGAGGAAGAATGGGAAATGAGGCAGCAAAAGGCCCTTGAATGTATGTTCAAGTGGTTTCAGTTGCCGTTGCACAAACTGTGGACACCGCCGATCGTAGAAGACTCTTTCATATCGTAAGTTTTTAGTCAAATACGCTTGTCGAAAAAAAAAATCTGGTCAAACTTCCGTTTACGAGAATACATTCATTTTCAGGGTACAAACGCAATTTTGTTACAAAGTACTGGAACACAGCAAAGATGCCAAACAGAAGCACGTGAGAGAAACGATCTTTGATGCAAGTTGAAAAATCGTCTAATAGACCCTTACGCAATTTTATCGAGCTTTCGCATTAAACAATATTAATTCGACAAATACTACAGATTTTAGGGACTCTCATCAAACGTTACAATCACGGAATAACGTGCGTCATAAGGATAATTCAAGTAAGTTTCGACGTAAAGACATGACGGACATTTTATCGAAAACTACGAGAAGAGAATCGAACATCGTTCCGCGATCGTTTTATAAACGACAATAAACATTACAGTTGGTTCAATTATACGATTCTCTCGCTGCGCCTTTGGCTGCGGGCGTTGTACATATGGTATCGTCGAGGGGATGTCACGGCTTCGTCAAAGAAATGGTGCGTGAAATAAGCCAGAGCGAACCCGGCGAAGCTGATGCACGTAACATATCGGCGTTCCTGGAGGCCATGGCGTCATCGCAACCCGATCTCGTGCTTCCGGTTCTCGACAATATTATGGAATACACCGATAACGAGGTGATTAACATCGACCATCGACTCTGTCGGTTTTTGCGATAATTTTCACGTAGTTTTCATCGATGATCGACAGTTTTACGCAATGAGAAACTGCGCTCTCGGAGTAATGGAGGCCGTTGTCGGCGGTGCTCTAACGGGGGAAAAATTGGACGACGACAAACGCGAAAAACGCGACGAGTGCTTAAAGACGTTCGAGGACCATTTACTCGATATCAATGCTTATGTCAGATCGAAGAGTTTGCAAGTTTGGCAACGCTTGTGCTGTCAACGTGCGGTTCCGCTTCAGCGACAGTGCAGATTGCTGAAGCGGGTCACATTGCGTCTCGAGGACAAAAGCGCCAACGTGCGCAAACAGGCGCTTCAGTTGATACGCGCTTTGCTTCTGGAAAATCCGTTTGCCGCGAAGGTACGCACTGCTTGATCTACGATGTCAAATTTGCCCTGCGAAATTTCATCATTGTCTGCAATCGTAAAGAAAAAAAAAAAAAACATACGAACGATCCAAAGAACGGTCGTTTGGCTTTGATTAAAATTGGAATCCAAGTAATTTGCCGACATTTTTTCATCTTTCGTAGCTCATACCAAAGGAAATAGTCAAACAACTCGATGAAGCTACTGCGCTGTTGAAACGGCTGAAGGTCAATGTCGCGTCGATGAGCAAACGCGGTGATAGTTACAGATTGGAACTCTGGAACTCGCTCATGCCGGAAATACGAAAAGCCGTGAGCAAATCTTTCGCTCGAGATGCGGAAGACAGCGACAGTTCAGGCACGACATTTTTCGCTCAATCTTTTTTTTTTTTTCGCTGAAACTACTTTAAGAATTATCTGAACGAGATTCCATCGAAGCTTTCTCGGTAACGAGTTTCCGTCTTGCAACTGTGCGTATTTTTCGTTCGCCACAGACGAAGACGAGAGCGAATCGGAAAGTGAAACTCCGATCGATCCGGACGCCGTGTTCGAAGATATCCGTCAAATGCTTCTCATGGAGGAAGTCGTCGAGGCCGTTGCTTGTTTGAAGAAGACGTGCAGTCACGTGCCTGGCATGCCGAACATGTCGGGAATGAAGATCGAGGAAAAGGAAGACTGCTTCTTCGCGTGTTTGTTCAAGATTTTCGTACACTCGGAAGATACGCCGGAAAACAGCGGTGGAAGGGCGAGTACCGAGGAAGACACCCCCACGGAATCGGAGATAGCGAGACGCAAAGAATTGAAGAAACTGAAGGAGGATCTCGCGGCGCAAAAGAGGGCCGTTACGTATTTAGAGGCGAGTCCTGAAAATGTTCAAACGAAGAAATTTTCGGTTCGACGGTGAACGAGTATTTCACTTTTTTTTCCCGCCCCTCTCACCCCACAGAATTGCCTCGAATTTGCCAAGCAGTTGGAAAACGCAATGCCGATGGTGGAGAATCTGCTGTACTCCACGACCATCACCGACGCCGTCGAGGCTTGCGCCCTCCTTGGAACGGCTTACAAATTCGGCGTTCCGAATTCGAGAGACGGCATGCACAAAGCCATTTATCAGGTACTGAGTCGCGATCAATCGGTGCGAAATAACGTAGCGAAGGTCTACAAGGAGATTTATCTCGAGAGCAACGAAGCCAATCAGTCGTCGAGATTGAAAGCGTTGAATGCCGTGAACGGTCTTATAGAGCTTCTCAAGGGACTCAAAGCTGGTCAAAGCCCCGCTCTGGCCCAGCTTATCGCCGCTTGGCGGCAGAACGAGGATCTCGGTCCGACGGAAATTCAGGTTTTTGTTCCTCCATTTTCTCATCGTTCGAGATTACACCTTTCGCCGGATTTGGAGTCGAAATTTTGCAATTTTCTCGATATTCTTCTCTCAAGGTTATGTGGGAAATGTTTTCGATGAAAATACCGGATACTCGGCCGGACGACAGCAGAGCCGCTTTGATGATACTGACGATGGCGGCAACGGCCGAACCTGCCCTCTTCGCTCACGGAAATCTCGATGTTTTGATCAAAGTTGGTCTCGGCGCGCGCGCCAGAGGGGACCTTCTGTTGGCGAGAGACACTTGCAGAGCGTTCTTGACGATCAAGCAGACTTCCGGCGACTTTGAAAAGCCGCCTCTAAAGTTCGTATATTCTTCGTAAAGCACACGGAAATTAGTATCAATTTTACAGCGACACATTTATAGTTTATTCGTTAATTCTCATCACAAACAAAAAAACGCCCGAATTCGGGAAAAATGCGCAAAAGGAAATACCAATCGAAACTCGTAACTTTCCAAATCGCCATTCAGGTATCCCAATGATCATCAAATGTTTCGAGAAATCATGACGCTGATGATGGACTATTTTACGAGCACAAAAAACGATGGATACATATCGTTCGTTACGGACGCGATAAACGCTGTATATCACGTAAGAAAATTACCGACCGCGGTAAGAAATTCCATAATCGAGCGGTTTTCGCTGAGGGACGTTTTTTTTAATAATTTCAAGCTCGCCGATCAACCGGATGCCTTGATGAAGACCGTACTATTGGATATAACGAAAAAGATCCACGTCGACGTAGAATCGGAGATGGAATCGAGCAGAGTGTGTTACTCGAACGCTCATCTGTTGTCAAGATTGTGTTACATAATAGGTCACGTGGCAATTCGTCAAATGGTGCATCTCGATAACGGAGTGTACAAGGAACTCAAGAGACGCAACGCTCTGAGGGAGATGAAAAAGGGCAAAGGCTCGAAAACGATAGCGCCGGTGAATCAAGTCGGCAATCCGACCGCGACGCCGTCGACGTCGACCGGGCGTAAAGTGGCGACTCCCGCGAGCGCTCGACAAACCGTGCGCAACAAGGAGGTAAATTTTCAAAGAGCGACATTCGATATTTTCGTTGTTTGATGTTTAACGATAAAAACGCGGTGACGCGTCTCGCAGCAGGCGAATGTGACGACGCACGAGGATAACGGGGAGGAGGCGTTAGAGGGCGCCACCGCGGACGACACGGACGCCGAATTCATCATCGCCGCTCTGGACGGTGACATCGTGAACGGCGATGGAATTCTCTCGAAATTCGCGTAGGAATATCGACGTACTTTTTGGAAATTCGTTTACTTTTCGCATTCGCGTAAATTGTTGATCGATGATTGAAATTCGCAGAACTCTGGCGATAGACATCAGCACTCATCCGGAGAAATACAACGACAAACGGTTGCAAGTATGGGGAGCTTTGGCTCTGAGCAAGATGATGACCGTGAGCTCGTCGTTCTGCGTCGATTCGCTTCAACTTTTGGTGACGCTGATGGAACGCTCGCCGTATCCGGAAATCCGATCGAATATTCTCGTGGGTCTGTGCGATTTGACGACGCGTTTTCCCAATCAGGTCGAGCCTTGGACCTCTCACATTTACGGCAGGTAATCGCATCGATCGTAATCGCATTCTCAGCGGAGAGAAAACCGGAAGTTCATCGCAGCGTGGTTCGTCGATGAATAATCATAACGAACGTTTTTCAGACTGCGCGATGACGACGTTAATGTTCGACGCACCTGCGTGAGAATCCTGTCGAATTTGATAATGCGCGAGATGATTCGCGTCAAGGGACAAGTCTCGGCGTTGGCCCTCAGTATAATGGATCCCGATGAGCAGATTCGCGCCAATACCAAACAATTTTTCAAAGATTTGTCGCAGAAGGGGAACGCGTTGTACAACGTCATGCCGGACATCCTGTCTCGACTCACCGATCCCGATCTCAAACTCGACGAGAATCACTTTCAAGAAATTGTCAAGTCAGTACTTTCGTCGAATCGCACTCTAGAATCTGAAATATCATCATTATTATTATCGCTCAACACGAGAAACGGCGATGAGGAAACAAGGACGATTCGTTTTACAGATATATTTTGGGATTGCTGCAAAAGGAAAAGCAGATCGACGCGATAATCGACAAGCTGTGCTCGCGCTTCATACTGGCAACGACCGAACGTCAATGGCGCGATCTTTCTCACTGTCTCGCTCTTCTCCCGTTCAGCGGAAAAAGTGAGTTGAAAATTGGCGTGAAAACACAAAAAAAAAACGCGAAGTTATCGAAAATTTACCGAATTGAAATGAATTCGCAAAACAGGCATACGAAAGTTGGCGGAGAGCTTGCCGCAACTCAAGGACAAGATACACAACAAATTGGTACGAAAATCGTTGCAGACGATAATCGAGCACACGAAGAAGAAGGTCGAGGCGAAAACCGCGTGTCTCGAGCTCGAGGAGAAAATTCAAGATTTGTTGAAAACGACGGAGGAACCGACCGAGGGATTGGACGATCGGGCTATAATGCCACCGCCGCCGGTGCCCAAACTGCAAACGAAATCGCGCAGACGGCAAACGCGAAGGCAAAGCAGCAGCAGCGACGAAGAATCCGAAGAGGATAACGTCAACGAGGAAGAGAGCGATTCCGACGGTCAACCGACGAAGGGTGAAACATTTTTCAAATTCTGATCCTCCAAAAACGAATAAGAAACGATAATTTCACGATTTATATCGCCGCGCAAACTTGCAGAGATGAAAACTCCGAGCGCGAAGAAGGGTAAAGCTCGGGGCGCCGATAGTCTGAGGGTTCAGAACTCGAGTTCAGATTCCGATGAGGAGGATAATGTTAAAACGCCGAGAAAAGCGGCAAAGACGCGTAAGTTCCTCCCCGAGTTGTTCTTTGAAAATATTATCGGTAAAATAATAATAATAATAACAATAACAACAGCCGCATCGAGAAGTTCCAAGAGGAAAAAACCATCGCAATCACCGACGCAAACTCCAACTCCAAGTCGGCCGAAATCTAAGAGAAACCGACAACCGGAACCTGCCACGCCCGACACATCGTTGGCAATAACATCGCGCAGAAGGTCCGCGAGAAAATCTGCATCCAAACGTTCTTGATTTTGCGACAACGCTTCGATCAAGGTTTCGATCTTTTTTTAGGTTTTTTTTTATTGAAAAAAGGAGACATAAAGCCGACAATGAACACAGTAATCGTATTAATGGCTTTTTTCACTGTTTTTGCTTCGTTTTTCGTTTTCCTCAAGGTAGATCTCGACTGGCGCTACGCTTAAAAGTCATCGTACGCACCTCGCTCGTCGGAGAAGACGTCCTGGGTTGCGCACCGGATGACTGTTTGCAGGATGGTTTTGTATTGCCGAAGAACGACGAGGAGGAACCAGCGGGCGTTGGGCTCTGCGAAAGCGAGGCTCTGTCGTCGTTCATCGATTTTTCGCGTTCCAATCGTTGTTTGCTGAATTTCCCCATTCCCGGACGGTAAATCTCCATCGCCGGTCGATCCTGTGAAAACCATTTTTTTTCTTTCAATCATTCTCGGACGAAACAAGCGAAATCACCAAATTCCACGCAATGATCGAGGCGAGTCGGTGAAAAAAAATCAAACAAAATAAAAACCAAATGAGATTTACAAAATCGTTGCTCTACGTTCAAGTCGTAATTTCCAAGTTGACATGTACATATCAATGTATGTATATAGTTTTTATATCTTTCTCACAATGGCGGCAATAAACTAAGCAATTAATCAATCGTCGTTAATTAATTAGGCCACACGGCCTTTTTGTACCACACGGATTCTTAATAATAAGAAGAGATATTGTTCCTATAATGGTGTAGATTAAATAAATAGACGGATCAATCAATTTGTCCAAATTATTTTGCGATCCAGGACACTCGGTGATATTTTATTAAGTACGTTGATTAATTATTGAAATAAATCATTAAAGTTCTCACCTTGTTGCGAATCCTCCGTTCCAAACGCGGATCTTTCTTGTTTTTAATCTTGTAGTGATTATCCTTCTTTCGTAAATTATCCTGTTCCCCACCGTCGAGAGACTTGTGGCGTCTGAGACGACTCCCGTCTCCGCCGCCACCCTCGGCTCCGCTCTCCAACGAGCTTCGTCTCAGCACGATTTTCCCATGATCCTTCGTTAACGAGCACTCGCGATCGTCGTCGTCGATGCTGTCGCTCTCGTGAAACTTTGACCTCCCGGCGATTCCGTCTCTGACGAAATCTTGCTGATAGCTCGCCTCCTTCGACGTCCTCGATGTTTCTACAATCGCAAAAAAAAAAATGCACGACAATGAAAAAATGAAAAAACCGACTTTGCTGACATTTTCATGCAAATCGTCAACGTTTTCAACGCGTAAGACTAATATTGTAACGAAATTTTCCAAAAATGATGTTGAAAACATCGTCAAGCCCATTTTCTCATACGAGAAACTTCACGTATGTTTCTTTTATACATGTTTGCATAAAAGTGATACGCAGCGTGTATCGATGTTTATTTATAAATGATAAGATATATCGATGTTAAGATAATCGAGTAAAATGCAAATGAGTATTTGACTGATTCGTGCCGCTCGAGTTTTCCATCGGACGTAACTTTACCTCCAGCTAAATCGAGCTCCAGTCGAGATCTCGGTGTTTCGTCGTCCACGGGGTCGTTCCCCCTGCTGTTGGAATTAACGATCGAATTTTCATCCGGAGATGTCGCGTCGAGTATCATCGAATTCGCAGGAATTTGCGAAGAGTCTACATTTTTCTCCCTCTTGTTAAAGTTCTCGCGTTCCTCCCTCTTGGCGCTGACGGATTTGCTCGAATGTCCCTTGGCGTCCCCACCTCCACCGCCCTTCTTGCTCTCGGCCAATTTTTTCTTCTCCAATCTCATTTTTTCGTAGCTCTTGCCACGTTTCTCCTCGATCTTGCGTTCCCTCGACTCGAAAACTTCCTCCCTCGACTCGTTTTTCCTATCCTTCTTCGCGTATTTGCCCTCGTATCTTCTCTCGTCCTTCGCGTTTTCCCTCTCCTCGAACTTTCGATCTTTCGCCTCCATCGTGTCCTCCTTCGTCTCCATTTTTCTCTCCTTTCTCGCGTACTTGTTCTCGTACCAGGTCTGCTCTCTCGCGGCATCGCGGTCCTTGTCGTCCCTCTTACCGTGAGATCGTTTCTCCTCGTTTCTCTTCTGATGCTTCGATTCTCGGTTCCTGTCGTCGCATCTCTCTCTGTTGAACGCCTGCTGCTGTTTTCCCTGCGATTTTCCATCCGCCCCGCGACCGCCGCCAGTCTTCTCGCGCCCTTTGTCGTCCCTCTTGTTCCGCGCTTTCGCGTCCTTCGACGTTTGCTTCTCGTCCTTGACGGTGTCCCTCGCGTCGCGATTCGACTCTTTCTCCATTTCGGGATTTTTCAAAACCTGCGAGGCGAGACGAAACGAAAAATGTGAAAATGTGCAAATTTCCGACAAACGCAGCGCGATTCGCCCGATTGATTGCTCAAACGGAGAATCATCGTAGAAATTATCAAGTCTCACGATGAATTTGCTTTTCTCCAAAGTTTCTCGACGATACATCGATAAATGGTTTTTCGAAATTCTATATATTCATGAAATAAGGCGGTATCGTGTGAATGTATCGGAGAATCACTCCTCGAGCGATCGTATCTTCTTTTGATCGGATTGTAAAAGCAAAATTTAAATAGTAATAAAAAATGTCATCAGCATGCATCATCTTCCGTTTCGAGTGTTTTTTTTTTAATCGCAATTATTCTCCCTCCGATCGGGTACTGCGCTGCAGCTCTTTGATTTCGGGATCGATACGGACATTTCGGAAATAGCGGATACTCTACTTTCCCAAACTTGACGAAGATTCGTCGAGCGGATTTTCGTCGGTAGCGCTGGAAAAAAGTTACAAATTTGTTTCTTTTTTTTTTGTTCATTCTCCTCGTTTTACTGCATTGAATCCCGCAATTGATGCCAAATGACGTTAATCGCGATGAAAATAATATTACTCTTTAAGCGCAGTCGACATCGCTCGTGTCCGCCGTTAACGAGCCGTCGAGAAAATTCAATCTCGCTGCCTCTTCTAACGGCGTTATTGTCACGGCAATAAACAATTCCACGTGACTCGTCGTTAGATTTTTTAACCGTTCTACGATAAGACTTTCCTCCCACGATAAAATCGATCGTTTTCCTACAATTATGCTTTTCCACGGGCTTATCATTTTCCATTTTACGTCCTTTCTTCTCGCAACGAATCTCCGCGTTCGCGTGGGATTTATTTTTCGAGTTAGATCGCGTTCGATCCTTGGACGAACTTTCGTCGAACGAAAAATCGACGGTTTTTGCATTCGTCATACTCGGATCGTGCGTCGAGGAAGAACATTTTTCCTGACACCTGGTGAACTTTGTCGTTCGATACTTGTGCTGCGGATTTTTTCAATGCATCATTTCAAATTCACATCATCGGATAATATTGAAAAATACGATATTTGCAATCGCGAAAAAACCCGCGAGTTTCTTCGATATTCAACGGGACGAATAATTCTTTTTGAAGAAATACATTTTCACCTGAAAAAAAACCGAATTTTTCGCGTCCGAGAGTCTACGAGTTAGGGTCGACTTACCTTGGATATCGTCGGCTCGTCCTTCGCCCGACGCCTTTCCAGGTCCCTGCGCCGTCGTTCTTCTCGTTTCTCATCTTTTAGTCTCTGTTTCTCTTGTTTCCGCTGTTTGAGGTATTCGAGAAGAGGCGTCGTCGTTACTTTCTTCAAAGTATCTTTGCAAAGATTAAATCATCTGATTAATACATTTTTACGCAATAATGTGGTGAACATTTAGAATCGCGCCTTCCGCGAGAACCTCGCGAGAAATCTTTTTACGAACGAAAAAAAACCACAAAAGTGTAAAATTTTCAATAATTCTATGGCCTTGGACCTTTTTCTGCTTTTTTCATAAAATCGCCGTTCTAAATATTCTCTAATAGCGTTAAAGCGGTATCGAAAAATAAGGCAAAAATGAATGAACACGCTCACTGTCGGCAGGCTGATACGAATATTCCGTCTTTGGTTGAGCCGTCGCGGAATCTCCCTCCAAACTCTGTAGACTCTCGAGAAAGCTCACGTAATAAGGATCCGTTTCTATGCTGCCGCACTTGACGTCCTTCTTCTTGCTGGCTCTTTTTTTGGGTAGCCTCTGAAACGGGGCAAATTCCACGACAGCCGGATATTCGGTGCCCTTGGAATCGACGAATACGTAATTGTCGAATTTCTCGCGAAATATGAATATATCGCGTTGATCGATGAAATTAATGTACGCCCGTGAGAAGGCGTACTGGCCGAGCGCCATGTCAGCTCTTACGAAGTAAAGATAATCGTGCTCCGGCAAGGGCGATACTTGCTCCATAAATTGACCTTGAGTCATGGAAGGTGGTAATCGTCGTATGACGACCTGACGAAACAGACAAAAGAAACGACGATGGAATTTATCAAGGAGACGCCGTCAAACGTTTCGCAGTGACATCGATACGAAACATAACCTCGAAATGCAACGGAGAAAAACGAATCGGTCGTACGGGCGAGTAGGAGAAAAAGCTTACTTTGGTCATTGCTCGACATTTTTCTTTCTTGACGTCGCGATTCTTAACCGCCGGCTCTGGCGTATTTATTTGACTCTCAGCCTGGACCAAAGGGCTGCTTCTCGTGCTGCTGCTACTGCTCTCGGTTTGATGATTTTCCTCAGTCATTCTTTTTTCTCGCATCTGATTACCGATTCTCCTGAGTGTCACGGTAACCCTCTCGATATCGCTTGTTTATCATGTAGATACACACAAGCGCGAAATTGTAATTTACGATTTATGTACGCTCGAGACGCGAATTTCTTACTTCTCGCTTGCCTCTTTTTCAAACGAATTCCGAGTGTGTGTTTACGCGCGGCGGGTAACTGGTGTGCGTTTTGTGGCGGACGCGATTTTCTTACATCCGTGTCTGTGTGCTACACTTTGTTGTTACGCGCGCGCGCGCGGCGATGTGCAGCTTTCGCAAACAGCTGATAGTTTATTTTTAATACCGCAACATGGCGTTACTTTTCTACAGCGATGAGAAAAATCAGATATTCTAATCTTTCTTTTTCCTATATCTCCTATAGATACTCTTTGAAAATGTTGAATCTCCGAGACACCAGCTTCCGGTTGAGGTCGATAATGAAAAGATCGAAATCCAATTAAAATTTCGCCCCAAGTGTAAGACCCGTTTTTCGATATTGGCGTAATCCTCGATTCATTTAAAAAAAACAATTCGACTCCCATGTTAAAAACGTTAGTTTGAAACATCCGTCGTACGTTCAGTTTCGCACACGAGGGAAAAGAGGGTAAAATAAATAGACGGACGAGTATTTATTATTTTTTTGTAATCTTTTTGAAAGGAAAAATTATCATCTTAAAACTCGAAGAAAAAACCTTATCACGATCGCCGTTCGAAAGCAACGGACGTCACGTGAATCGTTTTACAAATTCGCCAAGTTGACCCGCTTGTTGTCAACGGGGTCGAGAAAAAACAAAATTCAGTGCCTTGTTTTCCTATTTTTTTTTCCGTTTTTTTTTTCACATTTTCCATCTCGTACTCAACCGGTAATTCGAGGATCAAATTGAATGTCAAACGCAAGGACGTGGAAAGTTTCGAAGGGTTAAAAAAAAAAATAAAGTCTTTCCCCGATATGAAACGAGAACCGGAAATAATAATAATGCTGACGTCGCGCCGAAATCGCATCAATACGAGAGTTTAAGTATAAGAGTTTAAGGGAAATTCAACGCAAAGGAAAAAAAAAAGGTAAAACAAAAAATAAACGAAGAGAAACCTAATGTTTGAGAAAATGTGGGAAGGGAGGAGTGGGGGGAGAAAAATTAAGTAAATGATCGGGAGATAATCGATGTTTTGGAAAGATTACTCCTTCTTGACGGCCTGCTTGGCCTGATGAGCCTGGAGTACGGCAACGGCCTCCTCGACCTTGGCCTTCAGAGACTCGCTGTGCTCGAGCATGTGAAGCAATTCCGAGTTGTCAATCTCGAGAAGCATACCGGTGATTTTGCCGGTCAATTGCGGATACATGCATTGTATAAGTGGGAAAAGACGTTCCCCGAGCATTTGTTTTTGTTCCTGAGGTTGGGCGGCCGCCAGCATCGACGCCGTCAACGGTTCTTGACCCTGTATATGAACCGCCTGTTGCACCGGCGCCGAAGGTGGATTCACCATCGGATGAGGTGGATTTCTCACATTCATGTTGTACTTGTAATTCGCGGTACGATTTTGAGGCGATACACCGACCGCGGAACTGGCCATCGAACGATTCTGCATGTTCGCGCCGCCGACTGCTTGTTGGCCTGTGTAATTTTTTTTTTTTTTAACGAACAAACAAAGGAATTAGTATATTCGACAAAATAGAACGACGATTTCAATGCGTGAAGACGGAAATGTGGAACAACGCTCGAAAGTTATCAAGAAATCGTTTGAAACGGTCGAGACTTTCAACAAAATAACAAAGATCAACGACGAATGGCATGTATTTGAATAAAAATCAGTTTCGCGGACGTGTTTAATCGGCAGGGTATTTTGTCAACGCGTAATTTCACAGAACGAGAATGTTTCGAGATTACGGCGTTATCTTATCGGGCTTCTGTCGAATTTTCGAGTATCTCAAAAATGTATCGTATCACCGCAGATGGAGCATCGTGGAATAACGTGAAATAAAATTGACGAGAAAATCGAGTCTCTCGCGACAATCAACGACGACCAAAGTCCCTGCTGCCGCGAGTCGAATATTTTACGGGAAAGTGAAAGGGCAAAATTGACGATAAAAATGATCGTTGTATCACCTGTAATCGGTCTGGCGGAGATGGCGTTGCGCATACCGCCGGCTTGAGCGGCAGGCGCCCTCGGCGCTGCTCTGAAGGGTCCCTGCATAGCGGAAAAGCCGGTGTTGCCGGTTTGCGCGTTGGGGCGTACTTGATTCGGCTGCGCCGGCCAGCGTGGTGTTGCGCGCATCTGCGCCATTTGAGCCGGGCCGTAAAATCGTTGCGTCGGTGGTAACGTCGGTACGAAATAATTACCAGCACCTCCAGACTGATACATCGGGCCCATTTGTTGCATGCGCAAGTTCGACATGCGCTGAAGATACTGCGAGGCTAGATGGGCCTTGCGGTCGTCTTTGCGCTGCGCAAGAGCCACGTACAACGGTTTTGTACCGACGATACGACAGTTCATCTCGGTAACGGCTTTTGTTGCCTCTTCCGCTGCCGAGAAGCACACGAAACCAAAGCCCTTGCTTCGTCCATCCTCGAGCATTACTTTGGCCGATGTTATCGTACCGAATTGCGTGAATTCCTTGCGCAAACGCTCGTCGTCGATCGTATCGTCGAGATTTTTAACGTAAAGGTTGACACCCTGATAACGATTCATCCGCTCGTTCTTCAGTTCCTCGAATTTCCTCTTCAACTCTTGCTGACGCTCGGCTTTCTTTTGTGCGCGTCCGACGTACATGCATTTACCCTCGGCGATCTCTTTACCGTTCAACTCGATAACGGCCTGTTCCGCCGCGTCCGGATCTTCGAAAGCGACGAAGCCGAAACCGCGCGATTTACCATCGTCCTTGCTCATCACTTTGTGACTCGTTATCGTACCGTATTTCTCAAACATCTCCTTCAGCTTTTCGTCCGACATGTCCTCGCCGAAATTCTTAACGTATACGTTGGTGAAGAGCTTGGCCTTCTCGCCCAATTCCTTTTCGCGCTCCTTGCGCGGAATGAATTTACCCACGTATACCTGAATGCGGAAAAATTTATTAAATCGTCATTCGGACGGAGACGAGCGATCGTCGGAGATAAAGCTACATCCTCGCCGATACTCACTTTCTTTCCGTTGAGCAACATTCCGTTGACTTTTTCTATGGATTTGTTCGCCGCCTCTTCCGTCTCGAAGTGTACAAAGCCGTAACCCTTTGACATGCCATTTTCGTCCTGGGCGACTTTGCAACTCAGTATGTTGCCAAAGGCGGAGAACGTGTCGTACATCGCTTTATTGTCTATGCTCTTGTCCAAATTTTTGATAAACACGTTTCCGACTCCCGACCTTCTCAGAGACGGATCGCGCTGAGACCACATTATGCGAATCGGGCGTCCCTTCAGCATATCGAAGTTCATGGTGTCCAAAGCTCGTTCGGCTGATAATTAACATGATTTACAAATAATCACGTGTCACTAATTGTGGTTATTTGAATTTAAAAAATTATTCAAATCCAAGAAAGAGATCTCAAGGGAAAGAATTTTTTGCCTCTCGTGTACATGTAAATTCATGTGCATTATCGCGAATCAATAGAAAAAATATGTGAAAACATGTTTTTCGGCATCGTATTTCCCCTCCCCCCCCTTCCCGCCGCTCATCAAGGAGGATGACGAATTCACGAGTTTCCGGTTTGGCAAACGCAAAGTTTGGACGCCACGATGACGATGACCGCCATTACGGTGGGAAAGGTAGGGGGCGCGGGGGAGCAAGGGGAACAAAAGATAAGGAAGAAAGAAAACTTCCAATATGGAAGCACGGTCGCTCGTGCACGTGTCGAGAATGCGCAAACGCTTCGAAATCTTTCGCCACATGTCCGACCGCGCGTTATCGAGGAATGGAAAAACGGAAAAAAAAGACTCGACTCGATTTTACTCGATGGAAAGTTTGTTTAGGATGATGAACAATTTATGGATGGACGAATTACTCACCATCTGCTGGTTGTTGAAAGTTGACGTAGGCATAGCCGAGGGAGCGTCTTGTAATGACGTCGCGACATACGCGTATCGATAATACCGGACCAGCCGATGAAAATTTTTCAAAGAGCATCGCCTCGGTTATCTCGGATTGTAAGTCACCCACGTAAAGAGACGCCATCGGATAATTCGGTGCGCCGGGATTCATGTTTGCGCTCGTACGATAAAAATTCAACACACAACACTTTTTCTTTTATCAATCCTCACGTATTTCGTCAGCTTTTACAGCGTTAATTTCACCTCGTAATTGCGGAAAGTTGATAACAGAGAGTGAGAGAGAGAGAGAGAGAGAGAGAATGGGAGGCGTGCGGAATACTTTGAAACGCGTGTGAGGAAAAAAAAAATGACGTTACGTTTTCTCCTTCAATATGGCCCTTGATTTCACGCCGATGTTTCACTCGTATTACGTCGCGCACGTTTTGCCTCGGATCTTTCAAACGCAAAAAAAGGATTACTCGGTCGTTCTTTCACGTATATTTTCTTTTTTACGGTTTTTTCGTCTTTTTTTCTTTTTTCTGCTTTTCTTGGTTCACGTTTTAACACTTAAACTTTGCGGTGTTGCTGTTGCGGTTTTTTCGTCTACGGTTTTTCGATTTTTTTGGTTTTACGTTTTTTTTTTCGTCTTTTTTGTGATTTTTTTTTATGATTTTTTAATTTTTTATTTTTTTTTGTAGAAGAGTTATATTTCACGAATGGAGGTGGGTTGTGTGACCTATTTTTTGTTTAAAAAGGAGACACAACCGCACGTGAACACAACTCTACTCTTAATGAGGAAGAGGCGTTGAAAGTAGTCCGGACTACGCTTATATACCTGACCGCATTGCAACGATTGCAACGCTCAATACGCCACGGTCAAATAGTTCCATGGTTTTACCCCTCCCGCTGGCGTGTGTATGACACGACAAAACCCGACCAACCGCCAATCAATTTCTATTGGTCGCTCTCCCCCGCCGCCCGTAAATCGAACGAACAACTGGACAACGCGCGCGCGGCAATTGTCACGTATACCCAATCGCAGCGGACGTTGCATTTTTTTCCCCGCCATCTATACGACTTATAGCTCGCAATTAGTGTTTTGTTCAGCTCTCTAAATTATTGTTTGCCAGAGATTTTTACTGCGTCGCTATCTGTATGCCGTTTTATCCTATTTTCCGTTACCATTTTTCACGAACAACCTCTTTGTCGATTATCTTTTTTTATTAATAAACCATAGGCTCGATGCTCGAATAACATTAAGAAATTGCCTGTGCGTTAAATTTATGCAACGAAATTTACCGGAAAACTGTGTACTTTCCGAAACATCTTCCGGTTTGCGTTTTTTCCCCGAAGTTTTGATTACGGAATGTACCAGTAGCGCCATCTTTCGGTTTCAAATTCTATTTCGACCGTCGCTCGCATGCGCGGAAAGAACCCTTATCTCTCACACAACACAGGACATGCTAACCTCGTTTGCCGAACAAGGCCCCTGACTCTGCAGACGACGTTGTCATCGAAAGAATTGAGCAGACTCTTCGCTCGTTCTTTTTGCAAAAGTCACTCTATTCGTTATGGCTGGAACGCCGCGACATTTTCTCATCAGTGAGTCCTTTGGAAGAAACGTTTCATCGAAACAATTGCGCTATAATTCATTCTCACAAAACTGCATACCCGAATTCTGTTACATAACGTATATTATGCTGTTTTAGGCCCGGCATTCAAAAAGTGGGCTTACAATTTATCGGGTTTCAACAAATACGGTGAGCAAACGAATGAAACGCGGGCTGAATTCTCAAAAAAGGAAACATTACATCGATATCGATGTTATTAACAGGTTTGATGAGGAATGACATTTTGTACGAAACACCGATAGTGAAGAAAGCTCTGGACAGATTGCCGGAAGACCTGCTGGATGCTCGCAACTTCCGTATTATAAGAGCTTTGCAGCTATCGTGTCAGAAACAAATTTTGCCCAAGGAACAGTGGACAAAGTTCGAAGAGGTAACAATCGAGAGAAACAGAGCAGTAAAAACATTCAATGCAACAAAAAAAATATTGATTTTCTCGTGTTTTTTGCCTTTTCTTTAATTCAGGATGTTAAATATCTGGATCCTTACATAAAGGAGGTGGAGAAAGAGATTAAGGAGCAGGAACTATGGGATAAGGAGTAGAGCGAATGATTCGCGACCTTCCTCAGCGTAACCGATCGATTAGCTAATATTAAGTGGTATCGTTTATTTTATTCGACTTGATATATTTGCCTTTTTTTTTTCTGAAACGATCATGTAAATTATACTCTACTGGCAGAATACAATATATTCCTTCCAGCTGTGTACGTGAGTTTTTCTATCTTTATTCAAAAATCAGAGTTCGTCGAGTTAGACTGCATTTTCTTCTAGCGATTATTATCGATTATTACGCAATTGCGAGAGAAATTGCTGCTAAACGTCACACTCGATATTAGTCGACAATTACAATCAGCGAGTGGGATTAAAAATGATTCATTATCGCATCTTTCGCGTCATCTCGATAATTATACTCTTTATCGTGCACTTGTGATTCGTTATTGTCGCTGCTTGAAACATCCCCATCGGAGATTTACTCTCGAATTACGATTTTAGTTAAAAACGTCAAGTTCCCATGGTGAATTTCAATGCGTAAGTGGACGGAATCTCACGGGTAATTTTGAACGATTTTTATCTCAATTCTTTGATAAAAGTATATTTTTAACGCGTTGAATTATTCTGATTCTCCGGGGGGTAAAAAGAAATTCCCTACGAAACCGATGAGGGGTAAAATCGCAGCGCAGGCGGGAAATATAGGGAACGTAAGAACATCCCCTTTCCGGTTTCCGTTCAAAACGGTGAAAGTATAGATATATAGATATACCAGCAGTCCAGGGGTTAAATCAATATTCTCATCCCTCCACGAGCGTATTCGCGATCCCCAGAGCCCTTAGCAAATCGAGATTTTCCATTTGGCAAACGAGAACGTCGTTGCCAACGTCCTCTTCCACTTCCGTCTTGTTATACGCCTCGTTATATCGTCTCATCGATAAAATTCTTTGATTTTATAATACTGATAGTATACATTAATCGAAAATAGATTGTTGCATCGTAGATCGATATTTTAACTGTGTAATCGGAAATAACGCTCGATCCCACGGGGTTTTGAGTTATTTTTCTTACGTTGTAACGTGAACAAGTCGCAGCCGGGTAACGGACAAAAAAAAACGTGCTACGATCTTCACAAAAGCGCATTGTGGAACTCGCAACGAGAGGATGCGTTATTCAGCGGTAGGTGCAGAAAATTTACCCGATTTTCGTCCAACATGTGCGTTATGTTTTATAATGAAATTTGTTTAAACATTCCGCGTTTGAATTTTAGTAAATATCGATTTACGCATGTATATAATCATGGGTGTTATCGATGCACGTTGCATTTTTTTCGCCAATGGCGAATATAACTCGTTACTAAGTTGCAAAATATTCTCATCTGAGAAGAAACATGAAAAAAAGCATTGTTCAATTTCTCCCTCCGTCAAGCTTTCTCCTTCATACATAAAACATATGATATTGCTACTACACGTAACATACATGTGTCTCGCAATTATATGCGATAATAATGCAGTTGTAAAATTCTAGAGAAATTAAACGAAAAAGTCGATAACTTGCCATATGAAAATGACGAGTACGTATCGTATGTTTGAGAAAATGTTAAAAAACTTTTTTCATCTCTAAACAGTCGAAATGCTTCTTGGGTACAATTGCAGATGAGGAGAGCGAGACATATGGAATTCTTCCGAGTGCTAAAAGCGCAGAATAAGAGTGACGCGAAAGCAAAGAACAAATGTTATTGTTGCTGTAAAAATTTGTCGGTTCCGACAAACTTAGTTTGTCAATAACGCACATCATTGACGCTGTAGCTAGTGTCGCTGTCCCGATGGAAGAAACAATGAAGTTGAAAGGTTCCCGAGCAGAAATAACAAAGCCCTACCTCCGGCGCGTGTACAAAAGAAATTCATCGTTGAAAAAAACTTAATTATCGAGCATTATGAGTACCGAAAATGTTGCGGCGGTATATACATATGTGTATATACTCAGGTATATGTACATAAACGTGTATATATATAAATAGAAGAGAGGCATAAATTGCACATTAGAGAGAGAAGATAAGAGTGATCGAAAGGATAAAATATCCGCAGATACGCGATACATACACATAAGAAAGTGTCTAAACAATATTGACTGTATATACGATAATAATCCAAGAAACAATTATTTATGTATTCAACGGCTATTGCGACACGAGTATTCTCTCCGTACTATTGTTGTTCGTTTATCAAAAAAAGTCATCGCTCTAAGCAAAGAGAGGAATTGGCGAGAGGTCGATTCTGAAGGCTGTGGGACGGTTCAAAACTCAGGGAAGAAAAAGGAAGATAAGAAAAAATGACCGTGCCGTACGACGCGAATTTGATATGGCTCGTAGTCGTGGGATTCATTGTCGCTTTTATATTGGCCTTTGGCATTGGCGCCAATGACGTCGCCAATTCGTTCGGCACGAGCGTCGGCGCCGGAGTTCTCACTGTTTTTCAAGCTTGCGTACTGGCGACCTTCTTCGAAATCGCCGGTGCGGTGCTCATAGGAAACAAGGTAAAAAATATATATTACAATCATAATATGATAATTATAATACATTATGATGATATTTGTTGCTTGTAACGGTCGACATTCGCGATAGGTTTCCGATACTATGCGCAAAGGAATATTGGACGTGAGTCTGTACGACGGTCATGAGAGAGAATTAATGATGGGTGCTCTGTCGAGTCTCGCCGGTTCCGCCGTTTGGCTTCTGCTCGCGACCGCGTTGCGTCTACCGATATCCGGTACGCATTCGATCGTCGGTGCTACCGTTGGATTTTCACTCGTTTGCCGAGGAACAGCCGGGGTAAGAGACAGTCGATTGGATGGCCACGTCGGAGGTACGAAATTCATCATTCACCGTCTGACTTTCTTTTCTAATCGATGCGTTTGTTTTTCTTGTTTCGCTTATCCGCCGTTGGCGCAGGTCAGGTGGATGGCGCTCGGCAACATCGCGGCATCTTGGTTCGCCAGTCCTCTACTGAGCGGTATAGTGTCAGTGTCAATTTTTTGGATAATTCGAAAGTTCGTACTGCGAGCGAAGAAGCCATTCGAGAGAGGTCTGAATTTTCTACCGATAACATACGGCCTCACTGTAGCGGTCAATGTATTATCGGTCGTTCATGACGGACCTAAACGTACGTTTGCAACTTTTGTTTTCGAGAAAGCCATTTTTCAATTCTCCACCTGTGACAAACGTCTCTCTGGTACATATCCAAATGTGTCCTTTTTTCGAAACACGCAGTATTGATGCTGGACAAAGTTCCATGGTGGGGAAGCGGAACAGCAACGCTCTGCATCGGTATTATTTCCGCTGTGATAGTCTACTTGTACGTGGTGCCCTGTCAACGCAGGAGAATACTCAAAGAGAGAAATGGTCTGGAGGATAATGCGGCAAATTTCGATAATAACGAGGTGAGCAAAGAGTCAACGGCATTGTCGGTGATAACGACGACGGGGAAAAAGGCGGATGCGGGCAACGGACACGGAAAGCCCGTGGCGGTAGCAGTTGCGTTGAAGGGTCATCGGAGTATCGAGGACGATTCGATACAGCCAAAATTACGCGGCAACAGCAGCGCCAGCCCTCTGCTGACGTCGGTGAACGCCGATGTCGAGACTCCGCACGTTGATCCGGAGATACACGATGACGAGGACCACCCGGAGGTCTCGAGGTTATTTTCGTTTTTGCAAATTCTCACCGCTGCTTTCGGTAGTTTCGCACACGGTGGCAACGACGTTAGCAACGCGATTGGCCCGTTGATCGCACTGTGGGTCATTTACGCCGAGGGCTCGGTGCGTCAAGAGACCGACACGCCGATTCTCATTTTGCTGTACGGTGGATTGGGCATTTCCATCGGCCTCTGGGTGTGGGGACGAAGGGTCATCCAGACATTGGGCCAAGATCTCGCTCGAATAACGCCGACTACCGGATTCACCATCGAAGTAAATTACACAAAATTCATTTCATGAAAATTGCGACAAATCCCGTTCGTCCTTCATCGTTCGTGCACTGGTGTTTTTTTTGTTTGTTTTTCCAAGGTCGGTGCCGCTGTGACGGTGCTGTTGGCGAGCAAAGCCGGACTTCCGGTTTCCACGACTCATTGCAAGGTCGGTTCCGTGGTTTGCGTCGGTTGGGCATCGCGCGGCGGAGACGGCGTATCCTGGAAGCTCTTTCGCAACATCGCCTTCGCCTGGCTAATAACAGTCCCGATAGCCGGCATGCTGTCCGCCGGCTGTATGGCAGTAATGAGAGAGATATTCGGTGTAGACTAAGTCAAAACGTACTACTTACTATCGTTTACAAGGAGGAAAGAATGAAAAGAGGAAAAACAAGCTCCCGGGCGTTTGCCAACCGAAACGATGAAAAAGTCGGGAGGGAGCGTCAGTTGCAGTATTCGATACCGAGATTACCGTAATATAGCGGCTGAAATGAAGAAGAGTGAAAAATAAAATCGATTGTGACAAAATTGCAGCTATAATCTCGATGATATTATTATGAGTATTATTAAAGGAAAATAAATGGTTAACGGTGAGAGCTGGCACTCTCTGCTTACAAAAAAAAGTACATACATTATTCTATGGAAATGGCGCGATCCCGCTTTATTCATTTTCCGGTAGATTTTCACTTTTTTTTCTAATCATTATCCACGCGTGTGTTGACTATCCGAGCGGAGCTAGCTTCAAGCGTCTCCTTGAAACTCTCCACTGTAGCCTCTCGTTTGTGATATTCCGAGTCTTTGGCGATATATCGTGTCTTGATTCCTTGACGACGAGCCAACGGCGACGAATGGTGATGCGAGAACGACTCTGGATTTGTTATAATCGATGAAAATGGCGATGTAACGATCAACATCGCATCGCCTTGACTCTCGCGCTTTGACCGCCGACCAAGATGGAAGGATTGCCGCTCTTACCAGGATTTTCGTTCGAAGAACCATCTCCGGCAAGTCAATCCTCATTATTATCACGATTTTCATCAATTCGGGCCAATTTTGATATCGAAAAATAGGCCAATTCGTTTTATTCGACACTCACATTGCAGATTCGTGATTTCAAACTGAAGCAGAGGTTCATATGTAAAAATGGTTATCGTATACTTCGAGATTCCGATTACGGATCGGGAAGACGTCCGACTTCGGCGGCTTCCACTGCATTTTCCGAAGCTATGGAACCGGATCCTGTGGAGTACGTATAAGGGGGGGTGGGCAAATAATACCTCGTGTAATATTTTCTTCAACGATAAAATTCGTGTCAACAGATACGATCCCTCGTTGACGTACGGACGAGTTCGCGAATACGGATACAGTCAGGTCGTCCCGAATTACGCGCTTTTCGCACAAAAATGCTTGAACTTCAAAGCGTTCTTTCGCCAAGGAATTTTCAATTCGCCTGACGAGCATTATCGCGTGCGCCACGTCAATATCATATATTTCCTCGAGGACGATACTTTGATGGTGGTGGAACCGCCGGTCGAGAATTCTGGATTTCAGCAGGGTAGACTCGTCGGACGTGGCAAAATTGAGAAGCTCAATGACGGTCGTGTTTATCACTGGAAGGATCTCAATGTCGGCATCGATATTGGTCAGTTTTTCGAACGATTCGTCCTGTGCTCGTCGAACCGTCGACTCAATTTGCTCCTACGGACGAGATTGAAAAAAAAAAAGTGTCGAAAGGTTTTTTTTGCGTTGCAGCGATTTACGGTATCGTTTATCACACCGTCGATTGCGATTTGTTCACTCGCGAATTCATGAGAAGCCAAGGTGTCGATGTGGGCGACAAGGAGGAAGCCCCGGTCGATCCTTACACCGAACGCATGCGGGAGCGTGCGTTTTATGGAAAACCGAGTGCCGGCGGGGACCAATCGCGTCGAGTCATGGAAGATTCGAGAAGACGCTTTCTCGAGTACGACGGAATGGTACTGCGCTTCGATGCAACGTGGAACGACGATAATTATCAAGTGATGTACTTTTTAACGGACGACACGATCGCCGTTAAGGAAATTCACAAGCCCAATGACGGCAAAGATCCGACTTCCACGCTGCTCAAACGTACGAAGCTTCCGAAAAATTGGAAAAACATACCGTCGACCCATCCGACGGTTTACCTGGAGGTCGATGATCCGGAAGTCGTCGAATATTATACACCGAAAGATTTAAAGGTCTTTTTTCTTCGTTTTTTTTTTCGATAAATTCACGCCGACTCGCAACGACTCGCGGAAAAGTGTCGTACGAAAGTAACAAATTGAAAAATGTCGCAGGTCGGTGAAACGATTTTCGTATTCGGACGTCGTTTTCTTCTGCAAGACTGCGACCCTTTCACGAGGAAGTATTACGCCGGAATGCTGTGTTCGCCGCAGCCACCGGGAATCGCAACGTCGAGGGACTCTGCGAGGGAAATCGAGCGCGAGCCGCCAAAGCCACCGCCGCACACGGCTTTCGGCACGCCCGAGGATACTCTGGCATCTTGCCAATCCTTCGTGCCAAAACCACCGAAACCCGACGCCATACGACAGCTGTACAATTCCGCGAAGAAACTGCGTTATCTCGCGACGATGGAAGCCGTACACCCGGAGGATGATAATCGCGATTTCATCATCGAGTATTCCCTCAGCGATGGCAAAATAACGATCATCGAGACCGTCAAACCGAATTCCGGTCGTCGCGGAGGATGTTTCTTGTCATCGTCGCTGGTACCGAAGCCCGGAACGGGACGCGACAACCCCTCGTACTACACACCGGAGGACTTTTTCATCGGCGCTAAGATAAACGCTTACAATCATCGTTTCATCATCACGGGAATCGAGCTCTTGGTTTATCGTTACGTCGAGGCCAATCCTGAGAAATTTTGTCGGGAATTGCGCGACAATTTGCGCAATTATTTAACGTCCCGAGGATTGCTCGAGGACGACATCACGATGAAGGCTCTGAGGAACATCGAGGCGCAGGCGGAAACCGGGGAAGATCCGGATGATCCATCTGGTGAAGAGGGCGGAATCAAATCCGATGAGGAATCCATTCGCGTTTGCGAGAATGAGATTACCCGGGGAGCGAGAGGCCCTGGTGGGATGTCCGCGGAGGAGGTACGATGCCGAGAGCTCTTGGAGCCTGAGGAGCACGTACGAGCTGCCGAGAGTTGTCCGCCGATCGAGGAACCCGCGCCGACCGAGAAAAAAAGGATCGCCTGGGCTGATCAGGTCGGCTCGATTTTTTAATTCCTCTCGATTCGACTCTCGTCTCATTCGCGATATTTAACATTAGGTCGATAAGGATTCCGCTGGTCATCCGTTGATATCGTGCAAGCCGGAACTTCCAGAATGCGCGAAGCGTCCCCCCGCGCGAAGAGGATGCTTGAAACTTCGTGACACGAAGAGGGATGAGAATCAAAGACGCGAAGTAAATTATCGTTCCTTCGCGGAATTTTTTCCTTTTGAATTATTAACGCGTCATTCCTATCGCCTTCATTTTCCGAATTTGCGATTTCTCGTTTGGTTACACATTATTTTCCGGATGGCAATGCCATGAGAATACGAAAAACATCGGTATGCCGAACATCGAGCGCTCCAATTTTCAAAAACGACAGTTTTTAACACTGTTCAAAAAACAAAATTGCGAAAGTACGTGGAAAACGATTTCTCCTCCCGCTCTTGCTGTTAACTCGTTCGATTTTTCCGAAACACTCTACTCGTTTCAAAGGAATTTTCAGCGTTTCGATATTCCATTTTTTCAACATTGAAAAAAGAAAACCTTCGAAACGTGGAAAATTTTGGGAGACAATTCCGAGAAAACTATTTTGAGAAACCGAAAGAGTTCATTTTACCCGAAGGGAAGGCAACTTTTTTCAATCCATGTTCGGATAACTCTCTCGTGTTTTTCACAATTGTTTTCGCTCCGAGTTGCATTTGCAAACGCGGAGTTTGACGGAAGCTTGTTTCTTTTGGAAAAACGCGATTTGCAGTTTGAGCAGCTGGCGTATGAGAGCTCAAAGGGTCAATCAAAGTCGCGATTGCCGCCATCGCCGGAAAAAAATCAAGAGGAGAGTCCCGAAAACGTTGTTTCTCAAACCGGTGCGAATCCCGCGCCGATGTGAATAACGAAAAGTTTTTGGACCAACGTATGATCCCTCAACGGTCCATCGCGAGAATCCATCGCGTATCGTGAAACTTTCAATGAAAACGCGAAATAAAAATAATTGTACGACAATGATAATTATCGATCATCATCGTCGCCGTGTTTTTTTTCTACCACTCGACCATCGGCGTTCCACGTACGGTCTTTTTGTTTTCAAATCATTCCCAACGTTGTTTCCTTTTCAAGTTTTTTCTCCGTTTTTTTTTAATCTTTCATGATAATCTGTATAATAATCAGTTAATATTCAGATATTCAACACGCATACATGAGCTTCGATTTTCTCACGTCGCACAATCCACGTCGTACTCGTAGAATGAAAAATCCTACACTGCCCGCAAAAGTCCGCGGAGGAAATTAGAAATAAAAAAAAAACAAAAAAAAAGAGAGAAGAACGAATAATCTCCGACGTGCAACAACATTATTCGGCTGACAGATATTATCCTTCTCGAAAATTCGTCTCTCTTCACGGTGCAAGCACGATTAAACACAATCTACGTTTCAATAATTACTCTTCTTTCTTTCTTCCCTCCTCTCGCGATATAATCCTTCGACCAAGAATCGTCTCTTTCTCATTTTAGTGTTTTCCGCCCAAAAGTCGGTTCAACCGCTCTCGAGGATGATGCGCGACGTTATCTTGCTGTTACATTCCCCCCTTTTTCGTTTTGTTTTCAACATAACCAATGCGTTTTCTACAATGTTCGTCGTAATATCGAGAACGGGCGATTCGATGAAAACGATATTTCACACCACACTTACAAATACGTATGATCCTTGAATAGAATTTAGTTTCTTTTTTCAGCTTATTTCCTTACTCTTCTTCATTTTTGTTTTCCGTTAACAAAAGTCCGTTGGGTCGAGCACTTTTTCGTTTTCTCATTTAAATACAATAACCGAACTTGGAAGTTCACGCGAGCACGTAAATGCGTTGTCGTTTTTTCGTCACGGGGTTGTTTGTGTTTCTTTTCTTTCTCGTTCTATTTCCATCGGTCCGGAGCCCTTAAAAAACGATCGCACCACAAGACGCTCGTCTTCTCCACCGTCCTTTGTTCTCTCGCTCACATCACGTTTCTTCACAACTCGTCAACCCTTCGCTCCCGGTATTCCCCGCGAAATCGTCGAGCTGCTCATTTACAGAGTGTCGTTTATTTATCGGTGTGATAGCCATGAGTAACTTTATCGGATTGCGATTAGAAGCCATTTTTTTTGTGTTTTTTTCTTTCTCATTTTTTCATATCTGTAAATATCGAGGTAAGCCAACAAGGGGTATAGACGTACACTTTGTTTATCCATCCTCCCCTCTCATTTTCTCTCTTCATCGCTTCGATTATGAACAATTTAACTTTATTCTCGTATCCGTTTCGTCGATGATCTTGGAGTTTTGCTACTGGCGCGGCCCCGGGCGTCCTTTGCCGCGTCCATCGCGTTCCTGAAGCAGAGAAAGAGAAATCCAATTGCAAACAGCGGAAAATTCGTGATTCTCGCGACGGGAATATCGCGCAAATATTCTCCGAGATGAAATCTCACTTTTGTCAACTTACTCTATGCTGTTGCTGCTGCTGCTGCTGCTGCTGCTGCTGTTGTTGATGATGTTGTTGCTGTTGGTGCTGTTGATGGTCTTGCTGCTGTGAATGTGGATGCTGTTGATGCGGGTGATGATTATCGCGCGTATCAACACCGGAAACGCGTCCTCTGTTTCGACGACCCGTCTGAGGCTGATGCTGCTGTTGCTGATGATGCTGCGGCGGTGAGTGCTGCTGCTGCTGTTGCTGCTGCTGCTGCGACGACGAATGATGATGCGGCTGCTGCTGAAGCATATGCCCGGACGTGGTCTTTCGCTGATCCTCCTCGGCCTGGCGTCTCTCGTAATGCCCAAAATCGTCGAATATACTGGTCGAATGACGATAAGTGTGCAGTATGCGCAACACGTGAATGCCCTTGGCGTGCGGGACTTCCTGGGCGTCGCGGGAATTCGTAACGGGCTTATTCTCATTGTTCTCGAGTTTAATGTGACGCAATTGTACGTTGGGTACGTCCTTGACGTAGATCCAACGCACGCGAAATTGACCCTTCCATTTGTCCTGCGACCATACGGAGCTGTTGCTGTGATAATCGACGGAAGATACCATCTGCGCCATGCCGCAGAAATGTCCGGAGCCATTAACGGAAAAGAAGAGATAGAGGGGAGAGCCGTCTCTGTTTGCGTCCCTGTACGCCTGATCCAAACGCTTGTTGCCGTGCTCGGTGCTGCACCATATCTCGTACTTTATCGATCTGTGTATATCGTCCTCCGAGTATGATTTTATAACGAAGAATCGGGCGCCTGGCGCCGTTTGATCGAAATCGATTGGATTGTAATCATTTTTAACCTTGAGCTCGTCCAATACCGGATGAGAAATCGCTTGTAGAGGAGCCAATTGCTGTTGCTGAGGAGATGTTTGCTGCTGCTGCTGCGGCTGTTGCTGCTGTTGTTGTTGTTGTTGTTGCTGCTGCTGATGATGATGCTGTTGCTGCTGCGTATGATGGGACCCTTGTCCCGAGGAAGATTGAGCCTGTTGCTGCTGGACCTGTGCTTGATGATGAGACTGCTGAGAATGACTCTGCTGCTGTTGATTGTGGTGGTGCGTCTGCTGTTGTTGATGATGATGATGCTGCTGCTGTTGCTGCTGCTGCTGCTGCTGCTGATGATGATGATGATGATGTTGTTGCTGCTGATGATGATGATGTTGATGATGATGCGGTGGCGGAAGTGGCGGCGGAGGAGGATGCTGATGGTGATGCTGCTGAGTCTGTTGCCCACCGGGATGATTATGATGATGAGCCAACTGTACCGAGGACGGTGGCGCTTGTTGCATCGGCGATTGATGAATTTGCGGTTGGGTATGCACCTGCTGCTGCTGCTGCTGCTGCTGCGATTGCGTCTGCTGTTTCTGCGGTTGCTGCTGCGCCTGCTGATGGGGGTGAGGATGGGTCTGCAATTGGGGCTGCGACGGGCGCGACGACGCGGGCGGATGTCCCGTCCAACTCGTAGGTGGCGGCCTCTGTCGCTGTACAACCGGAAGTGGAGGAGCGGGCGACTGAATTTGCGGTGGTGGGGGCGCTTTCGGCGGAGGTACGGAAGTTTTACCATCGCCCCACGTGCCGATGTCCATATTGTGTTTACCGGGCACGATCGGCGGTGGTGGCATACCAGCTTTTTTCTTCATTACTTGCGTCGTCGATATCGGCGGTACGGGCTTGGCTGGTAGACTCGCCACGCTCGCCCACGTTATTTTCCGTGGTTCCTTAGGCTCGGTTTTCAGCGTTTGTACCGTCGACATGCGCGAGGGGTCGTGACGCGATAAATCACCCTCGTCGATATTGCCATTGCCACCGACGCCTCCCGCGGCTCCAACACCGATCGTCAGACCTTGAACATTTTGTTCGATAGCCTTCATGTCACCGGCGCTCGCTGGATAATTCTCGTTACCCCGGGGCTGCGGATAGTAATCCTCGTAACGGGGCTTTCTCGGCGCGCTCCACGCGCTAAAATCACCGTTACCCGGGAAATAATTGAAGGTCGGCTGGCCGAACGCCGTACCGAAACCGCCGCTCGTACTCGCGGAAAACATTCCGTCCATGCTGTACGCGTCGTGACCGATTTGCCCGCCGTAACCGGATAGGAAAGCTACGGGGTCTGTGCCGTTGGACCACGTGCCGTCACCCGCTCCGAACGTCTGATAGGGAAACGACGTACCGGCGTAATACGGACTGTACGGATCACCCGTACCCATCGGATAGCTCGAGTGATGCTGGGCATTATTACCGCCGCGCCATGATTCGTAACCCGAGTCCTCCCCCGCGCCAATGTGATCCGCTTGTTGCTGCTGCTGCTGCGGCTGCTGTTGATGCTGCTGCTGCTGCTGTTGCTGATGCTCCTTGGGACCATTGTTAGCTGTTGCAAAAAACAACACGTATTTTCATTCTCCCGTAAGCCGCGTAATCTCCAATCGCCGATATACTTTGTCGGCCAACTCGTCAAACGCGTTTCATAGTTGGCGTCGATTATGACGATTGAATCTTAACATTGCAAACAACTGCTGTTTTTAGTGTAAATAACAAAGTTTCGTTATTCCATCGTTTCACCAGGTAACGTTTTTGGGAAATCGAAAAAATGGCATGAAGCAAAAATATCTCACCCTGACTACTGGCTTGTCCTTTCATCCGCTGCATTCCGTTGCATGGAAATATAGGGATGATATATTGGTGGATCTATGATTTTGTGGGAGAAAAATCGAACGATAGATCGCGTCGTTTTTGCGGAGAACGCGCGTGTGAGTGTTTTCGCCTACGTGGATGAACGCCGTAATGTTTTTCCTATTGTTCTTTTGTTCGCGCCCGTATAATCGTACACCAGTGATTTCCTCGACGACTCACAATGGCGATCTTATTGTTTTATTACCGAAATCGTTACGCGGATCAACTAAATTGATCTCACAGAGATATACACCGCGCACTTGAGAATCCAGCTGACATAACCTTGTCCCTGAATCCAAAATTCTACTATATATGTATATATATATATATATATATATACGCGGCGGCACACACAAACACACTTATCACCACGTTATTGATTGGAACACGAGGATCTCGCGTATTCGATGAAAGGTGAAGAATAAAAAACTAAAAAAAAAACGTGAAAACGTATATTTTTCTTATCGTCGACGCTCTGAAACGAGATCGAGGATAGTGTTGAAAAAACTGAGAGGGCAATATAAGTACGCGGCGAAGTATGGAAAGGACGAAGAGAACGAGAGAGCGAGAGATATGAGAGATTGGAGGACGGGAAGATGTATATATGCGTATATATATATGGGAGATCACACACAGAAGCTCGCGCGAGCCTCCCGGCAATATTCTATAATATGTTCCTCTCAGCGTTTTGTTTTCTCAATTATTACACGAAAAACACCCGCGAGCACAATGACACCAGCAATGTTTACCCTTCGTTGATTCGTTTCCTACAACGCGTCACGAATCCGTGTCCCTGTTTTTCGCCGCGAACTTGTTAAAAAAGTAACGAAAAGAATCGCACTAATTTATATATCACCCTTTGGGGATAATAACTGCGTGACGTCCACTGACCTCCTGTAGTCTCCCTGTCGTATATCGGTTAGAGCGACTGCGTTCGCGTGAATATCTGAATTTTATCGACAGTGCTGCCAATACTTTTCCGTTGTGGCGGGAACGACGTTTATCATTCGAATACGGCCAATTCGTTGTTTTTTTTTGTCTACGTCGCACGATCAGCGGGAAAAAATACTCTGCTCGCATCATGAAAAATGTGTATCGCTTTTCATTCGTTTCTTCGTTCCGTACATTTTGTTTACCCGCAATTTTTCTCCATCGGATTCCCCGCGTGTCGCGCTTGCCTCTTCGTACATTGGGACAAAAAAAATCTTGACAGAAATTCGCATCGAACAAGGAACAAATCATTAACGATATTTCGGCAAAATAATAATTTATTGCCTACGAAAAAAAAAGCACATAGACTTCCCACAACTTTACAAACGAGTTTTCATATTTTCCATGGACAGTATAATGTAAAATACAGTATTCTCTTATTTTAGTGTAAAAATATTGTAGATATTGCTGTTTTGTCGTACATATATTATGTACATTTGATTATTACTGTTTACTATTGTATAAACTGTTGAATAGGCTGCCTATGCCTATAATAACGGGGGGAGGGGTGAAAAACATCAAAATTATTTTGTGCCATCATATCGCATAATAATCAAGATAATCAATTAACCGAGTTTTAATCGAGGCTAAAAGCGTCATTCCTCTTACATTCTTATTGAAAAAAAATGGCAAATATATTCTCGTAAATTCACGAGGAAAAAATTATACCTAAAGATACAAAGAAAATTTATTATGTCTGTAGAAAAACGAGTATACACGTGCTGCGTAAAAATTATGCATATTTTTTTTCGTTACTTCCGGTCCCCCATCCTCAACAACAATTCGCAATTACTTCTTTGTACAATTTGTACTTGAGAGGCGATTTCGAAGACCCACCGACAAATCATCGAGAATTTCATAAATTATCGTACCGTCACACTCTCGTACATAACTACGATAGATTGACTAGATCTGAATAAATCGTTGCGTAAACGAGGGGGCGGGGGGGAGGAGGAGAGAATTGCCGTCTCTCGAGCTTCCGAAAATGGAAATAATTGAACTTTCAATGTGATTGTGCAAAATCGTTGTTTCAGCTTGGAGATTGACGCAGCGTTCGGTGTAAATGTGACGAAAAAAATCTGCTTGAAACGTCGCGCGTGTCCGCGTGAGATTACTCATCACGCTGCTACTCTCCTCTCTCTCTCTCTCTCTTGATTAATAAATCTTGACGAATTACCTCTACCACGTGATGTCTCGCTCGAAGCGGAGCGAGAGAAAGAGAGAGAGAGAGAGGGAGAAAAAGAAGGGAGGAAGAAAACATAATGTATACAACATATTACCCATCAGAATCAGGTACAAACCCTTCGATCCGCAAAATTTCAATTATCGGCATATCGCTGATGAAACTCGATAATTTTCACGATTCAAGATAACTCGCCAATCGGAGCATTTCGCAGCCACAAATCGTGGATAAAATTGTAGAGACGATTGCTCACAGCCACCTGTGGGCAAAAGAAAGAAGTAACTTTAGAAGCTGCAAGAAAAAACACATTTCTCCTCGATCTTTCGACGAAGAAGCATCACCTTGTAGGGTGTCGGATTGAGGATTCTCTTGTGATCGCTTCGCAATGTTCCGAGAGACTTTTGTACTCTTTTACGAATATCGTGGAGACTCGGCATTGGCCGGCAAACTTTACCGTCTTTCCAATACACCTGAGAAGACATTATTTCATCCGATAATCAATAACGATCGATCGCACGACCAATCATCGTGGGGAAATCGAGAAGAATTTCGCTTACTCTGTGCAAAGTCTCCACCCTGCTCGGTATCACATACGCCCTTTTCGATTCCTCGAAGGGATGCCGACAGAGAATCTTTTGGCCAGCCTCCGGCGCTGATTCCGAGGAACTTTGCAGCAAATCGATAAGAGCGTGACCCTCAGCGCCGTACAAGCGATACGCATTTTTCTTTCCCGGCATCGTTACTTTTCCAACCTCCTGGCTCAGCTTGATTCTCGGCTTGTCGTTTATTTCGACCATTTTGTAAACGCAGCCGAGAGCCGGTTGCCTCTGGCACGTTACGAGATGAGTTCCAATGCCGAAACAATCGATTTTGTGATTCTGCATGTAATTCAATGTTTCACCGTTTATCTCGTACTTTAGACAGCACCGAACGAAAATTACGCGAAAAATGATTGATTTCCGTCGAATGTAACCCCTTAACGAACGAATGTAACGTGAGGAAATAGAGATACCTGCTCGTTCAGACTGATAATAATGTCCTCGTTGATGTCGCTCGAGGCTACTATGGTGAGCTCGCCGAACCACGCAAGGTCGAACTTGTCGGCCAATTTTTTGAAGGTGTCTCTCGCAGCCTGACTCAGATAAGCGAGATCGCCGCTGTCGATGCGTATACCGATCGCTCGATAACCGAGATCCGACAGAGCCAACGCGACTGCACAGAAATTCAAAAGACCGCTCCTGTTTCAGAAGAAAAGATGGAGAAAATCGTGCATCAGTACGGAAGGTCTTTGCTCGTTGAGGTTTCTTATCTTATTCGTCAATCTTAACGATGAAAATTTCTCCAGGAGTATGAACGTGAGGTTTCTCATATGCACTTTTTTTATCGAATGATAATACGCTGGTACAATCTCGCGGGCAACGTGTTATTACTGCATCAGTTTGGTGTTCGGGTGTTGAGAATTCGAGTGTTTTTTTTTCGATCAAAAACGCGAAAAAAAATGCTCGTTAATTGTTTTTATGAGAGTGGATGAATTCGACGATGAATCCGAGTGGAGAAAGGAAAAAAAATGATGATTTCGTGCAAATGAGATTCTACTATCGCATCGCACGAGTTCCGGTGTCGTTTTTCTACAGAATCTCGAAATGTTCGTCTCCGGAAAGTGCAGCTCAAGATTTCATACAAAATTTTCGACAACTCTTGCGTCTCAGTGCCTTTGCTCTCAAAAGTATATTTTGTCGATATCGACACCTACCTTCGGCAAGTTTCAATATCAATGCAAAATTGCACGTAGCAAGCGCAAAAATAAAAAAAAAAACGAAGACAGAAATTGCCGGAGAAAATCGAGAGAGCGAAAAATATGTATTATTCGGATTATCGTTGGATGATATTAACGAGTCTTGTCTTGTTGTGCACGGGTGCTCGGATGCAGTAGTAATAGCAGTAGCAGCACAAGATCCAAAGATCCGACCGAAAAATGCAAGGAAAATCCGTTAAAAGCAACAATCGAATCATCGAATCGGATCTTTGGTCGAGTTTCAGCTTTGTTAATCTCGTTCGATGAGAAAATAGTACGTTAGGGATACAAATACTCGTATGGGTATAATACATCGTTATATACATATCCCAATTTGCCTGCGTGTAATTGTGTGTCAATAATGTTGCTGGTGTTTTTTTTATAACCGACATTAAGACCCCTGTCTTGCTTCGTTTGTTCTTATCACTTGTTAACGCTCCTTTAGCTTCGTATGAGTGCATGAATGATGTAATATATGAAAAAAAGATGGATGTAACGAGAGAACAAAGTTATTTCCCCTTTGGATACAAGCAAAACCGGGCAAACGACACGAAATCATACCTCACACAGAGATCGCCCAATTCGCCTCGTCTTAAAAGGCCATTCTTGTCAACTGCTGTCGGCGCACATTTAATTGACGTTGTTTTCGCACTATTCTGGAACTGTTTAGTCTCGGCCACGTTCGTTAAAATTTTATTCTTTACATTATCTCCGTCTACGTGCGACCGTTGATGGCCCAATGTTTGTCGTGTGCTACAACGGGTTTTTATTTCCGTTTTTTTTGTAAACCAAATATGTTTAAACTTTAGGATGCATTTTTGTACGTGCGTACGGTATGTATATTTTTGTACTGCAATCGGTCATTCGGTGTTTCTTCGTGTATGTTTATCGTAATTTTCCGCGGTTACTGATTCGCGACTGTGACGTTCGACTCTAAATTCGCCCTATTCCATCCAATATATTTCGATCAACGAGACTCGACAGAGACCGGATCCCCGACATTTTGACGATTTTTGTGTTACAAATATGATTATTATTGTTATTATTGTCAAAAAAAGAGCGAGAGAAAGAGAGAGAGAGAGAGATGGAGAAAAATCGTAGATGCAAACGGGTTAAAGGATGGAATTAACGAAAAGAGAAAAATCAAAGAAGGCAAAAAAATCTATTTCTCCAAAATTCAGCTTCGAAGCAGCTTGATGAAAAAAGAAAAACATACGATTGAAACATCGAGGCACTGTTCTCGTGTCTTTTTGGCGAATTTTTTGTTCGTTTTTTTTCTTTTTCTTTCTCAAGTTAATGACGTACGTCGTGTTTGTCTATATTGTGTCGTGTGGACAGTAAAGAGCGAGGAGGTCGCGAGAGCAAGATCTTAATTGCCATTGCTGCTGCTTCTGCGCTTGCTGCTGAATCCGCAGCACTCTGCGCACTTCCTTCGCTCGATAGGTGGAGAAATTTTACGAGTAGAAAAAAATTTCAAAAAAAGATTCGAGTGTTAATGGGGCGGAGGGGGGGGGGGGGCGGTAGTATGGAAAACGCAACCCCGTACCTCTTGACATCGTACGTATCGACTAGTGCCATAAAACCATCGGGAAATGCTATTGCGAAGCTTATCAACGCTGCAAATTCACCGTCCGATGCTTCCGTTATCAGAGCTTCTAAATCCGAGGCTATTATGTCCCGATATTTCGTCGATAATTGCAGAAGATCGCCAATCTCACCAGTCTCCTTGTGCGCCAGAGTCTGATGGCGACATATAAATCCGATAAATCATGATATTTGTGAAAACAGGGAAAAAACATCGTACGCAAAATTAATTTCGACACGTTTGACGATTTTATTATCGTCAATATTTCAGACTCGTAAATGAGTCGGAAGGATAATTGAAAGAAAAGAGAGTCTTTAAAAAGCGTTGTTTCGGCGTGAAGGAATTATTTGAAATTCTACTTGAAACTCACCGTTAATTTGAGTTCATCCGTGCTGGTGAAGGAGCTGATGTACGCGTGAGCGTGAGTACCTTTTACCGGAATTCCGAATAATTTTCCAGCGAGAACATTGCTCGTACCATCGAATCCACCTGCAATTTCGAACGAAGGATAGAAATGAAGAGAAAAAGAAACAATACTATTTATAATTACACGTCGTCGATCGATTTTCGGGCGAGAATATCGCTCTTCCTTCTTCGCCTTCTTTTCCTCGCGTTAATCGACTCGTTAAACTTTGGCAATTATATTCCAAACGATGGTTAAAGTTTGGCCAAGGCCAGCTCGGTAATACGATAATTATTCGCGTACGAGTTTCTCTCGTGATGGACGCGGTCTCGAGTTGGAGAAAAGAAAAAGGATAGTCTGCGAGAGGATTCGAGGCAAAGTAATACCCGATGGTACTCGCTGGTACCGGTTGGAACGCTCGTAGTAGCTCGTTCGAGCAGAACGTATCGATTTCACTTATCAGAAAGACGTTTTGTACCGTGTCTCGGTACCAGACACTCGAATCCTTCAGCGCTGATGGGCTTTGCGAGTGAAAATCTCGAATTTGTTTCGAATTCGAAGTTTTTAGCGATTTTTCGTTATCCCACTTTGATAAATGTGTTAAGAAGGTCGATTGATAAACTCGTTTGGAGCGAACGTTTATTCACCGACCTATATAGCTGTATTTAGAAGCGCTGAGTCCACCGTCGGGGCCCTGAGCTCGTCTCAGGCCGAATTCCAGCAGCGCGACGTGTTTACCGGCTACCATACGATATCTCGAAGCGTTTGTAGCCATTAAACTCGCGTAATTCACCAGAGTCAGCAGCGTCGTTTCCAAGAGCTGTACCATTATCAATGGGCCCTCTGTTCTTATCATCGGGACTCTGGAGATTTGAACGAGAAAGCAAAAAGACGCTTTGTGTATATATATATATATATATATATATGTATACGTGATTACATGTAAATTCCGTATAATCAAAACGAATTACGTAATGCAGATTGTGTCGGTTTATCGCGTCTGGATTATTTTGTTTTTCTCCTTACAAAAAAAAAGCAAACCTCGGAAAGACAACGGAACCTTCCTCTATGGCGTAAATGGTGACGTCTTTGGTCGTCAGACCTTTCAAGTAGGTGAAGAATTCGGGCTCCACGGATTCTGGCATGATGGTCCTCAAATATTCGATATCTGAATCAGAAGAGAATTGCCATATCGAATCTATCGAAATTACGATTAATGTTCTTACGCGATTCATGACGACGATCCGAGAAAACATTACCGCTGTCGGAGTATTTGAATTTTTTGATGAATTTGAGACACTCGTCGAGGCCTGCGAAGATCGTAAATTCGCCGTGAAACGGATTCTTCCTGAAGAATAGATCAAAGGTGGCGTAATCGTTGGTTTTGCCGCACTTCCAGTACGCGTAGGCCATAGTGATTTGATAGAGATCTTGGAAAAAAATTAATCGCTCGATGAGAGATTCGTTTTTTGAGTATACAATGTTTGAATCGTTATTCGAACATTCCCCGATTCTTATAAAGTTTTTGGGAAGTTCTTGCGACATTTTTAAGCGAGAGACACGCAGGAATTATGGATTTGCTTTGCGCTTGGTGCAGCTGGAATTCACATTGACCTTGACGAGTTTCAAGGTTATAGGTTAGTTTATATTTAACCTTTTCACTGTAAAATTCATCGTTTCGACCGATAAATCGATAAAAATGCTGAAAGTTGATTTTTCATCCATGTTATTTCGAAAGGGACGTTTTATCGAGCAAACCAAAATCGTTTCGCGCTTATTAATTTCAAAAGCGAGTTGTGAATTTGAAAGATAAAAAGAACAGAGTCGACGAAAATCGGCATGTTTTTATAAGAGAATAATCATTCCCCGAGATATTCTTGGTTAAATTTTCGGTATCAGACAAAATTTTCTTTCAAATCCTGTTTTTAATTTAATCCGATGGAGTAACAGAGTCAAATATTTTTCGAAATTGGAGAAGACGAAATACGTGTATGCTCGTGATCCTCGATATACATGCATATATATATATATGTATGTATGTATACGGATCACGATTACAATTTTTTGCAACGACATGAGGTTGCATTACCTACTCGTGATGTGTTTTACATATTTCACCGTAAAGCGTATTTCCTAATGAAAAAAACTGCCGATGAACGATCGTTGTTTCGACATTCGTTTGGTAAGGCGAAAACGAAGTTAAGTCGAATCATTTTTCTAGGTTATAAACTATACGCAATCTTGTGTACAGAATGTCAAACTATTTCATGTAAAAAGAGGGAGAGGGAGTATGCTGCGGAGAGAAACAAAAGAAGATAAATACCGGTGAGCAGTGGCTGAACGACGCCACTCTGTTGTGAGCCACCGGTAAGAAGCGTATTTTCTTCGTTCTCCATCGTTTCCGTGAGTTTTTCTGCTGTGCGATCTTTTTGACGAATGTGTTTGGAGATAAAACGTAATATTTGTTATCAGTTTTGAGGAAGATTTATTATGCTTGTGCTTGCTATACGGAGACTCGATTCAAAAGGATTGACGCACAACGACGCATGTTTGGAATTGAGAGACTGTCGCACTCGACGATGATTATCACGCGACGCTCTCCGCGAGCCAACTAAACGTGTCTCATCGTTTCCGCGCAAGTATATATGCTTGCCTCCTTTTTCCCTCTGATTTTCTCACAATGTATGCATTCGTATATGCGTATGTATATATATATCGAAGACGCAACTGCATACTGTGGTGTAGGGAGAGAAATGCACGAAGGGTCCTTCACAAGTAATATCAAGAGATATATACTTTTGTTCCATTTGCTTTTCACCCCGCCCACACACGTGATAACGAAAGTTTTTCGTGCACCCGAAGGATCCCATCCTTTTTATCACATTCTATACTATTTCGTCCCCTATCCCAGATCGTAAATTATATGGACGATTTATATTCGAATACGGTAAACGTTTAGTCCCCTTGGCCGATATTGATTTCAAATGATTTTTCGGAATGTCTGATAAAATCTTTATAGCCCCGCGCTCCTGTATGGGAAATTTATTCATAGAACGTAGCTCTTTTTGTTGGCAAAAAACGTCCTTTTTAATTGCTTGTCAGTAGAATTTTTTGTAACACATGAGCGGGTGATTGATGTTTCAATGAGAAAAAAAAAAATAACTATTACATAACTTTCAATATGTTTCCGATGTTTACTCGTTATCGCTCAGTGCTGCCACTCGCGTGGACGAAACCGCGCGGCCGTTGCCGACACTACGCGGATACAAATAAGGACTGAAGTTGTACGTCGCGTACACGATAAATTACGTCTCCAATCTTTAATTTTTATCCACGTAAGAACACGATATTGTTCCGGGCCTTGATAAATGCGTATCAAAAGAAATATAGAATTGTTGTCTCTTTTTTTCTACAACTTCTTGCAAATCCCAGGAACATATGATATACGAATCGGCAATCTGTATGTATAAGCGTACGTATATTCAAACATAAAAAAGGTCATCTGCCGGAATACATTTTTTTGCTTATCGCGAAGCGAGCATAAATACATAGATTATTATGAGAAAGGACTATGCAGAAAAGGATAGAAAAAATATATCGGGCATGAGAATGCGCATTGTTTGACCTCGATCTGTGAGGAGTACAAAACACCCCGAGAGTTTCGATTGAACGCGCGTCGTTAGGGGCAACACGCGGTTATTTATCGGCTATAATAAAATATGTAACAAGCGGAAAGCCTTTTTTTTTAACTATTACAATTTTAATTTCCGAGAAAAGTGCGTAAAGATGGGGCGGTGCACGTCATCCGAAATTGTATTGAGGTTATGTCGGCAATTCCCAAAGCCCTATTATCGCTCGTATCGTCTTTTTAATAACTCTACGTGTATTTCTGTCCACACCGTGCGTTGATCGTAAACAACGCGACGCAATACGCGGATGAGACACGAAATTCGCGGTCGACGGTTCAAGGTCACGCGTTTTAAGTACATCGCGAGAGACATCGTGCGCGCCATCTGTGGTATCGCGAAAAATCTCGTGACTGTTTTCAGTCTCTCGAATGATATCCGTCATAATAATGAGAATGTATTACCCGGCAAGATTGCGCTCCCGCGACAGACTTTTCGTTGTGTATTTTTTTTCACAGACGGGCAACGTTGATCCCGTTTATCTTTGAGAAAATTTATCCTTACGAAAAACAAAATCGGTATGCATAGATGGTGCGGAATTAATAAAATCTCTAAATGCGATTCTCGGATGAGTCAACGTTATCTCGAACTTTTTATTGCACGTCGCGATAAAATCGCTATAATTACTACATAAAACGAGTCCCGTGTTTTGTGTTTTCCTTTTCCGGTGTAAAGCTATATATTTATACATATTATATACCGTTATGGCGTTCGATTTTCGTTTCGTTTTTCCTTCTATATAAACACAATCATGGCACAACGTTTAAACGCTATTTCTTATCGGATTACCTAAATGCTTGTCCATTATAATACTTACGCTAACAATAGTGTGATAATCAAATGATAATACTAATAAATACATTATTGTACTATCGATATCTTTGTTCTTTTTGGCTGTGTTCCGGAAAAACCAGAGTATCTTTTTTCTCATATTCACGAATCGTTGGTATTGGGTGTAGAACGAAAAAAGATGCTTCTAAGCCTTGAAAAAAGTCACATTTTTCCGTCGCCCAGCGACAAAACTTCAGACACTTTTTTTATTCAAGGAAAATACTACCGTTGGCACTTTTTTTTTTCTAAAAAAAATATTTGGTAATCCGTCACGCTCCGCAGAATTTCGCTGATTCGCGGATGACTTTTCTCTCTTTTTCATTCGAATTGTACGTTTATCGACGTACATCGAAGGGGTTTTAATAAATCTCGTCCGGATGACCTTCCGGAAGCGGGAAATTACGGCAGATTAGGTCGTTATTCGTTTGTTCGAATTTTCGTAATGATAGCAGTATGATATCATTTTTTCGTACGAATCCAGTGCTCCTAATCGCGACCCTCGTTGCCCCTTCGTAATTATTCGCGTTGTGTCGGCTCGAAATGTGTCGATGACTTTTCAAAAAATATTTCGAAAAGCTAAAACTTTTTAAAAAACAAAAAAAAACCCGTGGTACTACGATATAAATTTGTAAAAAAGCAACGATGGAAATTCTTTGCTGAAACGTAATGAAAAACAAAGTTGCATCGACGTGTAAAAAGTGCTGATAAATCACGGATGTAGATGTTTGTCTTAACGAAAAGATCTTTTTTTTTTCGTCCGAAAGTCCAAAAAAATGTTCGACTCACGATTCTCGATCGGACAGTCTGACCCGCGTTACCCCATCGGGAGGTTGCCGCATTTCCGAGAGTCTCCGGTCGGATCTCCCGTTCTGGTTTGTTTCACGTTGCCATGGCAATTATTGTAACAGGCATAAACGTTGCGATCACGCACGACGACTTCATTAATTGTACAATTATACCGCAAGGTTGAATACCGATTTTTTTTTTTTCGCATAACTCGCATAACCGAGAGAGACGAATAAAAATCGGTCTGATATGTGCACAAGATAAATCCCATTCGCAACTTCGCACACTCTCGTTCGTTACTTCACGACTACAGGCTCTAGGCGATATAATTTGCATTTGTTCCCCTTGTTATTTTCCTGGGCTCATATTCGTCATCTCGAAAATCCTTCGATGTCAGCATGACTCGAAAGATTCCGCAAAGTAAACACAGCTTTTAACAAAATAAAAGTGTCCGAGGGCGAACGAACTTTAGCTTCGAAAATTCAACAAGAATTTCAAAGCCGAAAAAATCAGAAAAAACATCAATCACACGTGAGTTACCGCGAGCACACGTTTTTTACTGTACGAAAACAGGAAAAATTCGATAAATATTCGGGACACTCTTTTTTCTCGTTTTAAACTCATTCGAGCTTTCTTTTTACATTCGAATTTTCCATCAATGACGATAAATGCGAAACTTTCTCTCGTTCGGGAGAGCAGCGTTCGGAAGATCTCGTCTAATTGCGTCGTTGTCGTATTTATCTGTACTGAAAGCGAGTCTTTCGTCTTACATTTCAGACACTCGTCGCTCTACTTTGTAGGCATCGCTAAAAGTCTTACGAAATATTCTTGTTCCTCTACACGCATATGCCTACGATTTGTGTGTTCCTATGTGTGTGTGTGTAAAAATCTTTCGTGCGACGACCTCGGAAGCATCCAAATCTTTAGATTCTCTCCCTCAAGGACGAAAAATCAAATTTCCAAATTTGTTTCTCCGCCAAGGGAGCATCTAGGCATGTTTTTCTCCCTCCCCCCTTAAATTCAACTAATTTTTTCCACCCCCTCTCCAGTGGATTGAGCGATAGACCTTTGGAACGACCCTCGCTGGATCGAAATCGAAAATATCAGAGAGGAAAATTGTCCCCTCGACTCTTCGCCGCGTTATCGCTGAATAAGAAAATTCAACGATGTTGAAAAATATGACAAATTGCTAAAATCGATTCTCACTATCGTTCGACTCTATCGTCTACTTTGACACTCGAGCTTCCCTTTGAACAGTCTTGACTCGTGATTCTTAACGAATTTACACATCTCAAAAAGCAACAAAAAAATAAACAAAAGAGAGACATTCTCTCTCGACAAATTTTGTGATTCGTTTTACTCTGTGCGAATCGACGAAATCGCCTCTGTCGTTTTCCATCGATTTTTCCTCATTCTCGTTAAATTCCCACGCGATTCTCATCCGAGCGCAAAATCTCGTATCGTTTTTCAGCATCCTTTTATTCCCTGGCGACAGTTGGCAATTTTTCGTTTTTTCTTCTCATCCGTTGTCCGTCGTTCGAACGTGTCGAGTCTCTCTCGAGCTTTCAATGGCAAAATAAATGGCAAAATTTCGACGCACCGAGAGACAACGGAGGACGCTCAGATCCATCCTTCGGGATCTCTCTCCTCGGTTCATCTCATCAAATCAGCGGCTCTCTGGCGATCTCTGTGAACTTCCCGCGGGTGCATTCGCTTGCGATGAGAAAAACAATTGCCGGAACTGGCGAAGGCCTTCGGGCAGTACGGACACTGGTAAGGTCGCGCCCCCGTGTGTTGATTTATGTGAAACTTCAGATCTTGATTTCTCTTGAAGGTCTTGTCGCACAGTGGGCAGGCGTGAGGACGCAAATCCGAGTGCGTTATGCTGTGGGCTCGCAGCGTTGAATTCGTCGGGTAAACTCGGCCGCACACGTTACACGGAAACTGTATCCCACCGTGGTACTCCTTGTGACGAAACAAATTCGATTGCGTCTTGAAACTGCAACGTGAAACATTTCCAAAGTTTTTTCATGACGAAAATTTCGAAAAAAAACGATCCACCTTCGAATTCGATTTCTCAAAATTACGATGATGAATCGAGGATCATTAGGGTGGCGAAAAACAGCGAATCTTGCAACGTGAAACATTTCCAAAGTTTTTTCATCACGAGAATTTTGAAAAAAAACGTTCCACGTTCGAATTCGATTTCTCAAAATTTCAATGATGAATCTAAGATCATTAGGGTGGCGAAAAACAGCAAATCTTGCAACGTGAAACATTTCCAAAGTTTTTTCATCACGAGATTTTCGAAAAAAAACGTTCCACCTTCGAATTCAATTTCTCAAAATTACGATGATGAATCGAGGATCATTAGGGTGGCTAAAAACAGCAAATCTTGCAACGTGAAAGTTTTGAAACATTTCCAAAGTTTTTTCATGACGAGAATTTCGAAAAAAAAACGTTCCACCTTCGAATTCAATTTCTCAAAATTACGATGATGAATCGAGGATCATTAGGGTGGCGAAAAACAGCAAATCTTGCAACGTGAAACATTTCCAAAGTTTTTTCATCACGAGATTTTCGAAAAAAAACGTTCCACTTTCGAATTCGATTTCTCAAAATTACGATTATGAATCCAAGATCATTAGGGTGGCGAAAAACAGCAAATCTTGCAACGTGAAACATTTCCAAAGTTTTTTCATCACGAGTTTTTCGAAAAAAAACGTTCCACCTTCGAATTCAATTTCTCAAAATTACGATGATGAATCGAGGATCATTAGGGTGGCTAAAAACAGCAAATCTTGCAACGTGAAAGTTTTGAAACATTTCCAAAGTTTTTTCATGACGAGAATTTCGAAAAAAAACGTTCCACCTTCGAATTCAATTTCTCAAAATTACGATGATGAATCGAGGATCATTAGGGTGGCGAAAAACAGCGAATCTTGCAACGTGAAACATTTCCAAAGTTTTTTCATCACGAGAATTTCGAAAAGAAACGTTCCACCTTCGAATTCGATTTCTCAAAATTACGATGATGAATCGAGGATCATTAGGGTGGCTAAAAACAGCAAATCTTGCAACGTGAAAGTTTTGAAACATTTCCAAAGTTTTTTCATCACGAGAATTTCGAAAAAAAACGTTCCACCTTCGAATTCAATTTCTCAAAATTACGATGATGAATCGAGGATCATTGGGGTGGCTAAAAACAGCAAATCTTGCAACGTGAAAGTTTTGAAACATGTCCAAAGTTTTTTCATCACGAGAATTTCGAAAAGAAACGTTCCACCTTCGAATTCGATTTCTCAAAATTACGATGATGAATCGTGGATCATTAGGGTGGCGAAAAACAGCAAATCTTGCAATGTGAAAGTTTTGAAACATTTCCAAAGTTTTTTCATCACGAGAATTTCGAAAAAAAACGTTCCACCTTCGAATTCAATTTCTCAAAATTACGATTATGAATCCAAGATCATTAGGGTGGCGAAAAACAGCAAATCTTGCAACGTGAAACATTTCCAAAGTTTTTTCATCACGAGAATTTCGAAAAAAAACGTTCCACCTTCGAATTCGATTTCTCAAAATTACGATGATGAATCTAAGATCATTAGGGTGGCGAAAAACAGCAAATCTCGGGTCTCAAAATGTTAATACGATCGATCGCCCGAGGAATAACTATTGAGATATATATTTGCTGGAAAATGCGAGTATTTTTTGTTTTTAACAGCCACGATCGATCGAGATCGCACGGAGGCGGAAAAACGAGGGATAAACTTGCATTCTTCCGCATATGTCGCATCCGTATTTTCCCTTGGGCCTGTGAGTCTCCAAGTGAACTTTTAGGTTTCCCTTCGTCGATATCCTCTTGCTGCATATCGGACAGACGAAATTGCTCGACGTCGGCGAATTGTCGAAGCTGTGATTCTGCAGTACCCCGTTAGTCGCGTAAGCCTGCTGCGATCTGAGAACAGGCTTGCCGTCGCCGTAACGTCGCTCTCGCGGTAAATGCGACCACAAATGATTCTGCAACCCCATTTGGGAGACGAAAGATCGAGCGCAAATCGTGCATTCGTACGGCTTTGAGCGGTCGCTCGCGACATCCTCGTCGCTCTCGTCGATGACTTTTCCCTCCTCGGACGAATCCTTGTTGTTGTTCCTCGTAAGGCGTTCCTCGTCGTCGAGCCCCGTCGCGGAACGCCTGTCGATACAACGCTGACTTGAATTTCGAAATGTCTATTTTTTCAAAAAACTTTTCAAAAGTCAAAATTTTCATCGCTTTTTTCGAAATTTCCCATCCGCGATCCGTCTTTGACCTCCGAGGACCCGCCGGAGGTACCCAAAATGAAAACCGAATGAAAAATCGTTTTTAACCGACGGGGATTTTTTTTTCGATTTTTCGAAATTTCCCGATCGAGAAAAGATCTTGAATTTCCGTTTCGGCTGAACGAATGTGAAATATTTTTTGGAAAAACTGTTCTTCCGTGTGGTTTTTACGTTTCTGCGATTAATTTTGAAGAAAAAACGCGATACGACATGGATTATCCGAAGCGTAAACATTTTTTTGACACTCAAACTCACATTTCCCCCGATGAATCCATCTTCGTCGAATTATCCTTGTCTTTGCACTTCTCCTCGTCGGAATCATCGGTGTAATCGCACGAGCCACCCTCGAGGTCACATTCCAAAAATATCATTGGATCCACCCTGACCTCCATCTCCTCCATATAAGATGAGGACGACTGGCTCTCGTCTCTGCTCCCATCGATCTCCGACAATAAGCCAGAGCTCGCGTCTCCTGAACTTTGCATCGTTTCTTTATCCGTTACTATTTCTATACCACCCTGCAGCGGGAAGAATAATTTACAAAAATAATTTCGCTCCGTTGTAGAAGCAAAAAACAATGGAAAACAGGAATTTTCCAAAGGAGAAAAGGAGATTTTCTTCTTCTGTTTTCACGAACCGCGTTGAATAAAAATTGAAAGTTAAGGTAGTTCTATCGTTAGATTCGAATCGAGAAATTGTTTTGCAGTTTTTCTCACATACAAAATGGTTCGCGGGCTTCAGTTAAATAAGAAAAGTTGTTGCAAATCGACTAAAGAACAGCATACTCCAAATTCACGGTCATCCCAGGTGATATGTGCTTGCTCTATAATTACAAAAATTGCGAAAAAAATGTTCTTAAGATTTTTTTGGAAAACTCAAGAAATCTTCTTTGATGTTGCATAAAAATGTATGCAAAGTTTTAGAAGGCTTCACCGCGTAGAAGCCAAGATATTCATTGATGAAAATGCAACTTTTAACACGCGCTTTTACGAGAGACTACCGAAAATTGTGATTTTTACCAATAAATATCTCAACTTCCACGTGGTAAAACCTTCCAAAATTTATTACACACGTATATATGACATCAGAGAATACGTATTCAAATTTTCAACAAAATCTTAAGAAAACGATAAAACGATAGAACTACCTTAATTGCGAATGTGTGAGAAAAATGGCGATTAACGCCATGTTTTTTTTCAATTCGAACAAATTCCGAGGGTGAAAATCGGTGGAAAATTGGCTTTTTTTTTCTTTTTCGGAAAAAGGGATGAACCTTCGTCAGTATGGAGTGCAAAAGTCCTCGATCTTTTTGCTGCTGTCTCTCGCGATTTTCCGGAAAACGTTGCTTCCTCTCAGCACCCTCGGACGTAATTCCATCCCCGGTCAACTGCAGCCTCAGTCTTTCCTGCGTTCTGTATGCCATTGTCGCGAATCTGTGAACCCCCTCGAGCCTCTTGGCGCACGTGGGACAAACCATTTTCGATAATTTGTCCTCGCTCGATACCTGCGCCGACATTTGCGAAAAATACTCGTCCACATTGAAAACGTAAGGGCTTCGTGATTACGAGAGAGCTTTCGTTATCAGCGAGATCGTGAAACAAGGCATATTACGAATTATTCGATTATTCAATTATTATTATTATCCACCTTTTGTACTTTCTTCAACTGCCGAAAATTGCGATCCTCGTACATGTGTATTTTCATTACGTATTCCCATTATGTAAATAAAGCAAGAAAACAAATAAACGATACGTACAATTCAAGGAGAAATTCAACGATCTGTGAGTTTTCATTTCAATTATATTTATATATATAGTTTGTCCCGCCAGTCCGCTCGCTATTGGTCGCTCTATCGTCACTTTCGCTATATTATGTACGAATATAAATATAAAGCAATGATTTTCTCGCGGGGGAAGGCGGGGTGGGGGAGGTTGGCGGGAAACGACAGCAGCAAAGTTGCACGGAGTGAGGGATGGTGGTCGCGGCGAGGGACGGAGGAGGGGGGGGGGGGCAGCACAGGGGTAGACCGGAGGTACTCTTGGCAATCAATAAAATGCTAATTTTTAACACTTTCGTACACCTCTTCTCGCAAAATGGCTGCCATTAAAAACCGCTTCCCCCTCCCCCTCTGCCCGCCCGTACATTCTCACGATGTCACGAGCAATTCAGCAATTTCATCGAAAAGTCAAATCGCGTTTGTGCATTTTTCGTACGAATGCGCTCGCGCTTACGTCCGGAAATAGCACTAAATTGAATTTATCGTGAGATTGATTTTCGGAAAAACAACGTGTTTTGTTATGATGATTTTGGAGAAAAAAAAAATTTGTCTCTGAAATTGAGAACGAAAGGAGGATTGCTTAATTTGGTGAATTTCATGCTTTTTCGAGTTTCCATAAAATGTCGATTTTGAAAATGATGAAAAGGTCGTGTGCATTTGTTTGGCGGGGGGGGGGGGGGGATGCTTCGAAATTTCAAAGTTTCATTTTTCATTCTAAAAAAAATAAAAATGATGTACAAAGTGGATCGAAAGAAAAGCGTGAAAGATTGAAAATTTGACGGAATCGAAGATGCTCTGAACTTACAATAATATAAAGGTACTTTCGTATTTTCGTTTGAAGATAATTTCTTCTCGAATCTTCGGCGAATATGTCAATTCTTTCTTCGGCGTCAACATCGCTGGCACATATTCTGCACTGTTGAGTTTCGCGATTCTCAATAACGGCAGCAGCACCGCCGCCGATCCGTTCAAAATGCTCACGTCCCGCCGTGCCCATTTTCAAAAAAAACCGTCACTATGCCGAAAACCCGCACACACGGCTGCTAACACGGTAAGAGTCAACATCATCGTCGGACGCGCTCGCATTATCTTTTGTTTTCCTCCCGTTTTTATTCCTTTCTTTTTGTTCACACGCCATTATCGTTTGTCGTATTAGCGAGCGCCGCCACGCGGAAGTTTCCTAACCAAAGCGGTGTTCTCGCACACGCGACAGACGAAAAAAAAAACTCACCGCAAAGCGTACGAATAAATCGCGAGAGCAGCATGAAAAACGTAAATTTTTACAAGACTTTCGAGAAAAGTTCAATCGTTTTTTTCTTCATTCTCTCCCTTGAATTACGATAGTTGAGAGAAAAATTGTCACACGCGTTTATTCTTTGTCGCGAATGTTTACTTCTTCTTGTTGGTTAATTGCAATGTTTTGGCCTTTTTTTTTATCCTCGAAATCGAAAATGTACGACCTTCCGAGCTGCGCACTGGCACGGCAAAACAATTACGTTTGCTATCGGTACGTGAAATCTTTGTGCAAAGTACGTGAAATAAAAAAAACACAAAGCCGGCGAATTTCGTATCTCGCTCCGTCTCTCTCTCTGCCTCTTTCGCCCTCTACGTCGTCCGTCTTTGATCTTTCGCTGACCAGAGACTCTCCCGGCAGCGCGAGCTAGCTCCGCCGAACGCGACGACAACACACACTCCGGTCCGAGAAACGACAAACGAGTGCTCGATACGAAATATACCTGTCCCCTAGTAGTTTAATGGCATTCGTCGATTAAAAAGAAAGAGAAGAATAAGACATCTACAGTCATGCACTCGTAGCTCTTTTGCGGTACTCGACATACTCTATATTGTCCACGAGTACATGTATATACATGATTATTATGTACCGTAGGCATGATACAATAATGTACTATATAAAAGCCGTTTTATAATTCTTTACATACATATTTACTACGTCTAGACGCAACGTACCTTGTAAATATGTAATTTTTAATAAAAACAATCAAATCTTTCAATTACGTCCGAGTGTATTTGTTCATTGTACATCGCCCGAGCACAAACCGCATAAACAATACCGTTTCGGTATATATAAAACGCGTGACGAACGCGAAGCAAGCAATTGTTTTATTTATGGATTCTTTTAGGCTCGCCCCCTCCCGCTCCTCAATCCCCGCCTGCGCGATCGTACCTCTCTTTTTTCCCGTTGTTTTTGTTAATATTCTTTTTTTATACATCAACTTTCAAACGTTCATTTCTCAACGAAAACTCTACACGCACGTATTTTTTTTCGGTTGTTTTTTTTATACTCGTCGTACGTAAAATCTGCGAGCACACAAACACGAGGCTTGACAAAAACTCGGTGAATATTTTAACCACGCGCAGCTGTCATTAATATCTATATAAAATGTAATATCGACTCGCGCCACACTTGTAATTACTCCGCCATTTTCTCTCATGCTATCTGTTCTATAAATATATCAACCGTGAAATGCGCCGGAATCTCGCGACAGTAATAATGTTTGCAAAATAAAAAAAAACTGTACATTTCCTTTCGATCGCTGCGTCGCGTTTAAACGTTCGAATATTTTCAATCGCGAGTTTCCCGCCGAAAGCTGCGTCGAAAACCCGCAGAGAGGGAGTTGAATTTTTGAAATTTTCGCCGCGTTCAAACTTTCCCGCCTCGCGATACGCGAGTACGCGCGCTCACTAGCACGTGTGCGTCTGGATTGAAAATCTATTTATTTCGTACCGCGCCAAGCACATATACGATCGTGCTATAAGCACATGTATTTGTTTCGCCTACTATTTATCTCATCCGCACCTCGTCGCATCTTCGTTTTTCGCCGATCGAAGAGAAAAACGTATGACGTTTGACAGCGCGATGTTTTCGAGGTTATGTTCCGATTCCCCCCACCACTTACCTTCGTGTACACGCGTACAAAATCCCTACCCTCGCCTGACGCGTGTTATTCAAACGCTTCGCTTCTCTCCACCTTTCGTTTCACTTCACGATTATCCTACCATAAACGAGAGAATTGTAGACACGGATGAAAAATAAAAATCAATACTCCGAGAATGATCAATTATCAAGAGTCGAGGAGCATTCGAAAGGTTTTTCGATGCATGCAGTCGCGAGAGCGCGGTGCGCACGCGCTGCTCGATTGCATGCGGATTCGTTTTGCATATAAATATATTTTGACCGTAAAGTATTTATAGCGAAATCCGATTGATAAATTGCACATGTATGCGCATACCTGCATTACCAATAATAATCATGATAAAAATCGTTGAATAAATATATACACGATATATGTATATGAATTTACGAAATACCTTGATGTTTCAATCGTCAACGAATGAAGTTACAGATCGCGGCGTACTTTTATGAGATGAAAATACATTTAAATATTTAATTAAAGTTTCGACGCATTCTGCCTTGCGTATCTTCCCCACTCGTGTTTTTCTCACGCGAATCTCACAGCAAATTTCGAACGAATAAAAAAATCACCCTGTACGATGCCTTCGAGAATTACATCGACATAACAATAATAGTAACGATGATCGTTCACACAAAAAATAATAGAAAAAGACAACACGATACTTTTCGGAGCAAAGGCAAATGTCAAAATCAAATAGTAACCATGGTTTTATATCACTATTGTACAGTATTGGCGATAATCCATTGGCTCTTTGGTCAAAATACATATCCCCCGAGGGTCGAATACGAAGAATAAAGGATGAAACGTTGAACGGCGACAAGGTTATAGAATTAAGGGGACCGGATAACTCGCCAATAATTACAAATATTTCTTGTCCCGCTAGTCCATTCGATTGTCTCAACATCAAACTTCCGGTTTTGGTAATAGTATTGAAAAATCTCAAAGCCAGAGTTCGAATAGACCTTCAGGTATCGTTCGCGTGTTATTCGCTTGATATGGTTTTTGGTCTTCAAGTTTTGAACGTTTCGTTTTTCTTTGGATACAAGAAGAAAATAATTGAAAATTTCGTAATTAACTCAGATAATAGATGAGGAAAGTATCCGTCGAAAATTCATCGTATCGACGTACGAGGTGGCGAAAAAGGGCCCCAACGTCGATCACGACACGGCGAGGGTTTATTTGAAGTTGGAGGACGACTGGAACAGCTTGGAAATCGATCTGAGACACTGGTGTCAGACTCTCTGTTGCACCGAGTACAGAGCTCTTCAGCGATTGATCGTCTATCAGAATTGCCGTTTGAGGAGGATTTATCTTCAAGATCGTCATTACGAGCAGGACGAAGAGCCGATACAGCTCTGTCAGGCTTTCTTCGACATGTACATGTTAAAATGGGGAATTAATTTCGTGGAGAAGAGTTGTCAGACGAACGTGGCAAGCGCACCGACGAAAATAGGTTCGTAATGCCTCTTGAACGATTTTTCCACGAATCTTGCCAGAAAAATGATGCCTTCGATCGAAACGCAAATACATGTATACGCAGAGGAGGCTTTTTCATCGCCGGAGAAATCAATCGGCCGAGTGGGAAACAGCGCCATTACGCTTCCGGTCGAAAAGTTGACGGTCTCGAGGAAAAGTTTGCCAACGCGAGACAAAGGCTCGGCGGTGACGAGGGACGATTCTTCGAGCAAAGGAAACGGCAGGATCGACGTAAAATCAAAGAAATCGCGAGGTCCGACGACGACGACGACGACGACGACGACGAGGAAGAAAGCTTCAACGAGGAAGGATGGAAAGTCTCAGAGTCGCGATAAAATCGCTTCCGGTTCGTCGGAGATGGAAAAACATGCGAAGAACGAGAACTCGAGCGAGGGACTGATTTTTCGCGAATGGCCGTACGCTTATCTCGAAATGCAGGATAACGGACGAACGACCAGGTCGAAGCTGGTCGAACGGAGTAATTCCTCGCTGAGGTTGAACGACGCGACGAATTTTCCCATCTCGGTGAACTCGAAGAACGGCAGAATTTCAACGGCGAACAAACGCGTGATACACATTGATTTTCCAGCCCCACCGGAAGTGGAGGAAGCAGCTGCCGCCGAAACTGGTAAAACCGTCGATTCGACGAGGAGCAAGCTTCTGACGACGGACGAGGCTCTTCGTGACTTTTTGCAACTTCGCCACGTCGTCAATCGCAGAATGTTGGAAAATTTTCGATCTCGCGGGCTCACAATGACCGAGGTCGAACTTTCAGTCTTCAATACGACGAATCGACAAAACTCCTTCGGACAGGGTTCCCTCGTGGAAAAACACAGAATTAGCGTCGACGAGGCTTGCAGCGCCGTTTTGAACGAAGAAACGATCAAAAAGAGAGGAAAATCCGCGACATATTGATTAAAGAAACAAACAGATCGTAAATCATTTGGAAAGACTCGTACTTTGAACTCGATGACGATATAAACATGAGAAGCACTTCAAACGTACGTCGCGCTCATGATTTTACCATCTTTGTAATCGATTTTTCGATTGTGACGAACGAAAAAAAATGTTTCCTCTGAATTGTGGTAAAAAGGCTTCTTTTATTCTTTGATCAGTTTCGATCACTTTGGTGAGTGATTTGTACTTTGAACTCGTTGACGATGTAAAAATGAAAAGAATTTTATACGTACGCTGCAATCGCAATTTTAGCAACTTCTCGACGGATATTGCGATTGTGAAAAAAAAGTTTTCTTTCTCAGAGTTGTGTGGAGTAAAGTCTTTTTTATTCTTCGATGTGTTTTCTGTTTTTTTTTTGGCTCTTCCGTGTAAGTCCTAACACTTTGCCTTGTTCTGAATAGGCAAGAACAGTTTGAATTCGGCGGGTAATTCGTCCTCCGAGTAGAGTCTGTCGGAAAAGTAGACTCTTCGTATTCGACAATTCGCGTGAATTTGCACTCGCAGAGTCTCGACGTAATTCGTGCCGTACGCTCGTCTGGTAAAATCGGCTAGGTTAAATTGTATCTGATTCCATCCGTCGTCCAGTCGCATCGGCATTGTGCATATGAAGGGTTTCACTCTAGTGGTAGATTGATAATTGCTAGCTCTGAAACGTCTCCTAACGTTCTTGTCGTCGATTACCTACGAATGGTGGAAAAATCAATACGTCCGTTCGCGAATCTTTTTTCGCAAAATCTTATGTTTCGGCGAGATTGAAGATTGAATGACTCACTTGAACTTCGAACGTAAAGTACTTCTTCAAATTCTTGATAATCATAACTAAAAACGGCAATTTAATTCCTAATGTTTTTCTCGGATCCGCCGGGCATGTTATGTACGTCGTGCTCACGTTACTGCCGAGAATTTCGAGAACGAGGCTCTGTATGTCGTTGTCGGTGATTCTTTTTATGTGACCGTTGCGCACTTTTTTGTCCCAAATTTGCAAAGGTTTGCTGCCGATACTGTACAAAATGGACAGGAAACCGCTCTGGAAGGTGTTCTTGAACATGTTTGTTTTTTATAACTCGAAAACACGACGAAGCTTTAACCTCACTTTCGTTTCTTTCTCTTTTACGATCTCCGCGTCACATTCGCCGGAGCTGATCAATTTTTTATTCGATTCATCATTCGCACCGGTAATTCGCGGTATCTTCGCAATGATTGATTATATTTTACGCATAATGATCGTGCTTCTGTTCTCTCATATTCGGTAATTTATTGTATCATCACGCATATACGCGAGTACTACTCTCGCGATGTTTGAGAGAGAGACACGCGTCGCGATCGGAGCGCCATCCAACCGCAACTGCAACTGTCAAACTCAGAAAGGAAGACCGATCGAGAAACGTACAATATTCGATATATCGAATAAATGTAAAAAAAAATTTCGTTCTTCTGATTGATAACATTTTTTCGGTATTTATTGAATGCAAATAAACAACCGCGGTAATTGGGAATCGAAATAATTTCCGTCAGATATATCAGTGTGTAATATTTCGACGGTCGTAGAAACGTGACGCCGGCGTTCTCTCATCGATTTTGCTTGACGCGTTCCTCGACTGATAACTCTAATAAAACTTATTCAACAAATAATTCAGTATATCGTCGCAAAGTATTCTTGCTTCCTTTTTTAAACCATCGTTTCGGTAACGCAAAGTTTTTTTGGAAATTATCGCGCTCAAATAGCCTCGATGCGATACGTAATTTGTACATCTTGAAACTGAAGAAAAAAAAAACATGTGTCTCCTAGAACCGTTATAACATTAGAATGGCCAAAGGCCGGTTCAGCATTCAATCTCAATTTCTCTCGAAAAATCCATCCGCCGCTAGTATTTCAAATTTTCATTGTTACTTATTTCTTCTTTTGAACGCTTTCTCTGTACTCCCCGACATTCGTCTTCGTCTTTTTTTTTCAATTAATATAAACAAAAAATTAATACATTCGGTATTGTCGAAACGCCGCTGAAACTATAAATTAGGAGCACTGAATTCTTTATAGTGACTTCGGTGTGTTCGAGACCCATGCGATTGTCGCGGAACAGAGAAACGACGAGTACTAACAGCTAAATTACATCGAAGAGCTTCTTTTTCATTATCATTATCATTATTTAAATACTTTATCATGCTTCTTATTCAAATTCAATGGCTTCTCGTTATCTCTCGTTCTCTCGCTCTCGGATCGCACCGCCTTTGCCCATTTTACGCGCCTACGATCAAGTTTATACCGCCCTTACGTTCGCACATGCATTACTCGAGTAAGAAACTCAAACGCTCGATGTACTACGTTTTGCCGCGCGTTTTAATCGTACCGCGACAAATTGGATTCGTGAAACTTTCAATCATCCGCAAACTACCGAAAACGTCTGTGGTAAACCCGTTAATTCTACAGCTTACTCGTAAATAACCGTACGGAGGAAAAGAGAAAGAGAGATAAAGAAGGCGAAGCGATGAGAGATAAATCCGTCGAGGATCGACCGATTCGTGGCTCTTCGAAATACCCTTAAAACTAAGCGATATTCGTGCATACAAATGTATGAACGAGACGTTTCGTCATTATCGATATAAATAAAATTTCTGATCAACCTTGGAACACCTCGTGAACGAAAGAAAGAGGAATTAAAAACAATTTTTTCGAAAGGAGAAAATAAGAAGTATCCTACGTTACCGAGTGTCGAATATTCGCGCGATAAATTTCATTTTAATGACGCGTGAAACGAGAGGCCGCTCGTGACTCGACGTACGTAATACTTTGAGGAAATAAAATTAAATATACGAAAAAAAAAAATGGAAACAAAATACAGCGCGTGTTACAACAAAAACTGCGACGCGCGTTAATTATGAAAAAATTCTCGTTTCTCACATTGTCATCTCTCGCGTCCCGTCATCTCCCGCGATCCAAAAAAAAAAACAAAAAACTTTGTCGGCGACGAAAAAAGAATCTCTCTCGATAATTTCGGGAGTAAAATAACATATAAAAATGACGTAGCGAATAATCGCGATATCGTATTTGTTTCCGTCGCACGTGAAAATTCGGAAAAAAGAAAAGTTGATCAACGGAAGGAGAATCGATTTAGTCGGTGAATTCGCTTTTGCAAATAATACTCGTATCAGCCGATATTACTTATCGATCGATTGATTAATAATGTCGTTCTTGCTGCTTTGATCGTGAATCTCAATGACGTCATCGGGCAGTTTGTCCATTTCGGGTTTGGCGTTCGTGTCGAGGCCCAATTTCCCGAGGGTGCGTAACGCCGTCAGTACAGCCTGATTGCGACTTTCGCTTATCGTTTTTCCGCTGCCGTGGCACACCTGCGGCGGATCCGTGCTGAGAGAAACCAACGACAGACAGCTGTTGTAAGAGGCCTGAAAAATCGTGTTTTTTTTTTCGAATAAAAACGCGAACGAATATCTCTTTTTTCGTGGTATCTGCCGCAAGAGGCAAAATTGTGACGAAAGAGGATTAGCACCAAGAAAAAAGTGGATTTTGCTACCTTTGGGAAATCGGCAAAAGTCGCTTTGAAGTTGAGAAGCTGCGCGAGATACATCAGCTGATCATTCGGCGACAAGCCGTTCGTCGTAAGTTGAGTGTTCTGTTGGCCCCTCAGTGCATCAGCGACGGCCTGCAAGGACGGCCCGTTCTGGCCATTTTGCGGATTATCACGCGCGGAATTGGCGTTACCCGACAATTTCGCGTCTTGCTGACCAGCCGGATCGACCAGGAGCAATCCGGGCGCCAGTTGACGTCCCCCGCTGCCGCCGCTGCTCGCCTGCTGCTGCTGCTGCTGCTGACCGTCCTTGTTGCTCTGTTGCTCGTCCTCGAGGAACGTGACTTTCCTCAATTTACCACCGTTGTTGGAGCCGCTCGTGTTATCGGCGTTGTTCGATTCCTTGGATGGTATCTTGATCGAGGGTTTCGTCGGTTGCGGCTGCGCCGGTTTGCTGTAGCCCAGTTGAGCGAGCAACGCCTCCGCCGCGGCTTTTTTGCCCAATTTTTTGTTCGACCCAACGCCCTGCGCCGAGTACTGTCCGATCGTCACCTCCATGAGAAACTCCCGTCTTCTCAAGCCGCCCTTTTCCTCGACGAGCCTGTAAACGGGTTCTCTCTCGCGTTTCGATTGTTGTATCTGGACCAGACGCGATATAGGATCGACCTCCTCGACGTTATCGGCGTCCGTGCGGGGTCCTTGGTTGTCGCGGATCAGATTACGCCGTGGCTTCTTCGTGTTGGACGGCTTGCGCTTCGCGCCTACCGTGCGGACGTTTATCGTCGCTGGCAAGGGTGGCAATCTCTTGAGCTCCTCCAGCATCAATTCCGCAGCCCGTTTTTTCGATACTTTCTTGGACGCGCCTTCGCCGGTCGTCATCGTATCGCCGACCGTGCACTTTGTCGTGAAGGTGCGTATGTGCGGCTTGCCCGTTTCCGAAACGACGGTAAAACGCACGGGCAAACCTCGCTTCAGCGCCGTCTCGTGTACCAGAGAAACCGGACTCTTTATCTCGGCGTTCGGATCCTCGATAACGTTGCTCGCTGAAACGCCATTTTCCATGATCGTTTTGGGACAAACGCCCATCGAACCAACGGCGCTTTGGTTGGCGGTACTCGGGCTTTCTTCCGGTATCGGCAGTTGTTTCAGTTGCTCGAGGGCGCGATTCGCCGCGTCGTGACGAGCAGCCTGTCCGGTCGCACCACGTCCGATGAATTCTCGCTCGCCGACCTGATCGACAAATACACCAGAGTTCTTTGATGTTCGAGACGCGCTTCGCTCGGTCGCGGATTTTTCATAGCTCGTGAAACACTCGGAAATGACAATTTCGAAGGAATTTGCGAATTTTGTGATAAAATCGTCGTTGAGACTCACCTTCAGCGTCACGAGATACAATTTTTCGGGTTTCGGCGCGTAACCGTGAGGAAGCTGCGGATAGTGAGGCTGAAATATGCGCGGCACGTTTCCAAAGCCGTGTTGATAATATTGTTGAGACGCTGCGGGCGGTGCGTTTTTGATCGTATAGACCGTGAGTTCACCGCGCTTCATGGCCAACGCGTTCAACTCAACGGTCGGTGGTAAATTTCCTGTTTCAAATATGCGCGTTAGAATAAAGCCGCCGAACGAGCGATTTCAGAGCGTAATCACTGTCGGGAGACAAAAAATCTTTGCCCTTTGCGTTCCCGTTCATTTCCGCACGACCGAAATAAACGTCGGACGATACGAAAACTTCCGCGATAAAAAAAAAGACCGGAACAATCGCGCGCGAGATACTCGGCGTAGCAGTTTTTAGCAACAAAAATATTGGAAAACTTGGCGAGGAATTGCCGAAATTTCGATGAGAATATTGCCAAAAAACAAAACGACAAATGCAAATTGAAAAGAAGAACAGCATACCGGAAGTCGAGGATCCTTTTCCGGGGTGACCGATTCTGATGGCTCTCGTGGGTTTGGGCGGCGGATGCCTGTACCACGTGGTCGTGAGTGCCGCCGTAGCAGCGCTGTGCTGAGCTTTTTTTATGCTCTGACCCTCCGCAACGTATTCCTCCTCGCCGAGCTTCAAAGTCACGGTGAAACGTTTTTTGTGTGCAGGGCCCTCCTCGTTGGTGAGTCTGTATTGGTGCTGCAGTTTGTTGAACCTCGCGAGCTCGTTCACCAAACACATGGCCGTTTTCTCTTTCATATTCGCCCATACGGCGTTGGTAACGTTCGGGGGATTTGGATTCGACGGACGGCTCGATGGACTCTTGTCCCTCGAATCGACGCGGTTATTCTCCTCCTGACTCGTCGGGGGAATGCTCTTCTGATCCATACTCGGCGATTGCGATGATTTCAATTGTTGTTGCTGTTTCTGCTGTTGCTGATGATGATTATTCTGTAATTGAGGCTGCTGCAAAACCGGCTGCTGCTGCTGCTGCTGATATTGTTGTTGCTGCTGCTGTATTTGGCTGGGATGAGCAGCCATTTGAGCGCTCGGTTCCATTCGTCGATTGAGGCCGATAGTAACCATCGTTCCTGAATTAAATTCAAACATCCTCTCACGCCATCTGACGGAACTTATCATTACCGCGTAAGCCCGGAAAGATCGGAACGGACGAGAGAACTTTTTTTTTTATCGACTTCCGGTGGAAGAATCAATTCATCGCTTCGTAATCTCACTTTCGGCACACTCACACGCTGCACACCGGCTGTTTTCGCCAAAGCTCTTTCTCATTCGAACAACGCGTTATCGATTCGTTCGATACTTTTAGGAGGAAAGGAAGAACGAAAAAGCCACCGGGGGAAAACATAATACGTGCAAAAGCGTGGAGGATTGAGATTTTGGAAAAAAAAATACTAAAAGTGAAAAGCTGACGAAGCTGAGATGCTCAAGCTGCGAAAAAGTCGGTACTCCGAGACTCCAAAGTTGCGTGGAAATAAATGGGAAATTTTGGAATTCATCGAAATCGTCGATTGTACGATTTTCAGTTTTTTTTTTTTTTTTTTGAGACCCCATTTGGACGTAAAACTTTGTAAAAGTGTTTTTGCGATAATTTTCGGTATTCTCGATGTAATCCAGTGTAAAAAGATCGTCGCTGCCAATGAAATCTCTCGCAGCTCGAAACGTTTTCGTTTGTATTTGAGAATTGGTTTTCGTTTTCGAGCAAAATTTTCGATTCTGTGACAATTCGACATGAAAACTGGATTATTCGATTATTGAGTAGTATTTTTGTTGACTGTTGTTATTTGTGATAAAACCGACCTTCGATACACCCGGTTGGTCCGAACAGATCCGCCAAATTGTCAGAACTTATGTTTAACTGCGGTCGATGAACTTTACCCTCGATACCGCTTATTGTTACAAGTGCCAGTAAGAAGCACAAGACGATTGTTTTCGAGATGTAACTCCCTAACAAAATTAAAGATAATCGTGCTGTAAGTGCGCAAAAGTAATTTTCGACAAATATTTCAATTAGACTTTTGTTGGTTTGTAATGGAAAGAAAAAGAAAAAAAAACAAAAAAATGAAAAACTAAATAAATACAGAACGAAAAACAAAAGTAAATTGGAACAACAAAACAATCGTATAATACACGACGGAGGTTCTATAGACTCGTAAGATATTTTCCCTGCTGCATTTTTCTTCAATTTTCAAACTTGCGCGTTGAAATAACGTTTTTTGTTTCTTAAAAAAAAGAAACAACGTTATTTCATCGTGTGGAAAATATCCGCAAAGTTCAGAGCAAAGAGCGGTTGAATTTTGTGGAAAACTCGTCGATGCTTTTAACTAGCGATGGAAAAGATTCCGGATAATCCCGGAGACAAGAGCGGAATGCAACAAAATTGAAAATTGAGAAGCGTTCGAAACACCGATCGACATCGAATAATGACGATGGACAGACTCGTACGAAAATTCGTATTAAAGACAGCGCAACCATCACCGGTGCTTTCGCCTGTTTCTTTTTTGACGCGAAAACGATGGGAGCAAGCTGACGTGATTTTCGCAATGTAAAAAGTGTCTATAAACTGAGATAGTTATGATGCGCCGATCCACCGTTTTTTACTCTCTTTTTTACACATTTTCCAATAAGAAATATCTTTGATTCACACGCCCGAAGAAAACAAATGCACATTCCACCTGTAGTCAAACGCGTTTATCGTCGCGGAGACACGCGGCGTGAAACTTCTTTTTCTCGTCAACTTACCGTTGGGACTTTGAGAATTAACGCCCATCAGCATCGGATGGATAGACAAAATTTGCTGATGCTGAATTTGCTGCGAAGTTCTGTGCGGAGGCGCGTGTATGTGTTGAGCCGGATGCGGATGTACCATGTTCGAATGTTGCATTGGACGGGCTGGACCCCCGACCCTAAGGAAGATTAAGTGTTAGAAAAAATTGTCGCTGTATTTTTCACGATTCTATCAAACGACATCACGTACATCATATTCGGTGCAAATTTATTTTCTCTCAGTTGATTTTGCATCGAATGATGTTGATGACGCATCATTGCCTCGAGGCACGATTCGCTCTCAAATCTGGAAAAAAATGTGGGTAACGTCGAAAAGTTCGTATTTTTCACGCCGCACGGTAAAATTGCAAATATCCTTCAAAGGGGTTCGTAAAAAAAACATTTATAACCGCAATTGAGGTTAGAATGATTGTTTATAATAAAACAGAGTAGAAAAGTTTGAGACACGAAACGATGAGCGATATTATCGCGAGGGATGACAAAAAATCATTAAAAAATTGTGTTTCGTCGAAGGAATGAGATTATCGTTGGAAATTTTTTTTTACGTCCGAAGTAAATTGATTTTTTGAATATCGTGTATAGAGATGAAAAACCACCGTCATCGTTCGTCGATTGTTTTTCGTTACGGACAATCGTTGAGGAACGACGATTCGTCAATTATTCGCAAACAGTTGTAGTTAAATATCGTACATTTGTTCTTTTTAAAGTGGGCTTGGCCCCGGCTAATATTTCGTTCAACAGCAAACGCGATCGCGCTATCAAACGTCCGGGATATCTCTCGTAAAGCGTTACAGCGTATTGTTTATTCGATAATTAATGTTTACATACCTCGCGAAGAATGATCGTTGTACTATAAATTCGATACTTTCGTTGGCAGCAGTCACGCAGGATTTCCTTTTGATAAATTGAATAAAACCTTCTCCGATAGTGTATAAGCAGCAGTATAAGTCAGCTGCAACGGAAAGATGGGCGGCGGGATATGCAACGAATTGTTGTTTTTTGCGCAACAATAACGTCCAATTTACTCTGCTAATTCCATATTAGCGACTGCTCAACTGCCTCTAACAAAGTTACATGCGATAAAAAAGTCATTTGAAGAAGTACGCTCACAGAATTACGAACAATCGTGAGCCACTCGACGAAAAATCTCGCTCCTCTTAGACTGAATGGCAGCCATTTTGATTCCAAGGCCTTACCGCCGTAGTCAAGGATTCACCTGACGTTGAAAACGGCCTGTAAAACTGCTCCAAAAGTAACCTTTCTCGTAATTCTTCATCAATTATTATCACGAGGAAACAAATTTACCGAAGAAAATTCGCCGGCGATTTATTCCGATAGTGGATGGGACGTTTACTTTTATTCCCGCAAAACTTGCCATTTTCAAATGAATTCGGGATAGGACACGAAGGGAATATGCGTGTATACATTTGCACCTGTTATATATATTACATATATATATATTTGTTCCGAATCGATTTTTTTGCAAAATTTGCTTTTTGCACAAATCGCATACACGTTGTAACTCGTACACAATGATTTGCCGGCGAATACATAGAATGTTTATAATTAGTTGGATACAACATGGCGTTGCAAATTAATATCGTTAAATAGAAACTCCATTTTTCGTCATTTTCTTCCTCAACATTCGCTTCATTCTTGTGTTTTACCAATAATGTACTTTGCGGTATATTCAAAAATATTGTATTTCTTCTCGAAATTACGAAAATAAATGGTAACTACCAAGGTAATTAAAACAGCCAGTAACTAATTATACCGTTTTTTTCTTTACATTTAGTGTAAAGAAAAAATGTAAATTTTTGAAATGTACATTTCACGTAAAGACGAAATTTCGAACGAGAATAATAATCAAAGCTCGAACAATGATTGTCAAAATAATTCTACGTTTATGTAATAAATAATAAACCTGTGTTTATTAAACAAGGATCGTATCACAGTTGGGAGGTTTAGAAATATATTTGCGACCCGTTTTCTTCTCTTTTTTTTTGCAACGATGCATGAAAATGACGGAGCTCTCATGGCTCGAAATACTGTTCTCGCTTCTATTGTTTTTCGTTTTTCGTTTTTCGTTCGATTCAAAAAATGTTGAATCGCGTTTAATCGTTTCGTTCGTTCGTTTCATTTTTTTCGTCACAATCTCTCGCTCGATCGGCACGCGTTTCTCGTTTCGCACGAAAGCTGCGCATCGTTCAAAGACCGACCAATTTTCTGTTCATCGAAAGCCAATCGGAGAGTTTTTGGGTCGAACTTCTTTTTTCGGTGAGCACCGCAGCCGCCTGTTGAAATTTGTCCTCGTTTTTCCTTATGTACATCATCGCGTCCTCCTCCAGCTGCTTTATTTTATCCGGACGAATTTCTTCCATCGGCAACATCTCCGTGAGATAAGGATTGAATCGATAATAGGCATGCGCGGGCAAAAGGTCATTCAACATCGTATGCACGGCTGAAAGAAATTTTTGCAAAATCAATTTGAAACCCAAAATTCGATTTAATATCGCGGAGGAGCGTTTCTTTTTTTTGAAAATTCCACACGCAATTTTGAAAATTCACGTGAAAGATACCTTCCGTGTCGGTAGCGCTGGCCAAAATTTTGTGAAACTTTTCCTTCCAACTTATCGTGCTGTCCTTTATGTCGACATTGTCGTTCATCGTTGTCGGGATTCTTCCGGTGCCGCAAGAAACTACGCACTGTATCGGATTATTCGGCCAGAGTTGTTTGGCCTCGTGGATAGCCACGGCGCATGGATTGTTCACCATTAAGCCTTGACAAAAAAGATTAACGGCATTATTATATTCCATTCCATAGTTCCGTTCTTCAAATCGAGAAAATTTGCCAAAGATTTTCCATCCGGTTTTCCAATTAATTTCTCAGCACGATATAAATGTTTTTTTTGTAACAATTTTGCACGAAAAATTCGTGGAGAACAGTTTGGCTACGATTGATCGATTATTTAGTTTTTTTTATTAAATAATGAATTACTCAAAAATTCTTACCACCATCGGTGAATAAATATTCCTCGTGCTTGAATTCGCCAAAGTACGTCGGTGCAGCTGAGGAAGCTCTCACAGCCTCCCACACTTTGTGTCTGTGAGATCCCATGTATTGGCTCTCGACTCGGTGGGGCAGAGTATAATTACGGAATAGATAAACCATTATCTGAGCATGATTTATGACGGTCGAGACTGCGGAGAACTGTTTTATAAAAATTGAAGAAAAAAAAAGGTTTTATTCTCGTCGATTCGAACATCAAGATCAAAGCAAATTATTTTCTCAATACCTTCGGAGTATTTGGATCGCGAGAAGTTTTCATGAGATCCTTATCGCCCAATTGTTCCTGCAACATTTGCTCCCAGAGTTCGACGTCGTAATACGCGTGACTCCACACCAAATTACTGGCACCCCGGATCGTCCCCCGGGTAAATATTTTCGCGCTCAAAACTTTGTAAAGCTCCGAAATTTCGTCCAAAGTTTTCTTCTTGTTTACACCTTGAAGGAGTATAATCGCGTAAAATTTCGAGATTGTCGATAAGCTTTATAACGGAAATCACCGGATGTAAACAGCGATTGAATCAACGGGCTGGTGTTTTATCGTAAATTACCTAACGTCGCTGAGATCATCGCGCCGGTGCTAACGCCGCACATGTAATCAAACATTTCGTGCACTCTTTGGCCCGTCAGCTGTTCCAATTTCTTCAACATTTCGATAACAACGAGTCCCCGCATGCCCCCACCGTCGATCGCAAGAATTCGGATGCCTTTTCCCGGCAACGGTTCAACATGGCCCATTACAGCCAGGGCTTCTCTTATCGCGCCTTTAAAACGAATCAGGCTCGATTAAAAAGTCGTTCAATTTTTGTCAAGATGAAAGACGCCGATTTAATTTAATTCTTTAATTCGAAATATATTTTCTAATTTAATTCTCGATATTCTAAAATACGATTTCGAAAAAAAGGTCAACGTACCGTTAATCTGCGTGTCTTTCGTCTTGGTTCTCGCTCTGAGGAGAATGCCGATGGCTCCCTCCTTGATCGCGAGGTGTCTAGCCTCGGGGTATTGCTGTATGTGAGCGAGCAGATCCTCCACTCTTCTCCATCTCGATGCAGCGGATTCGGCGGTTGCTATGCTGTTCAAAACGTGTCTCGTTCTCGAGGTGATGCTGTGTTTGGAAATGCTGGTCGGTACGTTTATTTTCCACTTTGGTACAGCGGCGTCTTTGCTCGCTGCTGTTTGCGCAGTGGAATCTTTGTTGTAAAGCCCCGCTGTGAATTGCGGCAGCAACGCTGAAAGGACCTGAGGAAAAGCGTAAATCTGGTCTCTGAAACTCTGCTCCGTCTGCACATTGGGACTTGCGTCTTTGAGCTTTTCGCTCGGTTGAATTCTCGTCATCTCCTCCTCCTCCTCCGCCCTTTGAGGTACCGTGACGCTGACCGCTTTGTCCAGCGAATTGCCCGTTGCTATTTTCGACGACGAATCGCCTTCGTCTTTCTTTTCCGGGGGTTTCTTAGTTACGGAAAATTTTCTCATACCGTCGACTTGCGTGTAAGTGACTCTTTTGAAAAGCTCCATCCATTCTCTGCTGAGTATTATCTGAAGCTTTTTGTAGTACTCGGAAGCGCCGTTATTAACGCCTCCGAAACGAGAAAAGATCTTCCAGCTGTTTTGCAGCGACATTCTCGTTTTTTGCAAAACGCTCATTGAACTAGCAAGTTTTGCGGCCATCGGAGTGGTGTTGATGCTCGCATCTCTTTTTTGTACCGTTCCTGTGAGATGTCTGCGGGATAACGGAGAGAACGAACTTTAGTCGGGTTTAACGGCAGATGTATCTTTATTCTTTCGTTTATTTTGCAAAGAAAAATTTCGATACGCATTTTCATATCATTCAGTCATAACTAAACGGTCGACTAATTCGATGAAATAATTGTTTCGAAAAACTGGGAAATACGCAACATAACCTTAAAGTGCCACTGAACGAAACGTTAAAAACAATTGGGACGAACTTCACCGTGAAAGTCACATACGTATTTTTACGCGAAATATTTAAAGTGCGACTGTTAAAATTGTCTAATTTCCAGTACGCAACACGTTGAATTCTACGTTTGTTGTTGCGCTTGCAAAAAGCTCAGCTCTTTTTTTTTCACGCACTCCTTCTAGAATCTTCAAACGCTACTGTATATAGTTTCGAGTCTGTGAATTGCGCAAAGCAATAATCACGCGAAACGTCAGAACGTTGTCTATAAAGTGAGATAATGTCTAAAAATGTTCAGAAATGCGGAAGTGGACAAAGGGTACGAGGAACGCACGTATTTACTGACCCAGAAAAATACCTTTAGTGTTAGTTGATCGTTCAACAATGATTATCGATAATTCATTTTAAAACGGTATGAACTAGTAACTAAAAATTGATTGAATTGAAACGAAAAAATATGTCAATAGGCCAAAATATTTATCACTCGAATCGATCGAGTACTTTTTTACTTTGTTCTCATTTTTCTTCAACTGCACGCATGTACAGCTGTCATCGTCGGCTCACGGTCATTTTCCCATATCGCTACCGTAAAATGTAACATGACGTCATAAATGTACATCAACGGTACCTAACATAGTCGCTTTTGTAGAAAGAATTCTCTCGGTAATTTATCTGATGTTATGTTACATAAAGAGGGATGCAACAGGAATGACGGAAATTTCGTTACCCTATTTCGAAAACTGAAGGACGAACTCGGTCCACAGACGAAATACGTATATATTCAGAATTGCGTGCCATCAGCGCTGTTGCTGCCACACTAGTATCATTTCAATAACGTCATCCGAGAATCGCGTATGACGAAACACGTACTCTCACGATCGAATTATGTTTTCTCAAAATTACGCTAGAATATGTGTTTGTATTCCTGTCATTTTCATAACTTTTTGTATGCAACTTGAATAAATACCTGCTGACTGCCGAGATACATCTTCTTCGATAATGGCGCACATGCTTGCTGAAGACCATATTTTTTACCAACGATAGCGTTTATTTTATTTTATATTATAAGTGTATTATATTAAACAGATCGTTATTGAAAAAGAGAAGAACTTATACTCGCAGACTTGCTTTCCTGCGAAATAAACGTGTATGTTTTTGCGTATAGACGTATAATTGATCGCGATTTTGGATCACCAGCCGTATATCTATATATATTAACTGCTATGAAACTCAAAGTGCTCTTGCGTGTCTCTTTCTCTCTCTTTATAGTATATTTTTATCGATGACGCGGATCTGTAATAAAATTGTGCAGAACTTGTAAAAAACTGATATTTTACAACAGATTTAACGATTTTTTCAATTATTCCGTTACAGGCTATTACGAAAAGTTCAATTATTCTAAAGTATTAATTAATGATGTATATGCTAGATGCTAGCTCGAATGATGTTTGGTTTACTGAAGAAAAACCGGGAGAGGACAGACTTTTTATAGACACGAGATACGCGAGTCGGTACGCAAGTGCGCCGTGGGCACAGAGCCACGCGGTATAAATTGTAAACACATAATCACGCCATGCTTGTTTGTTTGTTTTACTTCGACGCAACACAGAGCTCTTCGCACATCTCACCGATTCGCATCAATTTCGCTTATAAGAACATTCGGGTGTGTCATTTTTTATAGTTAATATAAAAAATAACCTGACTTATGTAAAATTCCAACGAAAAACGAGAGCAATCGTCGTTGAAAAAGTAAGTAAAAGATATACATAGGCAAACAAAGAGTTGTCAATATTGAGTTTTCGTGCGCAGTCGCTAAGAGCGATCTAACATTCCGAATAAAACGTGGCGAGATGCAAGCACGTGATGTTATGATTCTACATTCCGGACACAAGTAAGCTATTATTTGATCGCAAACGCACATGTGACGCATATTTGCATGTTTTTCAATTCACTTTTATAAATAAACCTGTTCGCGTTCCGGGAAACTCGTGATACGAGAGTAATACATGTTATTAAAGAAAAACAAATCACCATCATCAATATTATTCTGAACGCAATTTTGTAAACGAGTGTGTAAAAGACTTCAATATTAATACGACGAAATTCATCATTCTGCGAGTAAAGTTTCTGTGGGTAAAGTCAACAAGTATAAAAAACTGCACATTCACAAAAATCTACCATCATTGGAAATTACATGTGAAACGATAATTTTCTTTAGAAACGTGATTTATAGAAGATTTTTATCGAGAGAATGAAGATTCAAAAGCACACGTTGTTTTTCGACGCGCAGTTGAGATGCTCGCCGCTGGATGGCACCACCGACCGGTCGCTCGGTGCAGCTACTCGGCGAGAATGCGCGCGCAGCGTCCTCCGGTCAGCAGTTTACTCTTATTTTCATTTTCGCGACGGATAAACAACAAACAAGTTGATGTTTACGACGCGGTAATATCGTCGTTGAAACTGTGAGAAAAAGCAAATATCTTTGTTCACGATGGCTGCGGAACAGGAGCAAGAGACTAGTGATCGTGGTGACGGTGATAATATTAAGTCGGACAAGCTTTTTACGCTGAAGAAATGGAACGCAGTGGCAATGTGGAGCTGGGACGTAGAGTGTGATACCTGCGCGATATGCCGTGTTCAAGTCATGGGTGAGTCTTTGACATAACCTCAAAATATACAAAAATTGTTATTCCGGCAATCCGTGTTAATTTATTGTCGCGTTCAACGACGGATGATTCGCAAGTATGATCGAATTACTCGCGAAAATCCTACATTCGGAATAATGCCGAAAAGATCTTGATAAATAACGCGGGGTTCGTAAAAAAAAAGAAAACAAATAAATCAGCACGAGTATATTCGTTCTCTCGTCCCTCACGGCTGTAACCAATCAGTGTGAGCGGGCGAAACTTTTGAGCGAATCCAGTGCCAATTTATCGATATTTCGAGGTTAGGAAATTTCAAAAAACGTAGGAGACGCAAATAATCGTGCAAACTCGTCGTAAATGTGTATGTTTTATTGATCCATTTAATGGAAACTAAGTTTTAAAAAATAGCTCTACTGACATATATCGAAGAAAAATATTGCTCCGACGTTCGAAGCTTGGTAATTTTCGTTGTTTCTCACTGACGCGCGAAATGTACCCGGCCTGCGGTACGAGAAGCGCGAACGATCGATCGAATTCTACAAAAATGTTTATTTCGCAATTACTTTAGTCCATTTACAGCGTTTGTATCTACGACGACAAAAAAAAGGTCGTAGAGAATAATGAATCATCGGAAATTCTCGCTATTTACACAATTCTGTTGTCTACTAAATCTATTTATATATATATGTACAGTAAATACATATATGTAAGTATTTACAAATTAAATATTTAATCTCGTGTCACAGAGCACTACTAATAATGCTTCCTTCGTAATTCCTCTGAGGTAGAGTTTGCAGGACTCTGCAGATCCGAGGGTTTGTGGTAAAAAAAAACAGCACTCGGCGCTCGTACAGTCAACGCAACCTGCTACGATCGTTCGCGAATCAACATTCCAAAATACGAAAATAATCGCATTTTTGTCGCTCTCGATAACAGACGTTCAACCCTCTCGTTATTTTTCAATGACGCAGTCATTTTTGCTTTTTCCACGTTCCGTACATAAATAAAGTGTTTTTTTTTTGGTTACGACAAAAAACAATGTTATTCGTGAACGTTCGATTTTGCAACGACGAAAAACGACGTTTTCCTTTTTTTTGCAAAATAATCGCAGCGCGATGAAAATATCGATCGGGTTTAAAAAACCACACTCGGCACTCGTACAGTCGACAATTACTGTCCTTCGCGATTAAAAATCCCGAAATACAAAAATATTCGTATTTTTGGCACTCGCGATAATTCTCGCCTTTTCCACATTCCGTGCATAAATAAATGTTTTTTTTTTTCTTTACGACGAAGAAAAATACCATTCATATTGGATTCTTCAACGTGAAAAACTATTTCGTGGATCAAAGCTCCGATCGGTAGTAAAAATTTCTAGATGCGTACAAAAAGCAACGTATAATTCCAAGACTAAAGCGAGGAGCGAGGAGAAATTAACGAAAAGAAATGCCAAAACACTCGTTGAAAAATGACGAAAAATGACATCTAAACGCATGGCTCGTGTGAATGTTCGAAATATTCGAACACGGAGGTTCAGAATCGAGAGGGAATATATTACGAATCACGCGGGTGACCTTGACAAAGGTCCCGTGATAAAAATATCTTTCGGCGAAATTCGATAATGTAACTAGCTAGTCCTCCGTATATACGCTTGTATACATGCACCGGAAGTCCCAAAAAAACAATATTTTTCGTCCCACTCAATAATTCAAACGCAAAAAGAGGGGAAAATTTTGAGACGAGATGTTGATGCGTGAAAGCGAGCCGATCGAGAGCGATGTTTCGTCGCACTTGCATCAGTGGCCGAAAGTAGGATGAATAAAAAATTGTTTTCCAAAAATAGACATTTTGAGACATTCCGCGTACGTATATGCGCGCGCATCCGACCGTTGACCGACGGTCGGTAAAATCGTTTGAAAAATAAAAAAAAAGAGACAATTGCGATACCTAACAAGCGGTCGGCATGGGCTTCATATTGGCGACCGCGCTCATTCTTCTGACCGGTCCGGTGAGCCTTTTTTCGATTTCCTCCAGAGAGCGTCCTCTCGTTTCCGGCACGAAGAAAACAACAAAGCCCAAACCGGCGAGGCAAACGAGGCCGAACATCCAGAAGGTTCCGCCTTGTCCGATCGCCCTAACGATGTCGTTGAACGTTTTCGTGACGATAAACGTGCACAGCCAATTGAAGGCGGTGGCGACACTAGCGGCGGAGCCGCGAATCTTCGCCGGCAATATTTCGCCCATCATTAGCCACGGTATCGGACCGAAACCGAGTGAAAATCCGATAACGTAAATGACGAAACTGATGAGCGGTATGTACCCCAGCCCCGTCATGTCGACCTGGTGGGCCTTGGCGTAAAAATAAGTACCGAGGATGAAGAGCGTCACGATCATCGATACGCTGCTTATGTAAAGTAGGATCTTGCGACCTAGACGATCGATGAGAGCTGTCGCGACGAAGGTCGACGCGAAATTTACTATGCCGACGATAATAGTGCACAAATTGCCGTTCAAGTCGCTGCCAGCCGCCTGTAGAGTCAACAAAAAAGCATTCTGTTGTGTTTTCTCTTTTGTCCATCGTTTTTTTTGCCAACTTCAACCAACGCGTTTGACGAGAAACGCGCTGCAATTAAAAGTCTGGAATGTCGCATAGCTTTTCGATGTCTCTTGATCCTTCGTCGGCGTTCGTTTAAGCCGAGTATTTAACGTTCTTACCGATGTGTGAATTGATTGATTTTCAATGCGAAAGGAAACAGAGTATCTCCGAGCATCGTTGAAATTGGCTTTTTTCTCCGACGCTCGAGTTTTTTCGAAAATTCTTCGAAATTACTGGAGAACGTGGGAATATTGAACGAATTGACGTATCAAAAGGCAGATGTTTTTGAAAAACTTTTTTTCCAACGATTTTTATCAGTCCGAGATGAAAAATTCGTTGGGTTTTGTTCGAGGAGTTATGGAATAGAAAAAGTCACGAATTTGAATAGATCGATGTTGATCGTGTAAATACCTCGAAAATCTGGACGGTGTAAAAAATGACAGCGTTGATGCCGGAGAATTGCTGAAAAAGCATGAGACCGAGCGATATCGCCAGCGGCTTGATGTTGTTTCTTTTGCATAATTCGATGAGAGGGCTCTGACTGGCGTTTCTCTCGCTGTCGACGTGAGTTTTCTCAACCGCGGCGAGCTCCTCGCTGACATCCGCGTTCTTTCCTCGCAGCCATTCCAATGATTTGCGCGCTCGCTTCGTTTTACCCTTGGAAATGTACCACCTCGGCGTTTCCGGTATCAAAAACATGAGAACGAGAAAAGGTACCGGTAGACAAGCCCCCAACAGTGCCAGATAGGACCAATTGAGATACATCCCGGCGACGAAGCAGAGTAAGATTCCTGTCGAACGATCGATGAAATTCGATTAATTTCACGACGATAACAATAATAACAAAAGCGATTTTCTCCCACCGTGCACAATTTTTCGGAAAAACAGCTAAAGTCACTTTTTTTCTTTGAATCGATGAAACTTTAAAACCGGGCAGTCGGATTTGAAAAAAAAACTTTCAGCCGTTTAAAAACGTGCTCCTACCGATAGTTGCTTTGGAAAAGTTTCGAAATTTTGAAAAATATCGGTTCCAAAATGACCCCGCGGATGATCCGCAGTGATGCGCGCATTAAGAACCCGCGGGGAAATGACGTTTTATCGAATTTTTCGAAAAATATCTTTTTCAACTTTTCGTCGAAATCCCAATTTCGGAAAAATTGACAAAAAAAATGTGTGCCAGTTGAGGAAAATGAAAAAAAAGCAATCTCTCGTCGTAACCTTCGTTGCGAAAGATGCGAGCTCGTTATGCCCGTGAAGAAAATTACCTATGTTGCCGAAAGCCGTCGGCAAGAGGCCCAATGTCCCGCGCACTTCCGGTTGAATAGTCTCGCCGAGATAAACCGGCAACGAAAGTGAGGCGATGCCGACGCAGAAACCGGATAAGGAACGTCCAGCCAAAATCATCGCGACGTTGCTGGCGAGGCCGATCAACAGCCAGGCTTTTTGTTTGAAATCAAACCACCATTTCACGCGAGATTATTTTTTGAGGCAAAGTGCGTGTGAGTGTGTGTGTGTGTGTCACGTACAAACGGTTAACAATAGGGGAAAAAGAGAGAGAGAGAGAGAGCGAGGCAATAAAGGCACAGGCAATGATCTCAATAGATCGGCAAGGTCATTCCTTCGTGACATTTATTATCGGTAATAAAAATAGTCGGCGGTGCATTGAGATTTACGCCTTGACTGAAATACACTATTATACGTATATTAGTATTCAACGAGTGAAAACGGAACAGAGTACACGCGGAAATGATCGTTTCAGTTCTTTCAATCCGGCTCTCTCACTCCCTCTGTCTTTCCTTTCTTTTTTCGCTCATTAACCATTGGGAAACGATCAAGGATTTTTTTTCACCGATGAGACATCGAAAGCGATCGAAACCTCTCTTGAAACAAAAAAACTTTCGTACTACGTGTCCCGAGTGCGACTCGCACACGGAGTGCCGGTTAATTTCGATAAATATCGACGCGTGACGCGAGTATCAAAGCGAGGAGCGACGCCGAGCGCCTCTCGCGGCGCGGCGAGGAAACTCGACTGTTGAAACAAGTCCGTTAAACTTTCGATGTTGAATCGTACGAATTCGTTGATTCGGATGGAAAAAAATCCTCGGAAAAACGAAGACGACGTTAATCTCGTTGAAAGGTCGATGAATCTCGATGTAAATGATTGAAAAATTCGCTCACCTCCGATAAAGGGAAAGGCCGTCGCGAGTATCGTGTTCCTTCTTCCCAGATATTCGATGCATGGACCACCTATGATTCCACCGAACAGCGCGCTGAGCGGCATTATCGAACCGATCCACGATTCCTGCAGCGAAAGACAAAGTACCGCGACGTTAGGTCGAGCGATTCGTACCTTTGGTTTTTTTTTCTCAAGGATCGTTGACGCGAGCGGAAACGTGATTTTCATACGCATGAGACGAACATTTTTCCACACTCGAGACATTTGTCATCAAACTTTATGGTCTTGAATAATTAATAATAATAACAACGATAGTAGAATTGTTTTATTATTATTATCATTGCCAAGTGTCATTATATTCACAATTAATAATACAGCATAATAATTATTTTATTTCGAAATAATATCAAGATTATTATTATGATTATTATCATCGCAAATTCGTATTATATCGCGACCACTTCGCTTATATCACTATAATACAAGTATGCAATAATGAGGTCGAAACGAATGACGTTTTTGAGGTCAAGTTTTCAACCCCGTATCATTGACTCTACGATCTTCATCGCGTTGGTAAAATGGCACGTGGATTCCAAACGAGAGAAAAAAACAAACAGTACGATCGCAACGTCGTAGCGCAGCAAAAACAGCCATCGGAATGGGCGAAAAGAGACGAGTGGAAAAAGGAGAGAAATTTCTTCGTAATATTTACCATTTGCGCGGTGACTTCGAAGGTCGCCGTGGCGTTGTTCTTCATCGAAACGAGAGCCGGCGACGTGTAAGAGCACGAAAATCCAACCACCATCGAGCCCAAGGACACGGAGAGGGCAGCGACGACCTGCGCACAATAGTTGCATCGTGTTTATCCGAATATCGCAAAAAAAATCACATTCGACGTTGAGTCGTCCATCGACGACGGCTCTCGATCGTAATTTTCGAAATTTTCTCCAAAAATCATGAAAACATTCCTTATTCCCCCCCAATCAATCTTTGTACCTGAGAAAATGTGCATTTCGCGATAGGAGCGTTGCCCGGAAGCTCGATATTCACGTGAGTATCCGCTCGCATGAGAATCTTCATCACGAAGCTGTTTTTCGGCCCTCGCGTTTGTGAAAACGACCGTCAAAACGCGACAAAAACACCGGAGCTTCGACGGATAAACTCTTTCGCCCCTTGTCGGAGAAACGTAAACGAAAAAAACGTAAAGAACAAGGAAGAAAAACTTGAAACAAAACTTTAGGGAAACTCTCAAAGCCTCTTTAACGACGTCCGACGTACGCGACGCTCGCGGGAGCAATAAGAAACTATACGTGTGACGAATCGCCGCGAGTGTTATTATCCGCGGCCAAAGAGGAAATTGACGAAGGAGGAGAGGAAAATTAAGCGAAAAGGGAGAGACGCCTCGGAGTGTGTCGGAGGAAGACTGCCGAGGACGAAATCTCCCTCTTGGATCAAACGCACGATTCTTCAATCGATCGCCGATCAATTCAATGTCCTTCTCTCTCTCTCTCTCCCTTTATTTCTCGTTTTATCGAATCAATGACTCGCGCATAGATTCAACTGGTCCCCTGTTAAACTCCCCACTCGAAGCGATGTTTATTTGCCCTCGGAGGCGATCCATAAGACCGCGGAATTTGACGAAACGCGAACTGTTTGCGATCGACTTCCACGACGAAGTTATCCGCTCGACAGTGGAACTCGATGACTCTGCTTATATAGGCAATTGCTCTCTTATTTTTTTTCTCCTATGCACGGGCGGAGGGAGGGGGGAGGAGGATTTCGCGCGAGGTCCCACAGGCATACAGCATCCCTTCCAAGAGGCGGTATTAACGATTCTTAATTCTCCTTGGCTCTGTTTTTACTTTTGTTCTCTTTTCATTTTGCATAATTGCGCGGCTTGTGCGTCGATACATCTTATCGGTCCTTGATGTGCTATCCCGTAACTCGTCTCAATTTTTTATTCTTCTTTTTTTTTTTTTTAATTGTCTCGCGCAGCATCTTCGCGTTCGTCGTTTCGCGAAAGCGCGTGTGTGTGTGTGTGTGTGTGTTTTTTTTTCTAAGGACGCACGGCAGAGGCGTTATTCCGGTAGGAACGTTCTATATGTCGAACGGGGATCTTGGGAGCGATGCAAAAATGGGATGACAAATTGTTTGAAAAATCCTGAAAATTTCGGGAGAATTCACGCTCCCTTCGGAATTAATAAAATTCTTCTCTCTTTTTTTTCTTCACGTCCAAACTGTAAAAAATTATATCGCTCGTTGAAATTCAAGATACTCGCGATTTTGACGAAAAATTCAAACGCAGCGAGCGAACGAACGCTTCGATCGGATATAAAAGAGAAACAGGGATTATCGAATTTTTGTTTTCAACGATTTGTCAAAATTTACGGTGTCTCGAACGATATTGATTTTTTTCGGATTTTTATGGCATTCCGCAGATTACGTTGTTTTTTCTGAAATACGTTCGAGGAGGTTCCATCGTTGAAAAATTTCGTGGCTTTTTCGCGAAAAAGAGCTCGAATTTTGGTGACCGAAGAATGTCCAAAAAAAGATAAAGAAGCACTATCGCTGACGCGATAAGAACTTTGCGCCGAAAACAACGTTTTAGCGCCTGTCATAACAAGCCTGCTTCATAATTGCGTCTATCATAATTAAAATAAATGCCAGTTGCCGGAGAAATACGCGCTGCGCTGAAAGGTGCTGTTAAAATTATCTTTCACTGTCAAGCGTTATACATATGCATTATCTATGCAATATACGAGGAAAAGATCAAGGGAAAACGTAGCAGTCGTTATTTACACCTTTTTTAATCGCCCATTCCCGCGCATGCGCGACAAAACAGCTGTTCTCCGAGGTACAGATGTGACGCGAAGGCTTCTTTTTCTCTCTCCTCCGCCCTGTTCTTCTCTCCGGCTTTTTCAGACTTTTCATTGCAATCAGGCACCATTTTGTCAAGTTCGACAGTAATCGGTGTATTTATCGTTGTATTTTTCATCAAAATTCCTCTCAACAATTTAACATCCGATTTTCAAAGTCGCAAAAATGCTCAAGCTATCGGGGGTTACGAAAAAATCGGATCCGAGCGAAAGAACGAAGCAGACGGGCGAAAAGAAAGGAACCGGCTGACCAGTTGCGGGTTTGCACCACTGGCGGACGGTCCGCGAGGCTTTCGCTGCGATAAAAACATTTTTCTCTCGTCAAACCCCCTGTGACTTTACGGTTGTTTTTTTTTTCATTCGTCCGAATGCCTTCGACAATTCTTTCGTCCTTGCAACAAAAATGACGAGCAGATCGAAAAAAATCGATAAAAATTTGAAAAACCCTCTCGCGTCTCAACGAAAATTCATTTGTTTCTCCGAGGGCAGGCGTAATAATTGATAATTTCGTATATATAGTCGGACGAAAAAAAAAGTTTTTTATGCAAAATTTTTTTTCAAAAATTTCGAATCAAAATCATACGTTCATCCCAGGAAACAAGTGAATTTATCCGCGATGTGAAAAACGGGTTCGCGATCTCCGATTTTCAAATTTTTCGTTTTTTTTTTTTTCAATTTTTTAATAATTCAATAATCGCTGGGAGGGCGCGAGAATTCGCGTTTTATTTCGGATTCGTTGAAATCGTAGAATTGATAACGACAATAATAATGAATGACATTGATGGTAAACGAGAAACCTGACTAACCTGCGTCGTGTACATCAATCCCTGACGGCCGGAAGTGAGCTTTTTTCTCCGTTGAAGCTTGGCGGTAATCTCGGAATTGATGCTGGGATCTTCTTCCGGCAAAAAGCGATGGACCTCGGTGGTCGTTTCGTTCGTAGCGCGCAACGACTCGTTGCTCGTCATTTCCTCCGCGTCTTTGCTCATCTCCGCGAGATTGAGCTGCTTGTAATCGCTGAGGTCCTCGCTCAGAGGATCGTAGATTCCGAGCTCTCGTTCCCCGAGAAGATGCTGGCTCTCTCGTCTCTGAGTGTGTCTCAGATTTTCGGCGTAATAATGCCCATTGTTGTTATTATTATTCTTGTTGTTTACGCGGTTGTCACGTGACCTTTTTGTCTCCTCCTTTGGTAACTCGATGTTTATCGTCGAACTTTCCGCGGAGCGCGGTAGCAAAGCCTGCTGGCTGTTGAAAGGACTAACGGAAGTGGCGATTGTCGAACTCGAGGCGCAATCCAACGCCAGGCTCGAAGACGTCGATGATATCGATGATATTCCACCGTTCGACGGCACCCTCGTGTAATAATTCGGCAACAACGAGCGCTCTTGCTGCAAATCCAATAAACAAGCACGAACGTTAGTCTTCTCAAGGAGAGAGATGGGGGGGAGGGTTCCAATGTTCGGCTCGAAATTTTACACCGATATGAAAAAATATATCACATACGACTACACTCGGAATGCCCCATACCTTGTAAACAAAGCCTTGTAGCCTCAAAGGGGTAACCCAAAAATAAGGGCATTTTTCAAAAATTTTATTCGACGCTTTTACGCCATTTGCGAGTATTTTGATTATATTTGTCTTTTTGATGATCGTGATCTCGATGATCGTCGAATGATTCGAATATGATGCGCAATTATTTTAGAAATTGAAATAATTCAGGCGCGATGATTATTTCGTGGTTGGGAAATTGATTATTGCGCAGCTTCCGGGGCGTTGTTGGGGATTTAGTGTTGCGCGATTTGTCGGGAGCAGAACGACGCTCGTTATCCGGAATGAGCTGGAAGTGATTTCCAAAGATCGGATGAGACTGGTATACGAGCATCGAGAATGGCAGCTCGTTGATTTTTTCGATTTGACGCTCGTTCTCGTTTGTCGGAGAGGAGATAAATCAGAGGGTGATCAAAGACGCCGAGGGGCGATGGGATGTCGCACGAAAAGTGGTCTGAAAGATTCAAACATGTTTCCAACGAATCTTCGATTCGCGATAACCCCGACGTTCGCTCAGATTCTCTCGTAACTCTCGACGCTCGAAATCGAGAACGTTTCTCATTTTCCTCCCCTCTAAAAACCGATAATGAACCGAAAAACACATTCGTAACTTTTTTATTTACGACTTTTTGAAAATCGTTCCCACGGTCGAGACAATTTTGGAAAAATCAAATTTCAAAAGACCAGCGAGCGTCGAAAAAAAGGAACCAATCGGATCAACGTAAAACGAAGAGAGATATGTTTAATTTGTATTTTTGTATTCACGCGCGATTTTTTTTTGCGAAGAATCTCGTTGCGAAAAAGTTTGAAAGAAATTCACGTGTTTTTTTAACAAAAAAAAACGAGGGATGCGTTTATTTCGCGCGAAATGTAGTTTCGAAATTTTCGCCGAATTTTTGCGCCATCTCCGAGGTCCTGAAATTCGTATTTTACGTCACTTTTGTTCGGAATCCTACCAAGGGTCAACGTTGCACTCAAATTTGTTTTTTTCGCAACGATACCGTCTGAATTTTGAATAACGCTCCTACGTTCGATCGTTGAACGATCGACGAATTCTTTTTTTCTGTCTAAAAATCAAGATGAATGTACCTGAAAACGAGACACCGCCACTGTATCGCATCAACGAAAAACGGAAAAGTACGACGGAGACTCTCGAATTTTTCTCGTCGCGCAGCACCGCGTACGAATAAAATGAAAAATTAGAGAAAAAAGATAGCGGAAAAACGAAGAACAAAAACGCCCGTACGTCCTCTCGGGCACACACTGTTATCCCATTGAAGGGACGAAACGACGAATTTCAACTATTTATACAGCGCGTCGAAAGTAGTATAAAAAGTGGAGCGAGAAACGACGAAAAGGAAAAAAAAACAACGCACAAAGAAGAAGCGATAGATTCTTGATAATTTGTCCGAGCGACCAATCGTTCGAGAGCTTACAAAATACGAGAGAGAGACGGAATTATTCATTACGATATAAGATGTTTGCTTTTGCGGCTGTATAATGGCGCTGCTGACTTTTACCCTCATTGCCTCCGAGATAACCTATCTGAACCGAAGAGCGATTATGTACCAGCTATTAAACACAAATGCGACGATACGTAAAGTCAAAAAGCGCCACGAGCGCCGGAGGGTATTACCGCAAACCCAAAATCCTTGCCATTGAAGACTTTCCGGAGAGGCGGAGAGGAGAATGTGCGGATTGAGAAAAGGACGTAAATTCATAATCACCGAACGGATTTATCCAAAGTGAGAAGAAAAGAAAAATTGCGAAATTTTGTGCGACAATTCGCCAATAACTTTTCGCCCTGTTTTCGCTTCGACAAAAATGCGTGCTCGATACTCTCGATATGACTATTTTTTTTTTTTTCATTTTTGTAGCGTTCCTCAAGATCGTAGCGATACTCGAAATTAATATTCTATTACGTTTTTGTTTGCGAGATTGTATTAATAGACTTTATTGAATAAATCGTGAAAAAAAAATGAAAATTGACGAAAAACGAGACACGACGAGTTTGCCGAAGACCGCGGTGAGTGAGGGAGTCCCCAAGGAGCTAAGAAAGTCAAATTCACGCGCGAGATGGTGCAAATGATAGAGCGAATCCGAAACATTCATGTTTTATCTTCAATGAGGGTTGGGGTGGGGGTGTTTAATTATCGCGAGCCCTGGCCTCTATCGTTTTTTCATTCCCGAGTTCATGGGTCGACTGGCGCGCTCTTTCTTATCTCGCTTTTGTTATTAAGAGGGAAATGTATGTGTTTCTTTCTCTCCGAATCTCGGCAAGGCAATATCACGTGCAATCGCGTGTTCTCGCACGCTCGCTCGAATGTGTTTTGAGCTTTGCGCGTTACCGTAAAGTCTAGACGAGAGACAATTTAAAAAAAAAACACGCGCGCGCACACAACCACGGCCAGTTTCGTTACAAGCGTTGTTACATATTTACATTTGCGCAAATATATATGCATATATTTTTCATAAAATACAATCATAAAAATATAAAAATACGCGATTGTTCCTAAATTTAAAATAATATTGAACAACTTTATCTAGCCGCACGACACATGAAATCATTTATTGAATAAATAAATAAATCTCGGAATCACTATTGCGCCTGCAGCGCCTCAATTTTTTGCGTAATTTAATCGGTCGAAATCGGGTAACTTAGAAATTTTGATTCTTTTACGATTCTGAAAAAGTAGCGAAAAATGAGTCGAATTTTTTTTTTTTTTTTTTTTTTTTCAATCTTTCAGGAGATTACAGGATCGGAAATTTCCCTCTGATTACGAAACCTACCGACTTTGCCCCGAAGACTCGATATTTCAATGAGAAAATGGTGGTTAATTGATAAAATTCGTATTATTGCTTTTTCGGACCGAAATATCGGGTTTTCGACGAAATACCGGTGTGTTGCGTAATCAGCGGGAAAAAATAGATCGATATAGACCATTAAAAATCATTTTTGAAATCCAAAATTTTTCGTCATTTTCTGCCGGATTGAGTTGGTTCGCTAAAATGTTTGCCATTTTTTTTTCGTTCATGATAGATACCCCAACTTGTGCTTGTTCTCTTCGCAATTGTTGAAGCTTCAAAATGCCGTTTGGTTCATGTAGATATCTCGATTTTTCGATTTTTGGCAGAATTTTAAAGTAGGACCATCGATTTTCGCCAATTTTCCCATGCATACGCCTTCGCATTTTTTTTGCGTATTTTCAACATCGTTTTTGAGGGTGAAGGAATTCAGCTATCGACATTCAACTTTCACCGTTTTTCAAGTCTACCCGAGGGCTTTTCAAAACACCCCCAAGAAACCTATGTAGCTTCATTAGCGACGAAGTTATGATCGTTTGAAATTTCGACTTTTCGACGATTCTGGAAAAGTAGCCAAAAATGACGAAAAAATGTTTCTCCAAATTTTCGAAAGTTAAACAGCCTGTTTCATCGCAAATTTTCCGCCGATTACAAAACTCATCGAGTTTTTCGCGAAAACTCGAGAATTCAATACGAAAACGCAAAAAAACAGTCAAATTCTTTTTTTTATTCACCGACCAATCAGGGGATCGACGAAAAATGGCTCGGGTCTCCAGCGAGCCACGATAACCGAATCGGGTTAATTGATCCAAGTTATCGATGTAATTACCTTGAATAAGTGATGATTAGCACGGAATCGAAGAGCGAGCTTGCGCGTGGAGGATATTCGCGACGGTTTTTCTCGAGGAAACTGACATCTCGCAAAAGTCGCGATATCACGACTGTCAGGCTCATTGTTGAAAGATTTCGCAAATGCATCGATGTAGACACGTGCATACACAACTATGTAATAGTTAATTCGCGTCCCCGTTTATTGGGCGAAATTCATTCGATATTCTCACGCGAGTCCTTATCTCGTTACGTTGAAGCTGCATATGTACATAACGGCGGACGAATCTGCATCTCGCAGCGTAGCACGTGTATGGCAGCGCGAAAAACAAAGCTTTGGGAAAAGAAAATCATCGATCGACGAGTTCGGAAAATTGCGAAGATACGAAAAATCCCCAAGACGAAAGATTTTGCCGCATGAAATTCTGAAACGCCCTCTGTAGGGATTGAGACGCCATTGATTGAAGAATAAAAATTTGAAATTTGCTTTTCTCGAAAAAATCAAACAAACGGTGCCCAAACCGTGCCTGTTTTCTTTTTTTTTCGTCTTTTGCGACTGAAGATATTTAATAAAGCGATACTATATAATAGTAACGTTTAATGGAATATTCCCGTTTGAAAATATTCACGGGCACGTTTTGGGCTTTGCAATTTCGAAGAAACTGATGCCGCGGACGTGGACAATTTGAATTTCAAAGACAATTTCAAAAGTCGCAAAAGTAATTGGCGAATTTTCATTTTATCGTTCCAACCGCGTTCCAAAATGCGAACGTCGTAATTGAAAAAATAAAAATTGAAAATATTTTTCGAACCACCCTAATACACGCGTGTACGTCGACTAATTCCGTAAAAATACAAAGCTGCCGGCAGCGGCAGACAGTGAAAGAGCCAACCGCACGAACGGCCAATGGAACTTTCCAGAAGCTTGGCGCTCGTGACTGAGAGAGAACGATCGAGAAGTAAAGTACGTGCGCAGATTGCGCGTACTTATATACATATATATATTCATGTATAATATATATATAAATCGAGCGCACATATAAACCCGTAGCGTTTACGCGAGAAAGGCAAAAGTTTGTCAAGATCGGGGTAACAATTCGTGTGCTCCACGTGCCTCCGTGTTAGTTCGTCATTTTTATCCCGTCATTTCGTTATTGCGAGGAGAAACGTGAAAGAAAAATTTTTTCAACGGGAGACGTTCGTGCCGCTGCGAGACGTGATTTTTTTCCCCACAAAGTTCGAGAAAACCATTAATCCGCGATGTTCTTCGAGCTTCGATGACAAAAGTCGTTTGAAAAGTTCACATTTCGTACAAATGTGTATTTTTTTTTTTCCGGAATGATACTCGATCGGCAAGAATGGCAATGACGAGAAACGTCGAACGAAATGAAAAGTGTCTTGGTTAACGGGACTCCGGTATCGTGGGTGAGCATAAATTAACTCACCTTTCTCCTGTAAGATGGCATTAGGCAGACCGGCCAGGGCTGAAGCATCTGTCGTCTCTGCTCTTGATGCCGATTCGCCGTGGAATTCTTGCTGTTTCCGTGCGACATGATCGCTGCTTTTGCTGCCGTAAAAACGTCAAGGGAGTATTCACATCCGGTACGAACGCTCTCGCGCTCTCCCCGAGCTCGCGGAATCTTTGATTCTTCGCGAAACTTCGTTTTTCGACTTTGTTACCCTCTGCGCGTGTCGTTTTTTTCGTATGTGACAGCGGCGATACCGGGGTCACGTGGCTCTGTTGTGACAGTCGATGGAATATATTTACGTGCGATATTCTATGTAACGTCGGATTCACCGGTGGACCGTTCGGATTTTTTTTTGCGATCTCGAGACTGGCGCCGTCTATCGCCCGGTTTTCTTCACTCTTTTTTCCCTGCTCCCTCGGTCGTGTTTCTCGTGTATCCTCGTTTCCGGTTCAACGAATATCGGGCGGCACTTTTCGAGACGATTTTCTTTCTCACTTTTGCCGAACTCTACATCACTGCAATGTTTCTCCGTTCGATATCCTCTTGTTTATCGGTGGGAGACTTTTTTTCCTCTTCTTTTGTCTCCTTTACAACTCGCTTCGGGTGTTTATTCGCGAGAGTTTACTTCGACTCTGTTGTTCTCGCGTCTCTCACACTCGGGAGTATCTCGTGATTCGTCGACGATAATGCGGAACAATCGGAAAAATCTCGCGCTACCGCGATCACTTTAAGATTATGATGAGTTTGCGGGGTTCGCCGCTTGTATATATACAGCCGGCCAATTTAAGTTTCGCCTCGGCTAGTCTCGGAACACCTCGGCAATTCACGACGAAGGTGACCTGGAGTTGTTCGCGCGCGACATCCACACACAGCTTTTTGCGTAGAGGGGGCGCGTCTCGCCGCTCTCGTATACGTATATATATCATATATAGGTATATTAATACACACATTTATATTATATATCGTTTACGACCGGCCTGCTTTTCGATAACGCACAACAGTCCGCACGTGTTTCATCAGCTTATGGCCATTGTACTTCTGCGCGCCTCGCACGCGCGTCTGTCGAATTATCTCGGTGCACTTTTTTCTTTCATTTCCTCCATTATCCCCTCGTGAAACAAATTCGCGCGTCCGATTCGCGCCTCTGAGGTGGTCCTCTCTTCGAGAGTGTTTTCTCAACACTCGCGTTCAATTTCGAGAGACCGTTCAAGAATTCTTTTTTCAACGCGATTCACCGTTCGATTGAGAAACGTCGTTTGATATAACGATGCCGCAATTTTGTACGAGTTTCACCTGACCTTCGCCGAGACCGATAGAAGACGAGCGAACATTTTTCTCGCGATAATTTTGCAACTTTTTTCTTATCGTTTCTTCTTCCGCCAGCTCTTCAAAGTCCAAATGAATATGCCACTGTACGATACATGTATATGACAATAAATAACATTTTTCACGAATATACGACGAGTCGCGCAAGTTTTCGCGCTTTAGCCGATAAGGCAACTTCTTATCGCGACTGTCGCGAGACTCCCGCCTTAAGGCTGTACTTCGCTACTCCCCGGCTTGTCAGTCGTAGGAAATTATTGAGAAATTGTTTAAAAAATTCTCTAAAACGTTCGGGAAAATGTCTGTTTTTCAAATTTCGTCCTCACGAGCAGTGCGAACGTTTTTGTTTTTTCGATATATTTGAAACGAAAGTTTCTTCAAAATTCCGCAAAAGATTCTCAACGAAACTCGATGTGTATGCAAAAATAAACATTCGGGCAGCGAAACACCATCGCGCGGATCATTCTCCATTAGAATTTCAAACAGCCGAGCGAATTTTATCGAGCAAAAAAAAGACGTACGTCAGATAAGACGCAATAACGCCGCGGTAATATCGCTTAGGTTTTTGATGAGCATCGAGCGATCTTAGAGATACTCTTCATAATAAAAGTCTCATTATCGTCCGGGGTGCGGAGAAAGAAAATGAGAATTAAAAAAAAACACTGGGACGTATTAAAAACGGATTTTCTTCGATTTCTTTTCTTTCCCCCGTAGTTTGACCGCGATCACCTTCGACCGGAAGGAGAAAAGATAAATTCCCTTTCTTTCCGATTAAACGAAACGACAATGATGAATTCAACGTCGAAAGACGTACAAAGCGACCTTGAAAAATCTTTTCTTTCCGCACGAAAGATTTGAATTACTCGAATCGCGTATATATAAAATATATGAGCAATTTAACGTTGCAATTTTTTCCCCCTCTCCGACGTCATTTCGTCGTCCGTCGTCTCGTAACTCGTTATGCAAAAACTTGCAGCTATCGCGCGATCGCGATGCTTTTTTCTTCTTTTTTCTCTCTTTATCGTAGCGCAAAATTTGAATTTTCCTACGACGAAGATCGTTCGAGTCATTCACGGACGTGAGAAACATTAAGGAAAGAAGTTTCAGCCGAGGAAAAGCGAGTTATCGAGCGTCCTCGACTTGGGTGGAATTTACGAAAACGGAGAAAGTCTGGGTTAGACATCGCGATTGTATGAGTGGTGAAATAAAAAAAAAACAAAAAAGGGGAGAAATCGACGTACGTTCGAACGAGTAATCTTCCCAACCGCGATATATTTCCTCTTTTCTCACTTGACGTCAAAACCAACGCGTATTCGGCGAGACACAAAAACATATTGAGAATCTTCGTTGTGTAACTTGTTGGAAACAAAAAACTTTTTTTTTTGTGTAATTTCTGTATAAAAAAAAACACAATGATACTCAAAAAGTATTTCATATTCAAAAAGTTGTGTAATATCTTTGAAAATAATGTGTATATTTGAAAAAACATATTTCTTCAGAAAAATCGCGATTGCTTTGTTTTTCCTCCTCGCGGAGAAAGATGGAACCGTCTCGAAGCATGAACGTGATACACATGTGTATTTGGGTGAGGGTAAAAATGATCGATTATTTCTTTTCGTGTATTTTTATTTCTTTTTATTTTAGGGAAATTGATTTTAGGCAAAAACTGTGAAGTTTTCGCAAGGTTTGACCTTGAAGACCAAACTTGAAAATCAACTCGGATATGCGAAATTCTCCGCGCGAAAGGTCAAATCCCAAGGTCAGCAATTAGCGATTTTTCAAATTCCAAAGTTGAAAAAAAAAAAAAATTGCATCACCTCTTAAATTCGTCGTTAATAACGGTTCCTATTTGTAGAGGTGCGTATTGCTGCCAAATCGATCAACATTTCAACATTGTATCGAGACAGAAATAAGAAATTCGTCCATTTTTTTCGCCCACCCTAATGTATATGAATAGGTGAAAATAACGTATCGTCATCGTCTGATCGCGAAGCTTATTGTTGATGCAATAAAATATATGTTCCTCGTGTACAATGCCTCACGTGTGTACAAGAACAAGAGATGAGAAATGCAAACGTCTGGTGTCAAAATTCAAAGTCTTGCACTTTTCTCCCTCCCTCTCTCTCGCTCTTGCGTTCTCTCCATCTCATTCTCCTTTTCCCACTTCTCCCGTTTTCCCGCCGGTGTGCGCGATAAAAGATAGGATTGCAGAGTCTTTCGATGATGCTTACGTCGCAAAATAATAGTCGAGCCTCCACACACGCGATACGATAAGGCGACGTAATTGCGTGTGTTACAGCGGCGTTTTGTGTCCATGTTGGTCGAGTCGAGCCTCTAACGCGTATGATATTATTACCGGTTCATCGCGACTGCCTGGAGGGGGAAAAGACGAATGGCGTCTCGATCCTTCAACAAGACCGAGCGAATCGTTTTCGGCCCGTTCTTTTTTTTTTCCTGTCGTCGATTAAGTTATCCTTGAGTGTAAAAATTAATACGTTTCTCGAATCTTTTGAAAATATTCGTCTGCTGTTCAATGATGAGAGGCTATTCCCGTAAAATGGCAGCTTGTCTTTTTTTTTTATTTGCGATCGATAATGCAGTTACACACTTGTACGTTGGGGGCGCATTGTGAGTCATTCGAGGCTCGGGTTTTTTTTTTGGCATCGTTCGTACGAGTGAAAAGAACACCTGTGATTTCATAAGAATTTTTTTTTATCCTTGTCGGTTCCGAATCAATAAATTCTCGTGAAAGAATCGCAGTGTCAACATCGCGAAAATGTAATTCTCAGAGATAAAAATAAATCGTCGAATCTCTAAGAATAACCGTGTAGTCATAGATTATGAGGATCAAGATAGAGGTTATGAAATGTTTAATTGATGTAACGCCACGAATATACGATCTTTTTACCATTCAATTCCCAATTGTGTTCCAAATTAACTTGAATCGCCTTATATTCATAATTTCGGGGTTGTAAATTTTACGAAAAACGTACGATTGCAAGAATATACAATGACACACGACACTAGATAATTATGAAAAATTCACTTTAAAAAATCGGGATTATTCGAGTGGAGGAAGATAAATGGATGATTAGAAACTCAAGAAGCACGATAGATCGATCGTTGACGAAACGGTCGAGTTTTCATGTGTTCGTAAAAATCTCGTTTTTTCCCTTCCGCGTGGACGCAAAAACGGGACATATCGGCATATAGGTTAAAGATGGCGCTTCAAGCGGTGCGAACCGTGCGTCGGTGGAATCCGCGAGATGGCGCACATGTGCGTGCGCAATACGTAGTCGATAGAGGTTAATCTACAGGGTTAACGCGCGATGGTCTCGTGCACTTTGCGATATTAGAAAATAATAATATATACGTGTCGCAATAAGGAGGCTCTGCCTGTTAATCGTTCAATAACTCGCCGCTAGGACGCGCGGATGAGCCGACCCCACTGCGAAGTTTCAATCACCGTTTCGTTTTTCTTTTTCTCCTCTGACCTATTGAGTGGCACTTTACATAGTATATAGGCATCGCAGAGGAAGATTTGGAATATTCCTAAACCCTCCCGTATCAGGAGATGACCGAGAGAAGTCGCTGTCGTCGCTTCGTTCATTTTCTCTCAATTGTCCGTATTATTTATCATTCCATCTCTCTCCATCCACCGCGACTCCGCCAAGAGAGCCTCGTCAATTCGACTGCGTTATTAGCGCGATTGAAAAACTTCCACTCGCTGATGGAGCGCTTCAATCTCGAAGCGATCCTCTTCTCATCCACGTCCTTTGACGAGAGCCGTCTCTCTCTCCCATTTGTTCCCTGCTCGTCATTTATTGACCAATGACTCTGTCATCGCTGTGCGCATATTAGGGTGGGGTAATAAAAAAAAAACAATCGACCATTCTTTTTCTTTATACACTGAAAAATCGATGGCTCGTCACTTTGTGAAACGCCACTTCAGACATGAAATATTACGATAATATTCATTTAATTTCCTATATCGAGGCGATCCTTTTTCATCGTGAAAAATTGGTCAAATTTTCGATTATTTTTCCCCGAGCGATGTGAAAAATCCTACCGCAGGATTCCAACATTTGCTATAACCTGCAAAATAATCGAAACGGCGAGCAGATTGGCGGGAAAAAATATTTAAAAAAAACATGTTTTACAATCAGGCGAAAGGTCAGTAGCACGAAATAACTGGTACAAGAGTTAATGATCGCGGGGAGCGCTGCGATAAATACAATCGTATATACGTTAGAGAGTCGAATCTTATCAGTCGTATAACAGCAAGCATGCTCGCAAAGGGTCACGGGCAAGTTCGCGTTACAGGGATATCAGCGTACGCTCTTGTACGACGGTATATCCTTGGCACTAATAATTATATACAATTAAACACGCTCTATTTGTCATGGAAGAAAAAAAAGCATTTTTCTATACATCCCAAGTGATTTTGAGAGCCAAGTTTTCCCGGATCGAAAAAAAAACGAGTATCGCAGATCGTTTCCGTTTTTTTGTTCCATCGGTGCCGCGCGTTTAAATAGCAAGGCACGCCAAAGTAAGCAAAACACGAGGAAGGTATCGAACGTTGCTATTATCGTCGAGGGAATACTTTAGCGACGCGCGATCGGCGGAGCGCTCGTTTTTATTTCGCTTGGCCCGAAGAATGACAATGATGGTCAGAAATGTTTATTGTTTAATAGAGGAAATCCAGTGACTCAGTGGATATATCAATTATGTTGCTAACCGAGATTTCATCACACTTTGTTTAACCTTCGATAATGAACTGCGATCCGCAGATTTGTCGGCATTGAAGAACTTTGTTTTTTCGACAAATCAATCATCGCGGCGTGCAAAAGTTTCTTTAATTTATGAGGATCGATCGATGCGGAAATTATTGGTCGCGTGTGCGCGCGTATCGACAATTGGCACGATAATTGCGTGACAAGGAAGGCTGCTGGGGGCACGTCGTGTGACGCATGTGTTACCTATATACAGGGTGTCCCAAAAGTCGGGGCTGATAATTTAACGCCGCCTTGGGGCTAAAATTCCAAGCGGAAAAGTCCTTGAGCACTTTTCGATCCGACGACTTCCCGTCGAGTTATAAATTATTACAGGTGGGCCAATGGGAGGCGTGCTCGATTGATAACTCGTTAGATCTCGCTCGTATGAAAATTACCGACGCCATCTTTCGGCCAAAAAGAACACGTTCTTCGTAATGAAAATAGATCGTATAAGATACGAATAATATTTATCAAGTTTGTAAAAATAAGGCGTTTTATCGGTCGTCGATAAGCTGCCTCAAACTTTTGGCCGGCACTGTATATCGATCGTATCTTCCAGATCAAGATTTGAGGTAACTACCGCGATCCAGTTTCGGACGAATCAGACATAAATATTTATCATAATCTTTACGACTTGTCGCGATTTAATTGGCCGTAATAAACGATAGACGGCGCGCGCAGCGCCATGTGTTTCGAATGAACGCAGGAAAACATTTGTAGCTATAATTGTATCATAAAAAAACCTGCTGTTTCCATTAATTCATCGCGAGATGTGTATTTGCATTAATTTTCATCTGGAAAAAAATTGCAACATTGTTTCAATAATGACGTGGATGATGGCACATTTTTTTTTTCTCCAATCGCGAACTTTGTGCTGAAAAAAAATGAGTGAAAGTCAGAAGTCGACACTAACGATAATAACACTATTTGACGCTACGATGGAAAGCCTGTTATTTTCGTTTTACAATTATGATGCTGCAGGCAGACTTCTCATCACTGTCTTATTGGTAATTCGCTACGTTTCTCGAGATGGATTATTCTAGAAGCATGGATTATTCTAGAAGCGAATAAACTTGTGGTCGAAAATCCGTGGTTTCAGATTTATTCAAGATTTTCGATTATCTTTCAAATTGTTCGTCCACTCGAAAACTGATATGTGTGAAAAAAAATGGAAAACTCTGAAATAAAGAATCATATGAATAACAATTTCCGCAAAAAAAACGAATGATTTTTGTCAAAAAGTCGAAAAATTTCGAGAGAATCGAAAAACAGAAAAAAAACACGAAAACCACTGATTTGCAATTTTAACGGGGAATTTTTTTGCTCGCTCTCGCGCGACGATTCGAGTCAGCTCGTTTTATAAATACCGGAAGTGATAATCATCACGATAACGAGTGCTCGAATTTTTTTTTTCAAACGCGGAACATTGTCATTATATATTTCATTAAAATTGCACATAATTACAAATAATCACACATTATCGTTGTAATAATAATAATAATAACACAACGAAGCTTAAGCTCAAAATCCCTTGTGTTCGAGAAGTTTGTTACTTCTCCTTTTTCACAAAAAAAATGTTGCGTCGCGCGATTGTTTTCGCTTGAAAAAATCTGTCATATTTATGGATGAATTCTTAATTAGTTGCTACTGTTTTTCTAATTTACAGACGCCTGTCTTCGTTGTCAGGCCGAGAGTAAAAAGGATTTTTACGGCCGGCAGGACTGTGTGGTCGTATGGGGCGAGTGTAATCATTCTTTCCATTATTGCTGCATGTCACTGTGGGTAAAGCAGAACAATCGTTGTCCGCTCTGCCAACAAGAGTGGTCGATACAGCGTATGGGCAAGTAGAGAGAAACTTCCAGCTTCGGAGCTCTGCGGCGATCGTCGATCGCAAAAGTGGCAAAATAATCGAAGAGGAAGAAAAAAAAACGGAAAATTCAGCTCCAATCGACCAATCCAATTTCCATCGATCTCGTTATTTTTTTGTCTCGAATAAACGAGCGGAGGAAAAATGATTGCCTCTCAAGGTCATCCGTTTTTGCATCTTCGAGATTCTCCAAATTTACGCTTACGACAATTTCTAGACAACGTGGGCGGAAATGAAAACAAACGAAACGTTACATTTAATTTTTCATCCGGAATCAGCATTGTTTAAATAAAATGGCGCAAGAAAAATGATTATCTATTGATCAATTTCGTTCAATGACACAATGACGAGTCGATTTATTCGCGAACGTACGCTCGACGTCATCGATCATCTTGTGCGATCTTGAAATATCAATCATCATAAAATTTTACGCGATACCGAGCAAACACGCCTTCGGTAATCACTTTTTTTCATCAAACGATTATCGGACCGGACGTTGATCTTTGGCTCCTGTGGAAAGAAAAACAAAAGGCGCGTCATCCCTGATTACTCCCTACGCACATTGTACGTAGGACAAATGTCGAATCGAATTCCGCACAATCAGTCAAACGATTCGAGTGAAGATGTTTTTGATTATCGAAATTTTCAACGGAATGCTTGATATCGCATCGAATAATTCAAAGTTTTCGAGTGTTCGAATAAGATAACCTAACCTAACCTAACTTTTTAAATCGTACGGTAACATTTGATGGAACTCATTTCGAGCGGTAGCGAAATCGTCGTAAAACTGAAAATTCAAGCTTTTCGAATTATTCAAAAAACTGCCGGAACAATCGGAATTTCGAACGACCATCGTGATACTGTTTTTTCGTCGATCTGATCGAGGTAACGCGAATGAAACGCAAATAAAATAATTAACGAAGAATAGCGAATAATCGTGAACGATTGGGGCGTAAAACGGAGAGTGTCGGAAGAACTACGTCAATTCGTTCGCCCAATTGGCGCTGACGCAGCGACATTTGACGTTGCGCGAATTAATCTCCGCCACATGGGTTAATCGAAATGTCAAAGACGATAGTGAGATGCAGAAAGCTGCGCGAGCGTTGTCTAAAAGCGAGAGCGAGCCCTCGCGCGTTTATTACGCGCGAGATTCAACCAATCGGCTAGACTCTCGTTTAACACCGAGACGCCGCGCCCCCTCGCGATCATTTTTCGCTTCTCCTCTAATTTCATTTTTTTCCTTCTCGTGTATTCCGTTCGATCTATGATTTTGTTCGTTTAAAGCGTCGCGCATATGCATCAGCCCGCACGTAACGCGAAACGAAGCGAAGGTCGTTTCGTGTTTCTCTTTCGTCGCCGTTTTTTTTTTTTCGTGTTACTTCCATCACGCGCGCTTTGGCTTACGTGCCTTTCTTTCTGCATGTTTTTTTGCGCTCTCTCATTTTTTTTCTTTCTTCCTCACGCAACGTCTCGAGTGAAATATATCCTCGCGTGTTCACGAACGTTCGTTGCTGCCGGTGTGACGTCACGAATTCTCGGAGGCTCGACTCGGAGCCACGACCAATCGCGGAATAGAACGGGAATGGACACTTTGCCCCCAGCGAGCGAAACGCTCGTCACGCTGCTTGCATCGTTTCCCGCAATCTTTGTACTGGCGTGTCGCTGCTATTATCATTATTATTCGCGACGCTCGCGTCGGACGAGCCCACGGCAAAGATTGCGCCTATGAAATAACGTGTTTCTTTTCTCTCGCTTTCTCTCTTTTTTTCTTTATTGTTTCTCTCCTCCTCTTGGGTCTTTTCCCTCTCGAATTCCGCGTATTCGACAGCTGCTCCAACCAACGATGAGTCGACCCCCGTATCCTCGATTGTTTCTTACATGTGTGTCGAGATCCGCCCAAAGTTTGGAGAAAGAGGAGCGAAAACGAGATACGAAGGCGAGGGACCGAAACTGCTAATATTAGGGTGGTTGCGCAAAAAAACGTCGACATTTCGAACTTTTCAAACTCCCGTCTTGGAAAAATCCGTAGTTTTCGAATTCGAGCTCAACATCGATTTACGAATCTCACCAACGTCCGTATAAAAAATGTACATCTTTTGAATTTGCGAAATTACACGAGCCGAAAGTCGAGCAGAGAAAAGTATTTTTTTGTTATTGTGGAACGAGTGCTAGTTGACACGAAGTTTGATATCCGCCGCGGGGGAAACGTCGATGTCTCGCGTCTCGGTCGTATCGGTACCTTTCGGATAAACCCCGTAAAGTGCAAAGTCCGAAATAAAGCCGAATGACGTAGGTTTTAGAGAAAGAAAACGGCCAATGGCATCCCCACGTTTGGCGCAGCTTTTCGGATGATGCAAGAATCGAGAAATCTTTCGCACTTTCCAGCACATTTGTTTCGCCTTCTTGCAGTCGTCGTTGACTCATTTTAAACCCGCGAAAGAATCATGTATGGAAATTGGAAAAAAAAAAGAAAAATATAATCCGTCGATTCGATGATCCTTTGTTTTTATTATTAAACTCCTCTGCAATCATGTGTGTTTTTTTTTCACAGACTTTAGACTTTAGTATCTTCGAGAATTTAACTACTGAAAATGTGACCAGGAACTCCGTTACGGGAGACCTTAAATTTTGATCTTACGCAATCTGCGTCTCTGTTGATTAATGACTTTCGTGTCCTTTCTGGCGTAACTCTTGTCCTCGGAAATCGTAAATAACGATAATCATAATAATAAAACGTATTCATTCCCATGTGCGCAAATAAGCGTATCTGACGCTGACGCAGTTTTTTTCAGATCTATTGATTGACACTCGACTTAATTTGCGTTTTTATCGCAGCTGCTTCTTACCACAAAGACCAGAATAGAAATCGAGATGAGTGCGTCTCTGTATTTTCGTCTATTTACCGTGGACTCGAATTTTCTCGTCCTCTATTGCGCGGCAAAAAGAGACGTAGTCGCGAAAAAACAAAAGAAATTTCTAACCTCGAAAATACAGAAAAAATTCACGAGCTATCGAAAGAATGTACGAATTTATTCGGCACGAGAGACTTTTTCTTTATAAATTGTTATTTGTATCGGTTATTTCTCTCTTGATTATTTTTTTCTTTTACCGATTTGTTCCTACCATTTTGATGTTATTATCATGATTATCATTGCCCCGTTTTTTTCGACTCAATAACTTTGACGAGCGGCGCCTGGCACGCGATAAGTGCATTCGTACGATCGCGCGGAATGCGAAGGTCGTTCCGGTCAAGCAAGAGGCTCGTCGGCGATATTGGCCAATCGGAGCTCTCGAACGAGCCCGTCACATTGCCTTCTCTTTTCATTCCTCGATACGCCGTGTCTTTTGCCTGGTAACAGAGAAACGAGCGGTCGGTTAACCCGGACCGCTCGACGTCTTCGTAGGAGAGCTACTCTCTCGGTCAACGTTATTATTATTATTATTATCATGACGATCCTGATGATGAAACTGCGAGCCGGCAAATTAAAGAAACATTTAATCGTCGCGGCGTATTCAATCTGCTAGCAATGATTTCTTTTCTTCTTTTTCATTTCGATGAATAATTTTATTGGCGCAAAACCTTGCTTGGTTCGTGAATACTGGTTTTTCGACACGACTTTTGTTTACAAAATAAACACACGTGCCTTTCGCTAATCGTTTCAACTATTTCTCCAATTTCGCGCAGTTTTCTCAAGACGGTGCATTTTATGGGCAGCGTTCTTTTTCAAAATCAGTTTACGTCAATTATTTTCTAGAGATAACCTACAATTTTTTTCTCTTCTTTCTTTCTTTTCTCGTCGCGCGACGCAATCGTGCTTCCTTTGCATTTTACGGAAGGAATTTTCAAAGTGAAATTTTATGGCAAGTGCACGAGCCATCGCACTTTATTACTGATACCATATTATTTGATACTCTCGTTATTTCTCTCGTATAAAGCAATTAAAGAATAATTATTGAGGTTATGAAGCAATGAATTAACGTTGGTGATTAAAAAGAAATTGCGAATATCTCGGATAAAATGATCATTAGTTGTAGATGATTTTTTTTCTCTGACGTAATTTCTCCAATTCATCACGATTTCACGAAAGCGTTTAAATTTTCATAAATTCTCAGTTTTTTTAAAACTTTTGTTTAATGTTTAAACGTAATGTAAATTGAGATATTCCACATAGTATTTCACGCTCTTTTTGTCGCAAAATATCGCATCTGCAAGTGTGGAAACTCGCCACATCGTCTCGTCGAATTTTTCGGACGACTCGCGGAGGCAGCGCCATCTCGCGGTTGTTTTTCCTACTACGAAACAAATGTCCGCTCGGCAGATACGAGCTTCTGAACGAAAAAAAGCAACATTCCATTATTGTTCGCAGTTTCTTCATCGCAATAACGTCGAATATGCCTGAGAAAAATGAAAAAAAATGCGCCAACCTATGGAATTTGGCGTTTCGACAACGAAATTCAAGGACAAGAAGAAAATAGGTTTTCTAAAGAATTCTTACGACGCATTTTCGTCCGCGGAGCTTCAATTTTTTATTAATTTTGTTCATCGCTCAAACAATCCTTCTCCGTACAATGGTGGCGACGTGAAAATTTTCTCAAAAAAATTAAGTAAATCGATAAAATTGTAAAAAAAAAAGAAAAAACCTCGACAACTTCGAGTGTATCGGACTAAAAACGTGCAACTATCGAAAAATTCATAATCTACGCCGTTACAATGTCATTTGAGAGCTTTATGGACCATTCGAAGGGGAAATTGCGTTACGAAAACGTGTATTGAAACAATTAGCCCGAATTCGCTCGCTCGACTCGCAATTATTTCTAGCAACGAAAATTATTGCTTCCTAATAGGACGTTTCGTATTCTAAATTCATAACTTTGTCGCAATGTTAAATTCATCGCCCGCGTACGTTGTCAATCACGGACGAATATTAACGCTATTTTATTTCTACTGATTAATTCTACAAAGGCAAACCGGTAAAACTTTTTCGTGGCGACCGAGCCGCCCAAATCGATCATTTTCTCTTCCTCCCTTACTCACGTTTCTCGGCACATTTTACAAATTTCTCTCACTCTCCTCGACTCGACATCTACGAGGGATACATTGGTAAACAAATTAAATAAAAAATTAATCATCGAGTTACATAATTCGTCGATTTTTCATCTCGAAATTACGATTATTTCGTCATGTTCGCTCCCTCAACGTGCGGAGAAGGATCGTCACGCACGACCGTCGGATCACCGAGTCAAAAAGATTCCACTTTGCCGAAAGATAATACAATGTCAAGGCACTTGAGTCTGCGTATAGTTGCCAATCGGGCATGTGAATTTATCTCGAACGTTCATCTCGAATATTGGTGAAAAAAAAGTACATTTTTTTCGAATAATAATCGCACCAGCAACGATATGATGTTTGCAACGTCAAAGATTCCAATAATATACGGGAAATCATTGAGAGAACGTAATTCCCAGGCGTTATCTCGTGCGAAAATCATCATCATCTCTAGCCTCTCGTAATGTACGACTCGAAAGAAAAACAAAAAGGACACAATCGCGAGTTGATTTTTTTTCTCCCTGTGATGTGTTCTCGAAACGAATGTCGAATTGGACATTTTCATAGTTTCGCGCGTCGCGTGACCGTCGAGTCAGCAATTGGTGTGTCTCGCGCCTCTCATCAGCGGTATGAGGATGCTCGGGCTCTGAGCTTGCCTGAGAAACGGATGCTGCAAAAGTTCCGCCGCCGTTGCTCTCTGGTTTGGATCGCGCACGAGCATTCGCTCCAGGAAACCTTGAAGTCTCGGACTCACCTGTTTTGCGAAACCATGTTATTTTAGAAAAAAAACAAGCAAACGAACAAATCAACGTTTTACGGACCTTGTGAGAGTTTTTCAATTTTGGTGGTAACATGTCTCTTATTCGACGCATCGCCTGCAACGGCGGTTCGTTGAAAAACGGCGGTTCGCCATCGACCATTTCGATAATCATTATACCGAGCGACCAAATGTCCACTTCCGGTCCGTACGGTAACCTGAGATGAGACATGTTGAAAATTCAAAATTTTATAACGTGCGTAATGTAATACGGGTCTGGAACGGAAAGGGAACGAATTTCGAGAAACGGCGTGATAAATTTGAAATTTGTTTAAATCACCTGGAAATAACTTCCGGACTCATCCAATAAGGTGTTCCGACGAGCGACTTTCTCTTTGGCAGTTCCTGCGAGACCTGAGCGCAAAAACCGAAATCGGTCAGCTTGACTCTACCATCGGCGGTCAAGAGTATCGAGTCGGATTTTATGTCCCGATGTATGACACCCTGCGAGTGCAAATACGAGAGGGGCTTGAGACACTGCGAGCAAACGGTCGCGATCTGACTCTCGTCCATCCTCGAATGCGTCACGATATCCGTCAGTGCACCACCTTCGAGGTACTCCATGACGACCCACAATTCGTCCTCGACCAAAAAACTGTCGTACATCTCGACGATGTTCGGATGATGATAATCCCTCATAATCACCACCTCGTTGAACAGCAATTCGCGTCTTTGCTGCTTTCTGAGGTCCATCTTTTTAACGGCGACCTGACGGGCCGTCGTCTTGTCGATCGCTATGCACACCGTGCCCGTACTGCCTTCGCCGATTTTCACAAAGTTCTTCAGATTCTCACGTGGATCACCCCGACTCACCTAACCAGTAAGGTCGTTTCGTTATTTCTGCATTTTCAGTTTACCCACTATTTTCCGTATAATGGAATTATCGATCTCACACAATTAACAAATTGTTTCGCTTGAAAATCAACGAGATCGTAATTGGAGTATTACTTTTGAAGTATTTTTATAACTTTTGGAATGAGCATTTGTAATCTTTGTGAGTAATTAGAAATTTGAGTAAAAATAACGTTTGATGTTCAGGGTGCTTTGGACTTTTGTTTTAGTACAATTACTTACCACCATCTGCAGAGCAGCTCTGAATTGTTCGTGGGTGAGCCTCTGGTCGGCGCTCTGCTTGTTGGAGGCATTTTGCTGGACGACGGCCAAATTACCGGAAGAGATGGCTCCTTTTAGATTTTGATTTTGATCCGGAGACGCGCTGGCACCCGCCGCCGTTCCCCCCGCCATCGGGGAAGGCAGACTCGGTGGTTTCGACAAATTATGCATCGACTGCGAGCTCTCGAGGGGCTTGTTGAACATGAGGCTGTGAATGGGGGCGGCGACCTCGCTGATACCGTAATTCTGCGAGTGCTTGTTGACGTTGTGAGAACTCAGCTGGCTCAAGGGACGTTGAGAAGCGATCGAACCGACCGGCGAGATCTTTGGCTGAAGCTTGTGAACCAACGCGTTTTGTGCCATCTGTTGTTGTTGCTCTCTGCACGACGCTTGTTCGCTCGACTGCGAAAGGAAAAAGAAAACGAAAAAAATTCGAGAAATTGCGACGAAAAACAGGAAAAAATGAATTTCAATCGCTTCGAGAGTCACCTGAACGTTTCCGTTGTATTGACCAGCGACGGTCGAGGCTGAGCTCGTCCTCGGAAAATCGGTCTCGGAAGCCGGAGGAATGCCGGGATTCGTACCGGAAGTTTGAAGATTCGGTATGGGACTCAAATTGTGAAAGTTCAGAGTGAGATTAGTGGCGTTTGTACCGATGTGAGTGAGATTGGGCGAGGATTGCATGTTGGGATTGAGGTTTTGTAAATTTGGCACGAGGCTCTGTAGATTGGCGTTACTTCCTGGCAAGACGTTCTGCGAATTTTGTCGCATCTTTTCGGCGTAGCCTTGAGGCTTTGGAAAACTCGGATATGGCTGAATCTGACTCGGACTGGAGGATATCTCCTGGCCCTCCGGTACGGACGGCGGAAGATTCGCATTATTTCTGCAATTCATTTTTTTTTCATTCACAATCTGCACTTCCAGTATTATTGTAAACGAGAATTGCTACAAAATATCGTTGCTTCTTGCAAATTTTGGCAGACTTTATTCGAATAACATCATCGTTCTGCTCAACAATGATGATAATATTAGAACTTCTAATTATGTAAACATGTATGTAATATTTTATCATCGATTGTTCTATGTTATTAAAATTCAAAATGACAGTAAAAATAATATTTTGAATATATAATTCTGACACTGCGTAGTTATAGCGCCGATCTGAATTACCATTCCTGAAAAACATTATTTTATCATTATTGCAAATACGATATATCGTCGATATGATGATTTCTGTATTTCGATGGCGTTGATTAACAAAAATATTATATTCAGTGAACAATGGGTGAGTTTTACGCATACCTGTAGTCCCTTCTGAGTCTGGGCGGACTTGAAGATCGCAGGGAATTGGATCTAGCGACTGTACTTGTTTTGGGCAAACAACTATCGGCGCTCTTGTCGTTCCCAGCCAACCTGACGATTCTTGGATCGTTGTGGCCTCTGACTATGGTTTTCAAGTCGAGTATTTCCGTAGGCGTTATCTCGCTGGGATCGACGAGCGGCAAAGGACGATTCGTAGATTTCAAGATTTGATTATTACCAACGATCGACGCCCATTGTAACGGCAAACCGACAAATTTTCCCTCTCTTTTGTCAAAACCCGTATGTACTCTGTGCTCGAAATTCGTCGGCGTTGAAATCTGTGGCTTCTTCTTCTTCTTGGCAAACATTTTTATCGACGAGTTCGCGATTTTTGTGTTTTTCTTTTTCAACGGAAAATGGTTAAAGTCCCAGATATAAACAAACTGGTGGTAGGGAAAAAAAGTGTTTTCGTTTAATTTACACGCACATTCCGGCCGTTCAGACGCAACGCACTCCTTTCGGTTAATGGAACATTCTTTAACACTTTTGACATGGCCGATTTGGGGTTAAAACACCGCGGGGTTCGGAAAGTGGAGCAATCAATGATAATACAGCGCAAAGCTCGTATGTTGGAATAAAAGTGTCGGTGTGACAGTTACAGCAACGCCTACCGAACGTAATTGCGAGGAGAGAGTCATCGACGAAAAAAATGTAAACGTATATTGATGTATTACTCGCGGCACTGGAGTGCTTTTTCAAAGAAACATCGCGGACGTTTTTCGTACGCGAGCATTGTAAAAAAAAACAATGTATACTCCACTTTTGTTCGGCAAATTTCACGAAAACACACTTGTTTTGGGATAATTGCGCGCGAATCAATGTAATGACCGCAAATCGTTGATAAAATACTGTTGTCGTTGTTTTTCCGCTTTTGTTGAGCGATTAATTGTCGACAGGTTGTTCCGACGCTGGCGCTCGCGGCGGTCAGTGATTACACCACTCGTGGAATCTGGGTTAGAACCGCCTGTATTAAAAGTAGGCGAATATGAAATGTTTCTTTCCTAAGCCAAAAAGTAAATACTCGTCAATTATTATCTGTTTCTGTTTCACTACGCTTTTTTTCCTCTTCATTGTCGATAAAACTGAGACTTTTTACGTTGTGGGAAAATCAATCGTTTTAAAAAAAATCCAAAGCGGATGCTTTCATTTCTTGTGATTTTTGTCATGGATCATTATATTTATATTCTACGATAATTCATAATAATCCCGGTAAATTTATGGATTTTTCTTTGGATCAAAAGTAGCCGCGTTCTTCAACTGTAATTTCCGTCAATCATGAAAGACGCCGGGAATAACCTAATGTGGGACTTGTACCGAAATATATACATATTTTTACGTCACTCTGACGTAATTGGTAAAAAGCACTGTTTCGCATATATATAAACAGGAACAAACCGGGTTGCATTTGATAATGTGACTTTTCATTGCCAGGGCAACTAATGGATTCACAACCATCCCCCCTCTGGTCACTTATTTTACGCACGATGCATGCATAGGTTGACCACAATCTGACCATATCGTACACGACATATTCAGCATGTATTTACAATATTTCTCTGTATGGATTAGCTGTTGCAGCTTTCATGCGACCTCAATCATAACTGGACATCAGAGTGACAGTCCAATAATAAACGACTGAAGTTAATTTGTCTTTTTTTCGAAACTCGCACGAGTATCGAAAGAATCGGAAATAAATTGGATAAATTTAATTTTGTAAGAAAAATCTGCAATGATCAGTGTTTACAAGCTCTTGTGCGTTACGTTTTTCGCATTCGACTGCTGCGTCAGTGGCAAAATTCTTCGGGGACAATTGGTAACCGATAAAGTACGATCGTTTGACCACTAAAACTGCTATTCTTTTCTCGCACCTCTTGATTTATCGTCACAATTGTATAACATTAATGATTTTTCGCTCCTCGCAATGTCTCTCAACAATGAAAGGCGCACACTTTGATCCGTGTCGAGTAACGTCGAAAGAAATACGTAATGCGATGCAAATGTATTATCATCAATTGGAAAACGATAAATCTGAAATTATGAGAACATTGAGCAACGCTTTTTGCATTTTGCACACGCGTTTAAACATTATTACGATTTTATTACATTTTTGCATACAAAAACCATGACGATCGATCGCGATACGTTTCTTCCGTAATGCTGGATGCAACGCCACGACGGCAGATGGCGGCACTAACGAGATCTCGCGCGGCATTCTCATGTTACAATCAAATGCAGTATGAAAAATAAATGAAGAAATTTGCCAAAAAGATGTATAATGTAATGTATGTATTTTGATTTGTGCCATTTCAGAATTGGGTTTTTCTGGCAAGATTCTGTTTTTTGTCGGAAAAGGGCAAGTTTCGCTACAACTTTGTGATAGGTGGCGACGCGAATGAGGAGAGCAATTTGAATCTTTTGCTCTATTACGACGCGCCTGATCAATGGCCGAGCGTTTATCCTTCGAACCGATCCTGCGAGGACAAACAGTCGATTTTAAGTCCGGATTACGGACAAATCGTGCCGCTCATGTCGAACGAAAGAACAGGACCAATATCCGGCTGCAAATCGACCAATGAACTCGACGCTGGAACAAAAGCACACTGCGCGAGCTACAGAGAATTCAAATCTTCGCGCCCAAGATGGTGGTTCATCGTCCTGGCGGATTGCTCGTCTCGGATTGGCTTAAACGTTACGTACTGGATATCTCTGACCAATGGCCCACCCGACAGCTTTTGGCGGCAACATTTTTCAGCCGATGAATTTTGCAAGTATCTTTTTTATATCGCTGGCTCTTCCTCCAAAGTAGATAACTCAAAGTTTCCGAAAAATCAACGATTAATCGATCGATGTAAATAATCAATATTTCAGACATTTTGCCGGAATTGATCGGAGTAGCCTGCGTTTACGTGGTACTATTGTCCTGCAGTGTTTACAACGCTTTGCAATTGAGAATGAGAAGGCTTCTTCATTTGTCCTACAAAATCTTCATGCTCTCGATAATTTGTCAGTTGGCGGGAATGTGTTGTGAGATTTACAGTCTCACGTGTCTCGGACTCACGGGGGTGACCGCGCCGAGTGCGTTTCTCGCCGGTCGTCTCTTAGAATCCTATTCCGAGACTCTCTACACGCTTCTCATGCTGCTTCTCGCTCTCGGCTATACGGTGACGAAGAGCGAGCTCACGCAGAGACAATTCCTCTGCCTCTTCCTCTTCGTCTCTATCAGCGTTTTATTTCAAATGTCTCTGTTCATTTATCAATCCGAGGTGTTCGATCCGGGCCTGGTACTTTACATTTACGAGTCACCACCCGGTTATGGCCTTCTCTTGCTCAAACTATCCACGTGGCTCGTCTTTGTTTCGTGCTGCTACAAAACCAGCAGGGAAACGACCACGAAATTTCGCTTCTACGCGTCGCTGCTGTCGCTCGGATCCGCTTGGTTCCTCTGCCGGCCAATCACGGTAATGCACGCGTGTTTTCTTTTCGCACTCGACCGAAATTTCGCGAAACAGTGTTTTTCGAAAAACATTTTTTTGAAAAATGTTGTTTTCTTTTCCTCCCACAGGGAAAGCTTTGATTCTCACGCGCGTTTGTCCTGAATGTCGTTAATAAAAGTTTGCGCAAAACGCCGTACGTGTTTGTTGGCAATATGTATTTTCAGGTACTGGCGATTACGCTGTTGGTGGAAACGTGGATCAGAGAGAGCGTCGTTAAGGGTTTTTCATTGTGGATCGTTTTGCTGGGACACGCGACGTTTCTCTACATGACGCGACCCTCGAGCACGAACGATCGCTTTCCTTTTCACATCAGAACATGTCAGGTCGTGCCAGCTACCGGCACCGGACAGAATCATAACTATGAACCGAGAGCTCGTAGCCGTCGAGCTAACATCGTGCCCGTTTTTACCATAATGCCATTCACAGCATCGAATATCGCACGAGCGGCGAGATGATTCATCTTGTTTTGCTTTTTTTTTAAATGAAAAATGACATTTAAAAGAATCTCGCCCTGTTTTATCAAGGATGGGAAAAGGTCGATTGCTCGACGCCTCGAGAAACACCACTACAAAGTGGTCCTGCGCTGTAATTTTGTATTTCTGACTTGTAAAAATGTTTCTCGAATAGGCAGTAAAGAAATGCTAAGAGTGTCCTCTTAAATTCAATATTAAAGGCTCATATTAGGAGCGGGCGTTCTTGATATGCAAAACGATCAATTTTGCAGTGTACAAGTACAAAAAGTCGTTTGTTTCGACCGATGCTTGTGCATATATGTACACATACATAACAAATTTTCCGTGTACACAATGTACAATCTTATTGGCGTATGTCTTATATACAATATGCTATTTTTTGCGATATACATATAAATTCGTAAGAATATAAACTTATTTACATAAAATTAGAAAATTGGACAAAATACTGTGGGCTGGTGGAACAAAGTATAGTCCGTTGGTTTGCTCGGTTGGTTATTATCGCACTAGAGGCACACTCGCAAGCGAATCGTTTGTTCCTTGACCCTCGTTATGCGGCAACATGAAAATCAATCGCAGGAACCGTCGAGCCACCCGTCTTTCCATCTCTGCTCGACCAACGAACAGTCGAATATGGGTTTACCTATTTTTTTATTAACTTCGTTATGAACGGAGCACAGCCACTGACTAAGGCCACGTTGGGAATCTGTCTCTGGCGGTGTTCTCTTCAACTGTATCTGCAAATCCTCGGCGCACGTGTGACAAGGATAAAACTTTGCAAAAACGTGAAAAAACGTCTTCATATCGGAACGTTGTTGCGACGTTGGCTTTTCCGGATAATATGCGGCCATTGTGTGCAAAAATGCCCATGTGTTCGAACCCAATTCATCTTTGTCCAGGGGACAGTCCGTACGAGCATTGCTGAACCCCGTTTGCTGTAGCTCGCTCTTGTCATCTGGCTTGTCTTCGGTTCGCTGTTACGGAGGAACGTTAAATCTCTTTATTCACAAAAAAAAATACAAAGATGGAGAAGAATCGAGAAAAACGGCAGATTTCGTACATCGTTAATCGCCGCATCGATCCGGAGGGAAAAATACCGTGTGATTTGGAAAAAGTTGGATTTGACACGAAGTTGCAAATTTGTAGTGTTTTTTGATAATTCATCAAATTCATAAACGATCATGTACCAGTCTGTGAGATTTTGAAAATATTTATAAATTTTGAATATAAAGTATAAGATGATTGCAGGTTTTAAATGTTGTTATAAATATTTTATGAGACATGCATAATTTGGAATATACGCGTTACGTTTATCCTTTGTATGAAAATTACGGAGATTGTCAAAAAAAAAAACGAGCATTGCGAATAATCAATGAATATTTTTTCGAGTGATTTTGAGAATTACGCAAGAGGCGGAAGTCCAAGGAAGATAGGAAACAATCGAACAAAGAATTTCGAGGAAATTTATTTGCCCGAGGACAATTAGAAGTGTAACAAAGAACGATAAAGAGTGCATCGATTGAAATTCTTCCCCGATGTTCTATCTCGTACAAAGAAAATATTTTCTTAACCTTTTCCGAGTCGTATGCTCTCTTCTGTATAGCCGCCCATGTTTTGAAATCCGTGCACGTTCGGCATGGTTTTTCCTGCACCATTATTTATCCCGCGAACATGAAAGGATTAACAATAAACGTACGTAAAATGATTATGGAACAACGCATAACCTTATTGCGACCAAGCGGAAACTGTCACACGCGCGAAAAAGCATACAGACGACGGATTATCAACTTTATTATTATTATCGTAGAAGTAGAATGACGATGCGATTCCGAGACGCGCGGCGAGATGGCGCGGGGCGTCAATTTTTTTTCGAAACCTCCACCTGATTGTCGCGAGCGTTGCCATGTCAACATCTATATACATAATATAAACAAAATAATCTCGAAGACGCAAGTGTTGAGAAAATGCAATAAAGTAAACAAAAAACATGAGATGATGCATCGTAATCGAGTTCAAATCCAATATAAGTTTATATTTTATTATTTTTTATTCGCTATACTTCGAGGGGCTTGTAGAAGCAGCGATGAGGAGAAAGCTTTCGAATGGATCGAACCGCGAAGTTGTGACGGCGGTAACAACGAATATTTTCATACGGATTCGTTGGAGTGCAAAAAGTGTGCCAATGATTTAGTTTCGTCCGACGATGGTGAGTTAAAGTTATTCTCTCATCTTTCGCCAGATTTTTGTTCCCGATTCCGGCGTAATGATTATTTCTCTTCCGGTACGCGATTTTCATTTTGAAACAAAAACTGAATACGCGTGCGTAAAATTCGTACGTGTATCGTATCGTACCTATGTATCCAGGCTACAGATGCGTTTGCGACAAGGAGAGCAAAATCGTCGCTTTCAAAGAGGGACATCCGGTATGTGCTTTTTGCGGGACCGGAAAAGTCCGTACCACAGACGGGTACGATTGTGTATCGTGCAGAAAAAATCATTCCTGCGGCTGCTTGGGAAATGAAATTACAGGTAAATCGCTCATCCCATCATTTCTTGCCCAAAACGTTTCACAATGATTCCCATGACGTACATGATTAATATTCTTTACCATATCATTTAATATATTTTTTAATCATTTTTATTCAATAAATTGGTCAAAAAAATATCGCTGTTTTTCTCGTCAATGACTCGCAGTCGAAAGAAACTGGAACGGCACGATTTTGGATGTACAGCAGTGTCTTCCTTGCACGAGGAATACATTTTCCACGTTAGATCATACCCAGTGTCTTCCTTGCTCCGATGTTTGGTCGAAGGTCGATCGAGATAATTGGCCGATCGATCATTCCTCTCACGATAGTTTAATCAGATACTGCATGCCAAACAGTGCTCTCAAAGATTGGCCGGATCTGCAAAGCACGTACGTCGTTAAATTTCCGAAAAAAAACGTCAACGTCGACAGCTATTTCTTTCGAAAAGAACTGAAATTTACGTTCTATTCCTGCGAGGTAACAAAAAATACGCGTATTCCGCGTCATCTGATGATGGTAAAATGATAAAAAATGAAAAAAAATCGTTTCTTCTCGCGCGTAGAACGGAATCGCAAAAGCTTGTACTCAACTGGCCAACATGTGCTCTCTCACGCTTTTCGCGAGCAACAGCCTAGCTTGCAAGCTTTCTTTTGCCAACAAAACCAGCGATAACCATCGATCCAAGCTTTTTTATCGCCAAGGAGAGGCGAGAGGCTTTCTGAATCGTCGAACGATTACGCAGCGTTACACGCTCGATCAGAGAAACGCGACAGTAAGTTTTGTGCGATAAAATCTCGGCGTAATCGACATTAAATTCCCTTTTTTTTTTTCAAAATAACCTGCCGCCTACTTTATGATGCTCAATCGTTGTTTATTGATTTTCGCAATATTTCATGAAATACCTCATTAAGGGCAACAGATTGAAATTAGTCGCGGCGACGTTTGGACTCAGAGGGCGCTTCGAAAAAATCAGCGAGCCGAATCTACCGTGTTCGTTTTTCAGTAATCTTCCGTTCGGCGTGAATTTATCCAAAAAATGCAAAATTTCGGCGCTCGAATTGGCCAATGGGAAAATGACCTTTCTCGCGCCTTATTTGGCATATTTCGACGATAACAACGTCAATGCGAGACTGCTGCATCCCGTGGCGGTTTTTATAAAAAATATCAACCAACACGACGTGAGTAAACGATAAAATCAATTCGCGATAAATAAATGAAGATTTTTGAACGTTACTCGAACCGAGAATTGTCTCAGGTTTTTTTCTTCAACTTTTGCAACCGAAAAAAAAATCTAAACAAAAGTGAACCGTTCGCAATTTCATTTCTTTTTCTAATTAATGAAAAACGCTCGAAAAAAATGATTCGTAGACAATTCGCATCCGTTTTCGTCGATTGTATTTCGCGCTTTTGCAACAGGACGAACGCGACTCAGCGAGATGGAGATTGGTAGGGCGATTTTTTACCATCGACAAAATAACCGGCTACAGGGCAATGTCGAATTCGAAAAATGCCAGTTTTGCAAAAGGAACGGAGCTCCGAGTCCTCCGATACGTAAAATCGCTGAATCTCGTGTAAGTTTGCTGCGAAAAGTTGAAAAATCGCGATGTAAACGCGCAAATGTCCTGCAGCCCATGCAGGATTTTTGACAAGCGGGGAAAAAACAATTTTGAAATATTTCCACGAAAATTTGAGGAAAGATCATTTGATCCTGTTCAACCCACCGAATAAAGCGGAGAAAAAAATATTGCGAAAATGGTATTCCAGCGTAAAAGTCCAAGAGAGGAGCGAGCGCGGCAAGATATTTCCTCCTCTTCTTGTATTGGAGTACGACGAGCTGACCCATCGAGAAATCGTCGAAAACGTCGAGACTCTGGTGGAGTACAAGGTGACGTACAGCTTCCCGGACGACGAAGGGAATATCGCCTTCGAAGTGAGTGGAAAAAGCCATATTCTTCGATCACCATGGCTCAATTCTTGCAAAATATTCGAATCACTGTAAAAATGTACGTAAAAAAAAATCAGTCAACGTACGAACATCATTCCGGAGTAAAACCCCTTTGGAAAACTGTCACAAAGTTAATTAAAGCAATAGAATAAAAATGTTCGCGGAATGTCTAATTTTTTTAATAATTCAAACTTTTACTAACAAAAAAAACAAATTATTATTATTATTACGAATATACCTTATCGCATATTTCAATAGGTGTGTACAGGCGTATTTTCGGGTCTCGCTGTCGCTTATTCGCTCGTTCGAGCCTGGAGTTATTCTCGAAGGAGCGGAAATGATCTGGCGAGCTTCGCGACAGTCACGTGGTTTCTCGTCCGTTGCTTCGGTGCTATTGGAAACGTCCTTCTGATGATGTGCTCGAGCTCGTCGATTTATACATTCGCATTCTACAAGGGCCAAAAAATTGTTCACACCTTACTTCCAGACCCGACCAACGAGTGGACCGTGAAGGTTTGCACCGTGGTCGCTTTCGTCTTTAAGGTGAGTATCGAGAACGAGTGCCGCAAATTGTCGAGCCTAACGATAATTTTTGATATTCGATGTACAAAAATATTTACCAAGACGAAAGAAGGAAAAACGTAAAGAAAACAAACTTTATCGTTAACCCTTTAGTTACATTTGAAATGACGTCATATTGAAATTCACAGCTGTTTTATTTACGAAAATTCTCGAAGAATAAAGTCGATGATAAAAAAAAAGTTTGCTTTTACGAGTTTGAGAGATTTCATTTTTGTTTTCGATTCAGACGATAGAAATATTAGCGCTGATTTATCAGCAACGAAGAATCAATATATTTTTCATCGACTGGGAACAACCGAGGGCTATTTTCGATGCTTCGAATTCGAGAAAGTTTGATTCGCCGCGTACGTCGCTCGGCAAATACGCCAGGCGCAGGAACAAGTCTAATTCGTCCAACGAGAGAAAATCATCGACGCAAACGGCATCGGAAATAATCGCAGCTCGGCGAAAGAAAATCACTTCGTCACCGACGACGTCCGCCGGTCGAGGAAGCAGTACATCGAGCAGTCGAGAATCCATCAGGAACGAGGAAGAAAAAGTGGAGGATCTTTCGATGACGTCGAAAATCATCGATCGTTCCTTCGTTGGACAAAAAGAAACGATCGCCACTGTTTGTTCCGAGAGAGACTTTTCCATCGACGACGAAAATAACGACGAGGAGAAAAGATACTCCGTCAGCATTTGGAGAACTTGCGTTGTGGCCAACGAATGGCTCAGAATCAAAACAACGAGAAAAATCAGTATCCTCCTGCAGATATTGGTAACCTCGTTTGTTCTCGAGGTTGGTGCGAATTGTTTTGAATACATTTTTCATCAACTATAAAATGTCTCTCGCTCGTTTTTCACTTGAAATTCTTGCAAATAATTGAAACAATTAAATTGAGAGTTACGAAAATTTCATTTCTTAGGTGTGAAAAATTGATGGAAAGTGGAGGAGCATTTGATATTTTCGTGAATTTTTGTGAAAGATCGTAGGTGGCAAATATTTGTCCAAGGCGATTCCCCGATGGACTCTCGAGATTGACGAGATGCTTTACATCGACGAGAGCTTCACGCTGAAGTTCGCCGTTGGGATCCTCGTCTATCTCACGGTTTACATCGCACAGTGGTGGTTTTCCGTGTTCGTTTATCAGAAATATATGAAGAACGAATTGCAAGAGTTCGTTGATCTTTGCTCGATGGCAAATATCAGCGTGTTCATCCTGACTCACGATTATTACGGCTACTACATCCACGGAAGGTACACGAGAGGTCGATTCCTAAAACAATCAACGTGAAATCGATGATTCTGCAAGCGACGATGAAAATGAAAATTGCCGAAACTTCGTTTTTAACGTTGATTTCGAATCTTTTTTCCTATGAAAAAGAGGCAAAGATATTGCTTTTTCTCATGCTCGCTTCGTTATTTTTAAGATCGGTTCACGGATTCGCCGATACCGATCTTTTGACCTTGATCAAAGATTTGAAGAGAGAGGAGAACAACGCCTGCGCTCACAGAGGGTTGATTCCCGGCACGATCGAGCAGACTTTCGTCATTTCCGTTTCGAGAACATTTCGCACGTTTTACGACAGGCTGTTGGGTACTCAAAACTCGGTTGGTTCGACGGTTTGTTTTGTTTTTTTTTCATCTTCACCTCGTGTGTCATCGAACTAACGTTTTCGGGGGTAAAAAATGCTTTCAGCGAAACGGCAAATTTTTGAGAAACACATCCGACGGTCCGGCGGATTGGGACGAACGATGGAGAACCCACTTGAGGCTGAGAAAATTTTTAACCGGCTTTCTCGATCATTGCTACAAAAATGTCGATTACGCGGTCAGAGAGAAGCATTGTCTCGAGAAAATGTGCGACCTTGAAATTACCGATGTCGAGGAAAAATCTATCTTCTATGTCGGTCAGTCTGTTTTAGTAATATTCCAAAAAAAAGGTATTTCTCCTTTTTTGCGAATTGCTTTCGTAATAATTTGATTCTCTTTTCTCTCTATCGAACAGATAACGCGTATTCCTTCGGTGTAACGATATTCCACGGAAACGAAAGTGCCTTTGCCACATTCGAGATCAATGTGTTCCTGCTGATTCTCGTTTTCGGCGGAAATTACATTCTCGCGCTGTTCGCCGCGCTCCTAGCGGCGAAAGCCGTAAGCGCGATCGTCAAATTCAACGGCAAACGATTGTTAGCCGAGAAAACGTTCATCGACGAACGATTTTTGGTCTCCTAGTGATTCCTCACGCGCGAAAAACTCTTTGTATTCGTATCTATCATGTTTATTTGAATAATAATTTATATAGTACTATGGAGAACTTTTTTTTTCCTCCCGAAAGAAAAAGAGACTGATTTATTCTTTGGTGGAGTTCCTAATGGTGGTGCTCTTCTTCGCTGTGCTCCTCATGATGCGGGTGATAATCGATGCCCAGAGCTTTTTCCACCGCTATGGTCACCAAAAACGCAGCTAGTCCGACCTTCCAGCCACGAAAAATTGTCGTCAGTGCACGTTGCATCATTGTTCCGTATTTTGGATCATGTACCCAGATGCGATTTCGCAGCCAAGGATCTTTCAGCCCGTGCTTCGCCAAGTCGGCCTGTACTTTCAACAATGGAGGACACTCTTCCAGTTTGTATTCGGAAGCATCTTTGACCTTCATCCCGGGATGGTCATGAATGCCGTGACCCATTTTCCTCTAAAATGCAAAAAAAAAAATCATTATTTATGAAATCCATTCCTTACAGGAACGAAAATATACAAAATACTCTAATCAATAATTACGAATAATTTGAGATAATTTCAGTGTGGAAAAATTTGAAACGAATAACGAAATTTTTACTTGTCGTTATTCATTGATGTAATTCGATATTTTTAGTTATTATTCACAATATACATGTAAAGATGATCGCGTAAAGTTTCGATTAATAGCGACTAGCGACAAAATTAGTTATATCGACGAATCGTCGAGAATACGAGAGGTTATGTGACTGCGGTTTTCATTTTTTAGCTACCGCAATTACTTTGACGATAAATGAAAGCAATAACAAGGAAGAATGACAGCTGAGGGAAAGACGGTTTCACGAGTGATCAGAAAAATACATAAACGATGTTATATTACGATCTGTGATATTCACATAATTTATAGTCGCTTTTGTAAGTAATAAATATCCACAGTGACAATCTCGTTTCGTCGATGTACAAAAAATTTCACAACTTTACGATGAATTCAACGACGATAAAGGAAAAATAATAATTGATTACATAATGTATAACCTCAAATTTGTAATTTGACGCGAACCGATAGAATTCCCGTGCTAGTCACGCAAATTTGGTATCGGCTCTTTCTCAAGAAAGCGGAACACCGCGACGATAGTGACATCTACACCGCGATCGATTAAAGTACTATCGCGAACGTCGAAAATGTACGTGTGCAAGGCGACACAACGACGAACAGTTCGCCCGCTCGCCCGACAGCGGTGACGACAAGTCGGCAGGTGAGAGGAGGAGGTCGACAGTGATAAAATGTAAGTGAAGAATTTCGTGCGCTCGTGAGTCTCGCGGCAAGTGATTAATCCAGGAGTTTAGAGGGGATACATGTGCGTGTAATGTGAAAAAGGAAGAAGAGTCCAGCGCCATGTAAACCTTTGTCCACCAATGAAGGCCTCGCGTGTTCGTAAAAAAAAAAAGGAGCATATCGTTGCGCGAAAGGTGTGTGTGCCGTCTGTGTTGTACAGTATCCGGTCGTCGTCGGTAGCGACATTACAGCCGCAGAGTTGAAATATCTTCACTAATTTTTGTCCGTCCTTTCCCCGCCCTCCGGCTGTATCGTCCGTTATACTTTTTCTTACTCGTTCAACTCCAAGTGCAAAGTCGTTTTTCAATCGCAATGTCGCGAAAAAAAATAGTCAACTCTATCTTCGATCCTTGAGAGGCTCCCACCCGTATATTTTTACGACGAAAATGACTCCGACGAGAGGTAATAAAGATATTTTATGAAATAAACGTACGCGTTGTACTTTTTGCAACGAGAATGCTCACGAGCTTGACGGAACGGCAAAAGGAGGATAACAGGCGGACGGCAATCGGGGCAGTTTTTTATACCAAAAGTTCGCGGTAACACGTTATTCCTTTGAGAATATTGAAATTTCGTATCCACGCGTATATATATAGATATACATATATATACACGCATAAATAAAGTTCCAAATTGAATACAAGACGTGGATTAGAAAAAAAACGATAAGAAAAAAAGCAAAATCCTGATCATGGCAACGACGGAGGAGTCGCTGACTCGCGAGCTGCGAGCGGAGATCGACAGACTCTCCCAAGAATTGGATCTCGTTTCGACCGAAAAGATTCAGTCCGCACAGTACGGTCTAGCTCTTCTCGAGGAGAAAGGCACGCTGGAGCAACGTTGCGTCGAGCTCGAGTCTCTTTACGAAAATGCCAGGCACGAGCTCGAAATTACCCAGGAGGTTGGTAATCCTACTCTCGTTTCGTATTACACAATTTTGCTTCTCTTTGTCAAGATCGAACGAATTTTTACCCACTAATCTTCCGGTTTATCATCAAGGCGCTCGCAAAGTTTCAAACGACCACAAAACTTACGACGAAAAGCGGCATCGAGCAGGAAGAAAGCCTCCTGTCGGAGAGTGCGGCTAGAGAAACTTTCCTCCAGGATCACATACTGGAGCTGGAAAATGAGACTAAACAGGTGAGTTTACTTTTCGCACTTTTACGGTTTGAAATATTTTCCAACTAAATTTCCAACAAAAATTTGGGCGCATCAAGTCCACGTTGAGATTCGATCGAGACTCGTTCTACGACGAAAATTCATTTTCGATTTTATATGGAGGAGATAGATGCGATGTGAAAATTCGTTGTTTCTTGCGCAGTTGCGCCACGAGCTCGAGCGCGTGCAGGCGGAACGCGACAACGCCCTTCAGGATCGCGAAGACGTCGGCAAGGATCATCTGCAGGCCGAGTCGGAGCGCAAGAGTCTGAGAACGGAATTGCGCGAGTGTCGCTTTCGGGAAACTCGCCTCCTGCAGGATTATTCCGAGCTCGAGGACGAGAATATTTCGCTCCAGAAGCAGGTTTCCGGTCTGCGATCGAGTCAGGTGGAGTTCGAGGGTGCGAAGCACGAGATCCGACGTTTGACCGAGGAGGTCGAGCTTCTCAACAGTCAGGTCGAGGAGCTGTCGAATCTGAAGAAAATTGCGGAAAAACAGATGGAGGAGGCGCTCGAGTCGCTGCAGGCAGAGCGCGAGGCAAAATACGCCTTGAAGAAGGAACTCGATCAGCGCATGAACAGCGATTCCATCTACAATCTGAGCAATTTGGCGTTGTCGATACGCGGGATAACCGACGATCAGACGATGTGCAGCGACGGCGAGGACGATTCGCCGGCGTTGCGAAGAATCGAGGCCGACCTCAAGACCCAGGAGCCCGGGACGTCGAACGCCGGCAAGCAGGTCGACCTTTTCTCCGAGATTCATCTCAATGAGCTGAAGAAACTGGAGAAACAGCTCGAGCTCGCCGAGTCGGAAAAATCGATACTCAGTCAGAATTTGCGCGAGTCGCAGCACGCCGTTGAAAAGAGCCAGGGTGAGCTTCAGTCGTTCGTCGCTCGTATCGTTCAGGTTGCCGCTCACGTTCAATCGCTTCATCATCTTCATTCGAAATTACCCGAGAAGCAAACGGAGGAAACGGCGCTCGACAAATTATCTCAGGTCGATAAACGATTTTTTCCACCTCGATATTTATCTCTATTCTGTATCTCAGTGTTTTTAATTGATATACGGTTATTACGATTTTTCAGGCTGTCGTGCAATATCATCAGTGGAGCACGATGTCAGCTCGTCAGGTCGAACAACTGCAGAACGATTTAGCCGAGCTGGAGCGCGGTCTGAGCGTTTCCGACGCGACGCAACAATTGAGGACCGAGCTCACGAACATTAGAAATCAGGTACATCGATTCACTTTCGAAATCACGAAAAAACATCTTCCCCTCGCGCGATTTTTGCGTTACGATCGTCACGTGACCTTTGTACGACGTTTCACACGATTTTTATCAATAAACGGTTTGTGTCGGATGGCTGCGATTGTTGAAACAATTTTTCTCGTACACGGCATGATTTAAGGTAGATTTTGAAAGGATATTGTGCCGTTTCAGATTCCAGTGTCAGGGCAGAGTCTTCAGGAAAAGGTTGGAGCGTGTGGCCCCGTTTTATTTTCTTTTGCTCATTTTCATCGTTTTCTTTTTCTTCACCCCTTCACCTCTATCGTCGTACTCTCGGTATCTTCCGTGGAAAATAAGTTTTGATCACGATTTTATTTGACAAAATTCATTCATCAAAATGTCGGTCAAGCTTTGAGAATTTCAGAAAATATCCAATCTCTTCGAATTACGCTCGAGACCGACTCGACGTGTACAATTTTATCCGACAATAATCAACGTACATATTAGTTTTTCTTATTTACATGTTTTCCATACGGGATACGTCGGAGGAAGTCGTAATAATCAGACAAATGTTCCTTTTTTTTCCTCTCTACCGATAAAATGCAAGACGCAAAAAGCTACGTACTTTTACTTCGATTTTTCGCTTCCTCAAACCCCTTAACAGCGTCTACTAGGTGATGCCACAGCTTCTCTCTCTCTCTCTGTCCCTCTCTGTCTCTGTCCCTCTCTCTCTCTCTCTCTCTCTGATTTTCGATGCTTGTACATGAAAATGTCAGTAACAGCTTCGACATGTTATGCCATGGAGAGAATACTGAACTTTCGAATGCGCGATAATTGGCAATTTCTTCCGTCACACGCGCGCATCCGCGTCTCGTTATCGCTGCGCTTTTATCCGTTAACATGCTTATGATGAAACTTTACGGGCGATGAAAAACGATTCGCTGAACTGACCACTCGAACGAACAATCTCGTACACCGTCATCGTCTTGAATCAAAATTTTGTCAAATTATCTCAATTGCCTATTTTTAACACCGTATCTGTAGGAGTTTTCGCAAAGTTTCTTGTTTTGTATTTGTTATTTCATTTTTTTCCAATGCGGTGAATTTTTCCCATCTTGGAATAAAAATAAAATATCGATTACACAAGATGAATGTTATTTATCGAATTCGACGCGAATTAATCCACGACGGTGACTGTTGGCAGCATGATTTCAACGTATAGTTGCACGAAGCTCCGTAAATATTAACTTTGAGTTGAAAGAACACGTCGAGTTTGAATCTCCCTACGAAAAAGTGATTATCGTTGTTGCAATTATCGATAACTTTTTTCGCGATCGATTCAAACGATGTAACGTGTGCCGATATCTCATGATTGTCGAATGTCTCGTAGAAGGCGTAATTTTATTAATACCACGCGAGCATAGAGAAGAAAAAGCGAAAAAAAAACACGCGGAATGTCGTAACCGAAAAAATGTGCAACCCTCATGGATGTCGAGAGAAAACGCCATCCGTGACGATGTTTTTAATCATCCTGTCAAACTTTGCAGCTGTTGGACGCGGAGCACAAAAATTCTCAGCTCGAATCGGACATCGAGATCCTGTCGAAGATCGCCTCGGAGGCTGGCGGTTCGTTGGACTCGGCGCAGAACGACTTGCAGAATATTTCGGACGAGCTCGCACAGCTGTATCATCACGTTTGCACGGTGAACGGTGAGACGCCCTCTAGAGTCGTGCTCGATCATGAAAAAATCGTCCCGACGAAGCAGGAGAACGATGAAATCGAGGACAACGAGAACGGCGGTAAAATCGAGTGGCTGAAGACCCTCTCGAGGACGAATCTGCCGATAAAGGATCTCGAGGGACTCAACAAGGCCAAAGAGATAAGCAAACACATCGAGACCGCCATGGATCAGATAAAGCATCTCAGAAGTGCCGTTGAACACACAATAGCCATGTCGAAACTCAAGGGAACTCAAGGAAATGTGCCCAACGACGCCGAATGTGAGTATCGTTTTTTCACAAGGGAGATTACCAATTTTCTTCGCTTCGAATTTGTCATTTTTCTGTTTTCTTCGTTGGAGTGGCATTTCGAAAATGTATCGAATGTGGCGAATTGCTGTACGTGGCGAAAGAGGAGCAATGTGAGGAAACTCTTCGACATTTCCGTCGTTCTCTTTTCGCAGCTTCCGGAAACGAGCACAAAGCCAACGATGAAACGGATCTTCAAGAGCAGGTGATCAAATTGAAGGCTCTGCTGTCGACGAAACGCGAGCAAGTGGCGACTCTGCGAACCGTGCTCAAGTCGAACAAAAATACAGCTGAGGTCGCTCTGACGAACTTGAAGAGCAAGTACGCGAGCGAGAAGAGCATCATCAGCGAGACTATTTCAAACTTGAGAAACGAGCTTAGGAGATTGAAGGAAAATGCTGCTACCTTTTCGAGTGAGTATCGCGATTGAAAAAACGATACATTATTACGAGTGTCGGTATTGGGAATTAAAGAAAACGAACGACGGTAGACGGATAATTGAATCATTAATTAAAATCGGTGGACAGAAATATTATCGATAAATCCAAAAAGCCATCATTTTTTTTCAAAGTATTAAATTCAGAGCGATAATTTTGCGTGATTTTATTGAAAAAATCTCTCTCTCTCTCTCTCTGCGAATGACACAAAATATTTTCCCAATATTACACGATTTTTCTCAATAATTTTTTCGCTCGATCTACTTTAATATCTATATTATTCCCCCCCTCTTTCCTCTTTGTCATTCCTCCTCTGATCGTTTTTAACAATTAATCTCCACAATTTCGTCGGCCTTTTTCTCTCCGTTTCATCCGAGCAGTTTTTATGCACATTGTGTTAATCCTCGTGTACACTCTCGCTATTGATTTTACAGTCGCCTTCAGCCACTGTGCTAACGATTGTCGTCCCGTTCTCTCATGATTCCTAATAAATCTCGTCTCTCACGTCGTTGATCAGTGTAATCAGAGCATAATTACGAAGAACGGATTATTCCAATTGAACGCAGTTTGCATCGTCTCGTCATCTTCATAATTTCATGGGAAAGAATTGCAAATTTGTGCTTAATCGAGGTTGACGGAATTACGTAATAACACGCATTAATTCACTTCGATATTTTCAACCACGAGTTTCATTATTACAGAATTATCGATAATCGAAAAAAGAAAGATTTCACAATCTAAAAACCACTTTTTATCAATAAATCTCAGGCCAAGGACAGAAATAATATTTCCTGCAAACGGAATCGAACGAAAAAGATTATTTCACTCTGTGATTTTCATATTCAGATAAAATTCAAGTTTTCCTAAAAAAAAAACTCCTTCCTCATCTTTTTCTTTGGGCGAGATAATCCATTCGCCAGAAAAATATGAACTCGAACGATCGTTGACTCGAATAATCATTTTGGGTTAATCCCGGGCCTTCGTTTTTCAAGGACATTCGGTTCTTCTCTCTCATCTCTCTGGTGACTCTTTCTCTCGTGTTATTACCACCTAACAATGCGATTCCCAGGTTTGCGAGCCATGTTCGTCGCTCGCTGCGAGGAGTACGTCACCCAGGTTGACGAGCTGCAGCGTCAATTGGCCGTCGCCGAGGAAGACCGAAAGACGCTCAATCATCTCCTGCGTTTGGCGGTCCAGCAGAAACTCGGTCTGACGATGAAACTCGAGGAACTGGAGGTCGACCGGGAATTGAGAAACAGCAGAAGACACGCCTCGGGGGGCAACGGACGCGGAAGACCGCGAATGACTCAACAGACTAACCGTCCTCACATGGGCCGAGATTTCTTCTAGAAGATCGTCAAGATGTGGAGCAAAGTGTTTTAGAAAAAAAAACGCTGCTTTTCTTTTCGTCGACGTCTCGATGTTTTTTCACTCCACGATGTTTCTTCCATGAATCGCGTTGCCTTGTTGACGATTTAACGTAAAACCAACGTGACGTTGGCTGAAAGACAAAAAAATCGTGACGAGAAAAAAAGATTATCCAGACGTACGACTCGCCGACGACATCCGGGCTCCATGTCTCTGCGCGATCTTCGAAGACTCTCGGACCTTCCTGTTACAAAGAAACAAAAAAGAATTCGCATCTCCGAGCTGCGACCGGCGACGTTTGTTTCACTTTGAAAAAAACGCACTTTTTCGCACATTTTCGTCCCGAATTATCTCGACAACGGCAAGATTCTTCTTTGGATTTCTCTCGCATTTTTTTATTGCCCTTTTGTGCAATCGTTACTATTTTTTCTACAGTATTCGCGCGGTAGAAAAACCTACGGATTTTCCGGAATAATTCGTTGATGAGATAATTCTGGGCAAAATGAGGAAAAAACGATATTTTCAGGGTAGTCATTCGGAGAAGGGAATTTTTCCTTTTTTCCTTTCGAGATTCTCGTGGCTATCGAAGGCTGTATCCTGGCTATTTTTCACATTTTCGAAAAATTTTCTCGTTTCCTCTCGATGGTCATGGGGTGGAAACGAAAAAGAGAAAAATTCGTTTGTTCGATCGTCGACGTTTCCCGATGAGATCGTAGAATCGAGTGAAAATTTGATGAATTTTTCTTCCCGATTCGCCTTTTACGGATGGAAGATCGAAAAAACTGAGTGCAACGAGAGAAAAACAGCGTCGCGCCTGCCGCGCGGCTCCCGAGATCGAATTTCCCCGCAATATTAATCGTCGGCTTACGACGAAACGATCGTAACCGCGAATTACGAATTTTACGTTTAATAAACACGTAGGGACAATATTTATAAGTGGACAAGGTATGGAAAAAAGCGAACAGCAACAAAAAACCGTAGAATTTATAATCGACTCGAATTACCTAGGAAGATAATTAATGTTGACGACGTAGGAGATGAAAAAAAAAGGTCAACGTGATAGAGAGGTAGAAGAGAAGGAAAAAAAAGGTCGAGCGGTGCGCGTCTCGATCGGGGCTCGTCCGTAACGTAGAACTTTAGAAATTTTATATACTTGAAGGGGAAGGGAAGGAAAACGAAAAAAAAATGAGGGAAAGAGACCTCCCGGATTATCTCGTCCATCAAAAACCTTGACAATTTTCCGTCGTGTTCGTGAAATCCGTCGAATTATTTCGAACAGCGTCCTCTCTCGTTTATAAATATTTTCATGAATTTAGCGAAAGAAGGAAAACAATGCGAGGATGGAAAACTCTGAAAAATCATTACCGAAGAACGTGTCGTGCGTCCATTAATCATTAGAAGGAATTTGTATATTGATTGTTTGTGCATGTCGACCGGATATTCTGACGAATCAATTTGTTGATATATATATACACACACATATATATACACGTGTTTTTTCTTTTTTTAATTCGAGACAATTCGGCCTAAATTGGCAACGGAGATAAAAACGTTCGTCATCGGACGCGAATCGTGCTTTGTACGTGCTTTATTTATTTGATTCGTATCAAGAATCGTTTTACAGCTTGATCGAAAATTGAACGATCGATTTATGTTTTTTTTGTTGTTTCTCGTCTCGACTCGGCAGCTCTATCCACGTGTAAGATGAAACGCCGCCCACTACTTTTAATAATCCCCTTACCGTCCCACGAATCAGAGAAAAAAAAGACGAACGAACGTCGCGGGGTAGAAAAGATGATTTGCAGAATTCGCGCGGGATTTTGTCGCAAAATTTGACGTTATTTTGCGCTATACCGCAAAATTATTGTAAATACGAATGGACGTCTCTCGGTTGAATCGAAAAATTAGAATACTCTGACCTCTCTCCACGAGTCCTCCGTGGTTTTCATCGAGAGGGAGAAAAAATGACATTGAATCGGTGGAATTTCGTTTGACGTTTCGTTGACGTTTCGGCCGATTCGAAAAATCAGACGAATCTGATAGGAGAGAAAAAATGGAGAGAGATTTCTCCAAACATTGTTGAATTCGATAACTCGATTGGAAAATGTTTTTTTTTTTTTTTTTTACAAAAGTCGCAACGAGAGACGTCCATGTTTTATTTTGACTGAAAAATAAAACAAATGTTCGTCCGTACTCGTTGAGGAAAAAGCAGAAACAAATTTGTGTCGTCGCGATTATCGGCTTTGACGCGAAATCTTGTTACTCGTATTATCGATATCAGTATGTCGAATTGAATTGTATTGTTGAAACATTATTTATCTAATTATACAGCGTAATATATATATATAATTATGTGAATCGTCAAACGTGAAAAAGCATCAGTTTGATGGACGAGACGTTGCGCATCTCCGTTATAGCATTGAATTCGTAAAACGACCATTATCAAAATCGTCCATGTTTATCGCGACGAGATTGAGAACTAAAGAGGGACACGACTTTTTTTTCCTCGAATAACGTTTTCTCGCTGTCTCTGCTAACACGATTAACGAATAAAGCACGTTAACGACACAACGTTTTATGATTTTGTTCGTATCGTAATTATGACAAATTTTTCATTGCAAATTGATGGAAGTGTCTTCGAAAAACTCGAAGGAAGGAGAAAATCGAGGATCGAAGAAAACGTCACTCGGCTGAAAATGTTCTTTCCAAAGAGGTATTTCCTTGTAAAAAGAAAGAAGGAAACGAAAAGAACGTTTTTTTTTCACGCACGGAAAATAATAGCGAAAAATTAGTGATATCAGCAATGTTAATTTGAATCCAAAATCATCGATTCTTCGTTTTTCCCTCTGTTTGTACATCTGCGAAAACCGAGCCAATCTCAATGGACCACACCGTCCCTCATTCTCATCCTCCGACGCCAGCATCGACCAAGAGCGTGAAGCCACGATAATTATGCCGATTTTACCGCGCTTCAAAGTCGATAAACCGAAAGACGAAAAAGGTAGAAAAAATAGAACTCGAAATAGCAATCGAACTCCACCGAGTCGGTGCGTCGAAAAACCAAAAAAACATCGTTTTTTGGTGACAAGAGTCTCTCATTTTGTTTTGACAAGTCTCTCCCCGCCGATTTTTGTATTACTGGCTGGGAGAAAAAAATATGACGTCCGAGGTGAGTCAGCATTCATTCGGTGGACATCCAAAATTTCGTTTGATTATTGATAACGATGATAATAATCGTTATTTACGACGATCTTGATGAGATACGACGAGTGCGAGGCGAAATAATGATAATAATGACGAAACAGTCGATCGAGCTGGTTCAATGTTTGTTGAAGAATATTGCGTCCCAATTGGCATTCACGTTTCTTCGTCGATGGTGTCCCCTCGATTAGCTGATAATGATAATAGCGTATTAAACGGATTGTAGTACATTGCGACGTAGCACGTTGAATATCGGATTATTTATATATACAAGAAGGGAAATAATCGTACCGGAAGTGGATAATTTTTCGACGGAATTAATCGTCATTCGACGACGCTTCCGTTTTAATGGAATCGATGAACGTTTATCGTTCGTTCAAAAGGATGAATTTACGAGACGTCGCGCAACGAGTGGAGACAAAAATAACTTTTCGTCGTTTTCCGAGGGTGCAATTCCAGCAGAATCGAAATTGAGCTCCAGGCGCTTGGCGATTACGTCAAAATTCGGAAAAATCAGTCGCGAACGATAACGAAAAACGACAATATGGAAAAGTTATAAAAAAAATCGTTGGAAAGAAAAACACTCTCACGAACGATTTCTTTACAACTTTTTCACATCGTGCGACTTTTTCGTTGTTTTTTTTTCCGCGTACCATCGGAAAAGGACTGATTCGTTTTGTTCACTCGAAAACGTTCGAGAATGCGAATTGTATATATTGTAAATTGCGTTTCGATCATCACGCGCATCGAAATGGAAAAAAATGGTATTTCGAGGCAATTAACCGAAATATTCATCTGCTCTAGGCGTTTTTTAGAGTAGACGCGCAATTGCCCGCATGGAATTTTTCTAGAATCGAAACGTTTTTTTCCCCCTTCCATGTAATTATAATTTCACGATTAATCAAATCACGTGAGTAACGTTGGATCCGAGGAGAAGAGAGAAAAATGCCCGTGCCCGCGTTGTTCAACGAGTCATCGTCATCCATTATCACAGCGTGGCCGCAGGAGGCCAACTATCGCTCGAAATTTAGTCACTTGGATCGCTCTATCTTTCTCCGACGAATAAATGCCATTTATTCTTTTTATGATTGATAAAAGGCAGCGTATATTAGACATTTCGATAATCGTTGATCAGCCAATTTGTTCTTTTTTTGTAAGGCAACTAATGAAAATAATATATATGTGTATATAATATATATATATATATATATATATATATACATAATCATTTGTAACAGCAATTTTGGGAGTATTCTAGTGTTTATTCTTTTGTGAATCACACCCTCCTTCTTCCCTTTTTTCCTCTCCAAAATCACCGGATGTTCGACGAAACAGGGAGATAAAATAAATCGGTTTTTTCGCGGACTTTGAGTTCGAGACGTCGAGTGAATTTTAAAAATTTTATTTATCGTCATATAAAATTATCGATTCAATCGTTTATCACGCGTTTCACGATGAAAATTCTCTTTTCTCGGAAGTGGACTTGAAAAACATTTATGCCCGCGCGTTTCGTATCGTTTGTGGTTCAACGAGCTTTGTGCCCGACACTGTCTCTGAAGTGTACGTTCGTCCTCGACTTTTTCCAGCCCGTTTGGCCGAGCGGGACACGTCAACGACGAGTGTCACTCGTCACCCATCACGTTCATATGCATATGCACGTACATTTGTATACGCCTGGTATACAGAAATTTATGCGCAGGATATTTCGTAAAAACACGGGCCAAGGAAAAATAAAAGTCCGAAAAAAAAATTTACGACACTGGCACTCGTCACCCCCCGACAAAAAAAAAGTTCGCGATCCAGTCATTTTCATACTTTCATTTTTCGTTCGATAATAATAATTATTATTATAAATATCATCAAATCATAAATATAATTATTTACAACAATCTTTCTTTTATTGAACCAGGGATGTGTGCTCATCAGGAGTGCGTATCAGAAAGCAAAATAAGGTAGTTACGAGCCTTCGAAATTTAGACTTTGAGGTTTCTGGAGAAGTGGCGAAAAAACGAGACCACGCATAGAGCAAACAACTCTAAACAAGTTGCTTCATGTCCGGTTTTCGGAAATTTTGGTTTAGATTTTTTATAGAATTTACAAGAAATGACTCTTCGATCGGACGATCTCGCGAGATGCGTTTTCCTTCATAGTAGTGACAGATGAAAAGAACGATCGACAACTCCATCAAAATTGAACCATGCATAGAGACAACGACTCTAAACAAGTTGCTCCATGTTCGGTTTTCGGAAATTTTGTTTCAGATTTTTGAAACAGATTCTGGTCCAGCGTTCGATCGGCGGATGAGATGAACGATCGACAACTCCATGAAAATTTAACTACGCGCAGAGGAAGCGACTCTAAGCAAGTTGCTTCATTTCCGGTTTTCGGAAATTTTGTTTCAGATTTTTGTCACAGATTCTGGTCCAGCGTTCGATCGGCGGATGAGAGGAACGATCGACAACTCCATGAAAATTTAACCACGCGCAGAGGAAGCGACTCTAAGCAAGTTGCTTCATTTCCGGTTGTCGGAAATTTAGCTTCAGTTTTTCCCCCTAAGGGTAGCGGCAGATGGAAAGAACGATCGACAACTCGGTCAAAATTTAACCACGCATAGAGGAAACGACTCTGAACAAGATGCTTCATTTCCGGTTGTCGGAAATTTAGTTTCAGTTTTTCCCCTTAAGGGTAGCGGCAGATGGAAAGAACGATCGACAACTCGGTCAAAATTTAACCACGCATAGAGGAAACGACTCTGGACAAGATGCTTCATTTCCGGTTGTCGGAAATTTAGTTTCAGTTTTTCCCCTTAAGGGTAGCGGCAGATGGAAAGAACGATCGACAACTCGATTAAAATTTAACCACGCATAGAGGGAACGACTCTGAACAAGATGCTTCATTTCCGGTTGTCGGAAATTTAGTTTCAGTTTCTCCCCTTAAGGGTAGCGGCAGACGGAAAGAACGATCGACAACTCGATCAAAATTTAACCACGCATAGAGTAAACGACTCTGAACAAGATGCTTCATTTCCGGTTGTCGGAAATTTAGTTTCAGTTTCTCCCCTTAAGGGTAACGGCAGACGGAAAGAACGATCGACAACTCCATCAAAATTTAACCACGCATAGAGAAAACGACTCTGAACAAGATGCTTCATTTCCGGTTGTCGGAAATTTAGTTTCAGTTTTTCCCCTTAAGGGTAGCGGCAGATGGAAAGAACGATCGACAACTCGATCAAAATTTAACCACGCATAGAGGAAACGACTCTGAACAAGATGCTTCATTTCCGGTTGTCGGAAATTTAGTTTCAGTTTTTCCCCTTAAGGGTAGCGGCAGATGGAAAGAACGATCGACAACTCGATCAAAATTTAACCACGCATAGAGGAAACGACTCTGAACAAGATGCTTCATTTCCGGTTGTCGGAAATTTAGTTTCAGTTTTTCTCCTTAAGGGTAGCGGCAGACGGAAAGAACGATCGACAACTCGATCAAAATTTAATCACGCATAGAGGAAACGACTCTGAACAAGATGCTTCATGTCCGGTTTCTGGAAATTTTTGTTCTACAGCCATGTCGCACAGTACTACCGCTCGACGCTGGCCCGGAGAGGCTATCTTTCCGCTATACAGCAATGTCGGGCGGGTAAACAGTCTCGCAGGCGCAGTACTAACGCTCGACGCTATAGTACTCGAAAGTAGTGGCAGATGAAAAGAACGATCGACAACTCCATCAAAATTCAACCACGCATAGAGGAAACAACTCTGAACAAGTTGCTCCATATCCGGTTTTCGGAAATTTTTGTTCAGTTTTTTAAAAATGCCTTGCTTTCCACAATTTGCTACTCATGCCGAATTATAATGTGTTCTCTAGGGGTCTATACTTAATTCAAGACGGAGCGCCGTAGCGCGAAAACGCAGCCGGTCACGCGCGTGAGCGCGCGTCTCTTATCCCTAGTCGTTATATAAAACGATACAAATTTGATTTGTGAAACATCGTCGTGCAAGTGATGCTGCTCTTCAAACTTTTGTATTGAATAATACGGTCCACAACTATATTACGATATAAATACATAGTACATTTATGTGCATGTATAGAATACATCCGAGGCTAACAATAAATCGACTGGGAATATCGCCTCTTGACGTCGATTTTAGATTGCGTAGGACATTTTTTTTGCAAGCCACCGTTTCTAAAATACATCCCAAAAGCGGCTGGGCGAGATATAGCCTCAAAGTGATTTCGAGTTTCGTTAAACCGCCGTTTTTTTTTACAGTTACTTTCGTTTGTCGAAAAAAAAAAAAGAAAAAGGGCGATTTATGTCCAAGACCGGTGAGTGTTACCACATACAAAATAATACACACTCGTGTTCGAATCTCGTCGGGGAGTCATCGATGTGCCTCGTGGCTCTCAGGAATTCGCCACTTTTGGATGTTCGCCAAAAACTACCTCTAACGCTCTCTCGCGTCTCGAATAATCGAGCTTCCATGCACACACTTATATACACACGCGCGGCGCGGCATTCTCTCAGGGAAGGAAGAATCTTCCACCAATTTTTTTCGTGTAATTTATATACCGAAAAAAAAAAACGACGATACAGATTCGAAATAGATCGCATAATTTTTATAGCACGAAAAACATGATGTGAATGGGTGAAAACGTAATTAAATAGACGAATTCCTTCGGCGTTTCGTTTGTTCGTCGAGACACGGTTTTGAGACCGCGCGTGTATCGAGAAAAATCGGCATGAATTTATTCGACGCGGGGCGGGATTTTTATGGCCTTTAATTTTTATCCTCGATTATTAACTTTGTGGACATTGTCGGTCGCGTTTCTTTAATTTCAGGGACGAAAACGAAAAGACAAAAAATTTAACGACGTTATCGCTGGGAAACGATGATACTCGGTTCTTTTTTTTCCTCTTGAGGTTTCGAACAAAAGCTCTCTTCGCGTTCTTTTCACGCTCGAGTTTCAATACGGCACAGACCGTTTCAGCGTTAGGGCATCAATGGGTCATTGATCCTCCGTCGAGATGGGAAAAATCGCAAGCTCTTTTATCTCGGCTGATTCCACAGCTGTAAAATAAATAGATCCAGCGATGAAAAAAAAAAAGAAGAAAAAGATTTTTCGGTATTTCTCAATACGTTTTGCATCGACGAACGAACGGATGAACTTTGAAGGTTTCATCATGGCTCTGGGAAGTTTCGTTGAATATCGCAAGAGTCATCGTCGAGAGATCACTCCCACGATTTTTCGGTGATGAGATTTTCGACCTCGCGAACGAAACGCCGTCCGAGAAGAACAGCAGCCCTCATCTCGAGAAGAAAAAGACGAAAAATCTCATCACCGGAAGTGTACAATATTCGGTGAGAATTTGCACGGTTTACAAATTAAAATTACATATATATTCTTCTATTCTTTTCTCCTCAAAGTCGGGCGGAAGGAAAAAAAAACGTTGAACGCGAATTTTCGTTTCCCGAAGGTTCGGCAGGCACGAAAAAAACTCGTCAACATGTTTATTTCGACCGAGACGCGGGGAATAATGTTTTTTTTTCGTCTCGGGGACAAAAAGAGAGAGTTTATTCTCGTAAATGTATTTGTCGTAAATAACATCGACGAAAAAAAAGAAACAAGTCGAATCTCGACGTTTAAACGCGAATAATTGTTATTTCCATTTGCGAGTCGAAAGTCGAAAATTGAACGAGGGAAAGAAATTAACGAGTTTTCGATCATTTCTCCCCGACGGCTTGGAAGTTTGATAAGTTTCCTTCGACCCTCGTACGGGCGGAAAAACTCGTCGAACCAGCGTGAACAATTCCAGGCTGGGAATAACGTCTAGGTCATCGAAAAAGCTTGGTAAAAAAAAGGGAAAAAAAAGAATTAATCCGCCGATGGAAAAGGTCGTTCATGACAACTAGTCGTTTGGTGTTCGCATATAGTTTTTTATTATTTTTCTTTAAAACAGTACCTAGTCTCGCGAATAAAAGTTTTACGCGAGTGAGACGAGAGATCGACTCTCTTCTCTCTGTCTTTCGAGTCTGTGCCAAACTCCGCGTTAATCTTCGCGGTACCCCAGCATCTCTCTCTCTCTCTCTCATTCCTCATCTTTCTTCTCTCCCTCGTATCTTTCGTCCGAGGCCGAGCGCGCGGTTTCTTCGCGTTATACACACGCTTACCTATTTATAAGTTCGAGGGTCGCGGGTTAACCTTGTCCGACGTGGACCGCGGCGAATTACCGGGGAGCTCACCTCCACTCGTCACTCATCGGAGATTCTCCCATTTTCTCTCTCACTCGTCCTCTCCACCACGTGTCTCTCGCGCTGACTATGCACGCACACACACACACACACACAAAATATATATGCACGTGAATAAAACGAAATAAAAAAAAACCACAAAATTGACATTTCTTTGGAAAATTAATGTTTTCCGTATGTTTTTTCGAGAGGTATTTTCGTGGGACGTGAGGATCATTATTTCCGCGGGTAAATTCATTGTTTCGTCCCTTGCTATTCACACACATGGCGGAAGATACCCGAATCGTGTCGTTTTTATTCAAAAGCGAAGAAAAAAAGCTCGAAAAAAATAGAGTTTTCTTTTTTCTCGATTCTCCCGAGAGTGATGTGAATTTTTTCTCTCTACAATTGTCCTCCTCGTCCGAGGCTGCGGGGACGGTTCGAGTTTGAGTCCCGTATGAAACTTTTCTACGTGCGATTCGGAGGGAATACGAGTGACCGAACGGTTGCAATTTTATTTCTTCAACGGTGATGTTTTTTTTTTCGCTTCGAGGGACAGTGCCAACTTTTATATCCAATTTCAATGAATCCTGTATTGTTCGCGGAGGGTTTGAGGGTTTGAGGGTTCGCGAGAGCAGAGGAAGGAGAGAAAGAGCGAATGTATACAGGGACGATGAAAATAATGAAATTCGAACGCAGAGACGAAAAGTGACAAGAGTGCCTGACCGAAGTCAAGAGCCCGTGCATTTATTCATTCGCGTATAACATCGAGGCTTTTTTCGCTGCAAGACACCATTTTTCCATACGTCCTTTTCCTTTTTATCATACCGAGGATTCGGTGAATACGATTTTCTTCTTTTTTTTTCACAAAAAACTCCGCCTGGCGTTAATACGATTTCTTTTCATCTCGCGGGCGTAATTGAAGTTTCTCCCGCACGTATCGCTCGTATTTGCGCTCCGGACTCGTTGCCGAGCCTCGTTATTCGTTTCGAAGGCACCGTGGGATCGATGTAGGTGCGACGACATTTCCGCGTGTGCGAGATGTTATTTCACGCGAATTTTTTTCTCCCCGTGAGACGTACAGATGGGTATTGCTACTGACGCGAGAGGCTGCGGCGATTTTTCAGCAAATTACAGGGAATATGGACCACGGGTGCGACGACATTTTTTTAGGGAAATGTGAGAGAATTCGCCTTGAGAGATGAAACGACCTTTCAAGGTCGTTTTATTGAACTCGTCAAAGTTTTTTTCGTTTCGTCCTTGAGGCTGAGATTGATCAGAGATTCGTCCGGTTCGAGCGATGCGCAGCGCTGTCATTCGACGAGGCTTCGAGTTTGGAAAGCTCGTAAAACTTTTATCGACGCTTTTATACACCATCTCGCGGTGGCTGATGGCTTTGGACGAAATGGTTTTCACCTTGATTAAATTCCAGGTTATTTCTATACGTTCGAGGTGATTTGCGTTTACACGCGATTCTGCTGAAATTTTCGATTTCTAAAATCGATGAAAGACGACAGAAGAAAATGGTAAACTGCATGGGCTTGAAAAATCCATGTGTCAAGGGGTTACTCGAGTTTTTCACGGTTTTCGAAAAACTTTCGACTTTTCCATCAAAAAAACACAATTTTGCAAAAAAAAAACCGGTTCGCGAGTTTCATGAGCTTCTCCAAAAACGAAATGGTTAATTTCTCATAATTACGAGTTTCCGGTAGAAAAACGGAAAATGAAAAAGCGATCGAAAAAAAATTCGAAAACGACGGATTTTCCGACTGCGGTTAATTCGGTGAAATTCGTCGCAAATCAGCTCGGACCTGAAAGACCGGAAGTTGAGCGGACCGGAAATCGATCTCGAGACGTTCCCGAGACGAGGATGAAAGAGGAACCGACGATTTTGCAAAAGCAAATTCGACTCGCGAGAAATGGAGAAAAGTATTGCCATAGTGGTCCATATTGCCCCGAAAGCGGGCAAAATAAGGCGGCTTTTTCGCGCGCCGCGAAGTAAAAATCGCGCTAGCCGGCAGCATCCACCGAGCTGCGATACCGTCGCGCCGAAAGAGCTTAGGAGCCACGCCCTCGCGCGAGGAAAAGCTCCCCCCACCACCGTACAACCACCCCCGCGCTCGACGCCGTCGTCGTCGTCGTCGGCGGCGGCGGCGGCGGCGTCAGCGACGTCGAGCAACGTCGAGTTACTCGTCCGCCACACAGCCACCCAGTTGCCGCCTATACCTACGGCCAGCATCCTGTACGGCAAACGGCGCGGACGCCGAGGAATCGTAAAACAGACAGGGGGAGAGAGAGACAGAGAGAGAGAGAGAGAGAGAGAGAGAGAGAGAGAGAGAGAGAGAGAGAGAGAGAGAGAGAGAGAGGAGAGAAAGAGCGAGAAAAAAGACTAAAAGCACCGGATCGAGCGGCCGCCGCAGTCTCTCACCGAGCTCGGCGCTATTAGTACGTGCTGCGCTAGACAAACAGCGAAATAACACGCGCGGGCTCATTCGCTTCTCTCTGTCTGTCTGTCTCTCTCTGTCTCGAATTCACACGCGACGAGATACAAGAGTGTGTATAGTAAAAGAAAGAAAAAAGAAAAACATCCCCACCTCACCCCAAACCCCTTAAAAGAAGAAAAAAAAGCGCATGAAACAGAGTCGAGCGATATTCAAGGCTTCGAAAAACGTTGCCCGATGTACACATGCGTCGATCGTAATCTCGTCTCCTTCTCCCGCGAGGACGTAACCCGAGGATCATTCTCCGCGAACTTCACACACGGTGAATTTCGCGGGGCTCGGGGAAACGCCAAAACGTTTGATCGTCCGCGCGCGTGCTCCCCATCGGCCCAACCCCTTCTTCCTGCTTCTTCATCATCATCATCATCATCATCATCATCGTCATCTCAATTAATCACTCTGATATCGTCGTAACACTTTTTTTCATCATCACCTCCCTTTTCACAAGTCTCGTTTTTTTCCGATTTTCTCCTCGTCACTCGCAGACTCGGTAAAGTTTCTCAAGACTCGGCTCTCGCGCGTTCTCCGCTTCACCGACATTCAAAGGACGTTCGTGAAATTTTAACCTCCCGTGTTCCACGTTCAACCTCTTACCGAGGGATTCGAGCTGTTCCGTTACGCATCCGCTGGTCCATTCAGTGAAACACTCGAGAGGAATTCTCGTGCGGAAAAAAAGAAAAGTTTGCAAAGTGCTTTTGTAAATTCCTTATATACTTGTACGTATATATATATATATATATGTACACACACACACACACACAGACACACAGACACACACAGATATATATATATATATAAAGTTACGCACGCGCGCGAATAACCGAAAAATCTTCGAGTCTCAAGTGCAAACACCTGGAGACGAATGAGAAGATTGATGTACATTCTAAACGGAATATCCCGCAGATGCGTTCGAGCAATCATCGTGAATTCATCGGTGCTACCCTCAACGGCATTTCCGCGGCGATCCTAATCGCCTAGCGGGAAACTTCGAAAGTGACGATATAGTGCTTTTTTGCTTTTTTTATGGATAAAGCAATAACGAAGATACGTTGTTGCTTCTCCGTGCTGGTCCACGCTGTGTCTATATATTTTGCGGACATATGATCGGCCCCGGAGTGTACATTTTGTTTTTTTCGACGCGGTGTTGCTGTTGAGTGACCGCGGTGAATCGCCGGGTTCCGACAGCGGCTCATTGAACGCGGTGAGTCTATTTTTGATAATTTCATCTCCCCGTGTTCCTCCCCGTGTCTGTCCCCCCCTCGCCGACCAAGTTTCCTCGATCTCTTTCTTCCTTCGTTCGAGCTCGAATTAAAATCCGACGAGTCGAGAAAATATATCGAAGGTCCGATCGAAGTTGCACTCGGACGAGACGAGCGAGAGGATTAAAATTGAGGCTGAGAGAACGTGCGGACGAACGGAGATGAATCTGCAGCGATTCGTTTGTTCAAAAATTCAGAGTCGTTGATGAATCGACTGTGAGTGCATTTGGCGGATCGCGAGCTGAAGTTTGCATTCCGTTGGAATACGTTGAATTATTTTTCGACCAATTTTTTTATATTCGACTCTCGCGAGATGAAGAAAGAATTTTTATAAGAATATAAAAAGAGAAAAAAATTAGCCGCAGTGTCAAAATTTCGAGTGGGAAATGCTGGAAAAAATATGATTCTTTTTCTTCTGTCCAAAGTGATTTTTGGGAATTTTGTGTTTCGTAGATATTGCTCGATAAATTTTTCATATTTTTCCGTCGTATTGAAAATGATCGGACTCGGTATTTTATGCCGGATCTTCGTGGTATTGCCGAGCGCGTGCGATTCTCATTTTACTTTATTGTCGCTGGAATAATGCCTGCCATATACATCCTTAAGGCGGATAACGCATCGTCGATGTACGTGTGCGGATGAATAACCACTGTCACGTGCTAAGCTGGCTTGATTTTACGTGTTACGTCGTAAATACCGAGCTGTTGATTTATTATCATCCGCACATAGAGTATTATACGAACAAACACACGCCGCATCAACGCCCACGAAAATAAATACGATATTACATAATTATTATTATCAAGAAAATCCTCCCTTTCCTTTCAACATCAACACACATTTTTTCAACCGATTTGGCCAATTTCTCACGCAAATACAGTCACGTATCATATGAACTTGAAGTTTGCATCGTTGGACCTCAAGGAAACATTTTCTCAAGTTTTCACGCTCGACTTTCCTGAATTTTCAATATATTTTTCATCTTTTTTCAGGAGCGTCGTAATTTCGAAAAATTGCCGAAAAATATTTGCCATATCGCGGAATATTGACGATAAAGAAGACACTCGTTGTGTACTTCGTTAGATTCCAACGACGAAAACTTCAGGATCGTCGTATTATTCGGATAAAAGTTTTCCAAAAATCTGTCAAACTCGCAAAAACAATTCTTTTTATCGACGTACTTTGCGAGTGCGGTCTTAAACTCGAGACCGACAAACAGTCGGATAAAGAGGAAACGGAAGATTGTAAGAAATCTCTCGTCCATTGTGCTCTTTGTCGCGTTGTGTGTGTGTGTGTACGTTTGACGATAAAATTTAACTTGCGAAAGCGATCAAAGTCGCCGAGCTACCTCTATTTTTATTTCGTCCAAGTTGTTCTATTCGCGGACACGCCCGCGAAAATTTCTCAAGGTCGGTCATCAGCCAGCGATAAAGTAAACTCGGTGTTGATGATTTTTTGACGAGATTCGGCGAGGAAAAATGGCGCGAGGAGCTCTGGGTTACGGGGTAATTTGTTCTCTCGTGTATCAAAACGCTGCTAAGATCTTGGGCTCGAAGGGAGCATGATAATTTACGACGGAATCGTGCAAAGTTTTATGAGGACACTTTTGGCTCTGAATCCCATGGAAAAACTCGTCTCGGAGTGCTCGCAACGTTTCTATGGCTGAATTTATACGCACATCGATGTATACAAGCTTTTCTCACACATTTCATTGGATTTACGTTAAATCGTCATCTCCCGCGCTTTCGATCGAACAGCCGTATAAAATCTCCTCTCAAGCGGCATTCGAAAACGGCGGACTACCGAAGCTCGATCACTTTTTCGATCGATCGTGCACGCGAGTTAAAAAAGAAAATATAAAAAAAAATGTACTAAAAAATGTGTATTAATTTTTCTTTTCTCTGCGAATTTTCTTCTCGTTGGCTGAAATTCGCCCGGATTTTACGAAATAAAAATACGATTTCGCTCGTTTTTTGACATTGACCGAAGAGGGATCTTTGGAAATTGTTCGCGTTCGTCATTTTCCTCGTGAGAAACTGACTTCTCCTCTGGGAAGTTTGATTGTACGAGCAAATACGACAGAACCGGAAGGACTCGCGAACGAAGGTGTTGCGCTGGGATCGAGGGAAAAGTTTGAATCGTAGTTCGCCGTGAATTGTGGCAAATGCAAGGACAAGAACCGCACACTCATCAGGTGTTACATTCAATGCTCACCGGCTGGCCATTTCAGCGTTAATTGCATTTTCATGCGCGACTACAATTGCACGCCGCACAAACTTGTAAATAATTTTCTGCAAATCAATAATCCCCGCGCGGCATCCGCTGAATTCAACGGCCTGAAAACGGTTTAATACCGGGAGTGTGTAATTTTCACTCATAATTTATATCGCACATCAAAGTGAAAATTGCGAAAATTCACAGAGCTCGGAAAACTTTTCTAAAATCTTTTTTTCACAAAAACGCAACACGTCCAATGTGAGACTTTTGTTTAATTATTCATTCGTTATTCCAGCGACGATAAAACAAAATATTGCCAAAAACGAAAAGGAAAAAACTGTGCGTTGTCTGTAAACTTATGACGGCTTCAATTTTTTTAAATGTACAATTCTCGTGATGCCTTTTCGCAGCATCCGTAAATTTCAATGTAGTTGCAAAGTGTTTTTTTTTTACGTCGCAGGGAGATACATTTGGGGGTGAAAAAAAAAGTTCTCCTCGATGCTCGGTGCGGTGAAAGTTTTTTTTCATTACTCCGATAATGACGTTCGTGTTTTATCAAAGTTCGGTGCGAAGGACAAAAAAAAGAATCTCCTTCAGAAGCAAAATGTATCTCTGCCTTTGAGCAAAGAAGCCTGCCGCCGGATTCAATGATAAACAAACTCGTTTATTTAAGAGTCCACGGGTACAGACTCGGGCTTTGATAAAAGTTGAGTCACCCTCGAGAATATCATTTTTTCTCCTTTGCTTTTTCGCGGTTTAATAACCAACCGGATTCATCCGCGATGAACGTCCCGAGGGATTTATTTGCTTACCAAACAACGGAGCACACATTCTCAAAATAGTCTTTGCGCATCATTCCTCGGGGTATCCGACCCGGAAATTTCTTGGCACACCCTTAAGGATGTGCGTCTCGCTTTGAAAAACAACAACGTTGAAAATGAAAAGAAAAAAAAGCCACATACACCCATGAATTTTCTTACACGCGGAGCCCTGCTTCAAAGTCGTTTCAAAAACACTTTTTTCCACGGAAATCTTTTTTTCATTATTATTATCAATCAACCGCGAGCATTAATTACATCATCGCGCTTTTTCTTCTTTTGTCGCTATCGAAATGGAAAATAATCCGTCAAACTTACCACGATTATTACCTCGCGCAATTAATCGTCTTTGGACTTTTATTCCACAGCGTGGTAGTTGAAACTCCCGTCCCGGTTGTACTTTCGACTCGAGGCGGCGCATTCGCAAAAGTATATCCTCCAACTGGATTATCCCATTTAATTTTCATCCCATCGCAATTGCACAGAGTGCGGCACATTGAATTAATTAACCTCTCCTTTTTCGCTCGACAATGGAAGTGGCGTTTGTCCTCCGTCGTGCTTCGTGTTTTTTTTTCGAATTTTGAAGCAAAAAAAATCGTCGAAAATATTTGACGAATGTTACGCGCAGCCTCATTTTCGTTTAATTTTATTTAACTCTCTCTCTCCCTTGTTCACTCGCTCTTAATTAATCCGACTCTCCGATTTTCCAAAGCAATAAACCGCGATGCTCGTGAGAGTTACTCGTGTTATTTGGGTCGAAATGAGAGCCCTCCTTCTCTCTCGTGTTGTTCTGCGTGACGACAACACGCGATTCAACGGCGAAGAGTCACATACGCGCGGGAGATGCATGTCGTTGACCGCAATGCACCTGTACAACGCACTGCACACTCAACGTTCCAACGTGTAACCGCGAATGACGATAATAATGACAATTCGAGTCCGTACGTACCCTCGTGCGCATGGATGTGTGTGCGGGTCAGAGTGAGGGTAAAAAAAAAGGTCGTTCTCGCTGCGTCGTTATTTTATTCTCGATCGAGATACAATTTTTTTTCATCACACGAATAACGCAAAATTTTGACAAACTTATTTTCGTCGTTTCATTTTTCGTCAATTTACGAAAGCGTCTACCGGCTTGTTTTTTTTTTTTTTGCCGAAAATAAGGACAAAAAACGCTCGTTCTCGATTTATTTCCATCGGACAATGAAAAGTGCGATGTTTCCGCGATGAACGAGCGTTTTTTTCGGGCCTTGAGTACTTTTGAACTTTTAACGGTATAACATCGATGAGAAATTCGCGGATGAATAATGGAAAATAATATTCGCAGTGCGCGTCTGTTGTATCGTGAATAAAAGCGAGCCAAATGAGAGGAAGAAAAGTGGAGATGGCCGCGAGTAACCGACGATCGACTTATTTCCATCGGTGCTGTTTTTATTGATCGTGTAACGTGTGTGGATACGCGTTGTTTCGAAGAGAGAGCGTAGCTGGCGTCATTTTTGTCCGCGTAATTCAGGAATCCGGCGGAGGGAAACGCGAACGACCGTTTCGAATAAAAAATTCGATATTCGTCGTATCGAACGACGAATATCGAATTTTTAGTTTTTTTTCTTTTTTTCAATTTGTTCATTTTCAGCACGAAAAAGCATGGGTTCGAAAAAAACGTTTTATCGAGACGATTTTTTGTTTGCAGTTGACATTGACGAGAGTCGAGGCGGAAGAGGGGCAATAAAATGTCGTCTCTGCGGACTCAATCGAGCGGAGCCGGCGGAGTCGTCGGTTTGAGCAGCGTCGCATCCGACAGAACCGGTGGGGCTTCGACGACCGCCGGTTCGCACACCCATTCGCACTCGCACAGGAAACATCATCATCAACATCACAGAAGCAGAAGCGCACCGAGGACCCCGGAAAAACCACCGAGGAAGCGTCATTTGAATCCCGGACAGAGTCTCGCCTCGATTCCGAGTCAGATAAGGCTCTCGATGCTCAACAGCGGTCTTATATCCTTCGGTGAGCGAAAATTCGCACCCTCGTGTGCTTTCATACATCGATCGAAAAAACGATTTTTTAACCGTTCTCGAAATTCGTTCTCGGAACGAATTTCGGGCTTGTTAATTTAAGCATACGTTTGAATATGATTTTGAGAGTCTGTTTAAGAAATTTCCATTGTTATTTTCGAGTTTGCCGTCGGAAAAATCACTCTAAAAGTGAAATTTTGTTTTTCCATTCTCGCGGTCGCTTTTTTCCGCCTATTGTTCTCACCGTATTTTCCATGCTCAATCAGCGGGGAAAAGAATCGACGTTTTTGCCATCTCAAAATCTGCGAAGGTAAACGTTTTTGACAGCTCGAGGAATGTCCCACGAGGGATTTTCTGAATCAAACCTTTTTTCCGTTACCTCATTGAAAGTGTGTGTCGTTTTTTAATTGCGCGAAGCGTGCTTCGTCGAAATCGTCGGAATTGTCGTCGAAATCCCGCAGCAAAGCTCGCGAATGACAGAGTCGAATGAGCAGCGGGAAGCAACGAGGTCGACGAGAAATTTGAATGGGAAATTCGTCACGATCATCGGCAATGATTCTTTGAACCGCACAGGCATCCTCCGCGTCTGCTTCGAGTCGCCTCCAAAGCTTTTTTACTCGTCGCTGAAACGTGTCTACCGTTGATACACACGATTTCACCCTCCCCTGGTTTTCCCCTCTGACATAAATTTCTATTCGAGATTACGAGGCGAGAAACTCGGGACGAATCTTCGAGGGACTGATCCGACGTGAAAAAGTGAGTCGGTCGAATAAAAGAGGAAAAAAAGGAGAGTTTGAGGAAAAGATCTCAAACGAGATGAAGAGAGGGAGGGGGGCGGGATCACGCGTTCAATTTACCATGGCGAATGATCGCTTTTACCCCTTTGCCCTAACCAACCTCTCATTTATATTTCCTCTCACTGCAGACTCAAGGAAACACGTTGAATATTCATGACGCGAAAGCACAGACATGCATAATGTATACGACATATTTTTATATCTAGAAAAAAATGTTATCTCGTAAAGACGATGTTCCGTCGGCTAACGATGATTCCGCGAGTGATATTAAGCTCGAATAAATTCATCAACGTTCGTGCATCGATCGAGTACTCGAGCCGCGGCGGAAAAGCGTAAAAGAAAATTGTGAAACACGCGCAAAGGTCGAAAAACTTTGATCAAGGGCTGTCTCTGTGCGTTTGGCTCGATTTTTCGCGAAAACACGTCCAACAAAATGCCGTCCCGATCGATGCCGATAAACTCGAACGAGTTCATCGACGTTCGAGCATCGATCGAGTACTCGCGGGACGGCAAATTATCGCGTAAGAAAAAAGGACGAAAGGCAATTTTGGAACACTCGTAAACGTTGGAAAACTCGCTTCGAGGGCTGTCTTTGTTCGAGTTCGCACCTCGAGAGGAAATTTATTCATTTTTTCTTGATTCTCGTAGGCCGGAAGTCCGCCGACGTTGCGACGAAGTGAAAATCCATCGTGAATTTTTCTCGCAATTCGATCGAACTCTCCGAAAATGTCATCAGAGTACTTTTATCCCCCCTCATTTGTATTCCATAAAAAAACAACGATCCTCTTCTCCGCAAACTCCCCCTGGAAAACACTTCTTCTTCGCTATTTATTTTCCTCTCCAGTTTCACGCCATATTCCGGTCCATTAATCCTTCGATTCTCGAATATCTTTTTTTTCCTCGCCCATCCTCGGGCGAACGCGCGAGAGTGAGAAATTCGTCGGTAAAACGTCGTTGAAAATTGATGATTTTGTTTCGAAATATTCAATATACGTTTCTCGGAGGAGAACGCACTTTGTCATCTCTGAGAGGAGAGAATTGATAACGCTGGAAATTCATCACTCAATACGCGTCTATGCAGATGTGTTCCAACGGAAAAAAAATTGACGTCGAAAATTCATCAGCAAATTCCGCCGAGAAACATCCGATTAATCGGGAGAAACTTTTTGTTTTTTCGGTCGTACGAAACGAATTCGTTGTTATTATCGTTGGAAAATCGATGTTCTCATTATAGCGTCGTGCTTTCGCAACGGGTTGTAAAATCGATACGAACGTAACGAAACTTCTTCTCCCCCTCTTTTCTCCTCCAATCTTCGTTGAATTTCCGGTTTTCCACCTCGTCTATTATCCGGTTCTGCGAGCATTTCCGTTGGTTTCTCTTTTTTTCTTTTCTCATCATTATTTTCATTCCCACATCAATTTCCGGGGCGACCTAACGGAATGGCCGATGGAGGCCAGGCGGAATAGCGCGATTCGCCGGAAGGCGCTAACTTTTTCGATCGGACGCGAGCGTAAAGTTCCCATCGCGCGGTAAATATGAACGTTGATATACTCGGACACTATCGCAGAGCAGTCAGAGCGAAATTTCCATCAGGTATACACGCGAAGTTTCGAAAAATGAAAATTTTCGAAAATCAACTTTTTTCCACATGGTAAACCTGACTTTCGCGAAAATCATCAAGGAAACACAGAATTGTGGTGAAAATGGACCGACTGTGTCACACTTTTTCGGGAATCTCGATCATCTCGAAATTTCTAAACGTTTTTTCCTCTATGCGACGTAAAACCGATTCGCGTATGAATCTCGACGAAGGAGGTCGACGTAATGGCAAAATTGGTCGGACATTTTGATTGTCCGGAATTGTGGAGCATTTTGAAAAAAAAAAAAAAAAAAAAACGGCGATCGCATTTCGCAGCTTCCTCTCTCCGCGCTCTGCGCCTCGAGAGCCTTCTCGGAAAACCTCGAAAGACGGATATCTCCGGGATGTGGCGTTGGGAGATTCACCGCGATTATTTATCCCATGCTCATCCTCCTTGTCCTTCGTTCGTGCATCGTATACACATTTACGTAATGCATATGCTTCTATGTATATATAAACACATATGTAAACATATACATGTATCACACGAAGTCGAGAAGATTTGGGTCAAGCTCTCTCTCCCTAGAAGCCCGTCGAGTGTCAGAGTCCTCGACGGTACAGTGGCGCTTTTCACACGGTAACCTTGCTTCCAAAGATGTACGATCGATGTAAAGAGCGAAAATCATCGACCGATGGACCATTATACGGTATTTTTCGTATTTTTTTCGAAATTCATGAATTTCAGCGAGAATTCAAAGTCGCACGTCGGAAAACGGAAAACAACGAGAATTTCACAAACCTCTGCTGTGAATTTTTCAAAAATCGTTTCGAAAAATTCGATAAATATTCTTCTCAATTTTTTTTCCCCGTTTTTCGGTTGTCCCCCGATCGAGTTTCATTTTCCAAACTTACAAAAGTTTGTAACTTTCTTTGAAAATTAAACAGGGACACGCTGGAAGCTCGAAATTCTCATCTTGTTTCCACACAATGCCCGATGCCACGTGTGTGCGAGGCTTTGAAAAACATTTTGGGGGACTTTGCGAATCGAGATAAATCTCGTTGGAGGATTTTCGTGGGAAACGAAAAATAATAACGTTCGAAGCGAACGGGAGAGCCTGCGTGCGAACCTCGTGGGCAGAACGAGTGAGGATTGTTCTCCGACTTTCCTAAAAATACCCCGATCGATATTGTTCAACGAAATACACGTCTGAGAACGACGACGACGACGACGACGACGAGTCGGAGAAGCGAAAGAGAAGCCTATTGAACTCTCCATCGCGACGCGGAATTGCGACGAATCGACGTTCGCGTCAGCCTCCGTAATTATACCGTCATCTCGCAAGATGACATTGATTTTCTTCCCAAACGCGAGTTTCCGGCTTTTCCCCACGGCGAACGACGATTTTTTCACGTTATTCGCGTCTTTCACGGCCATCGGGTTCCCTCAGCGTTCCCGAAGACGCCGCGCAGCACCCGCAGCACATGATTCCTCAGCATTTTTCCATGCCTCGGCCTCCCACGCGACCGTTTCGACCTTCGAGCAGTCACGTTCTCTTCGTTTCGGGGGGGGGGGACTAATAAAAAAGTTGGTATCGCTCTTCCAACACTCCGCCGCTGGCTGTGTATTTTTTTTTCTGCTCTCTTTCGCTTTTTCGCGTATCTCGACGGCGAGGAACGCTGATGACCGATAATACGCTGAGTATACACGTGACCTATCGGTATTTGGACGACTAATCGATGGGCCCATCGAGAAATAACGCGTCTGCCACTCTGTACAGGACCACTTCCGTGTAAGGACGAGGATGAGAGTTTGGAGATGAGAGGAGGGAAGGAAGGATTCATCAAGGGAGGATTCTCCCTTGTCTCTCGTGATTCGATGCTTTCTAATCATCGGCAAAGTTCTCGACGACGTCATATGCACGCCCATCTCCCTCCCTACACATCTCCCTCTCTCTCTCATCATCGTACGAAGCTTGAATCTTGAATCTTCGGCTTCTCGATCCAAAGTGTCAATGTACATTCGGAGGATATCGATTACGCCGAGACGCTCGTCTCTCACCCCCCCCCCCCCCCCTTCTCCATGAAACCGTCGAGCGCTAAAACCGCCGATGAGGAAAAAAAAGACAACGAGGGTCGAAACGAGAGTCAATAATTCACCCCATTTACGCGCTCCGTCGAAGGGTCGCAACGCGGAATTGATTGACGAGGAATTTTCGTCCAAGGAGAAAAATACCGAAAAATACCGACGGAGGGCGGTAATTATCGGGGTCAATGTCGATTCCGAAAAATTTAGCGGGTCTTTCCGACGTATTTCGGGGATGCCCCCGTTGATCTCGATCTCCAGAGGGGGAAGAAAATAAATGGCGAGTGAAAGATCGACGCCGGCCGAATAAGAGGCGTTCGCGAGCTCGTCGCGATCTTTTGTTTACGTTTGAGAGAATCGCGGCTCGCATTTTTCTTTTTTTTTTTTTCGACTCTCGCGCACAGACGTACGCGCGCAAATCCCCGCCGTTTGATCGCGCGGATGGAGACGCGCGCGTGGACCGCGGAGTGCCAAAGCCGGAACCGTGTCAAGGCGCGCGACTTTAACGCCCCGAGGATATTCCGCTCCATGAGCGGCTCATCGGTTCAAAGTCATCGCCGGCCGTCGATGACGAAAACCGAACTCTCATTTCGGTTTGAAAATTTCAACGGGATGCGCGCGCGGCTCTAAATCCGAAAATATTTTTTCATCGCGATCTCCAAGGTTCCACTCGCATGAATTGATACACCGATATTTCGCGAACTGCCAAACATTTTTCATCGACTTTTCGAAATTCCGAAACTGGCACGAGGAATGCGGAAGATTCGATGAAAATTTCGGAAATAATCCAAGGTGAAAAATCGAACTTTACCGCGATGTCACGTGGGTTTCGATTTTTCCGAAAATCTCCGAGTAGTTTCGTGGATGCTGTACAACGTAACATACACGAATCGCAAGTGCGTAAATATCTCATAACCGAAAATTCAATACGATACGAGTTTTGCGCAGATTGGCCGATAAACGAGTTTTTCGTCGCGAGACAGCGACCTTGACGTTTCGGATAAAGTCGGAAACGTCGGTTTTTTGATAGAATCGCATATTTTAGTTAATAAAATGACCGTACGCCAGCGGGATAATCGCACCCTCGGATATTAGCGCCTCGTGCGTGATATACACGTAATGTACCGCACGAAAAACACATGCATGCATAAATGACAAGGAGAAGGCCATTCGTGTATTTACCGAAAGATGTACAACACATGCCTGTACAACTTTGTGACATGCGCGCGAATCTATAGCGCTACGGGCTCCCTCGCGGTACACATCTCCGAGGAGGCACGTCCAATGCCAAGTAGGTCAGGGTGTCAACCGAAAGCTCGTGCTCTTTGCCTGCATTTACATATATATACATATGTATATATGTATATATCAGGAGGAGAGTGATATATACATATATATATACATGTATATATCACTCTCCTCCGATACCGTGGATGCGGAGGCTGTGATTCTGACGTTTAAACGCACTCGGTGGAATCTCACCAGACGTCGAACCATAAATCGCAGGAGGACGAAGAAAAGAGAGGAAAAATTCGTCGGCGTGAAAATGCGCGCAAAGAAAAATGAATGACTCCGCTAAACGCGGAGTTTCTTTTCGCCTTTCGAGATTAAAAAGCCTCACGTCATTACGTCGCCGTACGAAGAGGACTCTCTTGTATATCTGGCGATTTAACGACGTCGCTTTATCGAGGGGCTTGTGCTGGCTATGTGAAATTTGCTCAAGGGGGAGACGTCCCGAAGCTCCGAAATAAACATGACGATAGTTCGGATTCGAACGTCTAATGATCGAATCACCCTCGAAAAACGTTTCCCCTCCCAGTCCCTGCTTTTTCGTTTGTTTTATTCGTTCTATTTGCGCCGCTTTTTCTCCTTATCTCGCTGACCTTTTTTCGCCGTCGCGGAATATCGTCTCCCTCCTCTCCCTGAGGGTGTTCGCGGACACGCTGCTGCTTCTCTCTCCGCTATTTGGTGTATGTGGATAACGCGTGTGGGCGCTTGGGGAACGGAATACGTGTATATATCGCACATGAAATTAGATCACTGGTAGATATCTTTCGTACATGCCATACAGGTCTGATATAATCGATAACTTTTCCCCATACACGGGGCGTTCCATGCGCAAACTGCTCCCTCGGACTTTTTCGGTTTTCGACTCTCGGTTTCGCTGGAATTATTATTTGCGATCGTGGAGAGGCTGAAAATGTCACGGGGAACGACGAATTTCGACGTTTCGCTGTTTCGATCGTGGGAGATGACATTTTTATCAATTTTTTCTGTTTTTTGTTTTTTTTTTCATTCATTTTTTTCATCGTGAATTTGACTTGAAAAAATAAATGTAAAACGCGTGAAAAGTAGCCAATCTTTTTCTTCTTTTTGCACTTTTACAGCGACCGAAGAGCTCGGGGGTATCGGGACGACGCTGCCGTCCGCGCCAACGGAGCTCTCGCAGTATCCGAAACTCTGCGAACTGCGCAGAAAGTTTCCCGTTCTCTACAGAGTCGAATTTCAGGTGAGATAAATCGTAGGTCGCAATCGCACGAGCTCGTAAAAAGAATACATAAATCGATAAGCGACTAACGAAATAACCATTTTATTATCACCAAAAAACGCTTCCATCCCTTGATGTCTAATCGATAAATAAATCGTTCGGTCAATCGGAGTTCAAAAAAAGTCGAAACAGAGTGCGAATTCGGCGGAAGCACCGGCGAATCGATTAAAAACAAATCAACCAACCAAACGACGAAAAAAAAACTTTTACTCGGCTGCTTTTCGCGTTCTCGCGATTTTTCAAAATTTTCGATCGTGGGTACGACAAAATTCGCATTCCCCTCGAGTTCCTCAAGGATATCGCGCCTCTCCGGAACGTTTTTGAGGGAACGCGCGACGGCCAGTGCGAGGCACAGACGGAAGAGTAAGAGGGACGAACGGGAAGCGAGATGTCCTCTCGCGTGTCGTCTCGCGCCTCTTGGCACGTTTCTCCGTCGTCTAACTTCGAAAGGGCGAGGGAGGGACGACGAAGGAAAAACTCGCGGCGACTCGGCGACTGGGGGGGGACAAGTTTTCGGCGCCAGGCGTCGAGAATAGAGTCTCGACGCGAAATTTACTCGTATTCTTCCTCGACGTGGGTCTTTTTTATTTTTTTTTCTTCCTTCCCAACGGAGAGAAAGTTGCACACCTTTTTGCCAAGCTCAATATTCAATCAGCAGTCCCACCCGGGCGATGAGTGGGTCGATTTTGTTTTCTCTTTTTTTTTCTCTCTCTTTCTTTGACTCGCCGATCCTCGCGGCGCCTCGTCTGTGTTTTTCGCGCAATCACACAGCGTCCGCTCGATCTTTTGACCTCGAGGCTTTTGCGGTGCTCGCTGAAGCGATCATCAGCGAGAGAGAAAAGAGGAAATATCGATCGTCGCGCGTTTTAGTCGCGAACCCACCGCGTGTGTACACTCGACACGCATGATTTATTCCAAAGAGTTTAATAAACCGCGCGCGACGCAAACCCGCGAGGTGCTCTCCCGTGACGCCCGCCTCCTCCCCCGCTGCGCTTGATTGATGAAAATAATTAGTATACATCGAGAAAACGACCACTCGACGTGTTTTCCGTCCCTCGTAACGCCTCGACGAGGCATTCAACGACGTTTCTCCGCGACTTTCATCTCGTTCCTATTTTTCGCTCCTTCTCATTTTTTCAATGATGTCAAAGTTCGAGTCTTTCTGAATTTTCCGAATTTTCGTCACATTTTCTTTTTTTCCTTTCGCGAGTCACGTCACAACGAAATGATCGATCAAAAACGTCGGGCGAAACGTCAAAATCACTTTATTTCGACGTAGTTTTCTCCTCGTTTTTCGAGATGAAGAATTTTAAAGTGTCAGAGTAAAAGGATGTATCGGAAAACCCCGGGAGTCTTGAGATCGAAATATGAAAATTGCCGCGGTGTGAAAAAAATCGTTCGATCGGTTAATTTTTTTCAACGTCGAAATTGTTGCTTCTGGCCTTTTTGGCTCCTCTGCCGGAAATATCGATTTTAGCCGGCTAGGAATAGTAGGAAATAGGAAAATTTCGAACGAAATATGAAAATTGCCGCGGTGTGAAAAAAATCGCTCGATCGGTTAATTTTTTTCAACGTCGAAATTGTTGCTTCGGGCCTTTTTGGCTCCTCTGCCGGAAATATCGATTTTAGCCGGCTAGGAACAGTAGGAAATAGGAAAATTTCGAACGAAATATGAAAATTGCCGCGGTGTGAAAAAATTCGCTCGATCGGTTAATTTTTTTCAACGTCGAAATTGTTGCTTCGGGCCTTTTTGGCTCCTCTGCCGGAAATATCGATTTTAGCCGGCTAGGAACGGTAGGAAATAGGAAAATTTCGAACGAAATATGAAAATTGCCTCGGTGTGAAAAAAATCGTTCGATCGGTTAATTTTTTCAACGTCGAAATTGTTGCTTCGGGCCTCTTTGGCTCCTCTGCCGGAAATATCGATTTTAGCCGGCTAGGAACAGTAGGAAATAGGAAAATTTCGAACGAAATATGAAAATTGCCGCGGTGTGAAAAAAATCGTTCGATCGGTTAATTTTTTTCAACGTCGAAATTGTTGCTTCTGGCCTCTTTGGCTCCTCTGCCGGAAATATCGATTTTAGCCGGCTAGGAACAGTAGGAAATAGGAAAATTTCGAACGAAATATGAAAATTGCCGCGGTGTGAAAAAATTCGCTCGATCGGTTAATTTTTTTCAACGTCGAAATTGTTGCTTCGGGCCTTTTTGGCTCCTCTGCCGGAAATATCGATTTTAGCCGGCTAGGAACGGTAGGAAATAGGAAAATTTCGAACGAAATATGAAAATTGCCTCGGTGTGAAAAAAATCGTTCGATCGGTTAATTTTTTCAACGTCGAAATTGTTGCTTCGGGCCTCTTTGGCTCCTCTGCCGGAAATATCGATTTTAGCCGGCTAGGAACAGTAGGAAATAGGAAAATTTCGAACGAAATATGAAAATTGCCGCGGTGTGAAAAAAATCGTTCGATCGGTTAATTTTTTTCAACGTCGAAATTGTTGCTTCTGGCCTCTTTGGCTCCTCTGCCGGAAATATCGATTTTAGCCGGCTAGGAACAGTAGGAAATAGGAAAATTTCGAACGAAATATGAAAATTGCCGCGGTGTGAAAAAATTCGCTCGATCGGTTAATTTTTTTCAACGTCGAAATTGTTGCTTCGGGCCTTTTTGGCTCCTCTGCCGGAAATATCGATTTTAGCCGGCTAGGAACGGTAGGAAATAGGAAAATTTCGAACGAAATATGAAAATTGCCTCGGTGTGAAAAAAATCGTTCGATCGGTTAATTTTTTCAACGTCGAAATTGTTGCTTCGGGCCTCTTTGGCTCCTCTGCCGGAAATATCGATTTTAGCCGGCTAGGAACAGTAGGAAATAGGAAAATTTCGAACGAAATATGAAAATTGCCGCGGTGTGAAAAAAATCGTTCGATCGGTTAATTTTTTCAACGTCGAAATTGTTGCTTCTGGCCTTTTTGGCTCCTCTGCCGGAATTATCGATTTTAGCCGGCTAGGAACAGTAGGAAATAGGAAAATTTCGAACGAAATATGAAAATTGCCGCGGTGTGAAAAAAATCGCTCGATCGGTTAATTTTTTTCAACGTCGAAATTGTTGCTTCGGGCCTTTTTGGCTCCTCTGCCGGAATTATCGATTTTAGCCGGCTAGGAACAGTAGGAAATAGGAAAATTTCGAACGAAATATGAAAATTGCCGCGGTGTGAAAAAATTCGCTCGATCGGTTAATTTTTTTCAACGTCGAAATTGTTGCTTCGGGCCTTTTTGGCTCCTCTGCCGGAAATATCGATTTTAGCCGGCTAGGAACGGTAGGAAATAGGAAAATTTCGAACGAAATATGAAAATTGCCTCGGTGTGAAAAAAATCGTTCGATCGGTTAATTTTTTCAACGTCGAAATTGTTGCTTCGGGCCTCTTTGGCTCCTCTGCCGGAAATATCGATTTTAGCCGGCTAGGAACAGTAGGAAATAGGAAAATTTCGAACGAAATATGAAAATTGCCGCGGTGTGAAAAAAATCGTTCGATCGGTTAATTTTTTCAACGTCGAAATTGTTGCTTCTGGCCTTTTTGGCTCCTCTGCCGGAATTATCGATTTTAGCCGGCTAGGAACAGTAGGAAATAGGAAAATTTCGAACGAAATATGAAAATTGCCGCGGTGTGAAAAAAATCGCTCGATCGGTTAATTTTTTTCAACGTCGAAATTGTTGCTTCGGGCCTTTTTGGCTCCTCTGCCGGAATTATCGATTTTAGCCGGCTAGGAACAGTAGGAAATAGGAAAATTTCGAACGAAATATGAAAATTGCCGCGGTGTGAAAAAAATCGTTCGATCGGTTAATTTTTTCAACGTCGAAATTGTTGCTTCTGGCCTTTTTGGCTCCTCTGCCGGAATTATCGATTTTAGCCGGCTAGGAACAGTAGGAAATAGGAAAATTTCGAACGAAATATGAAAATTGCCGCGGTGTGAAAAAAATCGCTCGATCGGTTAATTTTTTTCAACGTCGAAATTGTTGCTTCGGGCCTTTTTGGCTCCTCTGCCGGAATTATCGATTTTAGCCGGCTAGGAACAGTAGGAAATAGGAAAATTTCGAACGAAATATGAAAATTGCCGCGGTGTGAAAAAAATCGTTCGATCGGTTAATTTTTTCAACGTCGAAATTGTTGCTTCTGGCCTTTTTGGCTCCTCTGCCGGAATTATCGATTTTAGCCGGCTAGGAACAGTAGGAAATAGGAAAATTTCGAACGAAATATGAAAATTGCCGCGGTGTGAAAAAATTCGCTCGATCGGTTAATTTTTTTCAACGTCGAAATTGTTGCTTCGGGCCTTTTTGGCTCCTCTGCCGGAAATATCGATTTTAGCCGGCTAGGAACGGTAGGAAATAGGAAAATTTCGAACGAAATATGAAAATTGCCTCGGTGTGAAAAAAATCGTTCGATCGGTTAATTTTTTCAACGTCGAAATTGTTGCTTCGGGCCTCTTTGGCTCCTCTGCCGGAAATATCGATTTTAGCCGGCTAGGAACAGTAGGAAATAGGAAAATTTCGAACGAAATATGAAAATTGCCGCGGTGTGAAAAAAATCGTTCGATCGGTTAATTTTTTCAACGTCGAAATTGTTGCTTCTGGCCTTTTTGGCTCCTCTGCCGGAATTATCGATTTTAGCCGGCTAGGAACAGTAGGAAATAGGAAAATTTCGAACGAAATATGAAAATTGCCGCGGTGTGAAAAAAATCGCTCGATCGGTTAATTTTTTTCAACGTCGAAATTGTTGCTTCGGGCCTTTTTGGCTCCTCTGCCGGAATTATCGATTTTAGCCGGCTAGGAACAGTAGGAAATAGGAAAATTTCGAACGAAATATGAAAATTGCCGCGGTGTGAAAAAAATCGTTCGATCGGTTAATTTTTTCAACGTCGAAATTGTTGCTTCTGGCCTTTTTGGCTCCTCTGCCGGAATTATCGATTTTAGCCGGCTAGGAACAGTAGGAAATAGGAAAATTTCGAACGAAATATGAAAATTGCCGCGGTGTGAAAAAAATCGTTCGATCGGTTAATTTTTTCAACGTCGAAATTGTTGCTTCTGGCCTTTTTGGCTCCTCTGCCGGAATTATCGATTTTAGCCGGCTAGGAACAGTAGGAAATAGGAAAATTTCGAACGAAATATGAAAATTGCCGCGGTGTGAAAAAAATCGCTCGATCGGTTAATTTTTTTCAACGTCGAAATTGTTGCTTCGGGCCTTTTTGGCTCCTCTGCCGGAATTATCGATTTTAGCCGGCTAGGAACAGTAGGAAATAGGAAAATTTCGAACGAAATATGAAAATTGCCGCGGTGTGAAAAAAATCGTTCGATCGGTTAATTTTTTCAACGTCGAAATTGTTGCTTCTGGCCTTTTTGGCTCCTCTGCCGGAATTATCGATTTTAGCCGGCTAGGAACAGTAGGAAATAGGAAAATTTCGAACGAAATATGAAAATTGCCGCGGTGTGAAAAAATTCGCTCGATCGGTTAATTTTTTTCAACGTCGAAATTGTTGCTTCGGGCCTTTTTGGCTCCTCTGCCGGAAATATCGATTTTAGCCGGCTAGGAACGGTAGGAAATAGGAAAATTTCGAACGAAATATGAAAATTGCCTCGGTGTGAAAAAAATCGTTCGATCGGTTAATTTTTTCAACGTCGAAATTGTTGCTTCGGGCCTCTTTGGCTCCTCTGCCGGAAATATCGATTTTAGCCGGCTAGGAACAGTAGGAAATAGGAAAATTTCGAACGAAATATGAAAATTGCCGCGGTGTGAAAAAAATCGTTCGATCGGTTAATTTTTTCAACGTCGAAATTGTTGCTTCTGGCCTTTTTGGCTCCTCTGCCGGAATTATCGATTTTAGCCGGCTAGGAACAGTAGGAAATAGGAAAATTTCGAACGAAATATGAAAATTGCCGCGGTGTGAAAAAAATCGCTCGATCGGTTAATTTTTTTCAACGTCGAAATTGTTGCTTCGGGCCTTTTTGGCTCCTCTGCCGGAATTATCGATTTTAGCCGGCTAGGAACAGTAGGAAATAGGAAAATTTCGAACGAAATATGAAAATTGCCGCGGTGTGAAAAAAATCGTTCGATCGGTTAATTTTTTCAACGTCGAAATTGTTGCTTCTGGCCTTTTTGGCTCCTCTGCCGGAATTATCGATTTTAGCCGGCTAGGAACAGTAGGAAATAGGAAAATTTCGAACGAAATATGAAAATTGCCGCGGTGTGAAAAAAATCGTTCGATCGGTTAATTTTTTCAACGTCGAAATTGTTGCTTCTGGCCTTTTTGGCTCCTCTGCCGGAATTATCGATTTTAGCCGGCTAGGAACAGTAGGAAATAGGAAAATTTCGAACGAAATATGAAAATTGCCGCGGTGTGAAAAAAATCGCTCGATCGGTTAATTTTTTTCAACGTCGAAATTGTTGCTTCGGGCCTTTTTGGCTCCTCTGCCGGAAATATCGATTTTAGCCGGCTAGGAACAGTAGGAAATAGGAAAATTTCGAACGAAATATGAAAATTGCCGCGGTGTGAAAAAAATCGTTCGATCGGTTAATTTTTTTCAACGTCGAAATTGTTGCTTCTGGCCTCTTTGGCTCCTCTGCCGGAAATATCGATTTTAGCCGGCTAGGAACAGTAGGAAATAGGAAAATTTCGAACGAAATATGAAAATTGCCGCGGTGTGAAAAAATTCGCTCGATCGGTTAATTTTTTTCAACGTCGAAATTGTTGCTTTGGTCCTCTTTGGCTCCTCTGCCGGATTTATCGATTTTAGCCGGCTAGGAACAGTAGGAAATAGGAAAATTTCGAACGAAATATGAAAATTGCCGCGGTGTGAAAAAAATCGCTCGATCGGTTAATTTTTTTCAACGTCGAAATTGTTGCTTCGGGCCTCTTTGGCTCCTTTGCCGGAATTATCGATTTTAGCCGACTCTATTGTTCGTCGCATCAACAATGTACTCCCCCGCGAGCTTTTGCCGAGGGTCACAACTCGCGCCACTCCAAGCTCTTTATTTTATTTTTCTTTTTTCTTTTTCGCCATCGCTTTGTTCGTCGTTTTCTTTTCTTCCTCGTTTCTTTTTTTTTTCTGCTTGTTTTCCCGCAGCATCAACGATCTCATTGTTCCGCGTGTGTCGGAAGCATAGTCTCGTTCGGGCGGAGAAACCGCGCGAGTCGTTTGCCGAGAGGCGACGAACGCGATATGCGCACATCAAATATACACATTGTGTATTCATGCAAATTAGGCCGTCCGTTGATGACTTTTTCCACTCGGTTACGCGCCAAATCGTCAGTTCGCAGCGCACGAGCGACGTTTGAAATTTTTCCAAAATTTTCAAATCCCATCAACCCCTGCCTGGCTGCCGACCCTTTTCCCCCAAACATTCACTGAATTTCCAAAAATTTTCGATTCTCCCGCGATCCTTCCGGATGGACAAATTTTCCTATCGCTGGAGAACATTATTCCATTGACTTTGCAGAGATTGAAACTCATTTTTATCATGTTTTCAAATTTGAGGAGAATCGAACATTTTTCAGACAAATATTTTCAAAAATTTTAGTGAAAACTTTGAAAAAATTCGCAACATTGTTTTTGGGCGGTAAACCAGTGGTGCTCCGCGCGTACTCGTGTGAAAAAAGTCAACTTGGAAAATAACGGACACCCTAATGTATGTATATAAGGATATGGTAAAGAGTTTTTTTGATCACGTTGCATAATATGCCTCGCCATCGAGGGTTCTTCTCGAGAAAGACTCTTGTCTGTATGGCCTGATACCCCTCGAGTATCTTACGACCGCAGAATCATCGTCCTCATTTTTTTCCCTCCCTTTTTATCATCATCACCATAACCATGACCATTTCGAATTTTTCTCCCCCTGACGCGTGATGTCACTGCGTTATTCAACATTCTTTATACGCTGGGACACACTCGCGATATGTCATACAATATTCATTCGCGAGATCGGCAATAAACGCATTTTTTCAAAAACGATTTCGTACAAAAAAAAAACGTGCACCCGGAAAAATGAATAAGTAAAATTTATTCGCCCGAAAAAAAGTAAATTATCGAGATTTCATCTCCAATTTTGTTTCACAATTTGTCGATAATCGTTATTATTTTATTGTCGAATGAATATTATCGCCGTTGATTAGTCCGTAAATTAAACATTTTTTTTTTCAATCATACGCGAAATAAGAAATTTTTCTGTTTTGGGTCGAATTGCAGACGGCGTGCAAGGTGGAGACGCACTCGTGCAGGCACGCGCTCAAGCCCGCCAACAAGGAGAAAAATCAGAATCAACGCTGCATCCCATGTGAGTCGCTTTTTCCTCCCCCATTGAGCGATCGGTGTTATTTTATTTCGCAAATTTGTGGCATTCGTTATTTACGAAATAAATTCTTCGTCCCTGACGAAAAAGGCATGCGAAATCGTCACGGGCATATTTCGTTTCCCTCGGAATATTTTATGAAAACATAAAATATTCCATACTTCGAAAGAAAAAAATAAAACACTAATTATTCAGCGCGAGTTCGCGAAAGAATTTGCCGAGTTGAATCGCGCGCCATCTGCGGCATTCCGAAGGCTCTCTCGCGTCGTCGAGCCAACGGCGGAAGTGCGATAATCGGTGCGAGAAAACGCGAGAGACTCGGTCCGACGCGTATTATATATTCAACATTTTCCATTGATAAATAACTTTTGAAAAGTTTCGCCGCGCGACACCCGCTCGAGATTCGCACGTGCCCGGATGAGTTTCGCCCGATAGTTCTCGCACCAAAGTCAAACTTTTGTATACACGGTCGATCCGGGCGCGTATACAAACACACGCGCGTACACAGAGGACGAATACCGTTGAAAAAGAAACGAAGATTTTGCTGCTCGCCGCGAGAGATGTAACGTTGCTCGGTGAAAAAGGACCGACGTATATACGTATATGTGTATACAAGCTCGTCTCTCACGAATGAATAAACGAAATTGCGTCGCATGACAGATTTGGGTCGAGAATGCTCATTTCTGCGCTGCTTTTACCCGCTGTGGAACTCCCCCGAGAATAATAAACCGAGTTTGCCCGGAAGTTTCATTCGTCGGGTTAATATAAACGCGAAAAAGGGGAAAAAATAGCAACGATTTTTCGAAACTCAATATTCGCGACTTTTGTTACGGAATTATCGTCGCGTTTCATGAAAAAAAGCACAAAAACAAATAAAACATCGAACGCAGGGAAATTCAATGAAAATTGCGTTTTCGATATTTTCCAGATTTCCGTACGAATTTTATCAGGGAAAAATTTCATCCCCGCGAGCTTCTTTGAAGACTGTCTTTTACCGACGATTTGATCGAACGTGAAAGCTTTTTAATTTTGTTTTATTCCATTTCACGCGTGATCTATAGCGAGTCGAAAATTTTTCGGAAAAATCCGAGAGTTATGTTCGACATAAAAACTTGATTTTTTTTTCACAGACGACTACAACAGAGTCGTGCTGGACACGATCGAGGGACATCCGGATTCGGATTACGTTAACGCCTCCTACGTAGACGTGAGAATTTTTCCTTTTCGTACGCACTCATCGCGGTACCTCGATTTTACGTATTTTCGTATTAATGAATATTTCACTGTTGCAGAGTATATTAAAACCAAACGCTTATATCGTGACTCAGGGACCCATCGAGACGACGGTTACGGAATTTTGGCGAATGGTCTGGCAGGAGAAAGCATCTTGCATAGTTATGTTGACTAAAACGTTCGATTTTATAAAGGTGCGTACGCCCGAATTGCCCTTTGATCATTGCGAAAACCTTCCATATACTCGGAGAGGAAAAAAAACATTTTTTTATTCGAAAATCAACACATTCGTCCGGAGGCACGTGCTTTTGTCGAAATAAAAACTGGTCCTGTTTGTTTTTTCCTCGCGAGGAGTCGAATCACCGACGAAGAAGGTCAAAAAAACATGTATATCGGTTTTATTTCGCGACGCTCTGGAAATTCGCGCCAGAGATAAAAGTGAAAATGGTCGGATGAAAATTTCATCAATCAATTATCGAAATTGCTGGCCGCAAGCGGGCTTTTCCATTTGTATTTCATGAACGTATTCTCGTTTGTTTCGTAACAGGTGATGTGTGTTCAATATTGGCCGCCCAACAAGGACAAAGACGAGGAATACGGGGGTATCGGAGTGTCGGTACTGAAGGAAGAGGAACTCGCGAATTTTCACATACGTACGATAAGGCTGTACAAAAAAAATGAGACCGGGGTAGGTTATTGTTGGATTTACATAACGGACAATTTCAGCGACCGGTGGAACTTATATTTTCGGACACAAAGGCGAATATCGGGAAAAAATTGCGCCAAGGTTGAAAGGAGAAACGAAACGTTTTTCATGGCGAAACCGAGCGACGAATGTTTTTCGAAAAATCTCAAAGACGAGTCGGCGGAATTCTGAATGAATAATTCTGAAAAATTGTCGTCGCAAAAATGTTGCAAAAAAATGTTTCGTTCGTTCAACAGGAGATCAGCGAGGAACGAACGCTGATTCAATTTCACTACACCGAGTGGCACTCGCACACGTGCCCTTTTGGAAACGCGGTGCTCGAGTTTCGAAGAAGGGTCCGAGCGGTGGTTGGTTCCACGATCAAAAATGAGGCAGGGCCGATGGTTGTACATTGCAAGTGAGTAGACTCGTCGATTTGACACGAAAAATATGTGAAAAAGTCACATTTTATTTTGGATTGATTTTTTTGGAAAATTCGTCGTCACGCATTTTCAAAGAAGACTAAATCTTGTCGTTGACGCGCAGTGACGGGGGTGGACGATCCGGGGTGTACTTGGCGATCGACGCCAACATGGAGCTCGCCGAGGAGGAAGACGCCTTCGATGTCTTTGGATATTTGAAAAAATTGCGACAGAGTCGACGAGGCCTTATCGAATCATTGGTGAACGATGAAAAAATGACATTGAAGAGGAAAAAATCGTATTTTGCACAATTTGAAAAAACAAAAAACGTTTTTTCGACAGGATCAGTACAAATTCGTGTACGACACCCTGGAGGAGTTCGTGATATGCGGTGCCTCCTGGTTCTCGGTGTCGGAACTTTCCCAGAGGCTCAAACAGAAGAGCGTCAAGAATCCGATAACGAAAATGAACGAGTATCAGCGCGAATATCAACAGATCTGCAAGCAAACGCCGAGATTCACGATCGGCGACTGCGCCGGCGGTCACAGGGCGGACAACAGGGAGAAAAATCGCGACGTTCTCGTCGTTCCGCGTGAGTAATACGATTCTACGGGAATCGCGGAAATTTGCCGAATTAATCGCGAGCCGATGAAGATTCAAGCCTTGGACGGAAAAAAAAAAATCAATCGATCTTCTACGGGCTTCTCTCATTCAAATCGACGTTTTCACACGATCGCAAAATTCTCTCTCTCTCTGGCGCGACCGACGGTAAAAATGACACTGAAACTCCGTCGCCAGAGTTTTTTTTTTTTTATTTCCAAAAGTACGATTTTTCCGGCGAAATAATTTTTTTACAGAATTTTTCGTGTCGACTTTGGGGTATTTTATAATTTTATCATTAATCGCCGTTAATCGCTGGAAGATGGATCGAAATTTTCCGTTTCAGCCGACAACTTCCGGCCGTATTTGACGAGCTTTCAGGGCAACAGTTTCACGGATTACATCAATGCCGTTTTTGTCGACGTGAGTTTTGCCGGAATTAAAGCGAAAAAAAGGAATTTACGACAGAGCTTCGACTATATATGTGTATAAAAATGGATTCTTCGACCTTGTCAGGGTTACACGAAGCCGCGGGAATACATCGTGACGGAATGGCCGCTGAAACACACCTGCGGCGAGTTTTGGTCACTGGTTTACGACTACGAGTGCGCCGCGGTTGTCGTACTCTGCGTACCACCGCCCACCTCGACCAATTTTCCCAGCTTCTGGCCCGAGGGAAGACACTCTAAAAAATACGGTCCGGTATTCACGATAGATCACATAAGCCACAACCACTACACGAACATCAAAACATGGGTGAGTCAGGCTCGAAGAATAATAATCGACATATCGCTCGCGAGATATTCAATATTAATTATTCAATATTAAAAATCGACGGACTTGATATTTTTCAAAGCTGCCTCGTTTTCTTTCGCGAGTCAGTTTCGTTTCGATCGCGAAAGAAATGTTCTTTTTTGTTTTGCATTGATCCGTCGAACGGCCGATTTTCTCGCAGGTATTCAGGATAAATAAGAAGATCGTTTCGCTGACGGAGCTGATGGCCGGCGTGAAAGCGCCGCCCAAGACGGTGCAGCTGTTTCAATTGACGTGTTGGCCGATGGGACACAAAGTACCAACGTCCACCAACAGCCTCGTCGAACTGATGAACATGGTGGAACGATGGCGACAGAGGACAGATTACGGTCCAGTGGCGGTCGTGTCGCCCGACGGGAGAAGCAGGTGCGGGGTTTATTGCGCGGCGAACGCGTGCATAGAGCAGGTTATACAGCACGGTGAAGTCGACATATTCCAGGCGGTGAAAACCGTCCGAAGGCACCGACCCCAACTTGTCGAAAACATGGTGAGTGCGACGGATTTTTCAAAAGCGCGGAAAAACGTCTCTTTTTTTTGCCTCGTCTTTTATCATCAAACCCGTCTGAATTTCAGACAGAGTACAAATACTGCTACGACCTGGTGCTGCACTACGTGCTGCACTACTTGAACAAGGACATGAACGAGAAGAAGTGAGAAAGCGAGTTGAGGGACGAGCTGTGGTTCATCGAGTTCGGCCGCGGCGCGGCGCTGCCTCTGACGCCCGAGGAGGCGCCGGTCGACGGTGAGCCGATGGTTCCTTGCGCCCAGGGTCGAATAATCGTGGAGACGGCGCGACCGGCACCTCCGTACTTCGCCACGTGTTCGACGTACAAGCGCATGGACCCGGACGATCCTGACCACGACGAATACGCTCCTGGGATGCTGATCGATCCAGCGACCGGCGTTAGTCGCAGCGTCAAGAGACTGGCGAAGAATCCCGCCGGCCTCGCGCTGAATCGTCAACAATCGACGATGAGAGAACCACCGGAGAGTCCAGCCGCGAGACCGGAGGATCTCGGAGTGAGATCGTGGTACAACGAGCAATTTTGCACGGTCGATTCTCCCTCGTCCTCCGTTTACGGTGGAATCTGCGATCGAAGCTCGTATCCCTCACTGTCATCCACCTCGTACCAGCATCGCGAGGGAAGAAGCCTGCTGGCGGGAAAACCGAACTTCTCGCTGTACTCGGCGAGCCGCGAGAGAGAAAGCAGCCTCGAGAGCAACGAGGCGCCTAGCCAGCAGCAGCGCACCCTTGCGGCAGCGCCTAGAAAAGCCTACATGGATCTGACGGACGCGATGGCGCTCCTGGACGAGACCTGTCCTAATCAGGACGTCAGTCCCTCGCTCACACCCAGAACTCCGCGGACCCCGCTGACCCCGTTTCCTCGGAACAAGCGAGCGAGATCGAAGAGCAGCGACAATTCCTCCAACTACAGCAACGAGACTACAGCGGAGCGCAACCCGGAGGGTGCGAAGAATCAGGACGGCAAGTATCATCGAAGGCCGTTCCTGCGAAAAATCGGCGTCTCCAAGACCGAGGACAGGCCCCTCCTGGCGAAGATAATAGCGCCGAAGATCATCGGCAAGCCTTATCTCGAGAAGATCGGACCGAGCAGGGCCGTGGAAAAGCCGTTTCTCGAGAAAATCGGCTCGTCCAAGACTCTGGATAGATTCACCTTCGAGGCACTTCGAGAATTGCCGAGGGCTATGGCGAAGAAGCGTCAGCCCGCGCAACCGTCGCCCCTCGCCGTCGAACGGACGCCCTGTCCGAGGGAAAAAGAGCCCGAGGAGAAGGACGACGTATTGTGCGTCATCAAGGACGAACCGGACGAGGGTAGCGTCCGTGAGAAGCCGGAGGATGGCAGGAATTCGGGCTGCAGAACGAACGGCAAGGGCTACCTGCTGAAGATGTACTCCTTCGAGACGGAGGATCTCGATGGGAGCACGGAGATTTCGGACCTCGCCTCGAGGAAGGCTCAACGAGATCGCTCGAAGGGAGCAGCAGCAGCCTCGCTGGACGACGTTTTGGACTCTGGCCCGAGTTCCCTACCTCCATCCGAGGATTCCCACGAGCAGGGGAGTTCCAGGTCGGACGAAAGGTCGACGAGCGTAGCGGAATTGGTGAAATGTCGAGTGACGACGAGCGAGGAGATCTACTCGTCGATATCGCCCCTGGGGGTGACCAGCTGGGGAAATTCGCCGCGTAGATCGTCAAAGAGACGTTCCCGGAGGGTGACCTCGGTTCCGAGAACGCGGGGCGAGCGCGAGAAGAGCGCCTCGGGGCTCGTTCTCAGCGACGAGAGTACGCCGAACTCCCCGACGAAGCGCCGACTGTCGCCGGGTCCGGAAGACGACGAGGATCGTCGGGAAGTCATCGGGAGAACGAAGAATTCGTCGTTACCGAGGAACTCGGCGGGATCGCCGCTGAAAACGCGCAGGCAGGCGTCGACGGAGGAGGCAACGTCCTCCGACTCGAGACGCGATCTCGATACCTCGAAATCGAGTCGTCCGTCCTCGGAGGAGAATTGCCAGAAGGAGGAAACGCCGAGTTTCGCCAGGTGCAAATCGAGACGACAAACGTTCAAGGCGGCGATGGAGAAGTTCGGCGGGGCGGAATACTCGCCGTCGAGGACGAGGCGACAGGCCTCCGAGGAGATACTCGATAGAAGTAGGAAGAACGGTGACCTTGACAGTTTCACGGAGCAGCACGGTGGCCTGGAGCGCCGCGGGATATCCTCGGACAATTTGAAGCTCTCGAGGGAGACGGTGGTGGCTTCGGTGCCGTCCACGTCCTCTCTGGGCTATCAGAGCGGTGATTCGTCACTGGTGAGCCAGCGTTCCTCCTACCACAGCCAAGATTTTATACGCGGCACGCTCAAGATACTCCACGACAAGTTCGAGCTGCGGGAAGTGCCGTCCGAGAGTTACGCCGCGTTCAAGAGACGCACGAGGAGCAATCATCATCATCATCATCATCACCATCATCATCACCTCGGAGACAACCAGCGGACCAATATTAGCGACATTCACGGGGTTCCTACCGGAAGGGAGGACGAAGTGAAGAACAGCGACAACGAGACTCCGGACACCGGGGTCCACGCGACCGGACGGGACGAAGATACGACGGGATCGAGGGAAATTTCCGTCGGATCGAGCAGGAAAGGAACGAGCACCGAGTCCGGATCCTCCGTGACGTCAAAGTCCGTCCTGAGGAAGCAGGAAGGCGTCGATCACCAGAGCGACCAGGAAACGGACAGCGGTTCCGTCGTTCGACGTCCGAAACGCCGGATATTCAACGAACCCTCGCAAGAAACGATGGACCTTTTGACGGAATTGCGGAGAGTCAAGAGCATGCTCAAAACGCCGTCTATCGAGGCTGAAGGTCACGACGATTTCTTCAAGCCTCCGCCGCGGTTGCCGAAGAAGATCCTGCTGACCGACAAGGAGTTTTGTTTGTCGGTCGAGCGTGAGAACAGCGTGCGAAGGAGGCCCTCGACGATGGACGCCGAAGATCCGGCGGCGGTTTCGCGGCGTTCCAGAGACAACGAGACGAGGGAAAAGGACGTCGGAGACGTCGAACGCGGGGAGACCTCTTCGTCGCCGGAGAGGATTCGCGACAGAACGTCCAGTCGACGGCAGCGTTCGATCTGCGGTCCAGCGCTTTTCGAAAAACGCTGTCTGTCGCTGGATTACGCCGACGAGGAAAAACCACCGAAACCGGAAGCCAGGGCGATATCCCTCGTGGCAACGTCGAGGACCCCGCGTTCGGTTACCGGCGGCGAGTACGAGACTCTCGACTCGTCGGATCCCGCGGGTTTGGCCTACGACACCCGGAGCTACTCCTCGGACGTGTTCACCAGTCCGTCCGACGAGAACGAGGAACCACGTGGTAGCGGCAACGGAAACCGTCGGCGAAGCCACGACGAGGAATCACCGAAGAGCAGCGCCGCCAACGTCACGACGAAGAATCACTGCGCCGATGTCGATATCGCCATACCGGTCGATCACGTGGGCACGACGCTGAGTCCCAAGAGGCGCGTACACGCCCAGGGAAGAACGAGCGACCTCTACGAGATAATGTCGCCGAGAGCGACGCCCTTCAGAGTAAAGAAGAGGCTCGGACGGATATCGATCGAGGAAACGGTGAAGCCGGAAAGCTTCAGCCTCAACAAGGTCGATTGCAAATCGGTGGTGAATCAGAAGAGGACAAAGTGCTTTCCCTTGTAACCCACGGCGTTCGGTCCGCGACGAGCGACATTTTTTGCGAAATGACGAAAACTCTCTCGTCTTTGTTCACTCGAATTTCCATTCGTTTCGCTCGCGTTTCTCATTATCGCGATTATCGCGAGTCGCTGGCGGAATCGTTTCTCGGACCATTTTTTTTTCTACTTTACCTACCGTGCAACACGTTTCTTTTTATCTCCACCGCGCGCCGCCACCTGTCTGGTGCACGAAACACGACGAAACATGCGCTATTCCAACCAAATCGCCGCTCGACGATTCGACAAAACGTTCAGTCGTTGAATTAGGAAAAAGAATTTTATCGATCCGCGGTCAATTCGCGTATCAGCGATGAATAATCGATGACGTCGATGGCAAACGTCGTTGTAAGAACGTAGCATTGACGAGACGCGACAGTTTTTCCTTTTCTTCCATTCCGCAGACGAGAGGGAACCGGAGAGTCGTAGGCTCGTCTTCGATTTCAAATTTTCGATTTTTCATTCGTTCGAAAACCGACGAATTACACGACGGTAACGGAGTCAAGAGGAGAAACATTCTTCACCGTGATATTGTATACACTTGTGACGATTTATATCCAAACGCGTTTAGAAAAAAAAAAAGAAAAAGGGAATCCAAAAAGTCGAGACAAGAATCGCCGAGAGTTTCCGGTCTCGAGAATCTGGCTCTGTCCGGTTAGAAAACATTGAAAAAAAACAAAAAAAAAAACGGTGAAAACCGACGAATCTGTCCCCCGCCGGATTCTCGATGCGTTATACTGTACATTATACACGAGAAAATAGAGAGGCGAAGATCCGTCGAGCCCGGAGACACGCGCCGGATTTTATTTCGCGAGGGAGGGGGAAAAAAAAATCGAAAAGAAATATTTCATAAAACCAAAGAAAACACGAAAATCTTGAGGATCTGCAACAATGCGAAGAAGGCAGTTTTTCTTCTGTCTGAGCCAGTGCCTTGTCCACGAAAATCTTTGTTACACGAGTTGCGAAGCGAGGAGGCAGAGAGAGAGAGACGAACGCGATGACGATGAGAACGACGACGATCGTAATGTTCTTTTTTTTTGTGCAGCAAAACAAAACAAAACAAAAAAAACAATGAAAAAATTCATACCAATCATACGTTATTGAGCCCCGACAGCGGGACGGATATTCCGAAAGGGTCCATGGAGTTGCTTCTGCGATGGTGGCTAGCGCGGAATCTCATCCCCGAAGGACGTTGAAAAGCGCGGAAAAATGATATACTTGAGAAAAAAAAAAAACCAACGCGTAGATGAAAAAAGAAAAAAAAACAAGCCTAACCACGGAGTTGCAACTCCCAACGCAGATGCGTCCACCTGCCAAGCCGTTTTTCCACTTGGATATAGGCGCGTGATGTTTTAAAACTAGTTGAAAAAAAAACAAACACACACATATATATATATATATATATACATATATCTATATAATACGTGTATAATAAATAGATAATTAAAACGCGACTCGAACTTGGACGCTTATACCGATTGTTACGTTACTTTTTTGGACATCTCGTAGAAAAGGACGCTGAACCGTTGATATATTCCACGGAAAATGAATATTAACCGTAGATATACATATTTATATGTATATGAGTATATGTATATATACACGTGATATATATCGTGAGTACGCGTTGAATATATTAGAGCCTATTTACATATTATAAATATTATATAATTAGCGACGTTTAATATATGAAAATTATAGAAATATTATATATCGTATGCGGTGAAAAAATTTGCGGAGTTGCCGTACCGTTGAAACGCCGTGAAAGCCATTACGGTCGAGTGAGAAACAAGCGTAAGAGTCAAAATGTGCCAAAACGATGAACAAAATGAAAAAAAAAAACGATTACACAAAGTTACTTTTATATTTGCCTGTCCACGTTGTCCATACGTTCACAAATAATATATATGTATATGTGTAAATTCGACGATGTGAGTGCGATCGCGTGTATTTCGGCAGTGAAAAATATGCACGATGTGTGAATAGTGTCGTAAGAATTATCGAATAATCGTCCACGGAGATAAATGTGGATGCTTTCAAATTATACACACATAGACAGACTTGTTGGTGAAATTCGATGTATTTCCTCGAGGGGCTCATTAATTCCGGAGCTAATTCGTAATCGATTTAATTGACCGAAAATTGTGCATCGAAAATCAGTGGTTTTTCGAGATTCTTCGAGTTTTTTTCGATTTTTTTTGACAATCTTTTTTCCGAAAATTTTTAACAAACATGTTATTAATTTTATCATGGAAAGATTCTCGAAAAATATCAGCAAAGACAGAGACTCCATCGAGTCTCATTTGCCGTAAGGCGGATCTGGAATAAATCTTTTCGAGGCATTTATCGAATTATTAATAATTCTGTATCGTGTATGATATGCGGGTATGGTCGTGAGTGTGTGGCAAAAGTGGAGTACAGACAAATGTCGGAGCGTCGGAAAAAAATATGATCGAGGCGAGGATTTTTCGTCCAAGGACTTTACCTGTTTTTCTAAATAATTGTTAGAGAAATAAAGTCAGTCACTGTGGCAGAGTGTAGAGAGCCAAAATACGCGAATTACGACGGTCACAGGACTGCAGGAAAATTATTCACCGTATGACGAGAGAAAAACATTTTTTCAATTCGGAATATTTTCCGATCGTAATATAACCGATGGATTTGTTTTTCCATTAAGTATCCCAATAAAATCCCCTCGGTGTATTTCTTTTTGTAAAGATCCAAGAGCACGTTTTTCCATCGTTTTTCAAAACAACCCTCGGGGAAAAATGCTTTGGTAAATTTCACGAAAAAAATTACTTCCGGCGTGAAAGAGAAAAATCCTTTTTTCTTAATTCCCAAAATTACGAAAAAAAAAAGAATTTCATTTGTTTTCCACATATAAAAACGAAGAGGTGAACTGAGATTTTATTGTGAAAACATGAATAAGAGGGACGAGTAAAGTATGTTCGTTTGGCGAGTCAGGGTTTCGTTCGACAAGCGCACGTACGAGCAGAGTTTTTCTTATTCGAACGCACACGAATACGCGTGACTGAAATACTATATATATATATATATCATTATAAAATTAATCAAGAAAAGCAAAAAAAAAAAATCAATCGAACGAAGATCGATAAATATTGCCACGACAGCCATCCGTCCACCCTTTCGGCTGTTTCTGGACGATTTTTCACCCTCCTCTCTCTCTCTCTCTCTCTCATCCTTTCACACTTCACAGAGCCGCAAAATCAACGCGAAAATGCCAAAAGTCCGCGTCGTTCCCACGACCCAGAATTCGAAAAAAAAAAAAAACAACGAAGAGTAATTAAAAAAATAGCACAAATAACGATCGGATACCTTCCTCCCTCCTTTGAAAAAAAAAAAGCGCAATTAATCCAGTCGAGAGGTACGAAGAGAACGCGAGGATGAGAGAGAGGGTTTAAAGAAGAAATAAAAAATAGAAAGACGAAAGTTGACTCGCTCGATTCTCGCTGGCGAGATTTTTAATTCCTCCGTTAAACTTGGAGTTCCTACAGGAGCAAAGTGAATTTATTACGGGGAGCTTTAACATTTTTACACATTGTCCAATGTTCGTTCGCGCAAATTGCATCGAGGAAATGAAAAAGAGAATAAATAAATAAGCGATTGAACAAGAAAACAAACACAAACACACACACACACACACACACACACACACACATGAAGAATTAGATTCTAAATAATTGATACGTAAATGGGTGAAAATTTGCGATTAGTCCGAGCGAAAATCTCGCGCGTATGTTGTTGTCACGATCGTAAATCGTCGGCCCTCCAAAGAGGTTCGACGTTCTCACCGATCTTCGTGAAAATTTAGTCAAAGATAAAATGAAAAAGAAAAAAAAAAGTGAATAAAAAACACCCGTATACTCGCGAAATTCTTGTATGTATTTAATAGCGTGTAAAAGTGACGACGAGATGGATTTATATTAATTGTTAGGACTTGCGAGCGTTTGGGAAGCTTTTGAAGCTCGTACGAAGCGGAACTCGTTCTCCTCGCGTATAATAATACCAATATTCGTATGATATAAACGGTCTCGGGCTTTTTTCCGAGCACTGAATTTGAAAAAAAATTATATTACGCGTATGATAGTTATCCGAATTGTATTGAGCCTGCAAATCTGTGCGTACACACGGGCGACATAGACTCGAACGATTTGAAGCTGATATATATGATATATTATTAATTAAAGTATATATATATACATATATATATATATAAAGCGTACATAATCGTATTGTCTTGTATCTACGCACCGACCGCACACTAGCAGTACGGAGGGACTGAGCTATACGTTTTCTAAACAGTGTGATAATCGATTATTGAAAAGGAAAAAAAAATACCATGTTGGATTAATAAATACTATGAATAACGATAAACGAAATTCATTGATACGTTTTGTTGTAAATAATAAATAGATTGTACGTTGTATTCAGTGAGAATTTTCAACATACGTCGCATGTTTATTTATCCCACAAAGTCCCGCTATCCCACAGAGTCCCGCAAAGCTCCTCTCACCGTGTACCAGGATGCATTGAAAATTTCGAGTCGAGCAAGGTCGGTCGAGCGCAACCTGGCGAAAACTTTTCAAAGCTCATCGAAATGCAAACGAAAGATGGAGCGGCCTGTACAATCTCGATCGCTTTTCGACGATCAATATCGATGATTTTATAAGAATCAACGATAAACAAAAAACTTTGAGGGAAAAATAGTTGTAAACTTTGGCGGGAAAATATTCAAACGGGAGTCGGTAAGGAAAACCGCGCGCTCTCTGTCGATAACTAATCTTTCGTCGCGTAATTACCCGTTGCATATCGTTACTTTGAAAAAGACACTTGACAAAGATGATTCGTAATTATCAGCGAAACACGGAGAGAAAAAGTGGGCGAATGTAAAAGAGTAACGAGCTTGAATAATTTTCTTCGATTCGGTGATGAATGAAATTGGAAAAAAAAAAACAAAGACACGTCGGAAAGGTCACCACCCACGCTTTGACGAAGCCCAATGGCGTGCCATTTCATCGCGAAAAAGTGGCACTCGCGTGTTCGCTCGCGCACAAATATACACAGTCGCGTGTGGATGGACGTGTGTTCGATGAGACTCAAACTAGTCTCATTTGTTTTATACACAAGCTGTGTATACGTACGCGTTCGAAAAACGTTCGAGCGACGAAGAAAAAGACAGCCAACGCAAATAAAAGCTCGATGTGTTTACTCTTGGAAGTCGTAAAAATCAACGGGAATAGTTTCAGGACCGATTTTCAAGAGGAACTCGGATATTTATCGAAAATAATCTCTCCCTCGTAGGTAATCAAGTTTTTGTCGATAAGCCTGACGGTTGAGCGCGCACGTGGATTCTATTGTTCCGAAAGAGAAAAAAAAAACGTTCTCGCTGAGAGCAACGCGAGGCGCGGATTAAAGCGCGCGTTTGACAAACATCGATCGCTCGTGTATCTCGCGTGATTGTCATCGTTTTAATCGGGAATCAGGTGATCGCTTTTTTCGAGCGACACGAGGCACGCTGGAACGCGTAATTTGCGACGAAAAAATCGCATTAAATTCCTAAACGCTCGTGGAAAACTTCCGGTTCAAGAGGACGCGACGAAGACGACGAAAAATGTAAATAAATAAACCAATCGAGGGATGGTTTCGGGAACTCGAACATCTTTCATTTTTTTCGCCTTTTCATTCGTTAACATTGTACAAAAATATCGCATTGCGAATTCGTTTATTTTTTGCTTTTAAAGCGAGATCATCAGTCTCGTCCGATAGTCGTTGCTTTTTCGATCGAATTTTGGTATTCGAGATCGTTTTGACGTTGGAAAATGATGCGGAACGATGTAAAATATTGCGAAATTGCGAATTATAATCGACGTGATGTGCTTTTTCGATGTTTTCTTCGTTTTTTTCGTTGCGATTTATTCCTCGATCGGAATAAATGATAAGCGAGTGTCGAGAAAAACAGTTCGAAGAGAGGAAAGAACTCCGTGGGAGGGAAACGTGTTATTTGTCGGACGGCCAATACTTTTGCGACGCTCAACGGTCCTTAATCAAGAACCTCTTATGTGCTGTGTATATACCATATAATACAGTGTATATGTATTTTATTTGTACTACCGATGAATCACGAATATGACAATAGGGGTTCAAAGATTGTGTTTGCTCGAAAGATTTAAATATCTTCAACTGGTAAACACTTTACCTGCTGCGAAGGAACGCTTTTCGGACGGAGTGGAATTTTGGAAAAACATTTTACCTGCCGGCGATGTTTTTCCACGTCCCATGCCTATTTCCCTGCAATTGATTGTCATCTTTTTGTGTACTATCCATATATTAACATTTTCGCACTCGATACATCGCTTGATTTATCTGATAAATTTGTTTCGCTGTAAGAATGTTTCGCACACGCTGCATGCGGAATTGAATAATTCGACGATCGGCACTGTTGTTTTTATTTGATATTTTTGCCGCAATCCGAGACACGACCGACGCGATTTTGAATAATTCATAGACTATTTATGAGGGCTTTTAACGAAAACGTCTCGTTGATGTGCAATTGCTGGCGAAAAAAAGCCATCTAGTATGGAAAATTGTATAAACAGAGATAAGACGGAAAAACAGACGCCGGTTGACGCGGGAATTTTTATTCCTCCCCGAGCGACGTTCGGGGACGCACGCGGAGGAAAAGACCCTTACGTTTCGATACTGAATCCTGTATTCGTACGAGTAATTCCTCGTTAATTCATCGATACTCTACGAATCATCCGGCAAAATAGAATTTCTCATCCACTATACCATTATTGATGAAAAAAACACTAAAATCCTTCTGGAGATTATTACCGAAAATTAACCGATAAATTCCACGAAAAAAAACGGAATATTTTTCAAAAAAAAAAAAGCTTCGCTTCTTCGTAGTGCTCGAACGTTTTGTTTTGGCGAAAAAAAAGGCAAGAGCGAAGGGAGAGAAAGATCGCCGGGACGAAAGAGAAGCAAAACACACGTCAAACCGTCAGCGGGCGAGGTGGGGTTAAAGATCTTTCGAGTCGACGTTTCAAAAGCGCGCTCCTTCTCCCACCTCTTCGATCGGTGGCGGGTTTCGCGCGGTGCGCATGCGCGGCTGATTTCTCAGTAGCCCCTGACGTTCGTCCAATGAGCGGCGAGGACTGACGCCATCGTCGGCCAATGGGAGAGCGCGCTTCTGACGACACGGTTATTTTTAGCCGCTGTGAGTCACGGGATATAAGGCAGTAACGTTCGGTGCGTTCAGTCGGTTGTTCACAAGTTGTCGAGACATCGCGCGGTGCGGGCGCGTGCAATTTTATTTCCACCGTCGTCACTCGGTTCGATTTCGGTTTTTACTGTAATTTCCCTTCGTTTTTTTTGTTTCCACCCCGCCCTCGTTTCTTCCGCGCACCCTCGATAAACAAAATCGTAAAAGTGCCGCAAAGCTCCACCTGGTCGTGTGCACGTACGTGTACGTATGTCGCGCGTGTACCGAGCGCATACGTTTGAAAAGAGGTGGTGAAAAGAGGGAGAAAGAAGGGATGTCACGCCGTGTGTAACGTGTACGTGAGTCATTGTTGTGCCGACTTTGAAACGTGTCGGACCTCGTGCCGAGCCCGCGACGCGTCAAGAGGCATTTAAACCGCGGCATCGCGAATTCGGAAGGATTTTATACGTTCGATCGTCGCGATGCTCGACGATTCGATGGGGAACTGATCGAGAAGGGAGAAGAAGCGACGACGGAATTTCGTATTCAAGTGCGTTATCGCGAAACCGACTGCGAGCGCCGTTTGTCGACGTCACCGCGAACGTTTCGACGTTTTTCTCGTTCCTTTTTGCCTTCTTTTTTTCGTTTTTTCATCGTTGCAAAGAGGCTCTTTGGTACAGAGAGGGATTTTCAAAGTTTGGAAGTCGAGGAAGATAAGAGAGACTGTGGGAGTGTGGGAAGAAGGTGCCGCTGCGTGTTCAAACGCGCGGCCTACGCAGTTCGGGCGAGGCCTTTCGCCGAGTTGGCTACGCGAGTGTGTTTCGCAAGAGGAGGCTAGAGAGAGAGAGAGAGAGAGAGAGAGAGAGAGAGAGAGAGCGCGAGAGAGACGGAGAGATCGAGGGAACGGAACGTGCACGCGGTCGCGAGAGATAAACGTCGAACAGCGCGTGTAGATAAACAGCGAGTGGACGGACGTCCCCGCGAAATAATCCGGGGAACTTTGGTGTTTTGAGAGCAACGAAAGCGCGCACAGATGGTCAAGAGTTTGAAAATGGAGCCGACGTTTTACGAGGACACGGGGATGTACGGTGGCGGTGGGAATCGCGACAACGTCGGGCAATTGAAGAGAAACTTGACGCTGGATTTGAACATTGCGCAGAAACAGGGCCCGCTGGCAAAGAGGCCGAGATTGGGACCACTGCCGCCATCTTTGAACGGCGGCGCGCCGATTTTGAGCTCGCCCGATCTCAATATGCTGAAGCTCGGCTCGCCGGAGCTGGAAAAATTGATAATCGCCCAGCAGGACGGCCTCGTGACGACGATGCCGACGCCGACGAATCAAATATTGTTCCCGCGGACGGTAACCGAGGCGCAGGAGCTCTACGCCCGCGGTTTCGTCGACGCTCTGAACGAGCTTCATCATTCCGACAGCTCCCAGGAACCCGGCAGCATACACGGGGCGACCTACACGAATCTCGAGCCGCCCAGCAGCGTGCAGAGCACCGAATCCATCTCCCAGAGCATGATGATGATCAAGGACGAACCGCAAACGGTACCCTCGGTCTCGAGCTCACCGCCAATGTCGCCGATCGATATGGAGAGCCAGGAGAGGATAAAACTCGAGAGAAAGAGACAGAGGAATCGCGTGGCGGCGTCGAAATGCCGGAGGCGCAAACTCGAGAGAATATCGAGACTCGAGGACAAGGTCAAGCTGCTCAAGGGTGAAAATTCCGAGCTTAGCTCGGTGGTGCACAGGCTCAAGGAGCACGTGTGTCGTCTCAAGGAGCAGGTCATGGATCACGTGCATTCTGGCTGTCAGATAATGACCGTTTCCGGACAGTTTTGAGTCGACGGTCGCGGCGTTGTCAAAATCTGAGAGTCAACCGAGTTAATCATTATCTACGAGCTCCCGTTTTTCATACGCGCTTCTGCATCACGAGGAGCCAAAAAATCTCGATCGCGCAGGTCATGGACCACCTGCTGCGTTTTTTTCCCGGCGTCTCGTCGTCGATGACGAGCGCGTCGCGCGTTTACCGACCCGCATTCTCCCGCCAGAGGAAATGTGTGCGAAAAATCGAGTCGCCTGTCTCGATCGTTCAATCGCGAGAGGCGAAGAAAGATTCAGGAACAAAAAAAACATTGTCGTTCGGTGCGCGGTCCCTGACACGATTTCGCGGCTTGCGCTAGTGCGCGGGCGGGACGACATCCTCCATTTGATCCTCGAAGAATTTCAACGATCGATCAACCCGATGTGCGACTTGCGACCCCAACGACGATACATCGTCGAGGAAGCGTGGAGGAAGAAGGACGGAACGGGAGGAGGAGGAGGAAGCTGCGAGGAAAAATATGAGAATTGAACTATAAACTGTAGGGCGAGGGGGAAGAAAGCGCGAGAGAGAGACGGAGAAACGTTCGGACGAAGAGAGACAGAGAGAGAGAGAGAGAGAGCGCGAGGTTTTGTGCAAAGAGTGCCTTTCGCGTGGTGCGCGCAAAGTATGGTTACGGAGGGGGGGGAGATGCGACAAAGCGCGACGATGCTATGTAACTCGTCTCTTTCTCTCTCGCTCCTGCGTTTTTCTTTCTCTCTCTCTCTCTCTCTCTCTCCTCGACGTTCGTGCGAGATTGCCGGCGGCGAAAAGCTAGTGGGAGTTGCCGGGTACGCGGGGGCGAAACGGAGAGAGAGCGAAGCGCGGCCATTTTGGAGAACGCTTCGGCGCGGGAAATTTGAATCTAGCAATGAGAATTTTTCTTTTTTACTTTGAAATATTAACGCAATATTTTTTATTCTCCTTCTCTCTCTCTTTCGCTCTCCCTTTGTTTCGCTCTTGTAAAACGCTACAGACACTGGTATACGCAATGTCTCTTCTTTTTTTTTTTCTTTTTTACTACGTCATACGTGCATCTAGTCCATTGTGCCCTCGCAAACGTGTTTGCGAACTCCGCAGAGACTCGAGAGTCGAAAGCATCGTCAATCAAAAGATACGGAGAGAGGATACGCATACGTGTGTACCTTGGGGTGTCCGTTATTTCCCAACATCACTTTTTTCACTGCAAAAGCAGCGTTGGAGAACAGAAGATACATCGAATGTTTCGATACTTTGATTTTCTCCTCAAATTCAGCGAATAAATCGCGCGAGAAAAATATGCAAGGCCGAGAAGTGAAGAAAAAAGTAAAATTGGGAAATAACGGACACCCTAATGTATATGTAGTTAGATATATATAGGGATATCGGTAATTGGATAAATTTCTGGAAAGAAGTTAATTTTGAACGAATTTATTTCGATCGAAGGAGATTTGAATACTTCTTCCCGACTCGGGAAAGTCGGTTTTTGTTGGCAAAAAGACGAAAATCGCCGCGAATCAGCGAGAGATCGATTGCCGATAGAGAAATTTTTCGAATTCGGAATAATCCTGTATGTGTGAAATAACACGTGTGTGCATACAAACGTATATAATTATTATTTCCTTTTTTTTTCTCCTTGCGAATGATCTTTTCAAGTTAATACGAGTTTTTCGTACGTCGATACGAATTCGAACGGACAACGGCCATAATACGATACAATGGCTCAATTCAATCGCGTCTGGAGCAGTCGTACCATTTTTTTTACCCCCCTCACCCCTTCGAACACTTTTATTTCGTCAGAAAAATATTATTTATGTTAAAAGTAGCGTGTAACACGACCAATGTTGCCACAGGATTGTCCGCGCCATACGAGACACTGATGTGATAGAGAAAATGTACTCGTTGATAATTCAACAATTTTCCTCGTTTTAATCTACCGGAGGAAACGATTTTCATCATTCGCTCTACACTTTTGCCTTTGAAGTGTCGAAGAATCGCGTCGAAGAATGATTGAAGCTTCTCTCTGTATTCTCGTTCATTCTCGTTTTCCATCGATACGACGATTTTTCGATTATCGTCGTGAAATTTCAATACGGAAATTCAAAGATCAAAGCAGAAACGTCAAAACGGTGGAGAAAAGAGAGGCGATGACGCAATCGGGTCCATTTCGTTTCTATCTATGTTTATTATCGTAATTATTATCGTTGCCGTTGTTTCGGTCTTTATTCAAGTCGTTCAATTTGTTTATTTATTTATTCCTCAAAATGTTTCTCTTTCGGATTAATTTTCCGAACGTTCATTCGCGTGTTTTGTTTTCTTTTTTCTGTTGAAACTAAATTGCAGCGACAACGGATCGCAGCGTATTTCACGAATATTTTTGGTACAAATTCGCGAAATAAAAGTTCTTTCACGTCCCGAAAATCCTCTCTTCTTCTCGTGCCGTTTTGGATGGAAAAGAAATTTAAAAAAAAAAAAACGAGAATCAAACCTCTCGTTGTCCAAATAGCATTTTTTCGTTCGAGGAGGAAAAAAAAAACGGAAACGAACGAGGATTATGAAAATCGCGGAATGTTTCGTTTCGGTTTTTTGTCCATTATTTTTGTTATCGTCATTGTTTTATCGATCATCGGGACGAGGAAAAACCCCGCGGAATTCCGAAAGTTTCGTCGCGTTTTTGTTCGCTGTAATATTGACGAAAAAAATGTGTTTTTTTTTTTCAACAAAATTCGGCCGCATCGAGAAATTCCATAGCCCGTTACCGAGGGAATTAAATCGATGGAGCCAATCGTCCGAAACGAGAAGGATCGCGAGCTTATCTGTTTGGTTCGTTTGACAAATATATTTTATACGATAAACTTTGTATTTACACATTTAAAAAATCGTCGACTAATTTTTGCGAGCGCTATACAAGTACGGATTTGTGCCTTTTTTCAAAAAAACGAAAAACAAAAAACAAAAAAAGAACAAGCATCGGGAAATTCAAATGGAAATGACGGATAAAACGCGAGAGAGAGAGAGAGAGAGTGAAATTTCCGATAATCGACAATAACGAGGATATTCGCCGAGTGGAAAATTCACGATGGATTATATATCTCCGATGAAATTGAATGGAGGTGAGAAAAGAGGAAAACGTGAAAAGGTCGAGTTGCGGGCGATGCAAAAGCGGGCTGCACAAAAAAAAAAAAAAAGAGAGAAAGAAACGCATGAAAGTAAATTGAGAATAAAACCACATGTGATTTAGTCGTTAAGTAAATGAAAAACCCCCATTTAGATGATTAAGAGAATACGTATGGTGTGATACGATTGAATGGAGAAAAACGAAAAAAAATGTACACCGGCATATAGTTTTACATAACAACCTTATACATAACGAGAGTACATACACTATATATATATATATATATATATATATATATTATAACGTACATATACATTATATGTATATAAATATATGTATATGTTATATATACTATATATATATTTCGACAGAGCGAAGAAATCTTTTTTTACGAATAATTTTATTTTTGAATGAAATACGATGAAAATAAAATTAACTCTACATTAATCATTTGTCTCGATTTATTCGTCCCCCCTAGCGTATTTTCGGCTCCTCGTGCGCGTATAGGAAATTCGCAAAAAAATCTTCATTCTCGCGATGAAATTTCGTACGAACATCTCTTTGCGTTCTCGTGAATCAGACTGGAGGCTGTGCAGCGCGGACGTTTCCTCCTCCGCGGTGAAATTATTGCAATTGGCTCAATTGAGAAAAGTTCCCAAGTCGAAATTAACGGAGATGGCGAAACCGCGAGAGAAAGACTCGTCGAGGAATTTCTCTTGAGAAGGAAAGAAAAAAAAAATGGAAAAGTCATCGTCAAGCATCGAAACGTGATTTCTCGCTTTGTTTTGAATGTTACCGCGAAAAAAAAAGATCGCGATCTAAAAGTCGAAAGGAGCCCCAAGATCGATATGGGATGGCGAAGGAGGCTGTGCTCTCTTCGACAAAGTATACAGCCTCGAGTTTTTTTCAAACCGTATACACGAGAGTTTCGAAACGGAGAGCCCCAGCGACGAGCGCGCCACGAAGGTCTCGCTTGATATTTATTTGTTTGTTTATTTCTTTTTTTTTTCCTGCCTTTCTCGCGAGTTCGAGTCTCACTGCTAATAAGAGCTTCCCCCAAGGCCTCGGGGCCTAGATCTCCTTAGAAGTCACTGCGTTATTCCCCATAAATGGTGGAGAAAAAAAAAAGAAGAAAAAAACGAGGACTAAGATCGTCACGGTTTTATCCGCGAACGATCTCCCCCTCCCCGTCGCCCTTGTTCGCCTCTTGCCGCTGCGACTACCGCGAGAATTTTATAATCGCGGGGCCTTGTCTCACATCTGTTTAATTAATTTTAAATTCAAACCGTTCCTTTTGTCGTTCATGAAAAAAAAAAAAAAGTTATACTCGGAATACCCCAGTTTGATGAACTTTTTATTGCGGAGAGATTCCTTGTTATATCCATCGTTCGTATGGAAAAAAAAACCAAATTCGAGCTCACGACAAAAATCCTCAAAAATCCGTACGCAATTTTGATTAATCGGCAATCGAAAAATGTCGAATTCTCCGATGTAGAGTCGTGAAAACGACATTTGAAAAATACGCCCCGGAATTTCATCAATGCCGAGCCGATAAATTTCGAATTTTCGAATCGCCAAAAAGTCGACAAAAATAATCATTGTTTTTTGTTAGTATTTAGTTATTTCGTAAGAAAATCTAAACGCAAGCGTGTACACGTGGAGACAAAGAGATATTCCAAACCGGAAGACGAATGTAAAAAATCATTTGTTATTTGTTGGAGGATTTCGAGTTTCGCAATCGAGAGTATATCCCTCTGCGCTGGGACGACAAAAGAAATAAGCGCGTCGAACGCGTTTACGTTAGATAAGGAGCGGAGGCGAGCAAGAGAGAGAGTGCGGCTCGCATGCGTGCTCGCTAAGCCAAACAGAGAATTCAACGTTCGTGGGTACACACTCTGTACACTCTGGCTTTGTTTAGAATCGCTGAGTAAGATTCAGATACGGTTTATTACTATTATATAGGCTCTCGCTGGCTTAAACAGCTCGCGCGCGAGGCGCACACAAGACTGTCGCAATTGACGTTCTTTCGTACAAACTCTGCCTCTTTTTCACTCGCGTCTCTCTTTTGTATCCACTCTTTGTCCTTCGTTCTTCGTTTCGTTCGTACTTTGACCATGGACCTCGTCGTTTTCTCGTAAAATAGTCTCGCTATTTTACGAGAAAACGTCCAAAATTTCCTCGTCCTTCGCGTCAATCTCGTTTTCACCGGGGAGAGAAAGTTGATTTTTTTTATTTTCAAAATTCAACCAAAAACACGGACCGATACTTTCCCAACGACCGAGTTTTCGAGAAGCGCGATCTTCCCTCGTTTTTTGCGGTTCTTTTTTTTTCAAATATTGAAAAATTCGCGAAAAAATGGTTTTTTTTTCTCGACGATTTGCCATTCGAGAGGAAAAGTCGCGGCTTCGGCCAGCGGCGAATCGTTTGTTCTTTTTTATCGAAAGTTCGATAAACTCCGATCGATAAACGCGTTGACGAAGATCCTTCGAACGTTGGCAAATTCCCAGAGCGATTAAATGAACCGGAAAAAAACGCGATGAAATTGTTGTGCAAAACTCGCGCGAAACGCCGAGTTTTCTACAATTTATATTTTAAAAAAAAACACGTTCCGACCTCCGTGCGATTGCCATTGAATGTCGCTAGTTGCGTAACGCGAAACTCCAAAGTTATAAATATTTATTCGTGAGAATTCGAGGTATCACGCTGGAGCGGGAAATTACGAAGAGAGTTTGTAGAAAAATTCCAAAACGGAAGTAAAGAGGTAGGGAGAGCTCTTTCTCCAGGCTCGTAAAATAAAACTGAGGAAAAAAAATGTTTTTCTCTGGTAGGAGCGAGAGAGAGAGAAAGAGAGTTGGAGGACCGAATAGAGATATCTCGAACAAGGTTACTCTCCAAGAGCCCTATCGCCCTGTTCGTGACGGCAGTGGAATTCCTAGCTCCTTGTGTGGTACAATAATACACACATAGATACAATCTCTCGGGGAAAAAAAAAATAGCCTCAAAAAGTGAGAACGACGAGAGAATGGAGAATCGAGCGAGGTAAAAAACAAAAAAAAATAAAAAACCGAGCATCACGCGGCGAACCACTTCCTCATCGTTTCTCGAACGATTATGCGTTTCATTTTTTCGTTGAGAAATCTCATTGTTTGCGTCTGTCGAGTGACGCGCGTACTTTGGGCGAGATCAACGAAAAAGTGCCGCGCGATCGTCCAAGGAGACGATAAACAGTGAAAAAAAAGAAACAAAAAAAAACAAACGTCGCGATAAGATATCGCCAGGCAACCATCGGATAAAGCAGTTTGAGAAATCACCGTCGAACGGACATGAAGCGCGTTCGATCGAGTGCTAAAAAGAAAAAAAAACATTGCAGGCGTGAAAACGTCGTTTTCGAAAAAGGGGAACACGCTGGGCACCCTTCCGAAACGAAAACGGATGTATCGCGGAGTTTTTCGAAAAATCTGCGCGACTTTGCCTTTTCGTAGTTTGTATAGGTAAATTATAATTATTAACGTAAAATTGCGACGTGTCTGATAAAATATATTTCCGAAAATCCAGAGGGCGAATCCCATCGAAATTCACCGAGGGTTCGCGGATTAACGTCGCAGAGCTTAAATTTCACTTGTTTCCTTCTCGTTATTCGTCCTCTCTTTATGCTCTCCGTGTTTTTTCTCTTACCTCCTCATTTTTCTCTCGTTGTTGAGCCTCTCAAACATGTTTACGGCGTACGCCATAAGGCTATCATTAATTTCGCAAGTTGTGCGCCCGCGGAGTTGGCCTGTACTAGGCGGGGACCACGTGTTTGCGCGCTCATCTGCGTTACATCTCTTTCTTCTCTTTGTCTCTCGGCTGTACACATTTTCCTCGCCTTTTTTTCTTTTCGCTTCTCGCCCCTTGCCTCCTCGCTCTTGCTCTCTCTCTCATTCTCGTTTCTGCCTTCTTTCTCGACACTCTTTACTCTCCCCTCTCTGTCTTTCCCAGGCGCGTTTAGCACCCACATTGCCACGTGGTACTATTTCTTTCTTCGCCCTCGCGACTTTCTTATCTCCTTACTTCGATCGAGACGGAGAAAGAGGGAGAGAGAGAGAGAGAAAGGTGGATTAACTCACTGCGCAGTTAGCACGCAAACGAGAACTTGGTTTGTTTTATTTCATTGTGCATAGCTTTGTCGCTTTGTCTTTTATTCCGATATCCCACTCGGACGCATCTTTGGAAAAAAGTGTGCACACTTACTGCGTGTTTACTTTCGTCGCATTTGCGCGGTGTCTGAGAAAGAGCGATTTTCATCATCGATCGATCGGGAAGAATCGGATCTTTCGACAATCGCAGCAAAATCGACGAAATCGTCCACGTCCTTTTGAAATTCCGCGAATGGACAATTTTGATCGGAAAAAAAAAGATTTCTCGCAACTTTGTACTATTTTCAAAATTCTCTGCGTAATTCGTAAATGACTTTTTCGCCTCATTATTTTGACATTCAACGCGCCGAATATGGCTTGCGAACGACCGTTTTTCAGATTTTCACGACCGCGTTGCAAATTTGAGATTCGATCATTTCGAAATCTGAAAACAAACAGCTGCCAATTTTTCGTTTTCGAACGAATGGAACGAATGGAAAACGGGCCTCGCTCTTCGATTCCCGGATCGTCGGAGTTTCGAGTCTGGTAGGGTAAAGTGAAAAAACGAGGAAAAAAAAATACACACGTCTACACGATTGCGTCGACGATGCTCGGCAGCGGCATAAAAAACGTCGCGGCGGAGTACGTGACGGACCGAACAATTTCCCGCGGCATATTCAACGTCAAGAAAGACCAGCCTTGTTTCCTTCTACGCTCTCTATACTCGGCGTCGTTGTAATGATTGTTATATAAAAAAGAAAAAAGAAAAACCAAATGTTTTTCTTCATAAAAACAACGTGCGGCTCAAGCTGCGACAAGCAACACGGTCATATTTTCACGCGAAATAAATCATTTTCACTGACACGAGCGTCGCGCAATATGTAGGTCAGAGTGTCGGAGGTCAAGGTCATCTCGACTGGCGCGCCTCGAAATCTCGGGAACGTCGACAGCTTTTGCGACTTTCGTGCGCTTTGCGGAGAAAAATTATCCTCACGCGATTTCGCCTCACGATTTTTCATCGCGTGAAAACAAACGTACAAGCACACGCGCGCGCGCGGGAACGTATCATTGCCGCGCAAATCGGCAAAAACACTGCGGGAAAGTTATCGGGGAGGGGAAAACAAATTAGCGAGGATTAATTTTGCAGCACGAGCAGCCTCGTTCGCGATAACGCTGATGATTGCAAAAGCTTGCGATTTCTTTTGACGTTTCATTCTTGCTTTTTTTTCTCCACTCGTCCACTATTTTTTTTTCATCAAAATCGCGTCGTTGTTATCGGATACGTTTGAGATATTCGATCCAGTGACGTAGTTGACGCAGTTGCGAGTTTTATCGAAAGATTTTGCGCAAATTTATGACGCGCGAACGTAACCGTCAAACGTCAGCGAACTGTCAAACTCAAAGGGAAATAAAACGGAGGAGTTTGAGTTTTGTTTTTCGAAATTTTTTTCTGACATGAGAATGACACTCTTTTCCCCTCGATTCGAAAGAAATTGCAAGTTTTTTTTGGGATTCGGGAAGAAACGGAGCTTTCTGCGGATTTTCCGGAATTTTTCGTTAATAATTTTGGAAATTTCGTAATTATCGATATTTCGATGTTTTTTTCCCTTTCGGATTTTCGTATCGTCGCCGAGTGCTCGGAATTCTCGTTTCATCCCATTGTTGCTGGGATTAATGCCTGCCGTCCGCCCTTAAGGGGGAGAAGGATGCTGTACGATCGGCGATACATGAGACAAAAGCTCGGACGTTGTATATACACGTGTGTGTGTGTGTGTGTGTGTATTTTGACATCGCTACCGATTTTGCGGAGCTCAAAGAGAGTGTTTTATGCCGCGTGCGCGCTCTCTCGTCGTGGCGAAAAGCTTTGGACTTTTGCCAAGAGCCATCCTGGCACAACCGCTTCTACATTATGTCTTCTTCTCGCTTTCTCTGGACCAGTTTTCTTTATATCCGTGCCGGAGAGCTCGCGAGCGCGTATTATTTCGAAACAACCGGTTCGACCCAACCCCTGACCGCCCGCGTTTATCCGTACGGATCCTCGCGCGAGAAAAAAAAACGCAGCAGCCACACAAACACACGCGATGCGTACGAATTAGGGTGGATGGAAAAAGGAAAAAAAAACGCAATTTTTTTTTCGTATTTTCATTTTTTCAATATACGGAAAAATCGATCGCTCAAGGGGGGCCTTAAGAATCACGGATTCAAGCTCGAACTCAAATTTTCATCTCCGTTTTTTTAAAAAATACGAAAAAGATTTTTCGCTTGGAATTTCGCGAGGCGTTCGTCGAATTTCAGAAAAATTCTTCAACGCGTAGATTTTCACGGGAAATCAGGGATGCTCCGCAAGGAAAATTCCTCGAGACGATGTCGATATCGGAGGCTCGTATTTTAATTGATCCTTCCTGAGATGCTGGGCGACAAATTTTTCGGTGTGTCGGGAAAAAAAAAAAAGTCGTTTTTTCGCCCACCCTAATGTTCATGTACGTAACGCTGTACGTGTACACACGCACATGCATATCCATTTTCGATGTTGCCGGCCGAAAATAACGCGAGAGCGTAACACAGCACGGCTACGAGAGGGTTTCCGCTCGATGAGACGATTCGCGAGTCTTTTCACATAATGTACTTTTCCGCAATTCGAGGATCAACGAATTACACAAAAACCGTGACGAGCTGTCATCCAGGCTCCGCGCGACGACCTGTGCTTCTCGCAACCACCGGCACTCCCCCCTTCCTTCGCCAAAAAAAGGCAAATCCTCTGCGGTGATTTATTTATTTACTTGCAGATTGAATTTTGGGTCAGACTCGTTGTGGATGCAAAATTCTTCGTCCCACGGAGGCCCGGCTCTTTTTTCTAGTTTTCGAACAAAATGTAAAAAAAAATTAAAAAAATAAAGAAACAATGTATTAAAAATATGATAATCGCCCATTGAATTCTACGGAGCGAGAGTATCGAGCCTCTATTTGTATTCGTTTCTCGCACCCGGACCTCTCTCTCTCTCTCTCTCTCTCCATCTCCGTATCTGTGTCTCGCCATTTAATCCCGTTGTGGGCTCATGTTGACTGTGTTACGCTCTCTGAATTTAAAATGAGCGGAGCTCGCCCACGAGAGACGAACAATCGGAAGTTCGGTGACGAGAAACTTTGCCACGCGGGTAAAACTCGGCGATAAAAGTAAAAACAAGAATGGCGACAACGAGGACCATCGATTCTTAATCGATAATTCGATCATGAAGAAATATGTGGATACGAATTTTATTTTAATTATTCGATCGATTTAAATTCGACGTTTCAGCCTGTACGACGTAATAATTAATTCCCCGCCGTATTTCACGAAAATTAGAGCTCGGCCAGAGAAAAAAAAAGTTTCACGACAACGCAGCTGCGATCCGATATACGACGTACAATTTGTACAAACTCGAATGTGTTTTTTTTTTGCACCGTGGCCTTCGCTACCTAGCGTGTTTTTTTGTTTTTCATATTCCGCTTATCTCGTTACTCGAGCGTGCCTCAAAATATTGCCATTCGTAATTTGAGAATCGGTTTGATTGAAAACAAAATTCCACGAGTCAGCGAGCGATCGAGGCGGCTTCGCTCGCGTTTTGAGTACATATGCAGCGATACACATGCGCACGTACGTCTGAAATATATATATGTACACAAGAGGGACGAGTTTATAAATGTAAATCAGTGTCTCTTTTGCTACAAGCACTCGAATGCAATGTGCGGCTTTGGTACACGATCGGCAACGAGTGAGATTGCCAGGTGGTCAAATCGCGCGAGCACGACTTTTTCTTTTCTGCCTTTTTTTTCGTTTTTCTCGCACGTGCGTGACACACATCGATCCTGCATGAAAAATCTTTTTTTTTTCCTCCATCCGTTGTCTCGAAACAGCCCGGAACTGACTTTGTCTCTACAAAACGGATTCGGTGATGGGAGAAATAAAGAAGGAACGGGGGAAAAAAAAGGAGAGAAAAAAAAGTAGCACACGTGTTGCTGCTGCGATATCAGAGCGCTCCATTGTTGATTCAGGTGGTTGCTTCTAAATCGAGCCCCCTCCTCCCAGCGCACTCTCCTTTTTTTTGCTAAATTGACGGGAGAGAATAATTGTTTTTTCCTCAATACGGGGTGGCAATTTGCGATTTCCAATTTCGGTCATGTTTTTCGATGCACCGTTTTCCTCCCCCTCTTATTATCGTTGGGCAATTATCAGCGAATGATAATATTTGCTTCTGTAAAGAATAAAATTCTTGATTTCCGCGTGCACTCGATGCACTCGACTCTGTCAAAAGTTTTTTTCTCTCCTTCGTTTCTCACCCGTTTTGCGCGGGTATACGCACGTATTTTCCATGCAAAAAGGGCCTATGTACGATCTTCGCTAAATGCGTTTTCATTTTCTTCCTCTCTCTCGTGGAATCACAGTCCTTGACTGATGATCCTTGAATCGCAATCGTTGGAAGAATCTCATAAATGCCCATCGTACGCGTGTAATATGATAAACACACGTATACAACAGCCGATGCTGTATTCTCCGTACGTAAAAGTTGCATTTTGTAACGAGAGGGAAAAGAACGCGGCCATGAAATTTCCGCGGAGCGATGTTCTCTCGCGAGCGTTTGATCTTGCCTACACGGTATACCGGGTGTCCTGGCAAAAGATGCTCGCGAACAAATTGCCTCTTGTCCGTCAAAGGGTTGAATTGTCGCAAAGGACGAATAATTTCCAACACCCGGTATACAGGGTGTCCCGGAAGGCGATGCCGATAATTTGCAGGTAAATCGGGCATGAAATTTCGAGAGGAAAAGTCTCGAAGCACTTTTCGATCGGACGAATCCTTGTCGAGTTATCAATCAACGTAGTTGAACCAATCTCACGCGCCGCCCTTCCCCCTCCCGCAGGCCCGCCCGCGTCCCACTGGTCCAACGATATCGATCGATAACTCGGCGAGAATTCGTCGGATCGAAAAGTGCTCGGGGACTTTTCGTCTTGGAATTTCGTGCCCAATTCGGTGTTAAATTATTGACGTTCAATTTTTTAAGACACCCTGTGTGTGCTGTATGAGATGCTGCTTATGCGGAGACGAGTGCGCGGAAGAGGTACCGAGTGTGGGGGAAATAGTTTAGGATTAATCACTTTATCGAGTTGCTGCTGGTTGTGCTGTTGTTGTTGTTGTTGTGATGGATTTTTAATAGCTACCGAGACCTTGGCCGGCTCCGTAACGAGATACGATGATGTTCCTTCTCTGTTTACACGACGGAGCTGTACAGATGGGATGGAAGTCTCGCTCTCGCGATAGCGGGAATCTTCGCTTTTTCTTTCTTCTTTTTTTTTTTTCATTTTCAAGGACATATCTCCGTCTCGCACTTTCGGCCTTTCTCCTTCTGCGATACGTTGTACGTGTGCGTTTTCGTTGTGTCGAACGGGGAAAACGCGCAGTGGGGAAATGGATGTACGACAGTTTGCCAGTGGGAGTGTTGGGAAAAAAGGAAGGAAGGAGTGTAAAGTGAGAGAGAGAGAGAGAGAGAGAGACTAATACCGTTGGTCCAAACGTTATAAGACGGGCGAAAACTAGCGGGTTCATTCCATTTGGCCAATTGCCAGTGTACCAATCGTCCAACTTGCAAGAACCGACTGAAATAACGAACGAGCGAGATTCTCGAGCGTGCGCTTCCCTTACGAGTATAAATACGATTTCGTACGTACTTTTGTATTGTTATTGCCGCAGAGTCTGAAAACACTAGAGGGAACGAGGAGGGAAAGAGAGGGACGAGTGTGTTTAAAATGAAAAATATCCTCCCGCGACATTGGAACGAGGATGATTTTTTGTTTTTTTCGTAATAATTCAAACAAAAATGGTGAAAATTGCGACAATCGTCCTTTCGAACATCGCCGGTGTGAAACGAAGGAAATATCTTTTTTCTCCACTGAATTCTCCCGGCGTATCTCTCCACGCTTATTCAGTCGACGTACATTGTATTTATTCTTTTAAAACTTTTTTCTTATCCATCTCCCCGACGGCACGAGGCTCCGCGGCACAAAAGCATAAGTGAGAAACAGAGGCAAAGTCCGAGGCTTTTAGCCGTTTCCTGTGTCGCTCGTCGCTCGACGAGACTCGAGTCGCGCACAAAAGTACGCGGAAACAATATTTCAAAGTCAGATGAGGAGAAAAATAAAGAAAAACGAAACGAAATAAAACAAGCGAATTCAGAGTCGCCGCGGCGGAGAATCGCAGGCCCGAAATTCGCGTGTCCTTGAAACTTGCGCATTTTTCCACCGTACATTTTGTTCCTTTCACTCGCGAAAAAAAAAAAAAACTAAAATACATGAGAAAAACAACAGAAAGATTGTATTTTTTTCGCCTTCCGTCACGGAAACGTCGCAGTCGCCGACGCGGAAAATATAACGAAGCCTCTCATTTTTCTTTTTTTAATTAACATCATTTCTTTTTTTCCCCGCTTTCCTCGTTTCCTAATTCCAGCCATCGTAACACGTCGGTGGCGCGGGAAATGCGCTCGCTAAGCCCAAATATATCGTCCACGGAGAGCATTTGGTGGTTTCAAGGTCGCACGAAGCGCTCGTGCTCGCGGGTGATAATTTCGACGTATGGAATGTCACGGACTGGGTGATGGATCGTTCCGATGCTCGAGGGACGTGACTGCTACCGCGGAGGCTCGCGATGTAATATACGACACGCTTGTAATCTCCGTCGAAGCAACGACGAGCGTCCAACGGGGCGATGCACGGGGAAAAACGTTTTTTTTTCATCGATCGATCTCGAACAAACTGTTTCATTTTTTCATCCTTATTTTCAGACGCGTTTTTTCGCCCCCTACTTTTCGCTGTTGAGAGCTTTTTTTCGCGTGAAAAAAAAAATACAAAAAATCGTCGTCCTCTGGAACGGGTGTTGCAGAGTATCCGGATGCGCTCCTTCAACGCGGTTCGTTTCCAAGAACAAATAAAAGTCATCCGCTGGAACACGCGCTGCAGCGTGCGTGCGGTCACGCGCGCTCAGCTAAAACCGCGATATTTCGAGGTTTATCGCGCGCGTTCCGCAGAAACGTCGAATTTAATACGGTTTTATCAAATTCACCGTGAATTTATGAAAAAAAACGTTTGAGAAATTCGCGAAAAGCGGCAAAAGAGAGAAACAAACTGCTGCCTCGTGGATGTGAAGATTCAGAGTCGTACTGACTTTTGCGCTCTTTCGAGATCGCGAGATTTACCCGCCAGAGGGCTTGAGATCGAACGAAAAATAATTAAGGATAAAGCGTCTCGCTGAGCGTACGTTCGCTCGGACGAATGCGGGAGCTAAAAATGTATGTATATTTCAAATGCAACGCGAAAGGATACGCGCACGAGAGAGAGGAAGATGCGGCGAATACACACGCACGTTAATACGTGTGAAAAGTCTTCTCATTTAGCGACGCGAGAGTGATTCATCCTTTGGCGCCAAACTCGCGAATCTTATCTTTTTGTGTCAGTTTTCACACATCCTCTCTGTGTTTTTCGTGTTTATCGTGCGTATGTTTGATGACCGTGTCTTTTTTTCATTTAAAAAAAAATCTCTCTTCGTCTCATCGAATACGCGTTAATAAACTTTTTCCGAGGATTCGCGAATAATTTGCAATTCCAAATTATTCGCACGCACAAAAGTGTGAAATTTCATAAAAATTTCATTAAAATTACGGACGCTGTCTAAAATTTGTTTGCCACGCGTGTTTATACGACATATTTTTTCGAATCTAAACGCGAAATGTTCTCGGTTCCATAAAGCTCACGTTCGAGTAGAAACGTTTGATACCGGAAATTCGAAATTCACGTTTTCGGAAATTGACGAACTTTGCGAATCGACACTTTTCGGCATCGTCGAGTTGTTCGATTTTTTTAAATATCCTGCAAGATGGATTATAATTGAAAAAAAAAACATTTATCGATACAAAAAAAAACCGAAAATATTTTACGAGTCATTTTTTCTACGATGAAAATCTAATATCACTACGGGGAGGCTTTCCGAGCAAAAGGTTGCCACTTTTCGGGCCGGTGTGTGGAAGAATATTGAAAAATTCAATTCTTTTAAAACACCCCCATCCCCCTCCCGAATTTGCGGGCATCTCGACGAGGAAAATGAATAATATCCCGGGTGCGAATAGCCCGTATTACCACGAAGAGGCAATCTCGTTACGTAAAAGCTCCGAGCGTATAATTCGGTCGGAATAAATTCGGAAAAACGAGAAAACTCTTCGTGAATTTCGGGGACGATGGGTATACGCGGGTACTGCAGCCTCCGCAGTGTCGAGTTCGAGTCGACAGCAGTTTTAGTTACAATGAGAAAATAAATTAAGACAGGGGGGGAAATTATGGAAAGAGTGACGAGACTGCGTTTCGGGGGCTCTGCGCGAGGGTGGAATGGAATATCAAATACATGTATACACGTACTATACATCGGGGTTGCAACCACGACACGTATACGAGCCATAAAATAATATACCATGGTTTACGTCGCACTTAAATTGCCCACTACTGTGCCATTCACGTGCAGAGGCTATTCCAGACGAAATTATCATCCTTTCTCTCTAAATTATTTCCTCATCGACGTTTCGTATTTATATAAAAATTTTCGAAACGCTATAAACCATAAGACGGGAATTTCAGAGTTAAAAAAAAATTTCGTTTTTTTTAACGCATTTTTGTTATTTTATAAATGAAAAAAAAAAAAAAAAAGACGATGCTTGGAACGATTTTGAGAAATAAAAGAGTTTCGCGATGGTCGATTTGGTCTCGAATTGCCCATGGATGTCGAAATTCATAGTTGAATACCGAGGCCAGCCTGGAACGCCCTATATAGTGTATGTGCTCCCACGTAAGAATTCGTAATGTCCGTACGCACACGCGAATGTATACACGTGGAGGATTTATGCTACAGGAGAGACCCCTAGACTTTACGTAGTAGCACGAGCGTTACACCAAAGCAGACCCCTTCGAATTTATCGATCACCCGAGGAGAAGCGACATGTGCGTGCCGAGCAACCTCCCTGAAAGTCTGGCTCGAATCTATGTACGTAAAGAAGAGGGGAGGGGGGCGGGGGTACCGGTCTGGGGACACGAAAAATGCGAGATATATTTCAAGCGGGAGATAAGAAATGGCTGCAAAATGGACGACCCGGACGAAACGGGGGCAAAATCTTTGTCTCTTTGGTTCCTCGTTATCTTTTCGGTCCGGATTGCGCAGAGTATGATGCTTAAAAACAAACTTTAGCGTATTAAAAAAAAAATGGAGAATTTAATTGATTGCGGAGATTTTTTTTGCCTTTTTTATTCAACAATTTCGTTAATAACTAGTATTTAGAATTGACATTGACGGGTACGCGAAATCTTCGTTCAGAGAGCGATTTTTCATCGATTTTCCTCGACTTTTCTTTTTCGTCGGTTACAGTCGTCGGCGAAAGAAAAAAAAAGACTGCGACATCGCCGGGAGGCTTTTGCAAAAGTCATTCACAGCGCTAACGCAATGGCACAATAGTCTTTTCGTTACGAAAGCAAAACTCATTTACGATCGTTTCGTCGTCGGGGCACGCTCGCGCTCGGAAATTCATAAAAGAGCGTTAAAAGCAGCGGAAGGCCTGGAAATTACGTCGCTAACGACACGGTCTCCCTAATTGCTGGATTTATTTTTCGGAATGGATATCTCTCGAAACAGCCTTTGGACGTTTGACGTCGTCTCCTCATTTCGGTCTCGCGCAATTTCAAAAAAAAAGAAATATCGATATTGCTCGTTGAAGAAAATCATCCGTAATTTTTTTTTGATAACTCGACTTTTTAATCACTTTCTTCGATGGAGAAAAAAAATTTCTCTCTCATAAACGACCCGCTTCTCGATCCGACGTCGGTAATGGGAATAATCTCGGCAGGAAAATAATCTAAAACGATTATAAAGGCAAAAAACGTGAACGATTCTTATGGTGGAGAATGAAGCTCGCGTGTTTTGGCTTCTGGTTCACGGTCAACGTGCGTGCGGCCCCTGACAGTCTGGACGTCCGTATCGCGCCAGCATGCAGGAGAAGTAGTAAATGTTGGGAGGTTTCCTGGCGCCGTGTCTGGCCATCCCTGCGCGCTACACTCTTTATCGTGCTTTCGCCCTTCTCGCCCCCCCTGCCCTCTCCTTCTCGACGAGAAACGTCGACGAAATGTCGCGACTCTCTGCTTTACCCATTGAGTCTGCACGATAATCGTTCGTTCCACGGTATCGTACGATCGGGCGGGGAAAAAATAATAATAAGAGCGCGAAATCATTCTCACGAGGTGACCGAATTTTCACAATTTCTCCATCGCTCGAAAAATGTCTGAGATTTTTCCTTTTTATGTATCCACACAGCGATCGTCAAGTGCACGAAACATTGCACGAAAAATTCGTCGAGAAGATACCCCCGCGAACCGGACGTTTCGTTTGGTTGTTTGAAAAAAAAAAGGGGAAAAAAGATCAATTACGGTTTTAAGAGACTCGGACATTTTTGGCGATCGTTGGGTCCGACAAAAAATAAATAAGCGTTTCCCTCGCAGCACCAATGTGCATTTAACTCGGGTATGTATATATCTTCCTCGAAGTGAAATATATTACAGTGCCACTTGGTAGCAGCGACAATGACGGTCTCTCCGGAGCCAGAACGGCAATCATACGACATTAACACGCTTTAACCGAACGGCTCTTCAACGGTCTCTCTCGCTGGTCGTATTATAAATGCGCGAGGGCGGCATAAACTGGAGGGAAGAAGGGAAAGACGTGGATCACACTTTGAGATAGATGGCGCCGTTGAAAACCCAACGGAATTCTTTTTATTATGCATAATATCCCGACTAGCCTCGCGATACGCTGTGAGTATATTTGCTTTTTTTCAGTGCATATTTGTGCAATATTTGCGAGAGCTCGTACGGATGCGAATTCAAGCCGGATGTGTCCGCGAGAAGACGATTACTATACTGATCACTTTTTTGGTCGAAGAAACTTTTTCATTTCCGCTAAAATCTCGAAAGTCTCGAGCATCACAGACTTTTTATCGTTCTGGTTAAAATCTTACTTTGCACCATCCTCATTTATGCATTTAATTGTTGTATTATATATGTGTCTGTATATATATACTCGTATATAACGCTGGAACGTATGTTTTACGTCCTTAATTGCCAAGAATAAGGCCGGCGATGACCCAGTTAGGGGACCGGCGATTTTATGCTGTTAATTAATCGTGTATGTGGCAATAGAAAAGGAAGGTTAGACCTCCTCGCGTTATTATGTATCGACTTAATTATTCAACGATACTTTCACGGAGACGTTCGAAATCGAATTCCCATGCTCGAATTTACGTCGACGAAACATTTGACGGAACAAAATATTTATTTTCTCAATTCTGAACGACCGACAGTTTCACAGGTTTGTATAAAATATGAGAATGCTAATGATGGAATTCGAAAAGTGTCATCGAGTCTGCATCGAATATCCCTCGTGTAATGAAAATCACAGATTTCCAACCAATCTTACGTATAAATCCTATATATTACTATTATTATCACCATCACTATTATTGCCATCACTATTGCCATGACTATGACCATGACTATTGCCATTACTATTACCATCACTATTACCGTCACTATTGCCATCACTATACGATCCTGAAGTTTGCATCGTTGGAATCTAACGAATGAACTTGAAGTTTGCATCGTTGGACCTCAACGAAATATCGGATTTCCTCAAGTTTTTACACTCAACTTGTCTGACTTTTCATGATATTTTCTATCATTTTTCAGGAGTATCATAATTTCGAAAAATTGCTGGGAAAAATTTAACAAATCGTCAAATATTGACGATACAAAAAAAGTGTATCGTACATTTCGTTGGATTCCAACGATGCAAACTTTAAAATCGTTCCAACGAAGTGTACAACAAACGTCTTCTTTATCGTCGATATTCCGCGATTTGGCAAATATTTATCAGCAATTTTTAGATAATACGACGCTCTTGAAAAAGAATAGAAAATATCATGAAAATTCCGAAAAATTAAGTGGAAAAATTTGAGAAAATTCGATTTTTCGCTGAGGTCCAACGATGCAAACTTCAAGTTCGTATCACTATTGCCATCACTATCGTTGTAGATGTAACAAGATGGTTCTTTTCCCGGGTGTTAAAATGAAACTGTCCATCGTCGTCGTATATTTACAGGCGAGCCGTTAAATCTCGATCAAGTATAATTGACGTACGGGGCTAGATAAAGAAGTGTAATTAGCTAAAGCAGTATCCACTTGTCTTCCCGAAGCGATAATGGCATTGCAGATACGACCAAGACGGTGGGCGAATAACGGCGGTCGCGCAGTAACGAATAAGCTCTGATAACGAGGGTGAAGATGGCAAAGGGAGGCAAAACAATGGACCATTATAGAAATTCCCATCGATCGTAATGGCAAACTACTCTATTTCCTAATACGTTTTTCTTTTTTTCGCCAATCTTCCGGTCTGTTACACGCTGAAAGAGTGTAACAGCACATTTCCCGAGCTTGAAAAGCATCTCCACTTCATTGAGAGCAAAATACTTTTATCTCAGAGGCCGCTTTAACGCTCGAACAAAAGCGAGAATAAAAATAAATAAAAATATGACTTTTCGAACGAACAGCGAGTTGGATCTTTTGTCCTTCTCCTTCGGTGGATCGCAATGTCAATTGCATCGAGTTAACGCGATGAAAACCTCGATGTTTCGCAACTCGAAAGCCGGAGAATGAATCACAAATTGTACCGAGAAAATTAAATTGCTCTTGGACCAAAGCGCATACGTGTAATTACTCATATGGGTGCGCTAATAACGACTGAATCTATTCCCGTCGATAACGTCGTCCGGCGCATTAAATCGGTATGGAAAAGAGTAATATTAAAAAAATAGAAGGATTCAAAAGACTGAGGCACACACCGAGCGGCGTAAGCGACGATTATAATACACACGCTCGACGCTATTATTTTCGTTCCTCGTGCGACTGTCAGTGGCAATGAGATCGTTGGCTCTTGCGGCTATAAATTTTTCCATTACTGTTACGCACACCCACTTGCCGATCGAGGAACATACGTGTGTTTATAATTGACGTTGATTCGCGCACACCACGTACATATTTATCGCCGACGAGGAGATCGGAACTGCTCGATAGTCTCGCGCAATTTGCATGCCCGAGAAGGTGGGTGTGGGAAAACTGATGCAACCGATCGGAAAATCGCGATCGAGCCGAGACGGATCGCGGGATTCGCCGGTACCGCGATATCGAAACGATTGTTGATGTTTTTTTTTTTTTTTTTCAACGAATCGCTATAAAAAAGAGGGTATATTCAAGGAGAAACTTTTGTCAAATTTGCGACTGAATGAGAACAGATCTATGGGAGGCTGGACGCAATTTATCTCGCGCGTAAATGATGCCGTCGTTGCGGCTGCTGCGCTACGACCTCGGCTCCGCGTTTTACCCGAGAGCGTGCTCTCGTGAAAATAGAAATGAAACAATGATACACGCTCGTGGACACGCATCGATCCTCGCGGCTCTATTATAATTAAACCGCTCTCTCATTTATCTCACGTATATGAACCAAGAATTTTCATGTACCCTTCGTTGTATACATTAGGGTGTCCAACGCTCGAAAACACCAAGTTCCTCAAAATCAATGCAGTTTTTCTCATTTTGCGCAAAAAAGCGTCACAATCAACATATTTCAAAGGGAAAATTGGGTTTTTCTTCGTTCGCGGCTCTATTATAATTAAACCGCTCTCTCATTTATCTCATGTATATGAACCAAGAATTTTTTTGTACCCTTCTTTGTATACATTAGGGTGTCCAACGCTCGAAAACACCAAGATCCTCAAAATCAATGCAGTTTTTCTCATTTTGCGCAAAAAAGCGTCACAATCAACATATTTCAAAGGGAAAATAGCGTTTTTCTTCGTTCGCGGCTCTATTATAATTAAACCGCTCTCTCATTTATCTCATGTATATGAACCAAGAATTTTTTTGTACCCTTCTTTGTATACATTAGGGTGTCCAACGCTCGAAAACACCAAGTTCCTCAAAATCAATGCAGTTTTTCTCATTTTGCGCACAAAAGCGTCACAATCAACATATTTCAAAGGGAAAATTGCGTTTTTCTTCGTTCGCGGCTCTATTATAATTAAACCGCTCTCTCATTTATCTCACGTATATGAACCAAGAATTTTTATCTACCCTTCGTTGTATACATTAGGGTGTCCAACGCTCGAAAACACCAAGTTCCTCAAAATCAATGCAGTTTTTCTCATTTTGCGCAAAAAAGCGTCACAATCAACATATTTCAAAGGGAAAATTGGGTTTTTCTTCGTTCGCGGCTCTATTATAATTAAACCGCTCTCTCATTTATCTCATGTATATGAACCAAGAATTTTTTTGTACCCTTCTTTGTATACATTAGGGTGTCCAACGCTCGAAAACACCAAGATCCTCAAAATCAATGCAGTTTTTCTCATTTTGCGCAAAAAAGCGTCACAATCAACATATTTCAAAGGGAAAATAGCGTTTTTCTTCGTTCGCGGCTCTATTATAATTAAACCGCTCTCTCATTTATCTCATGTATATGAACCAAGAATTTTTTTGTACCCTTCTTTGTATACATTAGGGTGTCCAACGCTCGAAAACACCAAGATCCTCAAAATCAATGCAGTTTTTCTCATTTTGCGCAAAAAAGCGTCACAATCAACATATTTCAAAGGGAAAATAGCGTTTTTCTTCGTTCGCGGCTCTATTATAATTAAACCGCTCTCTCATTTATCTCATGTATATGAACCAAGAATTTTTTTGTACCCTTCTTTGTATACATTAGGGTGTCCAACGCTCGAAAACACCAAGTTCCTCAAAATCAATGCAGTTTTTCTCATTTTGCGCACAAAAGCGTCACAATCAACATATTTCAAAGGGAAAATTGCGTTTTTCTTCGTTCGCGGCTCTATTATAATTAAACCGCTCTCTCATTTATCTCACGTATATGAACCAAGAATTTTTATCTACCCTTCGTTGTATACATTAGGGTGTCCAACGCTCGAAAACACCAAGTTCCTCAAAATCAATGCAGTTTTTCTCATTTTGCGCACAAAAGCGTCACAATCAACATATTTCAAAGGGAAAATTGCGTTTTTCTTCGTTCGCGGCTCTATTATAATTAAACCGCTCTCTCATTTATCTCACGTATATGAACCAAGAATTTTCATGTACCCTTCGTTGTATACATTAGGGTGTCCAACGCTCGAAAACACCAAGATCCTCAAAATCAATGCAGTTTTTCTCATTTTGCGCAAAAAAGCGTCACAATCAACATATTTCATACGAAAAATTGCGTTTTTCTTCGTTCGCGAGGTGTAATCGTTTCAGCCGCTGAAAATGTCGATTTTGACGTTTTCGACACATGCAGTTTTTTTTATTTTGCGCAAAAAAACGTCACAATCAATGATATTCCAGCACAAACTCGGCACTCTCGAGGGTTCGCGAGGTTCTTTCAAGCCCCCGAAAGGTGGATTTTGACGTTTTCGAGGCAACGGTTGTGCAAAATTCTAAAAAGTACGACGAGAAAACGAAACTCTGTAGAGTACAGTAAAAGTAAAAATAAGAGAAACGACGTCTCGTCAAACGATTCGTGAAACTGTCTGCCGATATGCGTGAATATCGGGATGGCTTCGAAAAAAGATCAAAGTTTCCCCCAACTCCCGAGGATATTCGTCCTTGAAAAAAAGATCCTTGAGAAAAGACATCGCTGCGATGACCTTTTTGGTCCACCTCACGTGTACGTATATCCATATATCTCCATCGATGCTAATATGCATTTTATGTGTAAAAAAAAAAAAAAAAAAAAAGAAAAACCCAAGTTATCGATAAACAACACGCGCAAGATTCTCATCTCGATCTTCACGCGCATTTCGGTCGAACATTGATTCATTAATAATCCCGTCAACCTCCGCGACCTTTTCATCCGACTTGTGCAGTCTGGGGCTTTATTATTGTCGTCGTTATTATGATTATTCTGGAGAACCTTCGATCGCAAAATCAAAATGAAGAATGCGCGATACGTCGTGGCGGCGGCGGCGGCTCTCGTCCGATCCATTGTGCGTATTATAAACAAACGATATTCACGATTTCAGACAATCGATGCACATTTCAATATAATGCGCGCGCGTGACCGTCGATCGGCGTAACAGCGCCACCAGTGTCGTCCTCTTATTATCATACGCATGTGCGCGGATGCTGCTTTCGCTCTTATGCTTTCTCTTAGTCACCGTTCCGCATTTGGAGAGGCTGCTGGCGGAGAGCCAATTTTACGAAAGCTCATCGGGGTTGAAAGGGTCCTGAAAGGGCTGCCTCGTTCATTTCGATGTACATCGATATTTTTTCGAGCTTTTTTTTCTTTCTACCTTCCTTTTTTCTCCCCACTTTGCTAAGAATCGAAAATAGATGAGAAAAAATAAAAAAGCAAAGTTTCTCGAGTTGACGAATCCGTGTGTTACGTGCGAAATTTTTTTTGTTTGTTTTTTTTTTCGTTATAATTGGAATAAATCCCCATCTCTCTCCGATCCTTTGCCCGATTTATTCCGGATCTCGTCGAAACGTGATAACTCCGCAGTTTTCAGCGATGGAGCACACGTCGTGAATACGACTTTTTCGTCAGACGTTTTTCGTCAATTTTTCGAAATTTCGACACTCGCGAAAAGACGAAGGAAGATATGATGAAAATTCCGGAAACTTTGACGCGAAAATTCCGCTTTTCGTCCGAGACGAACGATGCAAACTTCAAGGTCGTATTCTTCATCGAATTTACGTTATACGCCGCTTTTTCCACGATACCGAGGTTGCAAACGACGCGATCGCGAAAATATACGCAAAAATGTCGTACTGATTCTTCATCGAAACGATCGAATCGTATTTAATTGCGTAACGATTCAGAGACAAAGAAAAAATAAAAGTTAAGGCCGCGCACGTATTTTCGCGAGGTCAAACGAAAGCGTTTATGACGCGGAGCATCCTAGCTCTTTTCGTGTCACACTTTTTTCTTTTCCCACATGCCATACACACCATGATTTCACAGAGGGCGTTTGAGGAAAGGAATAAAAAATACCCGCAGCAGCATCGTGTATGCCTTAGGGTGGTCTGATAAAAAAAAAATCGGTTTCGTCATTTTTTCAGCTTGCACCTCGCTGAGCGGGAAAATTAACCATCCATGACCCACCTCCGGGAAGAAGGTACACCGAAATCCTTGGTGGACGATATTTTTTAAGAGAATATCCAACATTTTTGGAGATGAAGAAAATTTGAATTTTTTTTTGAAACCACCCTAATGCGCACCACCCTGAGACTCTCTCGATTCTTCGCTCCGTCTATCCTTAATTGGTCTCTCCTCTTTAATTGATGAAATACCGTCCGCATCGCAAAATCCAACATTTTTGGAGATGAAGAAAATTTGAATTTTTTTTTTGAAACCACCCTAATGCGCACCACCCTAAGACTCTCTCGATTCTTCGCTCCGTCTATCCTTAATTGGTCTCTCCTCTTTAATTGATGAAATACCGTCCGCATCGCGGTGCTCTTCGCCACCATTTGTCATACAATCGTACACACGCACATTGCGCATCATGAGAATCAGCGGCATGAGAATATTTTTGACATTGCGGCACGTGCACACACGGACGAAATTGTTTACCGCACGGAGCGTCTCCAACAGCGAAAAGCTCCTTATTTCTACTCTCATACCAATAATAACAACGAAAAATAAATGTTGAATATATATATATAATGAATATTTCGAAAAAATTCTTTCACGAAGCTGTAAAAAATATTCCGCGTCCAGTTTTATTATTCCCAGAAGCTGGGAGTGTGGCGATATTAAAAAGTACATACACTTTTATTTATCCCCCGGTCGAAAGGCGAAAGTGAATTTTTTCCGCGACGCACGACGACAGGAAACCGAAATATCCTGTGTGGAGGAGCGAAAATAAACGCCGCACGCGCATTTTGATATCGTATCAATCTTGGGGAGAAAGTCAAATAATACATTTCCTCCTGCGCCGAACGGGGAGTCACTCTTTTTTTCAACGTCGAACTCGGCGACGAGAATTTTTTTTTTTTTTTTTTTTCGAATATCATTAATGAACACCCGGCATTGAGATAATGGTAAGCGTGCTGGACTGTCGGTAGAAAACAAGGGAGAATAAGAACTTGGTACATGCACCATGGGGGTCAGCACGCGACCAGCTGTCTCCCATTTTAAATACAATATATTACGTATACATATATATATGTAATGTAATATGCTATATAGAGACAAAAATGGATGCACCGGGTACGTGGAGAGCGGAGAATAAACGAGGCGGCATGTACCACAAAAAGAAAACCTAATTCGTGCGTGAAACAAAACAGGTCAACGTCCTCGCTGCTTCGTACTTTGTTCTTTTTTTCTGTCCCTTTCAATTTCGTTAATTAATCTCTTGGGCGAGCTGGACCGAGAATAACGTCGCTTCGACGACGTTAAAATCTGAAAAAAGAGTCCATCGCATGAAGCAATTCAAGAATGTCCATTCTCAATGCATCAAAGTAGCCGAGACAAATATTTCATCGAGCGAGAATGAATTTCATCCCGTTCCTCGGGCTTGATCAATTCATCTTGAATCGCGAATTAAAAACTGCTCGAATAATCATCAAAACTACTTTTCTCAATGATCCTCCGACGAATTAATTAATGTTCGAAATACTATAGTTATTGAATCGTTTTTGCCTCCTCGATCTCTCCGGTAAAATTACGATAATCAAAGATTCATTTATCCGAATTGCGAATTAGAGAGTGCTCAAATGATTATTAAGAGTATTTTTCTCAATGATCGTTCCGCAAACTGGTTTTCCAAATATATTTGCAAGTGAATTATTTTTGTCGTCTCCGTCTCGGTCTCGAGCGCAATATCGCGATAATTAAAGATTCATTTATGCCGCTGGATCGGCGCGCGATATACGTGTATTTTTTCATCTTTTCGAGAAACTTTATTGCGCTGCTCGCGGACTCGCTGGATTAAATTCGAATTACCCGCGGCGAGCTGCGGCCCTGGCTCACTGACCCTTTTAACTCTCTCGGAACCTTCGTCGATTCTCTCTCGCCTACTCCTCTCGTAATAACTCCACGTTGCTACCGCTGCTGCAGCGGCATATGCAAGTACACGGTGTGTGCGCGTACCGCACGCCTCTCCCTGCGATTATAATGCCACGAGACACGCACTGGGGGATTACGCGCGCACCCACACGCCACAATAGTACGTGTGCGATAACGCTCGTACGCGTAAGCCCCATTGTTCTCGGGGCGAGGATTTTCGCGCTCTCGAATGTGTTTATTCGTAAACTTAAAAATAAAAACACGTATACGACGCTTCCACCGCTTGTCTTCTCAAAAAAAAAAAAAAATCCGTACAATTGCAAAAACATTTTTCGACTAAACTTTGTCTATTAATGATAATACGAAATGCTTTGTTATCGTCGGTGAGATAATCGGCCAAATAAATTCAACTCGTCCTACAACATTTCGGTATCGAAATTCGATACCACAGAATTTACGAATTCTATAAAAGGAATTTGTCTAAAGAATTTTTTGTTATTTACTACTACCAATAATAATAATATGTTTATCACAATTATGATTATCGGTAGAGAAAATTTGAAGCATGAAATTTGATCGAAGAGTCGTCGGAGAAATGTTTTTGCGTTCGTGTAATTTTCAAAATGTACAGTTTTTTTGGTGATATAAATTCAAATAAATTCAACTCGTCCTACAACATTTCGGTATCGAAATTCGATACCACAGAATTTACGAATTCTATGAAAGAAATTTGTATAAAGAATTTTTTGTTATTTACCAATAATAATAATAATAATATATTTATCACAATTATGATTATCGGTAGAGAAAATTTGAAGCTTGAAATTTGATCGAAGAGTCGCCGGGGAAATGTTTTTGCGTTCATTTAATTTTTTAAATGTATAGTTTTTTTGGTGATATAAATTCATGACATAAACTTGAATATCGTTATATCAGAAATAACTTGAATTTATGCCGTTTTTTTGTCTGTTCTAAATAACGAATTACAATAATAATAATAATAATAACAGTGACATCCTCAAAGTTTTTTTTTAGCTTTACATGGCGGTCCAACAGCCTCCCATGCTGTGCCCCCCATCCTCTTCACATGTACATGCAAATTATTTCAATGTATTTGGATAGAGCGCACACAACTATTCCATGGGGGAGTTGGCTCTCGTTCGTTCGATTATACCACGCGGGTATTGATTTTCTCAAGCGTGTAGCAGCCCCTCTGCATCCCCTTGTACTTCATTTTTTTTCCTCCTCTCGCTCTCGCTCTCCGTCTCTTTCGCTTTGCTCGTATGCTACAGACTGCTGGTCACCCACAAACTCAATTTCCACACTCAAACACGGGCGCAAAGTACGTTGCTCATTTTTCGCCCGATAAATCACATGGCCATGAATTTTTCAGCCCGAGCGATCATGGCAGGAAAAATCCGTTCACCATGGACCGATAATTCTCATCAGAGCGATGAAAAAATAGTTTTTGGATTTTTTTCCTCGAATTTTCCAAAATTTCGTCCGAGCAATCGAGAAAAAAATCGGAGACGCTCGGCTTTCGAAGTTTTTTCTTTCGAATTTCGACGTTTTTATGTTGCCTGAAGTCGAGCGTACCGCGGACTTTTCACGCGCCTGACTTTTTGCTTATTTTTTCAAATTTTTGGACGAGATGGCGACAGCACGCGAGGTTCGCATTGACTCTCGGTTTCTTTGGGTTTGCGGCATGCTAAACGTCCTTGAATGACAGCGGAGAAGGAGAGAGGACGAAAAAACAAACATCACAATTGGAGACGAAAAAAACCGTGTGTCGTTTTGTCCTTGCAGAGTGAATTTACGATCCTCGGTTAAAAGTCAAGGCTCTCGAATCTCCTATTCGCGATTGTAAAGGCGATTCCGATGCGATCGGCCAATAATACCATATGACAGAAAAAAATTAGTTTAATGAACGGCGGATTTTTCCAAAATCCTGAAAAACTCACGAGAAATTATGAATTTTTTTTTTTCGTTCAATTTACAGAATCTCAAAAGCCTGGATTTTAAGGGGGAAGGAATTAAGCTACCGACATTTAATTTTCACCTTTTTTGCGAGTCTGCTCCAGGGCTATCTGATAAAACTTCAAGAAAGTGGTAAAAAATGACGAAAAATATTTTTTTTCGAAAATTCCATGCTCTCACCAGTCGATTTAATCGCAAATATTCCGTCGATTATAAAACTCGTCGAGTTTTTCGCAAAAACTCGGAATTTCAGCAAGAAAACGCAACAACACAATTGTTATTGAAAACAAAATAGTTTTTTGGGGTTTTCTGAGTGAGATACCGAGTTTTCGGAAAAATATCGGCCCCAGGGTCATTGGAGAAGAAGATAAAAGGAGAAGAAGGTGAAAGGAGATTTCCAAGATCATTCTCCATCAATTTCGACTCTGAGGAACGCTCCGAGTATTTTATTTTATTATTGATTCGCGCAATATACATTCCCATTCGATATTTTATAGGAGCGTTTTTCTTACAAAAAGCTTTTCAGAATTGATCGACGCGGCGATGAGAGAATCAAAGTCGCGAGTGTCCTGGAAAAATGCGGATTGCCGCGCAGTCTCGAGAATTGCGAATTTTTGGCACGAGAACAATGTAGGTCGATGCGCGTTATGCGAAGGAGCGTGCATCGGGCCAGCATCTCTCCGAGAATCGATCTCTGCTGGTAACGTTGCCAAATAGATCGCGTTCCACGAAGCGCGATTCGAGTGTCCGTGGAATTGTTTTTTTCATTCACGTGGCGACGTGAAAAAAAGCATCGTCGACTCATCGATCGTTCGATCGAATCGCCACTCGATTTTTATCGTAATAATAATCGCGGATCGCATCTGGCGGCCAGGGAAAACTGATTTTTTTCGTTTTTCACAAGCGCTAATAATAAATCTCGAACGAAAGAATGCTACATCGAATACAAACTGCCCTATCGATCTGTAATTAAAAAAACATTACGAGAACGTCGCGTCAAAGACGTCAAGAGCTGCACGCGCTCGTCTTCGTGTAATTTACCGCTCGCGCCATCAAAAACTTTCTTTCTATTAAACTCTCGTGCTAACGAGCGCGTAACGAGCGGATCGGCGGTCTAATTGATCCTGAGCTAATGGCAATCGCCGTCGGAATAAATCGTGAAGAAAAATGATGGTAAATTCATAACAAATGAAAATTCCTATCGGACGTCGATCTACACGCGTAATTAATGACAATTCAAAGGTGGAAAACTGTCGATATAGAAGGGATTTATTTTATCTCCCCGAGAGCTGGATTTTGTGGTACATTCCGGAAGGAAAGATTGCAAACTCGTCAGCCTTAAACTAAACGTCCAACACGCGTCCAGCTTTTTTTAATTTCCGGCAATAACCAATTATTGCAGCAAACTACATGAATTTTGACATTTTAACGATAAAAATAGTAACGATTCAAATTCTGTGATTAAAAAAAATTAGCTTTGTTTCAAAGCTGGCCTTGATTCTTACGGGCGACAATTATCACAAATTATTATTACGAAACGAAAGTTTCACGTCCATTTTGGCAATTGCAGCAACGAAAAGTGTCAACATGAAGGACGATCCTTCCATCGCTGTCAATTTTCAAAAGCCATCGATTGTTATTATTGTACGAAATTCAATGTGCATAAAATTTGGACGATCGGCGCCGAAGAGAGATGGCAAATTCGCGACAAAGTTTCGGGATGTGAAATTCATTGTGTCCGAAACGAGAGGAGAAACAGGTCCGCGTATGCGATATTACGGTTATTATTATTCCGCCTCCGGATGATGTTTCGCCCGACGAGTTTCTCTCGGAGTACTCCCCGTGGGCGGATTGTCCGCCCACGCGGCCGCCGCACTGCACACACGCGTCACTGCGTTATTTGACGTCACAACCGTGACGCCAATTTACGCCGACTCGTGTCTCTCACAAATTGAGATTAATCGTCGGGTGTAAACGCGCGCCGGATAAGGCAGGAATCTCCCTGATCGTCCGTGAGACGTATTCTCATTTTTGACATTTATTTTTTTTGTCGATTCTTATTTACTTCGTCGAAACCGCGAAATTTGGCGTACGAGAAAAAACCATCGCATACCCGATTTGCGACGAGGATGGAATAAAAATTTGTCAAAGAACGATTTTGTCATCGTCGCAACCCGATTCGATGTTTTTTCATCGATATTCAACGATCCGGCAAATATTTGCCAAGAATTTTTCGACGATTGCGTGGCACTCGTGAGCGAAGACGAAAGAAGCTGCGAAAATTCAGGAGAACGGAGAGTACGAAAATCGTGAAAATTCGAATTTTCGTCGAGGCCGAACGACGCGAACTTCGCGGACTTTTTCGCGAGGAAAACGGACTTTCGCGGTCGCCCACGCGTTCCCATTCCGCCGGTCGACGAATGTATCGATAAATATCGCGGTGAACGTGCGTCCTCGAATTTCGTACTGTTGTTTTGTGCGTGCTGTTGCATCGTTTTGTTTTGTTTTCTCCTCAGATTTTCAAAATCTGCACGGAGACTACATTTGTTGCGCGTTAATCGCGAAATCGTGGCGCTGCGATCGCTCGATGATTGAATTTTCGAAAATGGGGAAAACGACGGACGAAAGGGGACGAGAAAGGCTTTATCATCGATCAAAGAGGAGTCTGCTTCCTCTGTAATTACCGAAACGTTTTCAGAGAGAGAGAGTCTTATTTCTGCTGTTTTTTTTTCTTCAAATCCTTCCTCGCTGTACGTCTTTATCGTCATTAGCATAGGAATTTTCTCTCGAGCTTAAAGACGCTCGCGAGACTGGTTTGTTCGCTCTTGCATCTCCGATAATTATTCCCAACGTCGCGATTGGCCATGGCGTCTCTCGCGCCGCGCGTCCGCGTGTATAAATTACGCGTTGTTTTTTTTCTGCGCTCTACGATGCTGCAACTATTTTTGATATACGCGAGGATTTTTCATCGAACGAAATTATGCAATAACATACAATATCGCAGGGTATTTGCATACATTAGGGTGGTTCCGGGAAAAAAAACGAAACATTCAAAAATTTTTCCTCGTTCGAGAGAATTTTTCATTTTTCCTTGAAAAAGGATACTCTGAAAGGAGGTCATCGTCGGAGGTCAATTTTTGCCGTTTGATTGACGTGAGAAAAATGCCTCGTGGGATAAATCTTCGAGTTTTTCTGTATCTTAAAATTGTTCGTATTTTTTTCCAACGACACTGTCGCTGTTGAATATCCGAAATTGGCCAAAAAAAAGGGCTCCAAAGAAAATTCTCATTCAAATTGGTCCTTGGATCAAACGTAATTCCCGAATAATAATAATAATAATAACGATTCGCATACAGAAAAACACGAAAGTATCCCACGAGGTATTTTTCCCACGTTAATCCCACAAATTTGAATTTCCAGCGAAATTCGGTCAGCGACGGTTTTTCAAAGTCAAAAACGACGATTTTTTGTGACCGAAAGTTCGATTTGAAAAAAATGAAAAGTTCGATTTTTTTTTTGAAACCACCCTAATGGAAACGCACGGTGTACCATGGAAATTCACATGGATTCTTTATCATTTATAATTTCAGCTTGTTTTCATGTTTATTTATGTTTTCTTACTATTTATAAATTGTTTACGAAAGTCTGTACAAAAATGCAAATTTCATGAGAATCCACTGATTTGTATATATAAATAAGCAGGGAGCTTATATAATCTTAATACGTATGTATTTATGTATATGAATATAAAACAGGTATTTACCTCACGAATAAGAGGCATTAGAGCGCGTGAATGCATCTCGGTAGAGTCTTTTATCGAAACGGCAAAGATAATTAGGTGTACGCGAGCGCGTGAATTTTTCGCACGCGAGGAAAGGTGCACGTGAGTCACGGGGAACGGCCCTCTTTCCCGTTCCGCTCTTCTCAATCTGGATACACATATACACACCGGAGAATCATGACGTAGCGCGTCGCTACACGTACGCGCGTCTCTCTTGTGGTCCCTTCGAGACTCTACATATTACGTATACACTCGCGGACGGACTCTGCGGTGGGAGAAATTCAGATAGAACGAGAAAGAGAGAAACGAGTACGGGAAAAACCCACGCGAGCCTCTCACGCTGTTGTAGCGAAGGTCGATATATGCAGGATTTTGATAAACGCTGAAAAGTCACGACGATTTTGTCGAATTTTTCCTTCGAAAAGTTCCTCGATTCATTTCAGAGTGTGTGAAAAAAAAGATCGTTGATAACTTGGGTACGAGATTTTTTAGCTCACCGCACAGTGTGCTAGAAAATTGGCAGTCTTTTTTTTTGTCGTCTCTGCGATCAAAGGCGATGTGTTTGTATTTTTGTAAAGACGCTCTCTCGTTCGACCGCTGCGCGATTCTCGCGCGGTGTTCGCGCGACAAAGTTGCACCCGTCGTTTACACGCGCACGTGTTTTCCTCGCAGTTGGGTGGCGAACTCGACGATCGCGCGTGACTCATCGTGTTTTCGAACGGAGAGAAGTTTGCAAATCCGGAAACACGCGTCTATTTTACGCGCCCTTGCAGCGTTCTATCGCGACACTCTTGAATACAAAAGAATCATCAATTCTCGACGAAAACAAACATCGCAATTTTTCTCAAGCTCTGTTTTCGTAATCTCTCGTGAATCAATTTTTTTTTTACGAATCAACAGTTTCTTCGTATTTCAAATTTTGTGCCAAAATCGTACTGTTCGTATCGATAACTCTACGCAACTGCCAATGATATTCTCTCAATTACGAGCGAGCTAATTAAAAGTCTAAAAAAAATAAAGACCTCTCTGCCGAAGCCTTGAAATTTCAGACCTCGGCCAGAGTTAAAAAAATTGGTCAAAATTCACCCTACAATACGTCCGTCGCCAATGATTAAAAATACGAATATTCAGAGAGCTTCAGGCTCGTCTTTTCCCGATACGTCCGTAAGAGTTGCGCAATAATTTCCTCGTGTGCGTTGAATTAAATAAAAAAATTGCAAAGGGGGGGGGGGGGCTTTAAGACTCGATAACATTTTTCCCACGATAAATCCGGCGAGTATAACTTCCTCCTACATCGAGATCGTAATGTATGAGGAAATGAAAAAAAAAGGAATCGAGTGACGATTACACGCGACTGCGTAATGGAAATTCGTCGAACGCCGTGGATCGGAGAGCGCGGTAGTTTGATTAATCAAATCGCGATATGAAAAAGAGTCGTAGAGAGAGGGGGGAGGAGGAGGAGGAGGAGAGAGAGAGAGAGGCTGAAAGCCGGTGGTGGTTGCACGACCTCGGATTCCTGACGTGACTCATCCTCGCGGCGCAACGCGGACAAAATAGACCCACATTGTGTACAGTTTGCGATGAGTCTCTTCGTACGCGAGCCCGTTCTTCCTCACTGGAGAGGAGGGGCGAGGAGAGGCAAGGGGCCTAAACATCGTAAAGCGTTTTCTGAATGAAATGATTCCTCGAAATTTGTACGCGTACATGGTCAATTGTATACTACAACGCTGTGCTACTATAGCACGGAAGAAATAACGTATAGGTGAGCGCAAAGTTTCACCGCGAAAATTCGTCGCATTTCGCCACGCATTGCCATTTTTTCGAGCATAATCATCGCGATTCTCCGCGCAACGCGAAAAAAAATACGCGAAGAGACAAAAAGCGCCCTGATGTCAATGCAATTTTAACGGAATTCGTGAAAAAATTCGTTAACGCTGTTTTTCCCTTTTTTTTTTTTGTTAATGTCGCCGAACGAGCGAAGGAAAAAAAGAGGAACTTTCGGCGATTGCCGGCACCGAGCGAATCAAGTACTTCGCGCGCTTCGCGGGTAATGCAAATGCGAGAGAGAGGATCGCCGCGGTCGTGTGTAGCGTCGCTACGCCGCGAGTGCAACAGGTGTGAAAACAGGTGGGGAAAAACAGTGGCGGGGGATGCCACGGCACGATGACTCATGGGGGTTGCTCCGAGAATGTTGATCGCTCTCGTGAATTCGCCCGCGGCCCTCCTGTGGACGTTCTACATATCGTAATAGAAAATCACCTCTTCCATCTCGACTCGACCAACGTCTCCACCTCGTTTTTTCTTCCCTTTTTTTTTTCTCCTCCTCAATCGGGTATTCTTCGCGATACTTTCGCCTCTCCTCGTCGATATTAGAATTCTCCTCGTTATTGTTGTTATTATTACTACCTGTTCGTGCCAAGGCGGGTGACTCACGCGATACGACTCGCACACGCGTTCTCGCTCGAGAAAACTCGAACGAGATCGTTTCTCGAAAAGCACATGTGGACGAGCAGAGAGAGGGGTAGGCGGGGGGGATTTAAACGTTAATTTTGAAAATTAATCGTCATACATCGTCGGAAATTGTCGAATATCGACACATTTTTGCGAAGCTCGAATCCTCGTCGACTGACGATATATGTTTCGAACAACCGTTAAACGTAACGGTGCGGGTCGTTCGTGACCTTCGCGAGTTTTGGGATTTTTAAATTTTCGAAAAAATTTGAAAAAATTCTCGGGCTTTCTTTGAACTCTCGAGAAGAAGATCAGGATTTGGCTTACGCGAGAGAACAATTGTTTTTTTATGACAATTTCCGGCGAAATGTACCGACGTGCGAAAAATTACGTGCGAGGTCGTTTTTTTTTTCCGCGACCGTGTTTGATTTTGGACACGAATGACCCATAGTCGGAACGGCAGGATCGAGAAAAGAGAAGGCGTGACAATTTCGGATGAGAAATTTTCGTTCGATTCACTGTTTTCTATCTCGACGTAATTCATGGGATGGGAATAAATTTGGAAAATTCATAATAGCTCGAGAAGGATTAAGCTTAAATTTCGTGTAATTACCCTGCGGGATACGGAATATTCTCGTTTTCGTGGCGTTACGAAATGGATAATGAGCCGAAATTATACGATCTCGGTGAGCTCTGATACGGTCTCTGTTGTTCGATACGTTCGTCACGTGTTTATACGTGCGTGTAACGGGTGATGTTCGTGCGTGTGTTTATGTAACAGGTATAAAAAAATTCTCTGGCACACAAAGGTATAAATGGCGTGAACCTTCGACCGTGAATCCACGCGGAGGTTCGGGTTTCACGTGACGAATGATTTCCGACATTGACGGATCTCGAGGAATGCCGAGACGCTTTGAATCTCGTTCTTACACGCGTATTATAGGTGCATTCTCGATCAGAGGAGCGAAGATCGAATTACCGCAGGCCCAAAATGACTCGCGCGATCCATTCGATCGTCACGATGAATAAATCGACGATTTCACAGGTGATTTCCATGCACTCACGAATGATCATCGGAAAGACGAATTTCACGTTACGGAATTTTATGTACTCTTTTTTTTTCCTCGGAGAATCATCCGCATATACATATTTATATTACAATAATAATAACGCGCCTTTTCACAGCCCGACCCGAATTTTTATTTCGGCATTCGTCGCTCCCGAGGGCGTAAATATTTTACAATATTACGCGTGAGATTTTTGTACTCTAACCGCGTAAATATCATATCAAGCTAATTGTGTTTTTTTTCGAAATACAGAAATCACCGAGGTCTCGAAGGATTCGAAGGGTTCTGAGGATTTTCATCACACAACAACTAAATACCGAATTGTAAAATGATTATACAATCCTACTTTTCAAAAAAAAAAAAACTCGCCTGGCAAATTTCGAAAAAACCATCACTGAAATAGAAATATGCATCTAAAATTGCTTTTTTTTCGAGCCAATGGACGTCTTAAAATTCTGCATGAATATATTTGCATGCTTTGAATGTACATTTGTATTCCCATCGGATAAGGATGCACTCTGAGATCAGTTTGGAGGATTTTTATTATAATAAAAATTGAATATTGATTTGGACGAGAGTGGGCGCGAAAAGGGGCAATAATCAATGATCTCGCGAATGTCCTCTCCTTCGAGATGACTCATCATTGGGATGCAGGTAAAAAAAAGAATCGCTCGGAGAGATCCGGATCGCGCAGAGCGAATTCCGAGGAAAAATTTTTCCGGAAGTAACACGATCGATGTGTGCGTGTGTTACGCGTGTGGGACGACCGTTTAGCGCGAGATTGTTAAAGATACAACGTACACACAGATATGGTACACGATCGAAGCGTTTCCTCGAACGAGGATCCCGGATTCTGCCTCGTAACTTTTAACCGGGCTGACTCATGATCATCGCCCCTCTCGATCGCCTCCTCTCGTTCGCTTCTTTCCATCGCGCGCTCTGTACCACATAAAACCTACGATCTTGAAGTTTGCAACGAATTTCCTCCGATCTTTCACATTTTTCACATCGAAATTTCCCGAATTTTCACGCCACATTTTCTTTCTCGTCACGACGAGTGTCGCAATTTTTGAAAAATTGAACGAAGAGTATTCGGCGATTCGCGGAATATTGACGATAAAAATTAAGTTTATCGTACATTCGTTTGGATTCCAACGAGGCAAACTTCAAAAATCGTTGAAACGTTAAGGAGAGTGTTTAACGATATTTGCCAGCGTGAAAACTCGGGGACAGGTGTTTACCGAACGTTTCATCTTTTTCCCCTTTCTCATCTTTCTTTTTCTCCTCTCTGAATCTCGTAAATATGCGCAGCATCCATCGAGCTCATTGTTACCCGCGGAGTGTAGGCTGAAAAATGCTCTCGCATTATTTTTGTGATTTATAGGGACTTGCAGAGCGAATGAGGGAGCGGAGAAGAAAAGATTTTTTCCCAATACGGTTTTCCCGCTGAATTTTTACGGAAGCTGAATTAAAAATAAATGTTCATATCGAGTTTTCGATTTTATCTTCTCGCTTCGGGGGTGAAAAATTCTCAAACTGTTTTATATCATTTAGGCGCCAAAGTACGAGATGAAAAGCGCGATTTTCGTACGATCTTGCTGGGGAATGTTTTTTTACCGCTAATTTTTGAATGAAAAAAAATGGTAACGTCGTTTGGAATTTCGAGACCTTGATTTTGATTTTTTCTGCCATTCTCGCCGAGAAATATTTGGCTCTGTCGTACAAGCTGATATTTATCGACAATTTGGCGAAGAGGATGGTGAAAATATGGGGTTTGGACGAGAGTCAGAGCCCTCTTTTGGGAGGGTGAAAAAAAAGTGTTACGCCTCGATCTTTCGGGGGTCAAAGATCTCTTTCGACACGTGTAAACGTTCCTGGATGCTTCACGGCTGTGCCGGAGACCGCAGAGTCCTTTTTACGGATATAGGGCGTGTAATTCTAAACGGGGAGAAGAAAGATGAATAATAACGCGAGCCGAGGAATTTTACGAGGTCTGCGCGGGTTTCAATGCATTCTTTCCTGCGAAGCGTGAATACGAAAAAGAAAGAAGAGGTTCTCGGGAATAATAATCCTCCCTGCAACTGGACGATTTTTTTTCTCGACCTTTATTTCGAACAAAAGGATCACACCTAAAGTCCTCGAGAGGACAAACCATCCTTCCGAGTGTTTACTCAACTGGCCGCACTATCGATTATTTATCAGGCAAAGATCCTTCACCCTCCAACTTTTTTTCTTTCTTTCTTCCTTTATTTTTTTTTTTCAATATATAAATTATAACGTCATCCCGGATGGACTCGAAACCCTCCCGTGTTATTTTCTGTAATTTTTTTCGTTCTCACGTGTGTGTGTTTTTCTTGAAAATTCTACCTTTGGAACATTCTTAATGGAGAATCGAAAAGTTGAATAAATCACCAAAGGAAAATTTCGAGCAAATCAGGCGGAAAATGAGAAATTTGGAGATGGAAAAAAAAAGAGAAAAACGCAATCTTTCTTGCAGGACAAAAACAGCTGATTGTACACGAAATTCGAGCCGACAGAGCGAATTAAATTTCGCTGGGCGCGAGTATCGTAAATTCATTTTTAATCGCGCTTGTATTTTTGAGGAAGAAAAGAATAGCAGAGTACTCGTAAACTTGGTGAATATTCAACGAGAAAATACATCGCTCGGAAAATCGTGGAGCTCTGCCAGGCCACGATAATTAATTGCCTCGGTTTTACACACCGCGCGATTTTTTACACGGAAATCGGAGGAAAAATTCATTGAATCGAAAATTCGCAACTTCCTGCCGAATCGTACAGGAAAAAAATCCAATTTTGAGGGAAACGATAAAAAAAGAGAAGGATGAAAGAAAAATTCTCGCATGGGTGAAAAAAAATGGAAAAAAAAATGGCGAAATTTCCGTGCGACCGAAACCCCTTGAGAACCGAGTCCCCGGATGATGTACGCGGTGTTTGGGGGAAATACGGACAAAGGGGCGATATTAAAATTACACGTGCAAAAGGCTATAAATTATCAGAACTCTCGTAAAAAGTACTTTTTTCTCGTCTTTTTCTCTCTCGTTCGGAGACGGCTGATTTCGTCGTGTTTTGCTCTTCGCTCGAAGATATTGTGTTACGGCGATCCATACGTTTGCCAAACTTTTCGGTGGAGGACTTCCGAGAAACGAGCCCGCGGCCCCGCCAAATCTTAACAATTTATTCCTGGTCGATTAGTACGGAAAGTGTGTGTGAGAGAGAGAGAGAGAGAGAGAGAGAGAGAGGGAGAGAGAGAGAACGAAAAAGTTTCACACACATAACTCTGCACAGGTATATTAAAATCCGATATACCGGGTGGCGCGGAGAAAACCGAAAAAAAGCCTTCATTTTCCGATTTCTCGCGTGTTTATTTTTTTTTTTTATCAAAAATCATAACCAAACATTTTTTTCATCGTTTCGAGACTCTTCGATACGGTTGTTGTCGAAAATCCGGGACGTTGTCGAATTTTTCACAATTTCTTAGCCGAAATTCGAAAATTTTCGAAAAAAAACCCTCGTTTTCGAAAATATCTCGGATTTGGTCGTTTTTTTCACGGGACACCCGGTATACGTGTATATACATCGCGCGTCGAATCGTCTGCTTGTCGGGCGCACACCGTCGCAATCGTAACACCGAAGATTACTCGGACAAACTCGAAAGAGATCGCCGAGTACTTCGGTCGTCCGCCCGATCCGCGGCAAACGAGAAAGAAAGAGAGAGAGAGAGAGGGATATACGAATTGGTTCGATTTTATCGCGAAAAGGAGGAAAAAAAAAAGACATATCTCGGAATTCGAAGATTTCTGCTCGACGGAGCAGGAGCGACAGGGGACAATTCGATCGATCAATTTGCGTCTCATTTTTTCATTCCGATCGAAGTAAAAAAAAATTCCATGCTCGAGCGCATCTACGAAGGGAACGAAAATCGAAGAAAAAAAAAGAAAGAACGAGACGATTCCTCGACTTCCTCGTTTTCACTATCGAATCTCGTAAATCGTTCCTTGACTTGACCTTGAATCGACAACTGTACATTTTTTTTTCGAGTGTTTTTTTCGACACGCTTCGATCCGATATGATTCGTCGATGCAATCGATAATTCGTTAAAAATGATATCGCAACGACGACGCTTGTAACGAGATTTAAAAAAAAACGAAAAAACAAGCAGTCGTATAGAAATGGAAAATTGTAAATGACGCATTGTTCGATTGAGAAAAGAAAACGGGGAAAAAAAAACAACACGACGCTCAACATGATTTGTATACAAAACGCGTGTCTGGCTTCGTGTGGAATTCGATTTTCGCGCGGTCGACCCGGATGTTGGCCAAAGTCACGCTACTCTCGTTCGTAATACACGCGAACGTAAAAAAACGTACACACGTAATATATATGCGTAGACAATAATGCTCTCTGCGGATATCGGTGAAAAGAAACGTGTTTCGCGTCGCAAGTACCGCCGCTCGGAGCTTCGAGTATTTATTAGAAAATTAAAGTGCCATAAAAGCGCATACGTGAGGCGAGCGAGAGGGGCGTAAGAAAAATGTTGGACTTGGACCCAAAGGAGATAAACATCGCGTGAAGGAGGCGCAAAAAGTATAGCGAGGACTATCCGCGAATGAGAGACCATTGAGGCTGGGGAAAAAAGCAATGATTTCGAATTTTTTTGAACTTTGATTATATTTTCTTTTGTTTCAAAATTGTGGTTAAATTGTTGGATATTCAAAACACACCGAGGGTGATATTCAATATCATATTAATTACAGTGTTTAGACACATATTATAAAGCCTCTCTGAAAAAATCTCCGAGTGTTGCAAAATTATCGCGAAAGATGTTTACCTGTGCGATTGTCTTTTTTCAGATTTTGTCGCAAAAGTACTTGTAAATTGAGTGCTGAAATTTATTTTCGACCACCCTAATGTATCGATGTACATGCATACATTCAAATGAACGATAAACGATCGGTTATAAAGATCGAGGGCCTTGCGTTGCGAAACTCGCGAAGGCAAAAGAAATTGGCATTGTATTTTAAACTGGAATGATTTTGCATTTTTTTTTCGCAACACCCGTAACATGCCGTATTAAAACGCCGCGCAAAAATGAAAATAATACGAGTGTATTTGTGTCAGTCGTGGATATAAAAAAAAACCTCGATATTAGAGGCATACGGAGAGAGGAAAAAAGAGGCATTTTCGCCAAAGCGCACGCAGAGGCACGTGTGCACACGATAAATAATACGTACGTGCCTCTGGAGAGATAAGAGCGAGAGGAGGAGCGCCGCAGATGTCGGAGGAGGGAGAATTTGCCACGGTGAATTCGCGGCCTGATGATCGGATGAAAATCGATTGAAATTAAAGCTCGATGGAAAATCGCCGTTGAAAAATTGACGAAAAATCAAACGAGGAGGATCGGGTCAGGAGAGATCGTAGTGGATCATCCGAGATCCGGTTTTCGGTGCAGACTCGTGATATAACGAGCAACAGACGTGGAGAAAGCACGTACGGGCTCGAAAACGCAAGCGAACGCCATCTCTCGGCGGTGGAAATCGCCTATGAAGACAAAATCGCGTCTCCGCGTGGATAAAGTATTTTTTTTTTCAATTATAGAGTTTATTCAGAGAACAATCGCGAAGGAAACATCCTACGAGTGTTTATCGACCCGCCGAGCCGAGAGCAAAGGGTGGCGCTGCGATCTTGTTCTTTTTTTCATGCCAGTAGGTAATAAAGCGAAATACTCTGCTCTACCGATGCGCGCGCGGGCGGTAATTACACGCGCCTGATCGCGCCTTTACTCTCTGCTGATAAATTGTCGGTATTGCGGTTTTATAATGTTGCAACTCTATACGGATTGTGAATAATAAATGGTGCTTCTATCGTAAAATCGATCGAAGCGCATAGAGCAAAGGCAAATAACATTTTTAAATCGTCGATGATCGATTGAATCGATGGGTATCGTATTTTCTTTTTTGGGTGTTAAAAAAAAGGCATACTTTCGGGTTATATGAAAAACCTCGAGTGCCCGGAAGTGGAATCGCCTCTCACAGCGACAACATCCGGAGTTCTCGAACTGTTCTTTCCTGTTCAGACGCAACTTCCCATACGTTTGACGCGTACGCGAAGGTGAGCGCACCTCGGCGGTTGAACGTTGAAAACGTGATGGACGGTTATAGATTGGTCCGATATACACACAGGACATATGCGTGTACTCGCACGAGGGCGCAAATCGTTATGTAAATCGCATACGTGCGAGTCCCGCTAACCGCCGTGGCTATTCGAGTTTTATCTGTGTCGAATAGCTGTAACATTTACTCTTCTGTACACAGCGTATAGCACCTACATACAGGGTGTCCGCAAAACTCGACGTCAATAATTTGAAGCTAGGTTCAGGATGAAATTCCGAGTCGAAATGTATCTTGGTATTTTTTTCGCACGATCAAAATCCAATGAGTTATCGATTGTCAAAGTTTGAGCCAATCGGCCGCGCGCTCTCCCCGCTCCAACGGACGCCACGCGCGTCCTATTGGTCCGACTATATCGATTCGTAACTCAGGGGGGAATCGTCGGATCGAAAAGTGCTCAAGGACTTTTCGGCTTGGAATTTCATCCCCGATGCAGCATCAAATTGCCGGCATTGAGTCTTGGGACACTCTGTATACGTACAAATTATTACATAGTCGCAATTCGATTGGGAGAAACGCGCGCAGTTGGGTAAAAGAATACCGCTGCGGGAGAAAAAACTTGGGCCACACTTTTGTAGCGAGAGAGGTGTGAGAACGCGGAAGATGAAGAGCGTACACTTGATCGAGAAATCGAGAAAAACGAGGCTCGCGCGGTAACACCTTAAAAAACGTCGGTTTCAAGATGTATGCAAAAAAAACGCAAATTCGTGCAGAATTGTTAATTAACTTGACACCAAGGCGAAGCTGTAAAATCGGTATTTAGAGCTTATTTTCATGCAAGTGCGGGCAGTGAGGGTCACTCTATTAACCGGTTAACTACTCAGATAGCGGAGGAAACGCGGCCATCAAAATGATCGATAATAATGATTATTTTTATGAGTATACATGACATATTTTTATACGCATTTCATCGTATTGTTATTTCGTCAAATATCTACAGTAAAACTAGTACAGTTTTATCAAAGATGCATCGTGGGCTAAAACAATAATGTGGGATTTTTGTTAAACGTGACTTTGAAGTTTGCATGAATTTTTCTAAAATTACGACACTCGTGAAAATTCACATTTTCGTTGGAATCGAGCGCGCATCACATTCTCGTACACGGACGTTTAATGACGATGTGTACTTTGAAAGAAATGGACTCGCAGAATCGACCGTAATTACGTGCGACGAGCGCTCAACCGAATTATCCCGGTTTCCTCGTCGAGGCGAATCCCATTCGCGAGACTCGGGCTAGTTCAGTGTTTTAGGAAAGTAATATATAAAAACCTAGAAACTTACTTAGCTACCGGCCAAATAGAAGCAGGTCGTACGTCATAGAACAATGATCCGCCGCGCGGTCAACAATCCGTGCAGTTTGTCTTTGAGATACGACGTTGAGCGAGATTAGGGTGGTTAAAAAAAATATAGACATCGTTTCCACCCCTGAAAAATGTTTCGTTTTTTTTCGTCTAAAAGATCCCGCGGAAAATACTTCTTTCCGCGTTTCAACGTTTTTGTTTAATCTTTTTTTTTTACGCTATCGCCATTTCCGTTATTTCCAACAATTTCCTTCTCGCCCGTTGATCCTCGCTATTTTATCCGGCTATTTTCTCTCGCTGTATGTGCAAAATCACGATTCTGTTGTTTCCAGCGACGATATTTCCTTCTCCGTTCCTCAACGAGCGCGTTCTCGCGCGTACTAATTATCCATGATGTTTCCTCGCGTTGTAAAAAATCGCTAATATTTTCTCGCGTCAATGCGGATCGAATGGTGTGCATATTCGCCTCGGGGGCGCTCGACGATGCGCTTGTTTTGCAATTTCACGTTGCACGGCGAGTCGCGAACGGAGAAACGCCCGTGTACATCGCGGGATGTATACCGTTACGCGCCATTTCGATCGGAGGCTGCAAAACGCATCGGCAAATTCGTACTCGGCCGGTGTGCGCGAGGCGCGCATGAAAAAAATCGTTGCATATCTCGCGAGATGAACGCCGTAGGGTCTCGCGGCTAAGGTCGATGCGCCGGGATATTTCTAACCCCCTGTGCGAGTAGAACGGCAAACATGTACTTTCGCGAGTGCATATACCCGTTGATACGTCAAGGAGGATGGAATCCCGTGGAATTTATGGACGACGTATATAACGGCAGAGTGCACACGCGGATGTGTAAATCCTGCCGATGGTCCAGAGGGCAAAGTCGAGAGAAAACGCGTTTTTCTTTTGCCGAAAAATTCGCGACGATTTTCATCCTCGACACACGACATTGTCAAGGTCACGAGGTTTCCCGTCCCTCAAACACGACGATCGTGCAAATTTTCAAGGTCAAATCTGCCGATTTCGCCGGAATCATCGCTGCCCGATTCCCGAGGCCGCGCGTCAACCTACCAAGGTCACGGATCCTCCGTTCAAGGTCATCAAAACACTCGGTGCGTCTCAAAATCACCGAGATGATTTTCGATCGAGATTCCCTCGAGGTCCCGGAGAAGCTCGCGTGTCGAGGCTGGCGAAGCACCGTTATAAGCGCTTTATCTCGTTGCATCTCTCGCAAATCGATCGGCGAACGCGTGTGAATTTCCGCGTCGAGGGTAACGCCAGTGGAGGCAACGAAAAGTCGCTCGCCCGGAGCTTATTCGTCGTCCGCGGCGAATCCGCGCGGCATCCGATTGTTTTTTTTTTATTTTTTCAATTTCCCCTCTCCAACCGCCCCGCTCCGCCGCGTCTTTTCTTCATTTTTTCATTTTTCTCAATGTCGAAGTGAGTGGAACCGCGCCGGACACCGGAGAAGGAGGGAAAACGCGAGTTTCGCATCTGCTCGACCATCTCCGTCGTCACAATTTTCCGCCACATTGCCGCGTTGTGAATATCGCATGCGGAAGGGGCGAAGAGGGGAGGGGTAAGGAGGAGGAGGCGATTAGCTGGATCCTCCTAATAAGAAGAACGCATATACCGCATCCCGCTAGTGAAACAGTTATGATGAATCGCGGACTCTTTTCCTCGCGACTCGGCGAGAGCGCCCGAGGTCGCAAATCATCGGCACGTACTTCTAACGATGTTTGTAATTTTCATTTGTTTTTTTTTTTCATTTCTCCCGAACGAGACGAGACGAGAAGGGCGAGCATTCAAGCGGAAGTATCGGAGATGAGATCGAGTTAAAATGCACGCGAATCTCGTGACTTTGGTATGCCCTTGAAACGTTTTTTTACATCACCGCCCCTTGGACTCTACGGATGTGTACGGTGTGGCGCCATCTAGCCGCGAAAGCCCGCGTTAACGTTCGTGCTTTTATTCAAGGCTGAGAAAACAAGCGTGAATGTGTGTGTTTTTTTTTTCGTTTCATTTCCATCGTGTCGAACGTTTTCTTTATTTCCACTAAACTCTCTCGTCACAGAGCGCGTACCGACGAAATTGTCCCGGAAATGGCGACATCGCGCACGCACACACACATGAAAACAGTAGCGAGCTCGGCAAATTGTTTCGCGCGATGTTTTGAAAGCGGATATTTCGGGCGTTTTGAGAAAAAATGATATACAAATTTTCATAACGAATAGACGGCTTGATAATCGCCAGCCTCAAGACTCGTCTACGGAGCGACAATAAATGTTTAATATAATACCTTAGTATTATTATTATTATTATTATTATTATAAAAGTAATTTCAATTAGTTAAAAAAATTTCGTTGAAATACTCGACTGTATAAATGGACGTAATTGCAGCCTTTGATCTTGTATATAATGATAATAATAATAACGATACCAGTAACGATTGTTATTACGATTATTTCATGCAGGCAAGAGTGGCTATACCTACGTAGAATTCAGAGATAATAAAACCGAAGGAATTTCGGTCAGGTTGAAGAAGAGAGTATTAAATTGTGGCTTACGATCGAGCGTCGCGTTCTCCATCGCGTTACGCGCTCAGCATCCGACTCTCCTACGCAGTATGGGCGAACGAGCATCTGCGGGACCGAAACGCTCGCTGCCTCTTTCGCGCTTGTTCGTTCAATCATTTGTTTTTTACTTCAAGTAGTCGAAAAAAAAAAAGAAAGTTACAAGCACGACTCAAAGATGCCCCTTTCCCCTCCCCATAACTGTAACGCGAGAAATTAGTACGAGATAATTTGACGTCTCCTTCTCCATCCGTCGAGATGTTTATTTATTTTTTTTCATTTTTCCTTCAGCGTGGGTATAATGCAGAAATAAAACCGTGATTCGCGCGACTTTTTTCTTTTTCCCCAACGCCGATTGGAGACGCCGATAACGCGTGAAACTTCAAACAGACGTGTTTCTTTCATTCGCGATATTTCCATCAAAATGCTATCGTTGTAAACGGGAAAAAAAAAACATTGTTGCGGAGAAAGATCCTCCGAGAATAATAACCGGCAATTTCGTACAATCACTCGGCGATATTTTATTCCAACGGATGAACTCGCTCCGCGTTCTAAAATGCGTTTTTCTCTCCTTCTGTTCGATGAATTTTTGAAAATGTTTCAATTCAGCGTAGCGCGGAGTTTCCAAGCCTCCGGGGGGAAAATGGCCCGGCGTTCGCGCCTTCGCTTCCGGCTTCGCGCAATTTCGAGAAGCGTCTCGTCATTTTCTCGCGGGAAAATCGAAAGAGGGGACAAAACAGACACGCGGACCGACGAAGCTGCGTCCTTTCTCCTTTTTTTTCGAATAATGACACGCGTAATTAGATCGCGGCTATTCAGGACGGACCAACGGGATTTTAACGACGTAATCTTTTACAATTCACGTTTTTTGCGCGGCTTTTGTTTTTTTATCGAAAAAATCAACAATATCGAAGAAAAATAAAATCTTCCAACGCTGACGCGATGGAATTTCATGCGTGTAATTCGAAAAAATTACGATTGAATTTTTCAAATGGACGCTCGGATATTTCTTCAACAGCCCAGGAAATTTTGAAAAAAAGGGCGTGCGAGGATCGACACTATTTATTTTTATCTTCACTTTTTCGAATATCTCGAAACGAGATGCACGATTTTACGAACAAACTTACGATCGCGGAAGGATGCGAGCGAGAGGAGGAAGGGCGGAAATCTCGCGTGAGAGGAGGAGAAACAAAACTGCATCTCGCGAAGAATCGGAGAGACGAAGGAAGGAAGTAAAAAAGGAAAATATTGGTCAAAGCAAACACGACGGGTGCTGAGGAATATATAAAGGCGACAAAGGGGGTTTCGGGACGAGTTGGAGAACGAAAAAAATAAAGCGAGAGGACGCCGCGGACGGTTCGATTGAAAATATAATGCCGAGGTGCGACGGTCATTGGCCGTACGGTTTACCCCCACGTGCGAACCTAGCCAGGCTATATAGAAGACCCCGCGTGGAATTTCATCTTCAGAACTGAGAGTCAGTGTCACGGAAGTCTACCTGAAAATACCCAAGTGAGTACGAAAGTTTTACTCTCGGATTATTTCGCACCCGGAGGACACTCGCGTTCTCAACGCGACCCTTTTTTTTCGTTGTCATTATTTCTTCTTCAACATCGACGATTTTCGAAAAAATCGTCGGAAGGTTCGAGGGCATTTTTTTTTTGAGTTTACGTTTGTCTCTCCTCTTTCTTCCTGGGGGACAAATATCGATCGTCGGGATGTCCAAAAGAGTGAGAAAAATTCTTCGAAAAATACGACACACTCGGTGAGCAACGATTTTCGTCTTTTTCCACTTACACGCCCAGGACGTTGCGCGACGGACGACGAAAATGACGTTTGAACACCGGTTTTTTGAGGGGCGCGACGCGATGTGTTTGAAACGGGAAGCAAGAAGATTTTACAAAATTCGAGTCGATTCGAATCAATTGGAAATTCGATTTTTGTTTCAGCATGAATTTTACAAAAATATATCCGCGTTTTTCACGAACGAATATTTTATTTTCTGGATGAAAAACATGTGCGTTACTCGGAGCGTAGAGGGACAGAGTTTTCTTTCTGTATCGCGCAGAGCGGCGAGTAACGGAACCAACGTTTTTTTCGAAATGCCTCTGAAAAAGCGACGATTTTTTTCGAACGAATGATGAAATTGCGCGTGTCGATTGAATCGCTCGATGAAAGACAGTTCCGACTGAAAGACAGTTCGGGATTATTTTCCCAGTTATTGATCGAATTTTCTTATTAACGGAGCTCGAAGAAAAATCGTCTTGTACCGCTCGGGTCGTGAGAAAAAGAGGGACAGGCATACTTTATTTCTTTTTGGTGTCCTTGTTGACCGAACGGTTGATTAGTCAGGCACGACAGTAGGTCGCGACCCCCTTCGGTGGTAACGGTACGAGCTCTCGGGTTCAATAAACCTCGCGCGGTTCCACCGATCTCGGAAGTGGGCTAACGACGCGATCGCAGCGCGACTATATCGTGGCCTCAACCGTGTTGACCCACTTTCATGGTCAAGGCTCGCCCAGCATCGGAACGCAGACACCGTATACATACAAAAATGATACCGTACACGCGTATGTATACACATACACGCACACGCGGGTATTTTCAAAGATCTCACGGCAGGAATTCCGAAAATTTCGATTTTTCCTTCTTCCAATTAAAAAATCTCGATTGCGCGGAGAAAAACAATCTCTCTTTCGACAAATCGGAAGCAAAAAAATGCGTCCATTTTTCGGAGATCTCACGATCGGAATTTCGCAAATTCCGCCGAGTCCTCGAGCGAATTTTCAAAGATTCTACGCTTTTTTCGAAATGAAGATATATCGATTGAGAAAAAAAAACATTTTTTTACGACAAACTCGAATTTGCGATTCGGGGGATGTTCCGGAGGTGAAATTCGGATAAGCGCCAACTTTTTCCGATTTTCCTCATCGATGTGAAATTTTGAAAAAAAATAAATAAATTGATAAACAAAAATCATAAAATTCCTTCCGAATTCCTCATCGGAGAGTCGTTCCATGTACGACTGGACCACATTCACCCACTCCGCGATCGTAAAGATAATTTGAATTGAAAAAAAAAAGATCGGAGACGGTACGTGACGCGCGAAGCGAAAAGAAGAATCTCCGCAGATGTGGGTCATTTTCACTTGTTCGCTTCCCCTTTCCTCTCCCTCTCTCTTTCTTTTTTTTTTCGCACTCAAAGCCATCGCAAACCCAGCCATCGCCTGGGACTCGTTCGAGGCTGGCGAATACGATACGCGAGCGACGGAATTTGAAGGTTCGCGGAGCGGTCGCCTCTTTGATCGCTCGAACGTAAAAAACAACAAAGTAAAAGAAGAAACAAAAATCGTGCCCGTCACGTGACCCAATGTTTTCAAAGAGCTTCGGTTACGAATAGGCTCCCACTCGCGTATACGAACTTTCACATCCTGTTCGATATATTTCCGCGTGATTCACGATGGAACGCAGCATGTTCAAAAAATCAAAGCCACGAGTATGTAATTTAAAAAAAAACAACGCAAACGCGCGTTTTCCTCCGAGAAACATTTTCGTAGACGATTTTGGGCTCTGCATTCTGTGGGCCCAGGCTCCAGAAGCAAAAGGGGAACAAAAGTCGGGAAAAAACGGAAAAAAATGTTGTTCAAGATTGAAAAAGGCTTTTTGTATCTTTTGGTGATTTTGTTTTCTGTCAAAGAGGAATAAAACGCGAAGACAATGGAGTACAAGAAGTTGGTATCGCTCTGCCTGGTCGTGATGTGTCTGGCGCAAGTTTCGTCGCTGCCTCAGCCGGCCGACTACTCCCCGCAGTATCATCCGGAACAGTACACGCGCCAGCAGGTCAGAGACGAGAGGAAATTCGCGGAGAAACCGAACGCCATGAAAAAAGTGGCCCTCGACGACCTCGACGACGTTGGAACCAATTCCATTCAGGTGAGACGCTTCTTCGTATCCCAAGGTCAGGATAATCGATAAATCGCCGATCGTTAAGGGGTGTGAGGCGTTATTCTCGCGAAAACAGAGCGGAACGGAAATTTCGCGTCCTCGGCAGAGCCAAAAAAAATCGGTCGTACGTAAGACACCGGAAACGGCACGATTTATCAACAAATTAAAAAAAAAACACGCCCATTTTCGATATTAAAAAAATTATATTTCTCACATTGAATGAATTTTCTCGTTTTTCGCTCCGTCATTTTTTTTCTCAAAATTCAAGAAAAATAATTCAAGTGCACCAGGAAACAAACGAGCGAGTGAATCTCGCGTGGAGGGGAAAAAAAATTTTCGAGTGATTTCAGATTTTTTTTTTTTTCAAAAATTTCTCAATGAATTTTCGAGATTGTTGTTCGGAACGAATGCGCGGTGTCTCACGTATGATTGACTTTTATTCCATCAATGCCCGCTGTATGACCTTGAACGATGATCGGTAAAGATGAAATTAAGATTGAGATAAAAAAAACATCAACAACAGGAGGGAGGAGTAACGAGTTTTTCATGGAGCAACATGCTGAGTATGCTGATGCAAATGCTTCTCGGGCAAAGCACAGCCGGCATTGTAGGGCCCAGTAAGAACGACATCGACGAGGGAGCACCGGCGAGCCCATGGACCAATCTCTTGACCGTTGGATTCAGAGTACTCGGCGCGTTACTCGGTGGAAATCAGCAGCCCGTCGATGGCATCGATAAGGTCGATAATCAGAGTAGCCCGATGCAGGTAAGATTCATTCCCACTCGAGCCCAGTGCCATCTTCGAAATTGCACGTTTTTTTTTCCTATTAAAGCTCCCAGCGATCAATTAATTCCTAATCTGTAATTTACCGTACACGAAACTACAAAGATACTCTTTGATTCTGTATATTTTTTTCCACATCCCAGAAAGCTAAAAATTGAAAAATTAGCCAGTGAAAAGTAGCTGGAAATTAGAGTCTTCGGTTCGAATATATTACTTTACTTTGAAATAATACTTTAATCATATTTATCGGGTTATTCTTTATTTTTCAATGATATTTAATTATCACGTTCATTAACGATTAATCCATTCGTCGATCCGGTGTGTTATTCTGTACATTCTTCTTCTCTCTTTCCTCTTTCTCAGCCAGCTATTTTTCACCCATCGTCTCGTGTAAAACTTCGTACCGAGTAACGATAACCACCGAGACGATGTTGTAAATTATTCATAGAAAAATACTAAACCGTTTGTACGTTATTATTTTCTTTTTCGTCACGGTAGTAATTAATATCGTAGCTAGAAATTGAATGAGCCTCCTCTTTGTTGTATAAAAATGTATTATCTCGAGGTAGTTTCTCGCTCGTGCTTGTTTCTTTTTAATTATATACACGCATATACGTACAAAACGCGTGAGAAGACGGCGTTAAATACCGCGAGCGGAGGGCGCCTGCGACATTTTTGTAAATAATTCGTACGAAGAGTCGGCTTTCGCACGAGACCGCTTTCACACCTGCGGTCGTACGAGAAGTCGGCGAAAGTATATATAGTCGGTAGAAATCGCGGATAATACTCGCAACGTTACTATATGAAAATAGAACGAAAATAAGAGTTAAAAAACGATTGAATTCAACTTTTCTGAATGTCGAAAACTGACTATTTCCTTCCGCTTTTATCGCTCGAGCGTTTCATTCTCGCGTGTGTAAAAATGACGATCTCGAAGTTTGCGTCGTTCGACCGTTTTTCGGTGTGCTTTTTTTCTTCTTTTCGCGAGTATCGTAAATTCGAAAAATTCATGAAAAACGTTTGGCGAATCGCAGTGAAGCGACAATAAAAAAGTGGTTCATCGCGTATTTCGTGGGATTCCAACAACGCGAGCTTGAGCATCGTTAAAAACGATAGTTTATGATTTCCAACGACTTCTGACGAGACACCTGCTATGAATAATGCGATATGTGTACATAAAGATTGGGAACACGTTGTTCCTCGCGAGGACAAAGATTACGCGTAAAAAGGCTGTAAAACAAAAGAGAAATGAGACTCTCGAAAATCACTGCTATAGAATTTCGCTGATCCTCGGCGTTATTGCTGATAATTCGTTATCTCGAGTTGCGCAGGTAAAATTTCGACTTTCTCTTTCGAGTATCTCGTCCCTCGGAAAGAAGGCCATTTCGTATCTTTTAATTTTTTCAAATTTTTGAAAGAACCGTACAATCTCGCTTACGGTCTAACGAATTTGGTTCCGCAATAATTTCGACGAAACTTTCGTCTTCACGCGCGTCGAATTCGTCCTCAACGGGTTGCTGCTCGAGTTAACGAGCCTCGAATTCGACACGAAAGTGTTTGTCGTCTCTTCTTTTTTTTTCATCATTTTTTTCGCTAGAGGGCGTCTCATGATTTTCTTTTTTTTTTCTCGTCACTCTGTAAATAATTATCTGAATCACGGACTTAGAACGCAATGCTGGTGTCGGTTGTTTAGGGCATATTGACTGCCGTGCTGGGTGCCTTTCTAGGACAGGGAAGAGATCCCAGTCGGGTCGCCGAAATGGCTGAGCAAGCTTCCCAGGTTAGTGTCACAAAAACGCTATTTCTCTCCCCCCTCCTCGCGCCACTCTAAATTTCCCACGTTGGCAAACTGTAAAATGACTTTTGTACCCAACTTCCGGATACTCCTCGCTGGATATTGTACAGAATTCCGTTTTTTTTTTTTCGTTTCGCGATCGACTTGGACGTTTTTGTCAATACATCGATTTATATTTGTAAAATACAACGCTTTGCGTCTCCAAGGTCGAGGTCGAACGTGGACGTTTCGCGTATTCAATTTTGGTACAAAATTTGAAGATCGAAGGCGTCTCGAAAAAACGATAACGAAAAATGATTGAGGAATCGTTGAAAAAAAAAGAGGGAGAAAAAGAATATTTCGAGAACTCTTTTTTTTCAGCTTACTCGAGATGAATTCGATGGTTTTCTTCCGAATTTTTTGATCGTTTTGTCGAAATTTTTCAAAATTTTGGAGAAAAAAAAATATTGAAACTATCGTGTTTTTGTTTCTTCAAAAGTTCATCAACATCGTCATGAATCTTTTGGAAGCTCTAAAGACGTCGTTCTCTCATCGTTCGATCACCGCTCGATCCTTGGGAAGACGCGACACCATCGCCGAAGCTGCTGTAGCCTCCATCTCGATGTTGAAGGTGAGACTTTTTTTTTCGGTTAGCTTCATCGTACTTTGACGGTATGAGAAAAAAAAAATGAGAATCGCTCCACGCGAAAAAGAAACGCTCAAGGGGTTACGGACAAACACGAGCGGAACAAAACTGAAGTATATAATGAATGAATAATGGAGGATGAATTTGATTTTCAAAAGGGCTACGTTAGATCGATGAAATCGTTCGGTAATTTTGGCAAAGCCGAGGAGGAGGGACACCGCGGCTGCGCCGAGCGCGCCTTGTGCGAAGCCAGCGCCGAGTGCATCGCGGAGACTCAAGGAACTTCGTCGATTTTCTGCCAACTGGGATCGTAAGCGCGTACAAGATTTCTTTTCTCCCGAAAAAATGAAAAAAACAACAAGAACCATTTTTTTACTTCGCAATGAGAACAAGACGAGGAAGAAAAACACGATAACAGCGCGACGATAATTGTTTGTCAAGGTACGCGACGAGCTTCGTCCTTCAGATGCAAAGCGGCGTCGGTTTCGACGCCCTCTACGAGGCCGGAAGACGCGGACGCTCCGGCGAGGATTGCCGGACGCACTTCATGGACTGCAACGCCATCTGAGACTGATTCCGCCGATCGTCGCGGAGAATTTCACTCGCGAGTTACTCACAATGATCAAAGAAAGAAAAAAAATGAAAAAAAAAAAAAATAGCGAGGTGGACAAATGAAGGGAAAATTCAAATATTATTCTTGAACGGTTTTGCTCTCTATGTTTTTCTCTCTCCTTCTCTCGCTTTATCGTCAAGGTCGTGTTTGAGAAAAAAAACGCGTGATTAGATACGAAGACAATTTTTACGATCGAGAGGATTTTTAAAAACAGAATCATAAACTTTCGAGATAAAAGAGAAAGAGGGAGAAAAAGAGAGAGAGGAAGACTCGGAAGCTCGCGAACGAAGCTCGAGTATGGCATTTGAGGTGAACTAGGCATTCGAAGGTGCCCCGAACTTAATTTATTTTAATTATTTATTTATGAAAAAGAGAAACGCGAGGCGAAGACGATAAAACGCGCGAGGAGAGCAAAGTCCCTCGAGGGATCGTGAATCTGCTCGATTCTCTCGTTTCTCTCGTCCGTAATCGCGAGGCAAAATCGCGCAAACCGATCCACACATAAATACGTATTTTTCTCAACTTCCAGTTGGCGTTTAATTAGGCGTTTAATTCATGATACTTTTGCGGGAGGAAAACGAGCTTGGTTATTTTGAGAAGAATTCTTAAAAAAAAACGAGATCGCGTATTGTCCGGGAAAAAAAGGCACTAAAATTTCCGCTAGCTGCGAGAAAAATATCGATAAATTCCTAAGAAGAATGTGGCGAAACTGACGATGCCCGAATTACCGGAAGTAAAGCTACTCGTTAACCAACAATTTACGGAATTGTCCGAATTCATGAAAATTCTTATCGATCCTTGTTTTTATTTTCAACTTTCTCGAAATTTTCGAAAATTGACTCGAAATTTATACAACAAAAAGTCGAACGTTCCCACATTTTTGCGGTATTTTCACGAAATTTAGTCAGTTTTTTTTCGATGCGTTGGAAGGATGAAAAAATAACGAGTAAATAGGACAGAACCGAAACGGGACAATGCGCGATCGAAACAGGTGGGACGGGACGTTCGGAGACTCGCGCATTTTATTGACGCGCCATCTACATCCCTCCCGAAATTGATCGAGTCTGTGTCTCAGGCTATCGCGTATTTATCACTTCTCTCTCGATCGAAATTTTCCACGCGTCTTTTGTATATATAGAAAAAAAAAATGAAATGAAACGAGTAAAAAACAACGACGAGTTGCATCGATCAGAGTATAATCGACGAAAAATTGCGAATCGAAACGAGGACGAAGAAGAAAATGGCGCGGTTCGACGATCGTACGCAATTCATCGCGTCGCTCAATTTTCATAATCGTACTTTACATCGTGTTTTTGTTTTTTGTTATTAGATTGTATTTGTATATTGTAATACGCGAATCAGTACAATTCCACTCGATGATCATTAAATAAACGACTGATTATTGAAATATCGTCGTTGTATCGTTCATCCTCCTTTTTCCCCGATTATTCAATTATTTATCGACAACGGACATACGAGCGGGAAAAATAAAGATATCGCCGTGAAATCTTTGTTTCCTCGCGGGAATTTCAAATCGGGTCTGAAAAAGATATTTCTTCAAGATTTTCGTCTTTTCGTCATTTTTTCGGGAGAAAAATTTGAAAAATTTGGCGCGCACTTGCCCGAGAAATTCATTTAATTTCATTATTACCGAAATAATGGCTGCCCAAATCTTGAAAATTACACCGAGAAGCAAATTGGAGGTTAAAAGCTTTCAAGGATACTTAATTTGCTGTTACTTTTCAAAGTGACTGTACGACCTTTCGTATTCCCTAAAAAAATGCTCGTATCAGCGTTATATAGAGTTGATACAACGCAGTTAAAATTAATTGCGACTGCAATTACCTTTTAACCGAAAGAAGAAAGGGAATTTACGGTTCCCGAGTGTCCAACGGGTGTGGAAGAAAATTTCATGCGTGACACAAGCTTTAAAGCCGCTAGCGGCACGAAACTGAGGACATTCTTGTGTTCATTACGAAATAGTCTCTTCGGGGATCTCAAAGAGACGAGAAACGTTCGTGCTCGTCCAGAAATTTACTTGCAAGACGAGAAAAACATTGTGCAATTGCGTTTTCTCATTTTTCTGTTTCAAGATTAGAGATTCGAGATTCAAGTCAAAATTCGAGCGCGATAACCACAATATCAAATTCGATTCCAACAGCGATTAAAAGGTTTTTTTTCAGCTCGATAACTTCAGTGACTCCTTCTTTCTAAATTTGGGGAGTTGTTCGCAAAAGGTGTGTTTCGAGTTTTTTTCCCTCGCGGAAAAGGAATAAAGAAATTACTCACTCGTGAAAAGTGAAAAGTGCCGATTTAATCCGCAGATGACTTTCGGATCTGTAATGGAATGGGGTGGATACGGCAGGACGCCAGTAGCGCCATCTATCGACCGTTTCCATCACGGACACGGGTAAAACACTTCACTCATGATAACGATATTTCCTGCACTAAACACTACACTAGCACCATACGGCGATTTGTCGAACTTGCGATAAACAAGCACGCCATTTTTTTTTCACTCAATGTCGCACAGAGGTTACAAGAGCCGGGGCAACAAAGGAGGAGGACATGGCGCTGCGTTGAGCGCGCTCACACTTTTGGCGTTTCTTTTTCTCTTGAACGTCCTACAGGTATCGATGTATACACGTTATACGCATCGTATCGAATCATACATTTGCGCTAAAGATTGAATTCACTTTTTTCTTCTCCAGCAATCGTTGCAGAACAACAATAATAATACAGCAGCAGGTACGCGAACAACAGCGACACAATCGCGCGAAAGCCGGCACGACCCGAGCGCCCCAGCGAAAGCGGATGAAAACGGAACTAGCAGCTTGAGCCAAACCGTGGAAAAATCGGAGGCTTTGATCGCGACGCGCAAAGGCGATACTCTTGAAGATTATGACAAACGTGGCTACAAGTAACATTTATTATCGTTGAACAATGAAAGGTTTCGTTGAAAACACTCGCGAGGATTAAAGTGCACGCGTACCGTAAAAACTGATCCGATTCCCGTGGAGCAACAAGTTGCCACACGGAGAAGCGTCCATTTTGTTACGATGCGGTGCGTAGACTGGCGTTGCAACGAAAAAGGAGGTGGGGGCGCTAGTACTGCGCTACTCAAGATCGCAAAACGATATTTTTTTTATTATTATTTGGTATGATTATTATTGTGTGGAATCGATATATATCGAATAAGCAGCGGGGACGGGGAAAGTAATAATTATTATGACAATCAGACAGGCATGAAAACACATAAACATTTTATTTTTTTGTCCAAACACGGATAACGCGATACGACTTTTAATCGTACACACCATCAATGTCTTACTTTTATTCGTACTTTTTGAAAATGTGACGTTTTTTTTTGTTAGCTCGTTCATTTTGTTTAATGGTTTTTTTTGGTTTTCATTCTCTTTAATCCCTTTCAATAAGTCTTATTTACATAACATTAGAAACATTCAAATACTCTTTGCTTATAAGTTGTACGCGTCTTTTAAATGACTCGTGACGATAATACACGCGCATTTTTTTCGCTAGGGATGTTTCACCTCATCGTTGACAATTCTTTTCGACTTCCGTAGTGTTCGTTCTCCCACCGCCTACAAGCTGACTCTTTCTTACGCAAGAATTTTATATAAACAAATGTGCGATGTAATGATATCATCAATTTACTTTTTCTCCTCTATTTTCCCAAGTACAACGATCATGAATTTTCTCGCTTTTTAATGAATAATTCGAAAACAATGCGAGTAGGATCGATCGATGAGGTAATTTTTCGAGTATCGACATAATTTTACATATGTAAATTCGACTAAAGATGGAAGTAAAAATAGAGAGGAAATACAGCTGTAGTCATTTGATGTGCTATTTTTTTTCATGTACAAGTCAGAGGCGTTATATCACGATATACCCAAGATACTCTCTCAATACTCTTTTCGCTTACAATATACAATATATATCATCGATGATAATATCTTTCACGTTTTCATCCAGTATATTGTATTATTCATTCGCTCCTGTGTTCAGCTTCGATAAAGACGAACAGAGCGGACGATGGTTACGAATTTGATCAATCATCAACGCCATCTCGTGAATACTCGTCGTACGAAGAGTATTCGCGATCGCGACGACGAGGGCACCGCGGACGTTTTGGGAACTATCGAGATGGCGTATGTCTTCAGACAGAATTCATCCTCGTTTCAATTAAAAACATCAGAATAAATACATTCAAATAAACATTTTACATAAATGCTTAAATAATTCGTAAAAATCGGAACGAATGAGGGAAAAAATGGGAAACAATGGAAGGTTCATAGGTTATGGTTCGACGAAGGAACTCTGAAGATTCTTCGGAATCAATTCCAGTGCGCACTTTTTTACTCGAAACACCGCGTTGTACAGTCGCGTTTTCATTTTTTTTATCGAAGTATCGGGAGGCTGAAAGATACTACAATTTTTTAAACAGCAATCTAACGAACAGGTGGAAACAACGTAATATATCGAGAGATCAAGTGTCAAGATCGCTTCTCGTCAAAACATGCAGCCACACCCGGTACTACGATTACCGAAAAGAGCCCTCACTATATGTATGTCGTTCGATCGTATTTCGTATACGATTTCTAGCTATTTATAGCTATAGATAGTAGCGCTGTTTTAATTTGTTTATAATATATATATATATATATATATATATATATTTATACATATATATATAATCATTTAATGAATTAGTCATTCGTTTGAACACAGTATAGTTTTCATTTTTATCATAGCGTAGAAAATACGTTTTAATTAATCGGGGAGAGGATTTGCCCAAACTGGCATAAAAGCCTAAGGGGTTTTGGGCCAAAGGTATACAAGTAATAATAATGCGAGAAGAAACATCAAGAATTTGCTCTTTCTGCGTTTTTTTTTTCGAGCTAAAAACAACGTAAATTTTTCTGCAAACAATAGTTTGTCACCTGAAAAATAAAATCTCAAATAAATTTGTCAATATTCGAGGGAAAAAAAGTCATGTATTATTTGGCATGCGAATGAAATAGTACGACAAATGCGTTAAAAAAAACCCTTCCCAACGACTTATTATCGTCTCGATTATTCGGGTGCACTTTTTTTTTGTTTCTCGCTGCAAATGTAACGGGAGAAACGAAAAAAAAAGTATCGCACGCGAATCATATATCATTCACGTGTTTTCATACAAAAGGACGATGTCTCTGGAACACCAAAATCTCGTGCGTTAAAAACGAAGATTAATGTACGTTCAACGGGAATGTTCGTTAACATCGACGTGGTCGTTTGTTCAAGGACGATTCTGGAGATGAAGTTTGCAAAAAAACAAACCGACAGGGAATGAAAATGACAAAAATGACTTTAACGACGTATGGAAAAATTGGAACAAATCGTAAGTCGGTCGTCGCATGGAATTTTGGATGCAACTTCGTTCTTTTTTCCGCGCGATAATACGCAGGGTTCTTGTCTCCGGAAGCATGCATCGGCAGGGACGATTTTTGTTTCGCTATATGCGTATGAAACAAGAGAAAACTTTTTTAACCGCAAAAATGATGTTTCGCTTTTTCAAATTTCCTTCCAAAATCGAAACGCAAACGAAATTAATGTCCACGCTAATTTCGACGAACTTCCAAAGATGGCGCGAGGCTCGAATGGACTTTTTTCGCGTCTCTTCGCTTCTGACTCCTGTTACTCGTCAATGCCCACCGTTTCGGTGGTCAAAGTTTGGTCCATCTAACGTTCACGCCCATTCGAACGACTTTGCCACTGATTTTATTCACGGTTCCTACGCTCGTACTCTACGACACTTTTCATCGCGCAAAAACTAATTTCGAGGAAAAGCACTCTGCAATCAATATGATTGCTTTCTCTCGCTTGTACGTGGTTTGAAAAATCACTCGAAATTTCGAAAATATTGAAAAAAAAAACGCGACGAATTTATCTTTCGCTCGAATGATTTTCCTCGCGTTGAAAATCCCATTGATGAATCATTCAAGGTGATTCCGCGGTAAGGTGCCCGACAAAACCGAAATTGAATCGAAATTCCGCCGAAAACGCGAATAAAGGAAAAAGGAATTTGCCGAGAAAAACGCCGTCGACGTTATTCTTTAAGATTGCTGAACGTCGTCCGATTCCTCCTGAGATACGACGCTCGATCTGTTCGAGCCAACGTCGAGATCCATGGCGAACGGTTTCATCGGGCCGAGGAGCGTCTGATTGCCGTTTTCCTCGATGCTGAGGCTGCAATCGAGGGAGCTGTCACTGGAAATACAAAAAGAGACTTCTACCAATCGACGGATCAATGATTTCGCGTCTCGAACGTTTCCGGAAGTCTCGTCGATCGTTAAATCGTACCCCAATGCGTTTACCTGACGACGCTGCCGCGATCACCGGTGCTCGACGGTGCGGTGCAGCTGTCGCCGTTGCACGGGCGTTGACCGTTGCTGTTGCAACTCGAGGCGGAAGTTCTCGTCGCGGAGGGAGCTGCGGTGACGGTCAAATTCGGCGGAACGTTCGCCGTTGACGTCGTCGACGACGACGACGACGACGTGGTGATGACGGAGGGCGGGTTTTTGCGAGACTCCTCGTGGCATTCGCATCGACATTCCTCCGGTTGAACGTAACTGTAACCGCCGCATTTGGCGTCGTCCTCGGCTCGCGGTATCGTTTGAATTCTCTTGGGGGCTTTTCTCCGCTCCGGGATTTCCTCAAAGTTGATCCAGTTGGTCGGCCGAGCGGCGGGGGCGCGCGGCGGCAACGGGGGTGGCGGTGGACTCGGCGATTTCCCGCATACCCTTCGGCTTCCGTCCAGCACGACTCTCCCGGCGAACTCCGTGAACGTGTTGGACTGATGCTTCCGCGGGCTCTTCAGTTTGAAGCTGTCCTCGCGCGGCAACGATATCTTCATTCTATCCGCGCGTTTTTCGTCCTGCGGCGTTTGCATCACAAACTCGTCCAGCAGCGTGGGATTTATCGGCGTCGTTGATCTCGGCCTCTCCGTCGGTATCGTCCTGATTTTGAGGAAAAAAAGAACCGAAAATCAAACGACATCTCGTTATTTGCTCTTTGCTTCGCTGACGATGACTCTTCGTTCGTAAAAATTCGTTAAAAACATGCGACGGGACGTCGAAGGATTTATGTGCGCTTAAAATTACGACGCGTCGTAAATTCGCGTTACCGTTCGAACGCGCGTGTGTTTGCACGAGCATTCGCGACGGGCATTGCTTCAGCGAAAATAGAAGTGGAGTGAGAATTTCGTGCTCGTGGCAAGGTGAGGCAAAAATTGCGAAATATCAATCATGACGATCAGTCGCCGAGAACGGCGATCTTGAAAACCAAATAATATGGAAAATCCCACCGAGAGACTGTCGGAAAATAGACGGAAATTGGAAAAAAAATATTCCGAAAAGTTTCTTTTCCATTTTCCAAAATTTTTCCGTCATTTTGAGATAATTATAGAAAGTAGAAAATTATTCATCGTTTTTCTCGTTCAGGACAATTTCGGACTTTCCCCACTGCGGGTCCGTGTCAACGGCGTCAAATAAAATTTGAGGAGATGGAATTAAAAAGCATCAAAGACGTTCGGAGAGAAAGAAAATTGAAAAAATTGAAGAATAATATTCGTAGTTAACATAGCTGTTACTCGAAATTACTGCGCTCAGAATCCGCTCGGAAATGATCATTTTTTATTCTATTTTATCTGGAATATTTCTGCCGTAAATCCTTAAACACACACACGCGCGCTCAGCAGCAACAAAAATATCCGCGTCTGAAGCGTTGTGAATTGGACAAATGTATCTACCGGAGGGTCTTTTTTTTCACAAACTATCATTCGATAATCAAAAATATTCAGGTTTTTGACAAAAAATATACCGGGCCGCCTAAAGAAAAAAAAAGCCAGCCATTCCAGTGAATTTTCTTTTGCCAAAGTGAGCAGAAAATGAGATTCGATTTTGAGAAATTGAGAATGTCAACGACCTCGAGATGAGTCTCGGTGTTTGGGAACGTTCCGTTTCGAAAAAAATGGCTCTCGAGACCGGCAACCGACACGTGCCGCCCTCTCGCGTGTTTTTCTGAAGTTATCGCCGATTTTTTTTGCAAAGCTTCTCAAATTATGTCGCACAACTTTTTCACCGGAAGAAACATCTGGAATTCAGCGACTAAAAATCAGCCCCTTGAAGTGAGTCAGCGTACGGGAAACGAGTGTGAGAAAAGTGTGTTTTTCGTCGTCTGAAAAATTACCGAACTTCCTGTACTCTTTGCTTGACCGGCAAAATCGGCACAGCGACGCTTTTCTCCAACGGCAGGGTCGTCGGTACGTAAGGTAGATCCTCTTCGAAGCTCTCCTCGTAACACAGGCCCTTGCGCTCGTCGGGCAACTCCTCGACGACTCTCTCGGCTTTGTTCCTTATAAAATCGATTTCCGAATCCCTCTCGGATTCGGAACTGTTGTGATCAAGGTCGGATATGACACTCGGAGTCTTGACGAGGGTATCCCGTGGCGGTTTTATCAAAGCGTCGTCGTCGTCGACGACGCGAGCGTCATTGGCGTGCCTTTGAATCGCGGTATCGCGAGGATCGACGACGTCGGTCTCCCTCCGAGATTCGCGACTTCTCGATTGACGCTCGGTTGGGACGATTTCCGTCTGACGAGTCGCGGGAGTTTGCGAAATTTCCTTGCTCCGACGTTTCGGCTTTTGCACATCCGGCGATCTTTTCTCGGTCGAGTCTCTCCTGACGCTCGCCGTCGCCGGAGTTTCCTCGATGTTTTTCCCCAAATCGACTGATCCCGATCTCGATATCGTCGGGTTTTCCACGCTCGCTCGTACGACGCCGATTTTCGCTTCTCTCGATGAACTCTTCGGTACTATCGGCGTTTCGCTCGTCGCAGCAGCGGGAGGTCTCACCGGGCTGTGAACGCTCTCGGGACTCGTCGACCAGCACGCGTGCTCGATCTCGGCCTCCGTTCTGATCCTCGAAATCGACGCTTGATGCTCGATCGAGACCTCGGTGACGATACTACCGCCGACCGGCTCGTTCTCGTACTCGTCCAGCAACTTCGTCGGGGTTTCCAGCGGTATCGATACGCTCTCCGACGGCAGAGCCTCCTCGTAATTTCTCGAATCGGCGTGGAGACTTATGAAGATGGAATCGTCGTTGTTGCGACCAGGGCGCTCGCTGTCGAACGTAAACTCGACGTTTCCGATGCTCTCCAATGACGGATGATCGCTCGTCCTCGCCTCGATTTCCGGTGTGCCGATCCCCTCGTCGCTGCTCTTCTTCCTCTCGCGCTTTTTGAACAGACTCAGCGTCGACGCGAAGACACTCTTGTTCTTGGCGTCGCGCTTCAAGCTCGAACCCTTGTCGATCGAAATTCGCTCTCTCGACTTTGATCTGCTGCGCAAACTCTCTGTCGTGTCTTTGATCTTCGTCGTTAAGCTTCTCCTGGGCTTGGAGCTCGGCGATGGCGACTCCGGACTCATCATCGCGCCTCCGTCCGTTCTTGCCTGAAATCGCAACGAAACGTTTCAATTTTTCACCACGAATGACCTTCGAATGACCTTCGACCTTCGTTATTATTTTTCACCACTTTTGGAGCGATGAAATATTCTTTGGGCAAAATACAACCGACTCATTTTGCAGTGAAAAACTCGATTATTTCATGGAAGTAGTTTGTAATAATCGTCGCAGCTATTTTTGCGTTTTTTTCAACATACTCGAGTGAGAATTTGCGATTATGAGATTTTCAAGTTGTAGAAATGACGACGTTTGTCGCAATTCTGCGCCATTCGGGTTACAAAAGAACCTCCGGATGCTCGCTCGATCGTTAAAAACGACCGTCTTGATATACTTTTTTTTCTTAGAACAGCGACAGTGTTTTTCACGCTCGAAAATCGATTTCGGTTTCGTACCTTGCGTCATCCAGAGTCGCATTGTTATCCATTTACGTAGACGCTATTTGAGCGTTCCTTTGAAGACGAAAAAGTGTTTGTTCGAGTTCTTCGAGCGCTCGGCTGTTTTCAATTAAGATAAAACGAGCGATCTGCGTTCGAGGAAAATCGCTGTTTCTTATCAGGCAGAAACGTCGAGTTGAAAATTTAGTGAGAAGACTCTTCCTCGATAAGAAGATTGTTGAGAAATTTCACAGTGCGATGCGCACGTGAGAACTGGGAAAAAATTGAAACTGCCGTAAAGAACGGAAAAAATTAACGATCGGTTCGTTATTCGTGACTGGAAAAGAAAAACGCATTGATTTTTTTGACATCGAGAAGCAATAATTTCCGTCTTTTGAAATCCAAAGATTGACGAATTCCAGGAGATTGACGTCTTTGACTCGGTTTTCTTCTCGTCGTAAATTTTCACGAATTTTACGCGCAGGCACGTTTCTCAGACAATGCGAAAAATTAGCATGAAGAAGTGCGCGATCTCCCGACGATGAGAAGTCGGTGTTATAAAAGCCGGAATTTTTCCGTCGCTCGGCAACAGTTTTCAACCGTCAGTCCATCGCAAAGTTGTCGCGCCAAGTATCGACGATGGGGTCACTTCGCAATTCCCTAATCTGCCTTCTCGTTTTTGGCATCGTCGCGGTGTTAACTTTTCCTCAAGAGGCCGAGGTACGAATTTATACGAAAAAAATCTTTAACGCATTTTTCGGCATCTCACGTATATTTCACTCGGATGAAAAATTAATTATCCGGGTTTTTTTGTTTTCTCTCGCGTTACTGCCGACCAGGGGTACGAGGAGATCCTAAATGAGGGGATGCGCGTTGCCGAAAGTTCTCACGGACGTCAGCAGGTGTGTTTTTGAGAAATTATGATAATTCGGAAGCGAACAGGCTCTTTCTGAAATTATGCAGAGAACCTTTTTTTTATCGAAAAATTCACCGGGGCTCGTACGAATTATTTGCAGCCGAGAGAGATTCGTTTGTCCCCCGATGAATCGGCATCTTTTTTGCAAAATAATCGAAGAAAAAGACGAGGTGTATTCGCGGACGCAATAGAGAATGCCTCGAAAAACGCAAAAGAAATGGGAGATAAAGTGAAAAACATGACGTCTGAGGGTATGCAAAATAGAGCAATGTTCGACGGGAAATGACCTTTTCTTACTCGACTAATTGTCCATTTTTTCAAAGGCATAAAAAAAGTGCAAGATGTGGTCGGCAAGATCCATGGTGATCACGATGAGAAGAAAGACGAAAGCACCCCGGAAACGCCCAAAGAGGAGGAAAAAGCGGCGGAGAAATCATAATAATCGATCTTCGCGTGTGCTGATAAAAAAGAAAAAACTGCGGGTAACACGCGTGGAAAAATGCGCAAAAGACAGAAAAAAAGACGCGCAACTCGTCAACGAAAATTCCATTGTCTTTTTTCGTCTCGAAAAAAATGCAAATTCTTATGAGAAAAAAATAAACGATACTTTATGTAAAAGCGATTGTGTAAAAACGCGGTTAATTCGAAAATGACGAAAAAATCTTTTGCAACATGGGGAATAAACGATTTCAATGATAATTGTCTCGGCGTTGGACGATATTTTTCAAAACCCGAGCAAAATTATTTCCAATCCCGGTTGGAGTACGTTCGCGTAAAACTTTGCTGCGGGAAGAAATAACGGTGACAATTTTCGACTCTTTATCCGTGGATAACCGTTGGCAAAATAGCGTTGGTTGAATACCGATTTTTGTTCTCCTTTCAATTGATGCCAATTAAGTCCCAACTGTACACGAGTTATTTTTGGATAATAAATTAGAGCGTTATTGTATTATTTTACTAGAGCACGCAAGGTACACAAAAGAAATTTATATGCCCCTAATTAAATAACGAGCTGATACGTGGCAGCTTTGAACTCCCTTTATCTGCAGGTGTTTGAGCGGCAAATATTATCGGGACCGAAGAAGCGTAATACCCGTGGCATTTATAAGCCAAATTCTCGTCGCTCGGTTCTCACTCTACAATCGCCGACGACAGGTGTTTCATCGAAGCAAATCTCTCGCCATAAAACCCGAATTTTTGCTATTATTTCATTCGAACGTTCGATTATTTCATTGAACGATCAACGATGCGCGGATATCGTGGCTTCGTTATTTCCCTACTCGTCTTTGGGCTTGTCGAAGTGTACCCCTTGCCCCGGGAATTTCAAGTAAGCGCACGAATCTATTTTTTCGCGGTGGTATTTTGCGCGCTAAAAGTGATCCAGCAGGATTTACAATCTCAAAATTAATAACTCAAAAGTTGATTAAAAATATTTTTGAAAAATCGAGGCTTTTATCGAATTTTCAGTTCCGATCGTTTTCACGCTGCAACTTGAATAATTATTCGTCTCGTTTTGCAAATCTAGGGATTCGCGAAATTAATTTCTGTCGCGTGATAGATTCTTCTAGTACGTGGTAAAACTTTTGGCGAGTTAATGTTGAAATAAAGGTGTAAAAAGGTGTATAAAGTTCTCTAAAGCTCGATTGGCCAGTCGACCGTTTCGTTCGGAATTTTGTCGCGCATTTACTTATTATATTTCGTTTTTCACCTAATAGATTTTCCATTTTTCAACGTGCTATTTTTCTCACGACTCTTTTCTCTTTTTCCACAGGAGGATCAGCCAAACGCCCCGATCGACTTGCTCGATGCTGCCGAGGGAGATCAGGTGAGTTTTCCAAAATTGACAATTCTGTCGAGACAAATCTGCATATATTTATGCGAACGAGGCAAAACCTCGGTATAACGCGCACTTTGCAATTATCTCCAATAAAAAAAAACTCGAAGATAAAAATAAAAAAATTGCGTATTTTTCTACGCATGCATTTTTCGGTGACGAGTTGCCGAGACGAATCGACTCTCATCGTGACGATGTTAAAACGCGTTTTACGAGATTCGTACGAATTTTACTCAGATCACGAACTTCATCGGCGAACATTTCGGAATTTCGGAATCATGCGGTCCCAAGCAACTTCAGCAGTATTTCGAAAAGCTGAGATCCGCAAAGGAGCCTCGCGGCAACTATGAGAGCCTCATCGAATACGCTCCACCGTCTGTCAATTCAAGAACTCCAATTGAAGTTTTTTCAATTGATGAATTAGCCCGACTGACTCGTATCTTTCTGCACAATTTGCGATATTTCATGGGGAAGGGCATGGATTTTGACGAAGCTTTTAATCAAACTTTCCTACACAATTACCATTTGACACTCGCTCTCCTCGTTCTTTTCAAAGAACACTGCACGGAGCTTTGAGCGTTAATCGTTCAAATGTACAGCCTGTGGACCAGTGAAAATAAAGTCACAGATTTGTTCTCCCTGCGACGTGGAATTTGTATGAGATGAAAAAAAAAAAAGAAAACGGCGAATAAAATGGTGCGTTACCTTGAACAACGAGGCGAAACTGCTTTTTCGCGAAACCGAGGAAGGACTGGGCGTCCTCGAACCCTCGAGTTCGCGAATTTTTTGATGCCTCGGCAACTTTGGACTTCCGCCGACGCTGCCGATCGTCGTCGGCGTCGTCGGTGCGACGTCCTTGAAATTTGGAGCCTTCCTTCGTTTCTCATTGAGATTCAGCGTCGCTGGCTTTTGCACCTCCAACGCTGACGCTCTCTCTTCCGGTTTTTTCGTCACTATGGGAACCTGTTGAAAAACGCCGAGGAGAGAGACAAAAATCTGTCCTGTACTGAAGTCTTTGACGTTTTCTATGTTACTTTTTTCGGTGTTGTATCGTTATTTCGAGTCAGGGAGATATACCGAGTGGGGGAACGAAGATTTCGATAATTCTTCGTTTTGAAATTTCCTCCGTTATCTTTATTCTCGAGATCCGGAGTCTTGCGAATATTCGCTCGAGGATCGGAGACAGCGGACGTTGTTCGGCAACGATTGATAACAGCGAGATTTTTCCGATTAAAATCCGGGGAAAAAAAACACTGAATGTAAAAAAAGTTTCGAAAATATTCGTCAAACTTCGTATCCTTTCACTGTCAAACAAGGTCAAGTTTGTCAGCGGAAAAGCGCGTGAGCGGGATATTCCGAAAAACCGTCGAATTTTTTTTCAACATTTCCGCAGCGTTTCCGGTTACCCGAAACGGCCAATATTTCATCGAATTTCAAAGTGGAACGAGAATCATCGAGTCTTCAATGGGAATTCAACAAACATGGACGACACACTTATTCTTGTCGTTGGGCAACGACGAGATAAAAAAGAAGGAAAAGAAAACCGATCGATCGAACACCACGAGTCATCGATTGGGATCGTTCTGTCACGAGTTGCGTATCGCAAATGTACACACACGTGATATAAATATTCCATTATTCCCTTGGCGAGCAATTTTGTACAACGGTAACGATAAGCATTGTTACGAAAAAAAAAAACGAAAAAAACAAAAAAAAACACAGAAAATTCAAGAGTGGAGCATATATCGTTTTATTGTGACATGAGGAGCGGATGACACGAGCGACTTTGCGTTTTTTTTTGTTTTACGAACCTCGAATTTTAACGGAGACGGAAGAATACTCCCTCACATCTACAAATACAAAGACTCGTGTGATTGTCAACAAAGCAATCGACGATTAAAAATGTCATCTTCCAGCTTTTATTCTCGTGCGAGTCAAATTATTTTCCAACTTTTCCCAGCTGTGGAATCAACGAGAATCTCGAGATTTACGGTCCGAATAAACGTTTCGCGGCAAAACGAATTTAGCAATTTTCGTTGAAAAAAAAACATTTCGACTCTGATGACAAGGAAAAAGTTGCGATTGCGATTCAGCGTGAAATGGGCGTAAAAATACGGTGTAAGATAAAAGCATTTTCCTACCTCGATGTTGACTCTCTCGAGGACTTTTTTCGTGATCTCGACCTCGCGCTTGAATATCTCCTTGCGCTCCTCGCGACCGCGCCTCCTTGGCTTGTCGAGCGGATCGGGCTTGATGTTACCACCGACGATCGGTACTTTGATGCTCTCCGGTATGAGGGCCTTCGTCGTGTCGGCCTCTCTTTTCAGCAATATTTTCTCGAGATCGTCCGTCTCGGGCTTGGACGGCTCGATCAGATTGTCGGCCAACGTCGGTTTGCTGCCGCAAAACGACGTCTCCAGTAGACACTTGTGAGGGCTCGGTGACCTTTGCGACAAGATCATTTTCATCGTCAGCGACCTTTCGACTTTCCAAATAATCATCGTCGTTTTTTTTTTTTCGAAATCACGGAATTCAATATCCCAAACGCGCTATGGTCGAAAACCTCTTTCCGCTTTGTTCGATTTATTGGGTAAAAAGATCTTTGCGAGAATATTGATTTTATGGGTGAATAAAAATGAAGGAGGACATTTTTCGTTTCCCCGTTTTGTACAACCTGGAAGACGTAGCCGATACGACCGATAATTTGCCGGAAACTCCCGAGCCCTGGCTGCCGACCGACGACAAACGCGACGTTCGCCCGCTGATGTTCAACAATATTATCTCCGAACAATTGCTGTCTTTGCGCTCGCGCTCCTGGAGCCTCCCGCTCGTCCCGCTGCATTCCGACTGCGTGCCGCCCTCTCGCCTCCTGCGCGCCTTTTTCGCCTCCCTCTTGAGGTCCTGCTCGTGTATCGGATCGTGAAGATCCAATTCTTCGGTCGACGATCGCAAATCCTGAACATCCTCCTTGTAGCCGAGCGTCAACGTGCAACCGGGCGGGGGCTCGCCACCTGACGACGAACAAGCGCATTTGGCGTTTCGAGCGATATCGAAGAGTTCCCCGTCAACGTCGCAGCCTACCACGACCGTTCGCGCAAAGGCGAAACCAAAAATTCGTGCCTCGAATCTTGGCCCTTTTTTAAAAGACTTTTTTCCGATTTTCAAGTATTTTCATTCGATCTAACCGAGTTTTTTTCGCAATTAAGGTAGTTCTATCGTTTTATCGTTTTCTTAAGATTTTGTTGAAAATTTGAATACGTATTCTTTGATGTCATATATACGTGTGTAATAAATTTTGGAAGGTTTTACCACGTGGAAGTTGAGATATTTATTGGTAAAAATCACAATTTTCGGTAGTCTCTCGTAAGAGCGCGTGTTAAAAGTTGCATTTTCATCAATGAATATCTTGGCTTCTACGTGGTGAAGCCTTCTAAAACTTTGCATACATTTTTATGCAACATCAAAGAAGATTTCTTGAGTTTTCCAAAAAAATCTTAAGAAAATTTTTTTCGCAATTTTTGTAATTATAGAGCAAGCACATATCACCTGGGATGACCGTGAATTTGGAGTATGCTGTTCTTTAGTCGATTTGCAACAACTTTTCTTATTTAACCGAAGCCCGCGAACCATTTTGTATGTGAGAAAAACTGCAAAACAATTTCTCGATTTGAATCTAACGATAGAACTACCTTAATACGTCAGAGGATCAAAGTTCATGCCGAAATTGTTTTCATGTCATCTCAGTTTGTTCATAAAAATGAAGAGATTCCGAAAAACGACGCTCTATTTTTTTTCGAAAAAATTCATTATCGCAGAAAGCTGTAGTACGAGACGTAAAGAGGGGGGGTGTTGCTGCGAGGCTCATACCTGCGAGAAGCTCGCGCTCCGGTGATGATTCTCGGGAGTTGTTGCTGTCCTCGTGATGCGAGGAGCTGCTGGCGCGACTGATGTCGATTCTCGGTGTGCTCGGGGTTTTCAGCGAGCTACCCGGTGTCACGGGTGTCGTCACTTCGACGATCCCCGGCATCCGTGCCGTCGTCGATTCGCCCTGCATTACAATTTTAAATGATCATTCCTTGGACGGTGCGAATTACGGGACAAGGCGCGAGCGGGCCTCGCGGATGTGATGGTGGATGATGGAGTTGGGTGGTGGTGGTGGTGGTGATGGTGGTGGTGGATGCAGGCAGGCAGCTACTACATCCGATTCCTAAGGATTTGTGGACCGATTAAACACTCTACGATTAATCACCGTAACGACAGATCCTCACCCCCGCAACATTTTCCACCCTTTGGATTCTTCAATACTCTTCATTGTCTCATGCGCACATTAGGGTGGTTAAGAAAAAGGTCAAATATCGTTATACGGGATATAGTCCGGATAACGGAGGATTTTTTTTCTCCGCGTTGTAAATTTTCAAAAAACGCACGAAAAAACGAAAATTCTCGAAACTGACGAGGAATGATCTGAAAAATGGTATGAAGAGGGGCCTACGATTACGGGGACGACTTATCTTTCAAGAGAAAATCAACGGTTTCGGAGGTGGAAATATTTTTTTTCATGACCACCCTAACATATACAGGGTGTCCAAAAACCGCGCGCCGATGACTCGATTACCGCGTCGGGGATCGAATTCCGAGACGAAAAGTCTGCAGGCACTTCCGGATCCGACGATTACCCGCCGAGTTATCAACGAACTAACGAAGTTTTTAGAAACGAACTTTGACAATTAACGACTCATCGGATTTTGGTCGTACAAAAAAGTACCGGAATACATTTCGACTCGGAATTTCATCCTGAATCTAACTTTGAATATTTAGTATCCACTTTTCGGACACCCTGTATAATGTACACAATTCACTTCTCCGATATATCAATTGCAACATACATGTATTGCATCAATGTGAATAAATGTAAATATTATTTATTTACCAAATTCGTATTTAAAGCATACATATTTTACATGGCTCGTGTGTATTTCTATCGGTGCTTGTTTTTTTTTTCAATGCCGGCGAATATGACGGAGCGCAGAAGAAGAATAATAAGAGAAATCAGTGGGCTCTGATTGACGTTGGAAACAGAGGATCAAACAAACGTGTCGTCATTCGTGACAGTGACTGATGTAACATCGATATATTAGTAGCTGTGGCTGTAAGTTTGTTTGTTTTTTTTTCATATACATTGTCGTGTTTTTTGCACATGGAAGGCTCTCGCAACTCACGTTTTCCAACTCGTCCGAAAGATCCTCGAATGATGCTATTGGTGCCGGTCCGAGCTTCCTCTGATGACCGCTCGGCAATCCCGAAGCCATTTCTTTAATCTCCCCCGCGCGTTGTCTCGTATTCTCTATCTTTTCCGCCTCTATTTTCTCTCCTTTTCGCTTTGAGATTCTCTCCCTCCCTCTCTCTCTCTCTTTTTCTCTGTTTCGTTTGCTTAAGAATTACCTTCTCATAGTGTACTTAATTTATTTCTCAAAACCCCTTCAGCCCTCAATTCCGCATAGATATCCGTCTGCAAGAAAAAATGGCACCGTAGGGCAAAGAGGCCTGTCGATATAATTGCTGCAGGTCATGGCGATCAGACGATCTCGAAAAAGCTACGAATATCACGTGTTTTAATCGGCTCTTAACTTTTTTTTTTTAATTTTTCGAAAAATAAACGAAACGCGTCCAGCTCGATCACTCGACAGCGAACGATTGTTCCCCACGCACTCTCGTTAATGGTGTACAATGTGTGTTTGAATTAGTGCGCTTGAGGCACACGAAGGACGAATTGATTAGAATATGATGGACCGAGCGAACGACGCGGTGAAACTCGCTCGTCCGTGCGAAAGCTTCCGAAGCCTGACGCATCAAATTTTATCGCCACGTCGGATTAAACGCGATTTTTTTTCTCTCGGATTTACACACGGTTCGAAAAAAAACCTTTTTTTTTAACGACAATTCTTTCAAGAAAAATCGCAATTATTCGTCAAAACGCATCGAAATCATTCGACTCTTCGTTATTCACGAAATTTTACGACAAGTCTATTTTCCCGATTTTATTATTACGATAAACTTGCAACTACAAAACTGTAAATCTACGTTGACTAATTTGTGAGATGAAAATTGAAGATACCTCTTGCAAAAAAAAGAAAAACTCCCTCCTTACGTACTAATTTCGTTCTCATTATACCGCAAGGGGAGAATGCAAAAAAAAACCGTGTCCTTGAGTAGCTTTTCACCCTTGCGAATTGAGCCTGAATTTTCCTAATTACGGCGGTTGACGTCGGAGGGTCGAGTTGCGGACGTGATGAAAAAAAGAGAGAAAAAGACACCATTCGGGTGTGGGTTTATTTTTTACGGTGCCGGGTTTCGCAAATTGGCGTGAAATATTTCTGAACGAGGGCAAGGATATTCGGAGCTTTAGAGCGTACAGGGCGTGCCAGTGTCGGTCGACGATAATTTTGAGTCGAGTCGGGTTTGTAATTGAAAAAAGTACCAAATACTCTTCGACCAGGAACGTCATTCTGAGCCTGGCGCTTTGATTTATCAACATCGACTTTTGGGACACCCTGTATGTGCGTCGTACGAGCGTTACGGCAGCTGCTAAAATTGGTATTACAAAATAATCGTGAAAAAAAAATAGTAATGAAAAAGACGGTGACGAACAATAAAGTCATTCTCTCTTTCAATAACGCGCAGACTTCTTGCGTTTTCTCTTCTCTTCCGTCGCATTGTGATTCGTGAGAGAGGCGACTTGGAAAAAAAAAATTGCCGACTCGCACAACACGTGTAAAACGCACTCTTTCTCTCAGCCTCTTTTCTTCTCTTTGTATTTCTCTGTAAATACGAGTAATGGGTCTCATTCTTGCCCATGACTCTCTCGGACGTCACACTGCACGCGTCTGTTAGCGTCGACAGGGCACAGGGGCTGCAGAGTTGGTGCAAAATCGGCGCGCGTGTGTGTACGCGGTGAGAGGGGAAAAAAAGAGCGAGAGATGGAATACAGCCGCGCTATTTTTGCAATTTAACGGAAGCCACGTAGGGAGAAGAGTGGAAGAGAAAAAAAAATCCGACGAGATCCTTTTACCAGGCTGTACCAGAGTTCTTTCGTTCGAAGCGACCAACCCTTCTTTCAACTCGCCCTTATGCAGATTCACACAGGCAACACGCCGTGCGAGTCTTTTCGCCTCGAGAGTGTTAAATGGAATTATGAATCTTTTCCTCTTTCTCGTCTCCCTCTCCGTCTCTCGCTGAACCTCCGCCGGATATATATAGGCATGAATTTAAAAAATGTCGATTTTCTTTGGCTCGTCCACCCTCGAAAACCAACTTTTCAACGCGTCCCGCTTTAATTACCAAAAATTGTGGAGAAAAAAAGAGGCATCTGGAAAAATCACGACTTCTCATTCATAAAAATCTTCCCACCGATTAAACAGCGATTATCGCATCTCTCTGATGTTCATAAAAGCGACATTATTTTTGTCAATTTTTCCTCGACAAAAATCCCGACTCTTTCAGACCACTGTTTTATTCCCGCTCCATTTTCCCTGCTCGATTTTCATTCCAATTGCAGCATCAATAAATTACGGAATAATCGAGTCGTTGGTAAATCGTTGAGCTACGATCATGCAAACTTCCGAGTCATGTTTTTCCTCGGTGGATACGTGAGCGAAAAAGAATTTTCGCGCCGTGAGTTACACGTGTTGTTAATCATTTTTTTTTCTTACACGGAATGAGAAAAAAGAGTGGAGAGGAAGAGAGAGAGAGTGAGAGAGAATTCCGCCAACGATAAATCGAAACTCTGGTCTTGGATTTCCGTAAATTGCGTGGGAAGGGCTCTGTTAGCGAGGATACGTATGGACTTGTGCCAATATCTGGATAACGTCTATTCTCGTCGAGAGATCGAAGAGCTTTCGGCTCAGCTCGCTATACATAAATAATACATATATAAACTTTGCGTATAAACATATACAACGAAAAGTCTGCATCCGCCCTTGTGTTCCGCGAGAGAGTACAAAGTGCAGACGTAAAATCGTATTCGGATCGTCACATCGAGTCGAATTTTCAAAGAGGCTCGAATCGTTCAACAACGCAAGATTCGTGAAAATTATCCATCCACCGGAAAATCGATAAATTCCATCTCGAAACTCGGCCGCGTATTACGAAAAATGGTGCAAGGAGAAAGGGCGATATAAACACATCATTCGTAAACATCTATTCGGAATATTCGTAAAAAAAAATACAAATGTAGAGTAAATACAGAAATACGTGTATCAACGAACAGCTAAATGAATAATCATCAACGTTTCTTCCAATTACACTAAATCATAGTCGTGACTCGACTACAAAAGTTTACTCTTTTACAATATCGAATGAATTGCGTAATCTAGATGAAAAATTCGTACGAATAATCGTCCTCTAAGCTATTTTCCAGCAACGGTCGTTTAATCAGTTGATTTCTCTACGTCTAATAAATTCCTTCTCCGAGTCGTCTACGATGGATCGAAAGGGGGGGGGGGGATGTGACCGTCGAGGGTACGAAAATGCATACGGTTGGAAAAATTCGAAAGAAATACAATGACGAAAAATGACGTCGTCGCGTTCAAGGACGACGAATTGAAAATCTTTGTCCATCGTTAAAAATTCATTAAATTCGATCACAGGCTGAGAATTAACGACGGTGGGGTAATTCCAGGAACGTGTCGCGAGGGTGAAATTCGATACGGTAAATCTCTTCGGGCTCTGGTTTGCTCGTTTATAGAGTCTCACGAGGTGAACGATTATGCAACGATTTCGGTGAGCACGAAGGTTTGACTTTTGGATTCGTCGTGCATTAAGGGTGAAAAGAAAGCTCGGGTGGAAGAGGATTCTTGCACGTGCACAGCCCAAACTTGCGACGGTTTTACGCATATTTTCTACATTTCATCTATACATTTACCATCGAATTCGAACTAAGAGCAAACGTATATTCATACAGGCATGCACGCTTAAGGGGTTGACTACCTTTCGAAATTTTGAAAAAAAAAAAAAAAAAAAAATCGATTCATCCCTGCAACGCGGCCTCTCGATTTCCGACGGAAAAAATCGATCATGCGGAAAATAACAATTTTCCGTAATAACGATAATCGCGAGTTATCGACGAATCGTTGAAAAGCAAAACCGAAATTCGGAAAATTTCGGCAAAACTCGTTTTCGCGTCGAGCTCATTCGTTCATTGTTTTTTCATACGCTCGAGTGTTTTTTCGAAAAATTTTCCAAAAATTGCATCGAGATGGACGAATTGAGGAATTTGACGCGAAATGACGAGAGATTTTCGGTTTTTTTTCGATAATTTGTTTTCGACTTTCGAGCATCGTTCGAAATTATCGTGGAAATTCGACGAATTCGGCGCGATCGTTTGCGGCGTGATGAGACGCCCGAAGTATCAATAAACCAACCGGAAAAAGCTACAAAAAAAAGGTGCATCGGATCGAAGCGCGACCTGAATTCGACCTCCTCTCCGTCATGCGTCGATCGCGTCGCGCGACCTGACCGCGAGATGCAAACGAGGTCAGTCACCATGACGTCGATCCTCGCACAGGCATACGCAACGTAGGCACGGGAGACGCGAGAGCGAAACAATTGATCCTTTGAAAATGACCGATTTCAAAAGAAACAATGACGAAGGAAACGCCGCGCGTTTATCAGCGAAACTTTCAATGAAAATTTAGCCGTGAAATCCTCGTGATTTCAACGGCTTTTCTTTTTTTCAAACGCATTTACACGACTGTACAACGATGTTTTGTGTACTTGTCCCGTTCAACGCGATTTCACAGATGCTTCTTCAACGAGAATTACGTTACTTTCATTTTGCGCGCGACGGTTCAAAGGAAATCGACAAATGCTCGTAAACTAGATTATTTCACCGGTAAATAATATATTCAAGCGACTAATCAATTAGTTCTTCGATTGAAACAGTTTGCGAGTCGAGCTTACGACGCCTTTTCTTTCTCGATCTTTATGAATGTGGTATTTCGTAGCTTTTCGTCTCGTGATCGTGTCTCATTCACGAACGAACATTCTCATTCGCGCACGTTTATTATTCATTCGTAAATGTATCAATCGCATTTGTTTCTCCGTAAAACGCACTGCTTTTCACCGCATTTGCGTTTTACGGCTCGACCGACGTCCCGTGGTCAGGTTATGTTTTATTTTTATTCCGTACGTGCAAAAGCAGGGGCCGCAAGAGTCCCCATCTCGCGAACAATATTATCACCATTATTCGCGACAACATATATACGCGTATGCAAAATATGCTACGAGAGGATCAGTTGAGCGTGTGTGCGTGCAAGCGGACTCACCCTGTCTGAGCGATGATGATGAGGCGTGCTGCGCTCGGCAAACGCGAGTGAAGAATTTTCACGCTCTGACATGCGAAAAACCTCGGGGCTTATTCGATTTTTGGCCAACGCCGGAAGTCAAACTCGCTCGTGTGTAGTGGCTGCCGGAGACGGAGAGGAGCGAGGCTCGCGACCAAACGTACGAGCGTTTACGAAAATTATGTCGTATCTCTCGCAAGCCCGCGCTCTCTCCCTTCGCTATATAGCGATCGATCTTTCGCTCATGCTAGCTCCATGCCTCTTTCGCGTCGAAGCTTTCTCTCTCGGTCTCCCTCTCCCCTCCCTGTTTTATGCTCTCTCTCTCTTGTCCCCCGTGGGCTTTCGATCTCTACTCTCCCCCCGCCCCTCTCCTCGCAGCCTGCGCTATCTTATTTTCTCACACGAAACAGCGGATCTCCGGAGGATCAATGCGACATCATCCTTGTGCGATCTTTTTTTCCGTTGCACTTGCAGTTTCCATCATTTTTCCGGGCACACCGTGATTTTTCGACCCTCCCGTCAACGTCGATGAACCCTCGCGTGTCCGAACGTGCGCTTTTACGATCGTACGGCTTACCGGAAGTCTGACTCGGTCTTTTACGATGCCCGGTGGACAGAAGAAGGTTATCTCCTCTTCGCAAAGCTCGGGGCCCGCGAATACACTCGTTACATTACATTTTGGCGTTTGAAGCGCTTTACAAGAGCATTTTTCACTGTTAATCCGTATGCGTAAATATGCAGCATACAACGCCTATTGACTACGCGAAAGCACGGAAGACTCTGCCCGCCCTCTTCGCGATTTTCATTTCAATAAACAACAAACAGCTTCGCGCGACGCTTCGACGATTTATTCACTGGCGATCTCTCGTCGTTCTTTCATAAAAACACGAGACACACACACACACACGAGAGTAACAAAAAGAAGAACAACGATAACAATAACAAAAAGCGACAAAAACGTCGCCGCTGGTGTTTACCGATACGCTTTTCGCGTCCCCGTCATACTGAATATCTGTGCGTTACATACGTTTTTTTAATGCTAAAATCACACACCTCGGCTCGTCCGAGAGCCTCTCTATCCTCGCTCTACTTTGCCTGCCTCTTCTACCGACCGATTCTATGCCGCTACTGTGCGCCCATACGTTCTTTACTTCGCCACCAGTCATGCGCTTCAGTCAGGGGGGAAGAAAGAAATAAATAAACTTCACCTCTATATGTGTGTGTGCGTGTGTGCACATGCGGAGGACGGGCAATTGTGAGCGAGGGCGTCATAGCGCAGTCGCGTTCGAGGGACTAAAAGGCGCTGGCGTTTGTGCGGAAATGAAGAAAGGACAAAAAAAAAGTTACGATAAAGAGGGTGAGATTGAAAACTCGCGTACGCGGGGGGATATGGGGACATCTGGTGTCGAATTTTCGTCCCTCGTTACGGAAAAATGATGTGCCAGCGGAGCACACGTGTGATTACAGGCCCGTACGCGCTAAAAACCGATGATTGAAACTACCATTATATGTCACGTATGTCGTGAGAAATATTGTTTTCACCCTCTTTTAGAGTCGATATACTACCATAGGATCTAATTGTTTTGAATCACATGGAAACCATGATTATTGAAAAGCGATTGTACGCAATTTCGAGCGGTCGATTGCTTCGTTCGGGTATTCAATTTTTAATTCCGTTTTCCTTCGGGAAACCATTTTTACCTTTCGATTTCTGACATTCGGAAATCGTTAGATTTGGCGACTGCAATGAAGCGTATTCATTTATACGTAAAAGGGTTACAGTGGTCGAGAATAGTGTGACACTATATAACTACTCGGTGTGTACACATCCGATCGATCATTCAGTCAACAAATATGGCCGGTTTCACGGCAGTTGCACTGCTCTCCTTGCAGCTGGAGCCACCCTATGCAGTTTCGCAAACTCCGCGGTCCGCCGCGCAACTCGGGGATGTTGGGGAGGATGTTTTTTTCGTTCGTGAACTGTAGAAATATACAAGTATATAAACAGCTATATACAGGGTGTCCCGGAACTAAAAGAAACAACCCGACAATATAATACAGATATATATTTTTTATCCCCTACTTGCGTGAATAATTATTGACTTTCAGTTTAGCGATACCCTGTATACATTCGTATCGACTGAGTTTTCTATTACGTGTTGTTGTTCTCCCCCAATTTTTCGGACAACAGGCAACTTCCGGTCTTTGTTGTTATTTATTATTCGTTAGTAAGAGCGCATTCGTGCCAGCTGGAAAAAACGACCGAAAGAGGGCGGCACTAGGCGGTAGAGAGAATACCACGTGGGAGATCGTCGGTCGACGAAGAAAAAAGGCTCGAGTAAAACAAATTTTATTGAAGTTGCATAAATGTTGGTACAACGATATAATAAATGTACTTATATAATTTTAACAAAAGAATCTTTTCCTCGAGGTTATTTATTATATACAGCGGACTGTCGTACCGACTGGGCATCTGAAAAGATTTTTCCCTTCGAACCCTCTCTGTGTTAATACGGGATTATACGTGAAAATCAAATACACCGCAGCTGTTGTCTTCTTTTTCTTTCAATCTTTGCAATGTATCTTCGCTAATTCAGATTCTGTTAACGTCGCTCGCTTCATTTACAGATTTCTGATCAATGCCTCAAGGGAGTGAGATGGGAGAGAGGCTGCGGAGTCTGTCAAATATTTACAAGGGCAGTGTTAACAAACGCTTCCAATAGTCAAAACACTCAGGCAGGCACTAAAAGTTTTTCCCTTCCACTTTGCACTTTGCACGCGTTCTTCCTGCGCCCCCCCTTCTTCGCGGCAAATCGTCGAACTAACGCTGCGCTGGCTTTGCAATCACGTCCAAAAAACACGAACAAATCAGCTCCGAAAATTGTTGACGCACAACGATGTTATACTCGTCGAATCGATCGCGGAAATCAAAGAACGCGCTAATTGGCAAGACAAACATTATTTTCAATGTAAACTACGCATTTCGTCAGAACGAGGGAACAAAAAAAGTAATTTAATTACATTTCGCGAATTTCTCGACCATTATTTTTCAGGTTACGTATTTTTCATCGTTTTTTGTTTTTAATATACGTATACGTTGATTCATACAATTTTCATAAAAAATATAAATATACATGTGTGTATATGTTTTTGTGGCACGATCTTGCATAATTCCGTTGTAATTTTCTCTCGGCGTGAGAAAATTGTTGGATTTTGGAGAATTATTCACCAGACTCGAGTATCAAGCCAGCACATCGTTGATTCGTCGTTCGAAGCTCTCCAACGAAACCGGCAGTTTCGCGAGAGCGATTTAACGAGGGTTCTCACTTTATTCGTTTAGATACGTCACATACGCGACTCGTTTGTCATTTTCAATGTATTTGCTTAATTATTTACCTCGTTTTCTTTCGTTTCCTCATTTCCGTAGTTTTTTTTTCAATCACAGTATTTCATCGAGATTCCGGTATGATTCGTTGTTCGAAAACGTCCAGCGATATTATTTCCTCCAGCGCGGAATTACAAAACAATGTTCCTCGCCAGTTTAATTCTCGCTGCCGTTGAGTAGTCTTTTTCCAGCTTGTTATTCCATCTCATCGCGATCACCAATCGTCATCTCCGAAACGCGAAAGTATTTTCGCGATTTTTGCGAAAATAATTGCCTTTTCTTTCTTTTTTTTTCGTCAATGATAAAAACGCCCGAGTCGCTGGTCAAGTTGTCTTTGAAAATTTCACGGAAAAGCGGAAAGAATAAAAAAAAAAGCAAGACAAACAGAGGATGAAGAAACGAACGAGAAAGAAAGCGCGATCGTCGTAAATATTACACTCGTGGTTTGAGCAATTACGACGTAAAAAAATTGCGGGTTTTCGGCTTCGTACATTGAGACTTTCGCGAGAGATTCGGCGTTTGTTTTTCTCGCTTTTTCTTCCGGTCGCGATCGATGAAAATCACGAGCTCGCGATAATCCACGAGTTCTCGAGTTTCGTTTCGTACTCAAATATTTGTTTCTCAATTTTCCATTTTTCATCACCCGACGGAATTCGAGCGGTGATTAACTTTCGAAAATACGAAAGTTCGATGATGAAATACGAATGAAATTAAGATGTCAAATCGTTATTTACAATTTTTCAAAACGATCATCGTCATTTTTCGTCGAGTCGAGTGGATAAAACAATAAATAAGCGCGCGAATCCTTACTGGCATCTCTTTTTTCCATCGTGCCGAGTGGTGAATTTCCGTTTGTTATCGACGATCGCGAGAAAAATTCCCGCGAATGAAAAGAAAAACCTCGGGGACTCTTGTTTTTCGTTCGCGAGTCCGGGGATGATCGAAATTTTTCGGAAAAAGCAAAAAAAAAAAAAGAAAAAACGATGAAAGAGTCATTCACGAGATCAACGACAAACTTGATATCGATCGACGATCGAGCTCGACGCCCGAGTTTTTCTCAAAAAAAAAAAAACGCAACGAATATTCTAGCCAACGAGTCGAGATGGCGCGTCGGGCGAGTTACTCTCGCAGCGGATCCTTCGACGTGAAGTTTTCGTCAGGAAAATCATCCCTGCTCGACGATCGTCGGACGTAACGATTCAAGATCGAATGGACGACGTACTCGACGAGGTTGAAACGAGACGATTCAGCTTGCTGTCGATTATTATTTCGTCGCCGTTCCTTATGTTGTAACGATAGAGCTGCTTGCTCGGATACAGCATCTCTTCCGGACCGTACTGGGCTTTCATCACCTTGGAAAAAGAAAGAAACAATTTTTCATTGCTCTTCATCACTCGTAGAGGAGATATTCTGACCAAAAAACGGATGAAGCGATCGAGATTTTCATTCAAAATATCGAGACGTTTTTTTTTCTATTAAAATGACATTAAACGAGAGAAACGTGTGTTCTTTGTTCGTTCCATCGTTATTTCTCGTTACTTTGCAACCGGAAGTTGGAGAAGCGATTGAATTACTTGAAGGAATAAAAGCGTTTACTTTTTTTCATTTTCTTTACCTTCGAATTAATTAGGATTATCGAGGTAAGGAATATTGCGGACGAAACGACGCGCAATGGGTTGTCAGGGAAAGTTTTATTCTCAAATTGAAGCGATTATTTCATTTTAAACCGTGATCTCGTTATTAGCGATGAAATTTCCGTTCGCGCGAAAGCTCTGAAAGGAGAAAAAAGGTGCGTTATCGTTTTTTAAAGGAAACCTCATCGACGAACCTGATCCACGTAGAAGAGTCTCATTCGGTTTGCTGGAATCTTAACCATCGATTCCAATTTCGTTTTCAACTCGAATACCGTTCTGTAAACGTCCACCGAACGTACCTGAAAGATTTCAAAGGTTTTGCTGGAAATTATATCGTCTCCGGACGTTTTTTTTTGTATTCTTTTTTCTCGCTTCTGATTTTATCGACCTGTCGTTTCACGAAGTCAATGCCGATGGACTTTGTAACTTTTTTGATATCGAATTCGGAATTCATCGGCTATCAGCGATGGAACTCACCTCAACGAGATCGCCGTAGGTGAAGGTCACCTTGACCCTTTTCTCCGGTGTCAGATCGACGTGCACGAGGGGATCCAATTTTCCGTGAATACCCACGAGTTCCGAATACCTTATGGAGGAAAAAAAACATTGCGAGGATGTTATAATTTCCGTTGAATATTCAAGGAGCCATCCATCGCTTCGAAATTATTATTCGCCGATTTTTCTCTAGTTTTTGTTTTTTCTTTATCGGACAAAATTATTGAACGATATTTTACGAAGAAGCTGGAATGTTTGGATAATTTGACCCCTTTTTTTCAAAAAAATATAGACAGTGTCTTGGACGAAAAAATTGAAATAAACGACGAGAACCTTTCCGGTCTATCGGCTTCCGGTTTGTCCATGTAATAGCGGATGAAAGCACGCTCGGCGTCTTCGCGCTCCTGGGAGGAAATGACTCCGCCGCCGTTGAGAGTTTCGACATTCGGCAGCCTCGCTATGAGCAATTGTCGTCTCTCGTGCTCCGTGTATTCTCTCGGACTCTGTAAATCGCAGCGCGTTCGATCGATTCTCGTTACTCGATTGCAATTTCGTATTTTCACGTGGCGAATATTACCCATGGATTCGAGAATTCTCGAGATTCGAACGTTTCGATAAATCAATGTTTACAATGTTTTCAATGATATGGAAATTTTGAAAAGAAGAAAAAACAATCTCACCTCAAAGAGAGGGCAGCCCTGCATCCTGAGTGACTTGAGCGCGGGAAATCGGGCGAGTCTCTCGACGTCGTCCCAGGTGGACAAGAGCGTACCGTTGACATTGAGAAATCTCAGCATCCTGAAGGGATCGTGGGACGAGGGGACTTTCTTGCCGCTGCTCTCGCACTCGCTCTCGGTTCTGTCGTAAGTTTTGTCAACGGTGCGTCGACCCTCCTCGTCACCGGTGGAAAAACCCGCTCTGTCGACGTTCTCGTTCTCATCCTCGCCGTTTTTCGAATTGCACGTACGATCATCGATCGTCGAATCGATCCGCCGTTGTTTCACGCTGTCCTCGCTGCCCTCCTCGACGTTGAGATTCTCCTCGTGGCGAGCCAACGACCTTATCGGACACTCGGCGAGGACGAGGCTCTCCAACCGCGGAAAGACGTAACCCAATTTCGATATCTCGCACCAAGTTTCGATGGGATTTCCGGTGAAGTGGAGTTTCTTAAGGGCCTCGTTTCGCACTTCCGGCATCTTGTGATCGAGCTCGACGGTTCTGTACTCGTTCAGCGACAAATGGAGCTCCTCGAGGTTCTCCAATATTCTCACGAGGTCCTGGACCGTCGACCACGTGACCCTCGTCCCGTTGAGCACCAGATTCCTCAGCGACTTGTAACTGCCGTCCTTGATCATCAGCGATTCCGCGAGGCTGTTGAAGCTCAAATTTACGAACTTGATCTTCGGCATGTGACGCAATATACCGAACACCTCCTCCCACTGGGAGAGCTTGTTCTGGGCGAGGTCGAGCTCCTCGACGTTTCGACACTTGGTGCGAAGTTTCTCGTGGTCGTTTCCGGCGCACTCGATGTCGCAGTCCTGCAGCACGAGCAACGCCGGAACCGTGTGACGGGGCGACTTTTTCGGGATGAATATGCTGATCGACAGTGCCGAGGCTTTCGGCGAACTCGATTCCGTCTCCTCGTCCGTCAACGAACAGTCGGTCGTCGAGCTGCCGTACTTCAACTCTAACGCTTCCAGCAGAGACGGCATCTTTCGATCATTCTGCGAACCGAACGGACATTTTTTTTCTTTTCTTTTTTTTTTTTCATTATTCATTCCATCCCCCCTCCTTCTATCGAACATTTCGTACATTCCGACGGGAAAATCGAAGCGGAAACATTTATTATCCTTCGTCTACGTTTTTGGGAATTTTTTCCACACCACGATTCTTCCAACTTTTCACTCAAATTTCTCCGACTCGACGGAAACTCTACGGTGAATTTTCGACGCAATTTGCGACAAATGTGTTCTTTTCTGACATATCCTGAATTATCCGACCGTTTGGCTCGTTATAAATGATTATTTTTATTTGAAATAATACCGATATTTAAGATCGTCCGACAATTATCAAGTGCACAAAGGCACGCGGGCAGGAAGGTCATGTTTTTTCATTCCATCCCCCCTCCTTCTATCAAACATTTCGTACATTCCGAGGGGAAAATCGAAGCGGAAACATTGATTCTCCTTCGTCTACGTTTTTGGGAATTTTTTCCACACCACGATTCTTCCAACTTTTCACTCAAATTTCTCCGACTCGACGGAAACTCTACGGTGAATTTTCGACGCAATTTGCGACAAATGTGTTCTTTTCTGACATATCGTGAATTATCCGACCGTTTGGCTCGGTATAAATGATGATTTTTATTTGAAATAATAACGATATTTAAGATCGTCCGACAATTATCAAGTGCACAAAGGCACGCGGGCAGGAAGGTCATGTTTTTTCATTCCATCCCCCCTCCTTCTATCAAACATTTCGTACATTCCGAGGGGAAAATCGAAGCGGAAACATTGATTCTCCTTCGTCTACGTTTTTGGGAATTTTTTCCACACCACGATTCTTCCAACTTTTCACTCAAATTTCTCCGACTCGACGGAAACTCTACGGTGAATTTTCGACGCAATTTGCGACAAATGTGTTCTTTTCTGACATATCCTGAATTATCCGACCGTTTGGCTCGTTATAAATGATTATTTTTATTTGAAATAATACCGATATTTAAGATCGTCCGACAATTATCAAGTGCACAAAGGCACGCGGGCAGGAAGGTCATGTTTTTTCATTCCATCCCCCCTCCTTCTATCAAACATTTCGTACATTCCGAGGGGAAAATCGAAGCGGAAACATTGATTCTCCTTCGTCTACGTTTTTGGGAATTTTTTCCACACCACGATTCTTCCAACTTTTCACTCAAATTTCTCCGACTCGACGGAAACTCTACGGTGAATTTTCGACGCAATTTGCGACAAATGTGTTCTTTTCTGACATATCGTGAATTATCCGACCGTTTGGCTCGGTATAAATGATGATTTTTATTTGAAATAATAACGATATTTAAGATCGTCCGACAATTATCAAGTGCACAAAGGCACGCGGGCAGGAAGGTCATGTTTTTTCATTCCATCCCCCCTCCTTCTATCAAACATTTCGTACATTCCGAGGGGAAAATCGAAGCGGAAACATTGATTCTCCTTCGTCTACGTTTTTGGGAATTTTTTCCACACCACGATTCTTCCAACTTTTCACTCAAATTTCTCCGACTCGACGGAAACTCTACGGTGAATTTTCGACGCAATTTGCGACAAATGTGTTCTTTTCTGACATATCGTGAATTATCCGACTGTTCGGCTCGGTATAAATGATGATTTTTATTTGAAATAATACCGATATTTAAGATCGTCCGACAATTATCAAGTGCACAAAGGCACGCGGGCAGGAAGGTCATGTTTTTTCATTCCATCCCCCCTCCTTCTATCAAACATTTCGTACATTCCGACGGGAAAATCGAAGCGGAAACATTTATTATCCTTCGTCTACGTTTTTGGGAATTTATTCCACACCACGATTCTTCCATCTTTTCACTCAAATTTCTCCGACTCGACGGAAACTCTACGGTGAATTTTCGACGCAATTTGCGACAAATGTGTTCTTTTCTGACATATCCTGAATTATCCGACCGTTTGGCTCGGTATAAATGATGATTTTTATTTGAAATAATAACGATATTTAAGATCGTCCGACAATTACCAAGTGCACAAAGGCACGCGGGCAGGAAGGTCATGTTTTTTCGGACAAACGTGGAATTTCTCGTGGCGCGCATGTCGCCGAGGTTAAATCGGTCGAACGTGAAGGAAACGCGGGCGATTTTCAACGAGCGGACGAACGCGAGAGAGAGACGGAACGTTGTACAGCGAACGCGCGCGACTCCTCGAGAGGACAACCGGGCGCGTAAAGAATCTCGTCCTTACCATATTCATCGCGGTAAAGGTCGTTGTATCGCGTCTTTTTCTTCATTTTGCGTTCCTTTGTTCGACGCATCTCGCGATCGCGTATACACGCGAGGCAAGAAGCTCGAGGCTGAAAACCAGTACCGGATTTTCTTTTTGTAACATCGCGAAACCCGCGCGAGCAGACCACGTGACCGTCCGCGAGCTCTGGCGGAGCCTGTGGGAAGTAAAATCCCGCCGATCTTTCTGGAAAAATCCTCCCGAAACGTTCGACTTGCGAAACAATAAAAATCCTCTTCTACAGTCAATTTTATTTTCGAGCGGATGAAAAGAGACGCCGAGAGAAAATGGCGGACATTTCGTTACGCGTTCGCTCAGTGGGCGGAGGGCTCCACGAATTAACGCTCGAAGGTCGCTGAAGATTGTCCAACACCGTCGATTACCATCGCGTCGAGTGTCCATACGTTAAACACTAATGACTCTGTACAATCGCGGAGATTGCGCCATTGAGAATGTGAAAAATAAAGAACCCAATAATTACGGAAGATTGAGAGGAATAATGAAGAAACGACGTTTATATTTGACGAGTCCGTCGTCTCTGTGTGTTTTTCGGACGAGCGTTTGAAGGGCGTTTGAAGCGTCATTATCATCACGGAGAATGATATTTATTCGTGAAACTATTTTTGAAAAAAAAAAAACACTCCAGCGGCCCCTTCGAGAACGATCCAAAGTTCACGGAGGGTGCACGGCGCGTGTGTGTCACAAGGAAACTGGGGCGTTAATCTCATTTAGCCCCGCGGTGTCACACTGATCTACGTCTGGATGGACGTTCGTACGTAATCATACTATGAATCCATTTGCACATGGATGCAACGGACGGTGAAGACATCCGGATCTTAAACGACTGGATTTTTTTTTTCACGGCTGGATGCTCTTGGGTTTCGTCGAAGATTGAAAAGCGTTGAGCGCAACTTTCCTCGGAGGTTTCGTTGAAAATCGTCGTTAAATATCTATTTTACACGCGCATTATCTCTCGTACAGCTTTGTGAACGAAAAAAAAAAAGAAACAAAGAGTGTAACGCGTATACTGAGGAGTTTTTATTAGAGCGATCGAACGAATCTGTGCGGTAGCAAAAGCGGCGCCTTATTCGCGATTGCTACACTTTGGAGGATAAAGCGTTCGCCTTTTATGCATATATATACGTAACAACTGTGCGCGAGGCTCGCTCGCAGCGATCGGTTCAACGGCCATGCGAAATTAACTTTCTCCAGGCCTTCTACCGTATATTGTTGATACGAACATATACAGGGTGTCTCAAAAGTCGATGTAAATACTTCACAGTCGGATTCGGGATGAAATTCCGAGTCGAAATGCATCTCGGTTTTTTTTTGTACGACCAAAAGCTAACGAGTTATCGATCGTCAAAGTTTGAGCCGATCGGGGGCGCGGCCGTCGGTCCAACTGTATTAATTAATAACTCGACGGGGATTCGTCGGATCGCAAAGTGCTTAAGGACTTTTCGACTTGGAATTTCATCCTCGATTCGGCATTAAATTATCGGCATTCACTTTTTGGACACCCTGTATGTCTGTATGTATATATCCATACGATTTGTACTATAGGTGATACATGGGACTGTGTGTTCTATATACCGGGAAGTTTTGAATCGTCTTTGAGTCGAGCACTCGTTGAGGATTTCTGTATGTTTGTGCGACGCGTGTAAGACCAGAACCCCCCCCTCCTAACTCTATCCCAGGGCGGTGGATTGCAACGGCAGAGTTACGAGCGTATTAGAATCGTGACAGTGCGCTCGTTGAACATCGTATCGCCATCACGGAGCGAGAATAAATAAGTGGCCACTCGCCCAGGAGATTCATCACCCTCGAGTGACGGTAAAAGTCCGCGAGTTGTGCAAAAAAAAAAGAGGGAAAGATGACGAGCGAGCTTTTACAGCAGCCTCGAGAATTCCTCTTTATCATCAAAGAAAAATCATACAAATAACGATATCGAGGTCTGCATCGTTGAAACTCTGCGAAAATTCGATTTTCCCCGACTCGCGAGACTGCATTTTTCTCAATTTTACACCGAGAAAAATAGTTTGGTTCCATCAACCAAATAGCGTATAGTAGCATAATTTTCTCTTTGAAACTATCAAATTTTTGTGTATTTCAACAAGTACATTTGTTCGACTTAATAAAACAGTTATAATTGATTCGCCTTAGTTATTTCAAACAAATTCTTTTTTAAGTGTAAATTGCAAAGAAACATTTTATTAGATTCAAACAAAAGTGATATTTCTATTCACAAGTTTTGCAAGTATCATCTACTGAACTACCTATTTCATTTAAATAAATGCTTCACTAGACTATGTAGTACTCCATTCATCAAGGATTTCGTTGTGTCAAAGAATTATTCATTTGTTTCAAATAAATCGTTTGGTAGGAGAAAAAACGCGTCATAGACAGTGTCATAGCAACACTTTCTCAATAACGACATAGCAACGCAGTATTAGTAACGACATAGCAGACATAGCAATCCAAAAAGTGTCCCTAAATAGAATTTTATTTAAGTCAAGTAGGTCTCTTTTTTTATAAATGAATTGCGGTCGATGAAAACATTTATTTGGCGCAAAGAAACAGTTTCATTAAAAATCATTCAAACGTTTAGTATCGTCGAGATATAATGAATTTATTTGTTGGAAGCAAACAAATTATTTCACTGAAAGTCTAACAAAAGTTTGGTATGCCAAGATACAACCAAATCTTTTTTCTCAGTGTAGTTACGACTTTTTCCGCTAGACACTTTTGAAAACTTTAATCGTACATTCGTTGCATTCCAAGGATGCAAACTTTGAAGTCGTTGGGAATACGATATTCAAAGCGAGAGAAGGGAATTTCGATTTAATTCTTGGATGAAAATATGTAGAGAATGAAATGAAAAAAAAAACAGCATCGAAACTGGGACACTGTTCCTACATTGGTAAAAAGAGGGCTTCAAAAAGAATCATCGAATGATACGTGTAATAAGCGGAAGTGTGACGAAAAGCGAACTGCAAATCCATTCTAGTTTTATACGCCGGCTGCACCGAAGAGCCTTTCACCGAGCTCTGCACAATATTCCGACGACCTTTACGCGATTATATACGTATATTTGATGCTTCGCGCGCTCCCCGATATCCTTTCTAACGTTTTATTTATCCTTTTTGTCCTTCGAACTTTGCCTCGACTCACGGGTGGTTTCGCACGCGCGCTGAAAGAATTATCGAGACGCGATACGGCGATTTGAGAGTTTCGCTAACGATTTCGTCGGCATTCCGGATGTAGCATGTTTATTCCATCGTGAGATCCGCCACGTTATTGAAACTCGATCCACCCGCGTTGCGGTTGAAAAAGATACCGAATACGTGCATGTTGGTGTCGATTTCAAGCATCATACGAACAAACGCGAATATCTAACGAGCCATACGCGTTACAGTAAATAAATACCAAGTGCAAAGCTTCGTTAAACAAGCGAAAAACTGCTGGCACACGCTCGTGAATATAGCACTCTTGTTACGAGCCTTTGAAAGTAATTTCGGCACGATTTATCCATCGCAGAATTAAATTGGAAAAAAACGATATTCCTGAAACTTTCGTAATGGACATTTTCGAGAAGGTCAAAGCCCTCACGGGACGGACGAATTTTTTTTGTAATTTATCTCTCCCACTTTCGCTTTTTTCCAAGTATGTAAGTATCTTGATATAATTTATCGATAGGAATAACGAGGAGATCGATGAGCGTCAATGTTTCGAAACAGAAATTTTGACGTACTTTTGGCTTAGCAGAGTTCGAACGGAAAATGTTGAAATACACTTTGCGACTCGGACTTTTTCTTTCAATTCAAAATTCGGCATCGATTTTAGAGAAATTGCCCATACTTCCGGCATTTTGCCAACGAGCAGTCAACGGCAGCTGCTGCATGTTTAAAGATTGAAACGTACCGAAACGTTTCGCTGATTTCCGGCCAATTTGAGCGTACTTTATCGTACTTTATTTTTATAAAAGCTTTCAATGTCCGCTCTGGGGGAATATCACCGGAAATCGATGATTACGCACGATGCACTTTTGAACAAACACGTTTTAAAAAATTCGAAGGATATATTCGGAGAACGTGATGTAACAGTCGTCACGCGTGTTTGCGCAATTAATCGTGCGTATACTCATTAATTAATTCAATTGGCGAAGCTCCAGTGCCAATTTGATAATCGAGAACGTGCAACGTTCGACGCACCAACGTGTAATTATAATTCGAAGCATAAAAAATTCGTCTCAACCGTGCGGATTTTTATATTTTTCCGAAACAACCACGGGCGGTGTAACGATGAATTTTGAATAATCGCCTACTACTTTAGCGCTTTTGAAATTAATTCGAACAAAATTATCAAGCGCGTGTTGATTTTTTGATTGAAAAACGATTTCTAATTTTTTATCATATTATTTTTAGTTTCCATTTTTTTTAATCAGTATTTTAGCCATCTTGCATATTATTCTACGTTAAAGGTTCATGTAAATTGGAGACTAAAAAAACCACGGCTTTCAAGCGAACGTTCAGTGCACACGAGAGCTCCATTAGGAAGATTAAATTGACGCAAACGATGAATATAAAATTAATAACTTTGAATATTGCGTCGTTGCGATCCTGCGAAATTCTTCATTTTTTGTTTACAAGTTTGACCGATGTACAAAATGTGCAAAACGACGGGTCAAGAAAAACGCCATTTTTCTTTTTCTTGGAGGGGTTAAAAATGAAAAAAAACGCTATTTTGAGCCGGTGCGTAGTACGCACCTGGCGGCACCGGTTTTCCAACCCGAGAAGAGGAGTAATTTGGGTCAAGGGACTCTGGTATCAGTTTCAAACGGAACGCACAATTTTTATTAAGCGAATTAGTTGCAATTGAAATGGATCCGTTTGAATCGAGATTCTGATTGCGGCTTCATCGTATACGTAGTATACGTGTGCCTGGTAGCACGAGGACATCCAGCTTCGCCTTATCCACGCACATTAACGTTTCGATCGAATTTTTTACAATTTTTTTCGTTTTTTTTTTCAAATTTTCGAGGGTTTTTCGAATATTGAAAATAAAAAAAAAAATCTTTCACATCTTCTTGGGCAGACACATTCAGATCGATTCTCATCGATACACAGGGTGTCTCAAAACTCAATGTCAATAATTTACAGTCACGTTAACGACGAAATTCCGAGTCGAAACTTTGGCGCGTCCGATTTTCCGAAATATTTTAATCGACAACTCGACAACGGAGGGTCGGATCGCAAAGTGCTTGTAGACTTTTCGACTTGAAATTTCGTGACCTGTTTAGCTCTAAATTATGAATATTTTCATTTTGGACACCCGGTATATCACGCGAGATAACAGAGCGAAACGGTAATACAATCTTGCAGCTATAAAGCGCAGCTGTTGAACCTCACACGTACAAATGTGTTTACGCATAAACAAAATACCTAGACACCATGCACACGGTGTGTTTTCGCAGTTCCCTCCGGCTCTGCTCTATTTTCGTACACCTGCGTTAGTGCGCGCATTAAGCCTGTTTCATAAGACGATATTCATCTGTCAGAAGCGAATGTAAACGATAAGATTTTTTAGGCCGTTTATTTATATCGATGGACGGGCAGTACGCACGTCCAGATACATCGCGTTTCTCATTTCTCATCCTCGAGAGAACGAATGAATTTTCTATGAATTTTCATAAGCGCGCAGCAATCCTCAGCGATACGCAACATTTTTTCGAAATTAATGATCATTTAAATCGATATTTTTGATTAATATAAAACTATATACAAGCTCGCGATTGCTTCGGTCAACGACCTTATGATTTCAACGCCGCGTTTTTCTTCTTCGCTTCGTAAAAATGCAACTGCAACCACAAGTGTTGTATCTAATTCAATCTGCGAGTGTATATTCACATCTACCGCAGATTGCATCATGTATAGGAATTACAAAATCGTAGCAATTTCGTGCTCGAAACTTTGTGTGTGCGCAGTTAACGTGAAATTAGAAAGGATAATGAGAATACACTGTTAATCTTTCGTGTGCATTTGTAATACGTAATATGCATTCATTTGCATACGCACAATTTATTTGCAACACGAAAAAATATCTCTGTCGAACACCAAAGTCTTTGTACTTTTTCAGCTAGACGCAGAGACACAGAGAGAAGAATAAACCGCGAGGAAACAAAATGCACTGCAGTCAACAGCAGAGCGAGCGGAATAATTTTTGTCAGCGAATAAAAAATTCTCTAATTTCATCGTTGATTTTTTTTCGAGAGAATCATCTCTTTAATTTTTCTTTATCGATCGTTTCATCGGAGAGGAAATGAGAAGTAATTAATTCGATGTCAACAAGTGCGATTATCAGAGCAAAAATTGATTCTTTATCGTTTTATTTGCAAATTATTTTTCTTTTTCGTTCGGTGTACGTGCATCCGCACGGTTTCGTCTGTGCACAATATCCAATCAGCTGTTTTTCGTTCACGAAACGAATAGGAATGACAAACGCGTCGTGGAATGAAAAAAAAGGTTCACACACATAACCGCACTCGCTTACTCGAGTTCTCGTGCCACATTGCTAAATATATAATGCAACGAGAGAAGAGAAGCTTTTTCGCTCGCTCGGAGCTTGCGAAATGTCAGTTACACGCAGCAAAGCGTTCGTCCCTCTCCCTCTCATCTCTCTCTTTCTTAGCCTGCCGCTTGCGAGTGGGTCAGTCGCGTGTAGAACTCGGGAATTACGGCGACGCGATGATACACGTATTAGGGTGGTAAAAAAATAAAATTTCCGTTTTCCATTGCGAAAAATGGTTTTTCGCACGAGAAATTATTTATGCTTTCATTTTTCACGATAAATCAATCACGCGGGGTATTAAATTCTGAAAAAAAATTTCTTCGACGGTTCCGAAATTCCTACAGTCCGAAAATATCTCAATCAAAGTTCCAATACTTTTGATCCCAAACTTTAACTACAGAAAAGCTCAGGAGCATCGCACGAGGCACTTTTCTCGCGTTAATCAAACGGGATAATTTTTCCAAGTGAAAAATCGACACTTTCCGAACGAGGGCGCTCTGAGAGTGAAAAATACGGTTGTTTTTCGAACCACCCTAATACACACATGCGTATCGTACGAGGGAAGTCGGAGCCGAGAGTCAATGGCATTTTCACGGTGGTACAAAAGTTGCAGCAGGGACTCCCGAGCGCTGCGTGCGTAATCTGTCATCATGCTAATAAGAATACGCCAACGAGACTCTCGTCGCTCGTGCAAAGTCCTTAACACATCGAGCCTCGCGAGAGTCTCGTCCGAGCGGCTGAGCTAACGCGACAAATTTTTTTCTCCGCGTTTGACGCTCGACGCGTCCGGAAAATCCTCAATTCGCTCGACCCTGACGGAAACGTTCTCAAAGACGACAATTATCGAGAGTCGAGAACGGGACAGACTCCGTCGCGGGTTATCGCGTACGAACAAAAAAAAAAAGCAATTTTCGTCGTAAACTCGTTTGTAACTTGACGTCAAAGCGTCGCGGGCAGCAATCATTTGGAAATTTATTTCGAGTGACGAGCCGTCGGTGAAGAAAATGTAGTAATGTTTATTTTCATTATATCACGAAGGTCGATTACCAAAATTCATTTTTTTTTTTTTTCATGGAGTAATCTCCGACGAAGGCCACGCTCTATATAACGGAAATAGCACGTGGCGGGTTGAGACACCTCTCGGTCTCTTTAAAGTCGTCTCTCTCTCTCTCTCTCTCTCTCTCTCTCTCTCTCTCTTTCTCGGTGGTCCATTTGCGACGCAGAGGCAGAAAGACGCGAATGTTCAGGATAAACGAAAGCACCGTCGTTTTTGACCGGCTCGGATAAAGAGTTACGACACGAGCGATGTTCGAAGAATCGAGCTTTTCGTTTTCCCTCTTTTGAACCCGCTTCTGATCCCGAAATAATCGCGACCTTCGAAAATGAAACGCGTCTTCGAATAACGTGCCTGGATATTGAATAATGATAATAATAACACCAATAATCGAAATACAAGGTATATTATTGTTGTTATTATTATTATATGACAGTACAATCGTCGAACAACGATAACAGTTGTCAAAAGATTAATAACCATTGTTACTATGACTATTATCGTGAAATAATGATTATTACAATTGTACCAATTTCCATGACAATTATCACCATTTAATTCAATTAAATAGCGTCAGATAATAATGGAAACGATAACAATACGGTGATGGAAAGTTGGGCGAAATTTTTTTTTTTCCAAAGTGTCGATATTCCGTAATAATTGGTTGGAAATAATCGATAACGTATCGTCATACGCGGTTTCGTAATTACATGATGTCGATTTACAAATTACGAATATAGTCGCTATAAAGTGAATGAGGAATTTATTAAATGATCACACGTGCTGCGATAATGATGCTTCCTCGTGCATTGATAAAACATCGGCGGCATAGCAGGCGCGCGCTTTTATAACGATGAGCGAGATCGAAATGGAAAAGGCCTCTCGGTCTCGCCGCATACATACGCGAATTGGAAAACGCTCGCGTCATACGCGCGGATCAAACTGCGTAGAATTTCCTTCATCGTGTCTGTATCGAGGAGAGCGCGTTAGGCGAGATAAAACGCTTCGTACGTTCATGTGGGATTGCTGTTTTTTTTTATTTCTATACACGTGTACGGCGTGTATCGCGCGTCAAGGTTGCTGCATCTTTTTGTTTTTGTCTCGCTTTCACGCTCGTTTCTCGCGCGGTTTCTCCCTCTCGCCTGAGTCTCCATCGCCCGAAACGCATTAACGCTAAATTCAATTGTCGTTTTCTCATCGTCGTTTCACTTCGCACTCAGCGCCGAGATATCGAAATAATAACATCGGTTCGAGAGACAAAATAAATGCGACGCGGAGCTTCTTTTCGCATTATTTTTCATCTCCTCTTTTTCATGAATATTTTATGCGGCTCTCGTTTCTTTTTTTTCCTCTCACTATCCGCGTATTACGATGTATCATGAATATGCGATTGTTGTTTCCGCTTGTTGCGGGTATGAAAAGCGTATTTGGGTCAAAATCCCGGGGAATAAATATCGGGACGAGCAATTTGTATTTGTATATTTTTCTTTTTTCATTATCAGCCATTGTGCCGACGTATCTTTGTACGGAATATTTTTGCATTTTCAGAAATCACCGGGGAAAAAGTTTGAAAATGAAATGTCACGAAATTTGTGGTAAATTCGTGTTTTCATTGAACGTGTTGCGTCGGTTAATTGGCGGGCTTGGAAATGATCGAAATTCGAGATTTTTCTCGGTGTTTCTTTTTTGCTTTTTTTTTTATCTACGAACAGGACAACGCTCTGCAAATGGCCTTGGACCTCTCATCGACAGCTCGCTTGCCAAAGCGAGTTCGAACACGTTTTATTATCTTTGCAAAAGGCGAGCACGTGCGCAGCTGGCAACATCCGTACTGCGCACGCCAGAGATCGAATCCGCAGAGGCGGATATTTCACGGATTTTTCCGCTTTTTGTCCTTTTTATCGATAAAATCGCTCGAAATCGCACACACGCGGTATACCCGCTTAAGGACGGCGGGAAAATCAATAACGACGGTGAGAAGATAAAGAAAAAAATTCGTCACGCTGAAGATACCAAGCGCATTGATTTCCGATAAAACCAATATCGACAAGCGTTGAATAATGAATTAATTAAAAAAACAATCGTATAAAATTTGTTTTTTTTTCGTGTGTGATATATTCTCGAATTTTTCCCGTATTGTTTTCATCGTTTCGAGATATATCGTTTATTCAAACTTTTCAAAATGAATCAAGAATTTTTTCGTCACAAATTGTTGACAATTTGTTCTGCGACTGGTCCGAATTTTACCAAAAAAAATGTCAAAATGCTGGAAAAAAGGTCGATGAATTTAGTTCATACGAAAAAACATCGAGTTTTGTATATTTTTACCGAATTTGTTTTTCATAAGCCATTTTTTAAAATTCTTCTTCGATATTTTGTTTTCATCGAGTACTCGAAATTCACGATTCATTTTTCGATTTCGTCGGCACTGTACGGCCAGTGGGATTCTCAACAAAGCAAATTCCGCGTGCGTGTGACTGTCCGATCGTTCAATTACATAGATTTGTCGTTCCCTCACTTCCGGAACGGAATTGCAGCTTTCACAAAATCGATCCTCTCGTAAAAAAAGAAAAAAAATCGCAAGGAATCCGGAAAACTGATGTTTATTAATTGTCGTATTCGTCGAGGTACAATTACGTGATGAAAATGGATGCTTTATCCGTGAAAGGTCAAGTTTCTGTTTTTCACCTAATTAACGAAAAAGATAATAACGGATTGAGAATAATCGGATAGAAAATAAGAGGCGGCGATGGAAGAAATTGTAAAAGCAATTTTCCACTTTCGTTGTGGTGAAAATGAGGTATTTTCGTGGTAATCGCCAGACAGACGCCCCGTTTTTCGAAAAGTCATAAATTCATGTACAAATCCCCCCCCCGATCGCTCCTTCAGCTGTAATTTATTCATGAGAATTTTGTTGAAAGAAAATGTTCCAACCGCGAGGTATATAAGTTTCCCTGATTCATCCTTCGTGATTAATTAATTGACGAATTATTCGATACTCAAAGTAGACGGAAAAATTTCTCATAATTTCGATTTTTATTCATAAATTCATTTTATTCGTTGCTTCGTTGATCTTCGATTCAAAAAAGTATGAATAATACCGAAAAATAGAAAATGTCCACAAAAATTCATTTATCCGTTGATTGTCAGAGAAATGGTGATGAAAAAGAACGGATTGTTTCTCGATCGGCGGCGGGGAATTGAAAAATATGCGTTACGAGCAGCGTTTCCGCGATTACGTGATTATAGTCGATACAATTTTCTTTATTCAACTTTCTTTATTGTTTATTTCAAAAGACGGCAATCCGTCATTGGAATTCCAGAGAAAAGAATAATCAGGGAGAATCGTTGAAGAGGGCGCGGTAATCGAGGAGAGAGAGAAAAAAAAAGGCAAGAACTTGAATAAATGAACAAATTTCCCGTTGCGCGGTGCAGGCAGTTATGTAGCGTGTTCACTCGTGGGCACAGCACGATCTAAAATGCTTTTCTTCTCCCATCGCGCTTCCACCGCGCGATGTACAAAGAGCCTCGAGTTTCGCGCGACAATCGTTCGCGTTGCGTCCTTATGCGAGTCAAATCGGTATCGTCTACGAGGTATTCAAGGTCAAAAGGACACGTGGGTCATTCGAAGTATGCATGAAATTTTATTCGCGATTTTGGCTTTTCAACGATTTATCATTGGAAAACTTCCGTTGGAAGGTGACTCTTCATTTTTTTCAAAAAAATGTTCAAAAATTTTCCGTGCTCAAAATTTTTTTTTGTCGCTGGGTTGACTTTTTCGTGATTTCATGATTTTGGTACTGATCTCGGGATCGTCGTCGGGGGACGAACGAAAAGTGAGAAATCCGAAAATTTCGCATTCGCACGTTCCAACGAATGTGTTTTTTTGGAAAAAACAGAATTTATATTTTTTGTCGATTTTACATGGAATACCTGATGTATTTATATACGACACGATTTTTCTCCGTGAGACTCGTGTCGGGGAGTCACGGGACTCGGCGTCCACGTATACCTACTCTGTCCCGAGAATCGATCGTACCAAGAGAGAGAGAGAGAGAGAGAGAAGAGAGTGGAGGGGATATCGCGCGAGAGAGACGTCGGGGTCAAAAGAGGGTAAAAGGGAACGCCAAAGGGAGAGAGAGAGAGAGAAAGAAGGAGAGACATTATTTTCACAGGTACATAACTCTGGTGTTGATTTCCGGAAACTCGAAAAAATGCAACATCTTTATCTAATCTGTATTGACACAACGCTCCATAAGAGCAAGAGAGAGTCTACGTACACCCAGATTTGTACGAGATTTACAGTAAATAATGCGAAGGAACATAACGAGACATGTATTTTCAGGCGTTTTTTCGGCTCGAACGTAATCTCGAAAGAGGTTATACACCGTTAGATCTCATATTTACTCACTGTTTCTCTCTCGTCACGTTTGCGCTTTTTCTCTCGTTCACGACATACGTATTTTCTCAAAAAAACACTCTTCTTTTCCCCTCCGCCGAAGAACGCTTCGGGATCCTCGCGACTCTCGGCGATTTCGCACGATCCTGTCAGGAGCACTGAACGAATCTGCGGTGACCACCCCCGGATATTTATGCAAAGAAACGGACAGAATTGAACAACAGTTCGATTCACACGGTTGTCATTCTTGAGATCGTCGTCGATTGCGATTAAAAAATCATCATCATTGTCCCCGTTTCACCGTGTCTCATTGTCTATGGAGCTTTTTTTTCTTATTTATTACGGGGAATGTACAAAAGGAAAAGTACAAAAAAAAGAACGAAACCGAAGAAAGAAAAAGGCCGAGACGGTGGGCCAAGCTCGCGCGCGCTTCGTAGCAGGACAAGCGCTCCGCTCGCTGTCCGCCGTTCAACTGACTTCTTTGTTTGGTAAACAGAAACAGCTGAGCTCTGAAAACGGAGAACGTACACGCTCGAAAAGAGTGGTGGAACGGAGGCCATAACAAAACTCGTCAGACAATTTTTGTTGGCAATGGTCGGGGACACACGAGCAAGTGGCAGCGATGAGTGTGTTGAAAAAAAAAGAAAAAAACGCAATGATGTAGTTTTGTGTTTTTCCGCGAGTCTACTTTATCGATCGCGCTTTACGTCGTTATTTCCCTTTCTTTTTTTTTCCTTCTTTCTCGTTATTCCAGATGGCGAGATTTTACGCGAATTAGCGCGATGAATGATTTTATTCACCATATGTTTTTGCCGCAAAATATAATCGTTTTTCTTTATCATCGAGTCTTGTGAGACTTCATTGAAAAAAGATTGATTGTGTAACCTGCTACTGGACAATGACGCGTCTCTTGCCAACTCGGGTTTTTTGCTGGAATAAAAGTCCTAGAGAATTCAGTGTTATTGAAACGCGTGTTATTAAATGCGTCAGCATCCGCTAATACAATTTTATTTTAAAAGATTACTACTGGATTTATAAAAAATCGCGATGTGCAGATTATTTCTTTTTGAGAAGACAGATGCGCTTCTCGATTTTTCATATCGCGGCCCTCGAGTGGCGCCCTCACTCGTGTGAAAAAGTAGACTGAATCATTATTTTTCACCGCGAATCTCTATTCTGCATCACGCTTCTTCGAGATGAAATTAATTGTGCTGAAATGAATAAAGTGACTTTTATTCCGTTATTTATTGCATTTAGCATTGGAAAATACTATGATTTTTATAGATTATTATATAAAAACGATAAAAAATAATGATTTATAAGTTCTTTTGTTTCGCAAAGAATGAGAATTCTGTGCATTTGTTCATATCGCGAACCACGAGATGGCGCCCTCATCTGTATGTAAAAGCAGACTTTATTTTTTTCATCGCTGGAATTGACGACTTTTGGCGAATAATATTATTTTTCAAGATTGCTATAAAACCCATGAAATATTTTGAATCGTGGATGACTTTTTCTACAAAGAATGACAACTTTTTCGATTTTTGGCATCGCTGATCTCGAGTGGCGCCCTCGCTCGTGTGAAAACGCAACTACGCGATAATTTATCACCGCGACTCTTTTTTCGCATACACCGTGAACGTTCTATGGCGAATGTAATTTGAACGAGCTCCTTCATCAAGTTTTCAAAACTACAAGGCTGCCGTTGTTCGTTGGTTGATCGGTAATTAAGTAAAAGTCAAAGCCGGGCAAAAAAACGGGCATCATCGTTGTTCGAGTGACGCGAACGGCGTTTATACATCGCGATCGTTTTAATTCCCGATTCAATTAATCGTGCCGGTTCAGTAAATGCCGTTAACACACTCGTGCACGTGACATTGAAATCGTTTGCCCTGGCGGCCATATACCTTTTTTCTTTTACTTCCGCGAGTCGAGCGAAGGACAAAGCCTCGTTTTACCCGGAAAAAAGTAAAGCACGACGCGAGTACTCGCGTCTCTTTGGTTAAATATTTTTGTCCAGAGAGAAAAAAAGACCTGCAGGCAACCTTGATTTCCTCTTTCCTTCTCGACGTCGACGAAATGATACAAATTTTCACACACTTACGATTTTTACTCGATCAAGACGCGGTCTTCGATCCCTCGAATTGGTAAATCAGCGAAAATCACTTGTGCCGGTGTTTCAACGAAATAACGAAAGTGAAACGTTTGTCGTGCGCGTGAAAATCGAAAAAATGTGCAAATGGTGCTCAGTGACCGAGGTTAACGTTTGTGATTCTCCAAATCGGGAATTTTGCAGTCCGAGAGAAAAAAAAATGACGATCCATGCCCGATGAAAACAGTGGACGGTCAAACGGTAACGAAAAACACCATTTGTTTTTCGATTTGTGAAATTTCTTTCAAAAATTTTCGATACTCCGAAAAAAATCGTTTCCGCGTTACGTTCCTTTTTTTTTCTCATATTTTTATACCCGCGACAAATGAGGTGATGAAGAAAAATGACGACGAATTGAAATTAATTGCTTAAACAATTTTATATTATTCATCGATACATAGAATTCATCTCATTTCATACAGCTAAACAGCATTACATATTTTTCATTCTTTATTTTCACACGTAAACTCAATCTTTTCTTACGTCCCCCCTTCCCCTGCTTCCCTCTATCGGAATGTTTATCTTTTTTTCCGTCTGCTCGCATTCTTCGCAATATTACGTATATTTCTCCCCCCGTCGGCATAGAAGGAATTTTTATACACACACGATGAGAATTGCATTTCTCTTACATTATTTTTTTCCATTAAATATCGTACACGCTATATTTATATGCATTCGTATTATGTATCATTTATATTTATCCGTATATTTATATTATTTATATCTATGCACGTACGTATTTATCATGTCTCCTTTTGTTCTCTAAATTTCTTCCATATTTAACTTGCACACGGTCGCTCTAAACGTGCTCTTATTTTTCTTTATTTATTTATAATATGTTCAGTATCTGTATCTTACGTATGCACTTATCGTGTAAGTACGTGCCGATATACAGGCTGTCGCGAAACTCGACACTGACAACTCGAAATCAAATTTGGGATGAAATTTCGAGTCGAAATGTCTTTCGGTATTTTTTCACGCGACCAAAACCTGATGAGTCATTAATCGCCGAAGATTGAGCCTCCCGTCGGTCCAACTTTATCAATCGACGACTCAACGGGGTTTCTGCGGATGAAAAAGTGCTCGAAAACGAATTTTCGATTTGGATTTTCATCCCCGATCTACCGTCAAATTATCAGCATCCATTTTTCCAAAATCCTGTATATATATTACATATATATACTCAATATATGTATATGTATATACGTATTTATGTATATGTATATTTATCATGTTCGAAAATACATCTCGTGCTCGTAATTGGTCGAGATCGAATTTCCCAAACGAAGAAACTCAAAAATCTACGCGCAGCGTTTTTTCGTTCTTTTTTTTTGTTTTCTAAAAAAAGGAAAATGTACAACAAAAGTATACAAAACAATGGCACTTCCGGAATGATCGGACATTGATAAAATCTCGTGGTTCGAGCTGTGATCAACCGGAAATGATGTCGAAGAACGCCGTACACGGTTTTTCTTTCCTCCTCGACGTTCTTCACATCGGGATGTTTTTTTTTTCTGCTTTTGTTTGTTTTTCGATCGGTAACTGTGTCCGTACACGATCCACCGTTGGTTCAGCAAAATCGGTGGGAAAAAAGACAAGAAGGACTCTCGAAAGATTTTTCCCTCGTCGAATTTTCGATCTTTTTTTTTGCAGCGATCGTCTTAATCTACATTTTTTACGGAGAAGAGCTTTTTTTCGCGTTCGTGCAACATCGAACCCTTTTTCATCCTTCAACGATTTTTTTTTTATTTTTCGTTATTTATTGCAGTCGTTATTGTTATTGATTTTCAGCTTTCGAGAAAAACTCTTGATATTTCGGTTTTTCTTCTTCGCACGTGCTTATCGCTCGTCGATATTTCTCGTACAGTTTTTGAAAATCGATCGCCCGTCATTCCGCAATCCCATCAGTTTTTTCGGCCATTTTTTTCGCGTATTCACTGAATTTTGATTCGACGAAATTAAATTCACGAATAATCGAATATTTTTTTCAAGATTGAACTTTATTATTATTACGATTATTACGAATAATTTCGCTCGAATTTCCTCGATGTTGATTCTATTCGAATGACGGTTTTGTTCTCCATTTGCAAATTCTTCAAGGTATTTCGGTTATTTTCATTTTCGAATCATTCGATGAGCCCAAATTTCTCTCGCATTTTCCGAAATATCGAGACTCGATCGAGCTCGTGAAGTTTCTATTTCAAGTACGTAAAAGTGACCGAGTCACGCGGGTGTGACGCTAAAATGCACTAGTGACGCATACACACACACACACACACGCAAAACACTCGAAATAAATCGGTCGAAGAGAGAGAGAAAAAAGAATCGAACAGAAACGAGAGACGTTGCTGTTTTTGGCGAATGCCGGGGGGCGCACACAATCCTCTGACCTTTTTTTCCGCGAGCCTCCGAAGCAAAACTCCGCAGAATCATCGAGTCGTTCAAAGACGAGATTTTCGCAAAAAAGAAAATAAATAATCAAAAAATACCGTTTCACCGGAAATATCCATCTTTGAATCCTTCGCATTCACACATTTTTCGTCACAAACGAGTTATCAAGTAATACATAATCTAACGTGGCTTTTGACAAAGTTGCTATGTACACGTGGAATCATCGGCCCCCCCCTTTTTTTAAAACAAATCCGGTATTTTTTTCCAAACCGAAGCTCTCACTCTCTGTTCTTCGTTCGCGAAATTCAGTCATTGATAACGAGCTCAAATTGGAACAAAACGCACAAACGAAAATAATCGAGTAAGAAACATTTCATCATGGAGTCATTAATTAATTCGTTACTCCGATTATTTCTCCCGATGAAACGCTATCGAATTACAGAGAAGAGTGGAACGAAGGTAAGCGACGGATAAAACAAACGGGGCATTTTTAATTGGCCGTTAAAGCGGATAATTAACGTTTGATAAAAAATATGACCGATCGAGCATTCACGCAAAACACAACGCTATTTTATTACGCTTAACAGTATCGATATATCGTTTTATGTTTTTTTTTCTCCAAATTTCCTTACGAACTAGGGACTAGAGTGCACTCTCGAAAACCTTTTCAGGATCGCAAAATGTCTCAACGAAAAATAACCAACGAAAAATAAAACTTATCGACTAGAAAGATCGATGATATCGAATCATCGAATTAATCTTCTCATCTTAACGTTACTCCGACGTCTATTTAATTTAACGATTAATTTTTCTTATCACTAGCTTGACTCGAGCATTCGTAAACTTACAAATACGTATTTTGAAGGTCACACGGAGTGTGCTCGCACAAAATACGCACGATTAGTGAGATCTTTGGCCTTTGCTGGGGTTCTCTTGAGAATCTCAATGAACGTGACAAATCATTGTCAAATAAACGACACAATGTTCAAATGAAACTTAAACGATTATTCATTTACACTCGATGAATTTTTACCCTATCGTTATTTTTATATTATATAGATTATCTTATCGATAAATCACTATATTCCCTAAACACTCTCACACCGACGCTCCTCCGATCATTTTTTTTTTAATACTCGCTAGTTCGTAATTGCAACAATAATAATAATAATACATGGTAAAAACCGACTAGATAACATCGCGTAGATAATCTCTGCTTCAAACGATAAGATATGCACAATTTTTTTTCGCAAATTTCACTCTTTTTCGCCCCTCTTTGCCCGACGATGGAAAAGAAAGATTTTCTCTTGACTGTTTTTTTTTCGTTCTCGATGGATCGGAATAAAAAATCGCGTTGAAGATTTTTCAGAGAAAGATTCTTTGGAAATTTGCCCCCGGCCGGGATGGAGAAAAATTCGGTACGCGGCGTGCACGAAATTTTGAGATCAACACGCGTTTTTTTCGATCTTTGCGTCCACTCGGAAAAACGTGATAACACGAAAACATTTTTCGAAAAATCTTCAAACGTTATTGGAGCTTGGTTTTTCCTCGGCTCGAGGATTTTCATACGCCCTTTTTTCCGGTACACTGAGAAAGAAAAATTGACCGTTTATTCGCAAAAATTCACAGACGACACTCGACGCCGTCGAAAAAAGATTAATTACGTGAAGAAACGTGTGGAAGGAAAAAATAATTTTCAAGAGAGACGCGGTGAGAAAGCAGGCGGATGTGAAAGAAAAAATCATTTCCTTCGTTCTGTGATCGACAAATTGGCGAAAAAAAATGCTCAGTCTGTCTTTAAAACGTCCGAGGGACGGGACATTATTAGTACCCTAGAAAAATCTCTTCACCTTCTTCGTGTTCGTTTTTTTTTTTTTCATATCTATGTGTATCTAAATTTATCGTTACTATCGTACGTTGATCGAACGAAAAATACTGGCGTATTGTCCTTCCTTAAGAATTAATCCTCCGCGCGATAAATACGTTTCACACCTCGGCTCGCTTCTTTTCCATACAAAACATACCTTATATTTCATTTAATCTTTGAGAGGAAAAATGTCTCGGAAAGTTCTCTTTTTTTTTCACATTTCGAGAAAAAAATTCGTCAATGTTTTCCAGCGCGGTATGTTTTGACCAATCGACAAGAGCAAAAACAACTAGCTGACATTTTATTATTTACAATCCATGGAAAACTTCGAGCTCGACCAGTTCGTAAAAACAAAATTTTTTTACGGGATTTTATGCATTAAACTTCAATTATTCATCGACGCACGCTCGTCATTGGGGTTTTATCATCGAGGAGTACTTCTTGCTGAGAAAAAATGTACAGAAAATTACCGCGAAGGATGCGAAGAGAGTAGCTCGCGGAAAAAAAATTCGGATTAATTCCGAATCGATGCTCGAATAATTGCGAGGAAAATTCTTTTTCTTTGTGATTAGATCTTTCATCCATGGAACAAAACGTGATATTTCGCGCGCTCGAAGCGATCTACTTATTTGCTGAAGAACGAAGCGGAAGTTTCCCTCCTCCAGCAGCCTCTTTTCTCCTATAAATACTCGATACTATCGAATTCGTGACTCGGTCAAATAATTTTATCGAACGTTACGACGTAATCGCCGAAAAAAGGCTCATACCTTTTGTCTAATCATCGTCAATATCTATCTTCGTTTATTCCGAAGAATCCGAGTCCGACTCGGCAGCTCCCGCCGCCGGTACGTCCTCGTGCACTTCCGGCGTGGCTTCCGGAATCTTTTTCGTCGCTGCCACGTAAGCGTTCGGTCCCTCGCCCTGCGTATGTTCGATACCAACCCTGCAAAAGCACAAACGTGATGATAAATCAAGCGTAGGACGTTTCGCAAACATTTTCGAGGATTCTTCATTTTTGGAATTTATCATTTTCGAGAAAGTACTCTTTTTCTCTTTTCGTTACGTGCAATATTTCGTCCGATCGAGCTGACTTTTTTGACGGATCGGAGTATTTTACCGACCTGTATTCGTGCCTCGAAAGATTTCTCACGTATTTCTCCGGGGGATTGTCGCTGTCGCTGTTCTGCAGGCTGACGCTTCTCGCGGTGGTGTGGGACACCTGAGTGGCCGGCATTGTGAACTCCACGTAGGCAAATTCGGCCAGATTTTCCGGTATTTGGTCGTAGGACGTTAGGGCCATTCGGCACACGAGCCCGTGCGTCGTGTAAGCGCCTGTCGCGTGAAAAAAAGTCGAAAAACAGATTTAAAAAATGTCAGTTTGTGCAAAATAAGAAAAATTCCCAAAAAGATTTGCAAAATTTCCGAAATTCTTCGGTAATGAATATATATCGTTAATTTCGTAGTTACATTTGAAAATGTTCAAAACCACTTTTTTCTCGCGTTTTATGACCTCGATTGGGTGTGTGAAAAAAATGCAAAAAATTTTTCAGAATAATTTCCTTGCTTTTTTTCCCCCTTGATCGTCGATTAATCCGTCATTGCACTGACCTTGACCCTCCTTGGGCAATCTCGGCATTCTCCAGACTATGGCGCGATGCTGGTGCTCGTATTTGGCCTGACCGGAAGTGACTTCCATCAGCTGAGGCTCGAGAGTATCAACGGCACCGAGGAACCTCTCGATTCCTTTTATCTTGCCGGTTCTTCGGTGTGCGGATTTGACCGAACCGTATCTAAAGTGCTTTTCAACCCGGAACAAGTAGATCCAACATTCCGGTATGGGAAATCGCACGACGACATCCTCACAGGGCACCTGCCCGAGCTTCCTCGAGGCGAAACCAGGCACGAGAATATCGGCTCTGAGCTCGACCTATTCAGCGACGAATCGAGCCAATTTTCATTCCAATTCCTTTTCATTCGTTCGAACGATCATTGATTCAACTTTATCATATTTTTCAGTTCCGATAAAAAAGTATTTCCCAACGATTCTTTTTTACCATCGATCGGCAAGAAAAATATGATAATATTGAAAAAAAATGTTCAGCGTGGTTATCGAATTTCATTAGTTGTCAGTAAAGGTGAAAAGAAAATGCAAAAAACGTGGATGAAAATCGTAGATTCGGGGGGAACGTAACGAAAAAAACACACGAACATTTTCCTCTCGTGCCTCACCTTATTTCCGGTGACGCACATGACAGCCTTCAATTGAAGCGGAAGTTCACGATTCTTCGGTGGCCTCACGCGAAATCTCATCAGTTCGATGTAGCATGCATCGGGCGGTTTGAACCTTTTTGCGTGTTACGAAACGAGGGAAAAGAACGGTCAAGTCGAGGATGTCAGTAGGATTTGATAAAAGATTAATAAATTAGTAGAGAGGAGTTGCGATTCGTTCTCGTGAAATTTCGTGCCAGTATCAGTTGACATTGCAATTATCGAGTCAAAAACGGAAGTTAGAGCGGAAACGAGCAAACGAGTTCATTCAGCGATGAAATTTTAGCAATTATGCGATATAGCACAAAAAAGAAAAGGAAAAAATAACGCAAAATCGTTCGAAACGTACTTGATGATTCTTGTTTTCTCGTACTCGTCCTGTTGCACGCAGGAATGAAATTCTATGTTCTCGAGTCTGATCCATTCTTCGGTCACAACTGGTATTATGTCGTGTCTCCCAACGACCTCCTTGCCCTGACGCCACATGTCGTTTATCCCCAATTCGACATCGGGCATTCCTTCGATTGCATACATCATCGATTCGTATGAATAATTGAATACCAATCGATAAATAATTGTACGACGACTCGCAAAGCATGAATTAAATTATTTTTGCAAATTCTATGGATATCATTATTGCTCGAATTTCATTTTTTAATTATTTTTGTTCGAGTCACACCGTAATTATCGGGACGATCTTACGATTTGGTTTTTCTCGTATGTGGAATTTGTTCTAAAAAATTGACGGCGAATTGTGAAAAATTCTTTACCCGACAAGAAGCCCAGGAAGAACAATCGCACTCGCGCTATCTGCTTTTCCACGCCACCCTCGGCGTTTTGTTCCACGTAGACCTCGTCCACGACGCTGATTTGAACTTCTTCCATTTTGTACGTCAAAGCGCGATCTCTGTGCGCCAAAAGTCTGAACAGGGCTTCCTCGATCGCGCACGAAAATTGCTTCATGTCCTCGTACTGCTGAGAGCCTAATTTGAAGAGTTGCGATATCTGAGAGAAAGAGGAAAGCGTCGGTGACAATGGGACAGCACAGGCGCTGGAAATTTTAGCTGGAAACTTCGAAATTTGCAAATTTTCGACACTCGAGATCGTGAAATACCTGCGGTGCGTGTTCAACCGGAAGTCCAAGTTTTTTGAGATCGCTGCCGAACTCCTTGACACCCTGGTAATCGCCTTGAATCGCATAAGCAGCGAACTGACTCAGTTTATTGGTGAGCCTTTCGGCTTTCGTCACTTGTCCGGGTCTGACGCCCGGTCGTTCCTTGTAAAATATGTACTGAAGTTTTACGGTGAATATCTTTCCGTACTGATCGAATTGTTGGGCCGCGATTTCCGAAACCGAGTAACATGCCAGTAACGGCAGTTCCTGAAACGGATCCTTGTCGTCTTTGTTATTGAACAACTGAAGAACCGGACTGTCGCCTTGATAAACCAGACGGATGAATATCTTTTTCCAGAATCTCTGGCCGGTTATTTTTTTCTTATTCGGCTGACGAAGTTGCATCTCCCAACCGTCGCCGGTATAAGTGACTCGCGGAAATTCCTCGAGAGGCTGGCTGACGTCTTCGTCGAAGAGGGGCGTCGGTGGCGTCTCCTGAAAATTAATCCAAAAAAATTCATTCGTTGCGACCATCTTTCTCGCGCGTCGATTTTTCCCTTGCCCTTTTTTCTTCTCAGATTCGAACGTACCTGCGAGTCGGTTCTCGAGATTTCACCGGTCTTGGCGCTTTCCGTTGGCAGCACAGCTTCCTGGGCGAAGCCAGCTGACTTGTCGAACGGATTGAAACGCGGAGAGGTGTCGTTGTAAGCCGAGTTTTGGGGACTTTTCGGCGGTGGCGCCAAGACGGGTACCGGTCCAACTTCTATCGACGAACCTTGATCACCTTCCTTCGGTCTATCGGGAGAAATGATAATTAATCCGACGAAGGAAATAAATTCTACAGAAGGTACCAAGCGCGTTTATGTAATAACGGTTTTTTGTAATTTACGAAAAAAAAAAACGTTTGTCCCACAATCGGAATCGAAGAGTCAACTTGCTTGATAAAAACGCTGAAGTCAGGCGCGTCGTCCGAATCCCCAGAATCCTGTCTACGTGTTTTTTGCTCCTGCTGAGGTGGCGCTGTCATACTGAGGAACGAATCAAAGCCCTCGTTCTCGCCGAAGCCCGCGGTCGTCGCGTTTTCCGACCCGGCGACTGACGAATCCCCCCACACTGAAATCAGTCGGCGTTGAACTTTAAACCGAAACAACTGGACGAACGTTTCCACTTCCGAGTGTAGATTAAAAGTGCGAATTTACCGTCGCTGGAAGTGTCCATGGCGACTTGTCCACCACCGAAGGCGTCGAAGAACGGATCGTTGGCTGCTTCGGGTTCAGCAGCTTTGTCGAATTTCGTGGCGAAAGCGTCGAAGGCGTCACCGGTGCTCTCGATCGCCCTCGCGGTTGCCGCAAAATGGTCGATCTCCTCGTTCCGGAAACCCTCATCGGCGGGAAACTCCACTCCTGGAACGGGACTCGTGGAAACGAGACTATCGATGTTGCTGTCCGGTCTCGAGAAATCGCCCAAAAGATCGGACGCGAAAGCATTGGTGGTCGTCTCGGTGGGAATGGTCGCAGCTCCGATATCGGAACCGGAATACAGCGATTCGTCACCGAAAATCCCGACCGGAGCCGAAGACGCGAAGGTCACCTCGTTGCTCGTCAATTCCGGTGAATCCTCCGAGGTCACGGTCGTCGTCGTCGTCGTCATCGTATCAGGAACGGAGAAGAAATTCGTTTCCGCGACTGATGGCTCGAAAGATTCCACCGGAAGCTCCGAAGTTTGTTCGGCAAAGTCAAAACCCGTCGATACCGCCGGTGCAGCTTCCGACGCGGGCTTGTCTGCCGCTGAAAAATGTCGGGAAACAAGGTCATTCGACTATCGGAAGAGCGCGAGTGATTGAATCAACGAAATTTTCAAATCTTTCGAACGAAAGAACTCAAAAAAACTAAACTATTCCATCAACGCCTTACCAGAGTACGACGTGATTCCACTGTCCATTGAAACTCTTTTTTCACTCGGTTCCGCAACGTGGCCTTCGTCAGCCGGTGCAAAAGCGCCGGAAGCTTCATCGTCACCGCTGAGTCGCGTTTCCTCGGCAACGTCGAATGGATTCTCCTGAATCTTGGTGGTCGTGTCGACGATGCCGGTGGCGAAGGTCGTGTCGGTGCTGGAAACCAGCTGGGTACTCGTATCGAGACCGATGTTGCCACCGGAAAACATGGTGGGACTCTCGCTGCTGGAGACGTCGAAGAGATCCATGATATTCTGGTTCTTCGATGTGGCGGCTTGTCCGCTGTCGTCGGGTATGAGGTCGGGTACGTTTGCATCGACGTCGAGGAGATCGGCGAAGCTGTGCTCGGGTGTCGGCGATGGAGAGTGCATCAAGGTCGGACTGGGCGTCCTCGTTGCTTGCAAACGGTCCAGCAAGTGATTGGAGGTGGCATCAAGAGCCCCGGTGACGGACAGTATAAGGTCCTTTGTGTTTTTCGGCGGAAGAGGTGGATGCGGTCTAGGAGGTGGTGGTGGCCTAGAAGGTGTCGGTTTGCTCTTGTTGACGGGTGGCGCCGCGGGCTTCTCGGTCTCGAGAGATCGCCCGAAAATGTCGGTCGGCTCAGCCTGGACACTCTCGGTTTTCGGGGAATCACCGGTTCCTATGAGGTCCTGCTCGATCGCAGGTTCCGTGGAAGCTGGCGTATCTTCGATTCCAAAGAAGTTACCCGACGTTACGCCAAACGCTTCCGAAGCCGACGCCGCACTTTCAGCCGTGGTGTCCTGCTGATTTTCCGTCGTCCCGATGCCGAAAAATGCAAAGGGATTCGTGGAGTCTGTCGGGGGAGGCTCGTAGGTCGTTTGATCCCCGGAGAAGTCCAGAAACGGATTCTCCCCGCCTCCCGTTGACCCGGCTGGAACATCGAAGCCCTGAAGGAACGGGTTGGAGGCCTGCTGGGTCGAGTCCGGCTCAGCTGGGTAATCGTCCATCAGGAAGGGGTTTCCTCCTTTCGACGCCATCTTGAATAAAACCCGCTAGACACGCCGTGCAAGATCACCCGCAAAGAAGACACGAAGGTCTGAAAATCGATCGACCAACCGCCTTATTTGTCCATCAACTCCGACTCGAGAAGCTTCAACTCGGTTTTTCCCGGTCCGATGCTCGCAAAACTCGTGTCGAAAGGGTCAACGTTCTCGTCGATGGCGAACTCTAGGTCCTGCAGGGGCGTGAGAATCTTGTCACCGGGATCCTGTCCCTGGAGCGACAAAAAGTCCGTCGACTCTTTGACGAGGGCTTCACCGGCTCTCGGGTCAAAGTCGTCCTCGTCCTCGACGCTCGCTGGCTTCGCTGAAACCCGACCCAAGTCTATCTTGTTCGCTCGAACCTGCTGGGTCTCCGCGGGCAATTCGCTCAATTCGTTCTCCAGCAACTTGAGCTCTGCTCTGCCAGGCAAAATATTCGTGGCTATCGAAGTATCGAAAGGATCGACGTAGGAAATGTCGTCAAAGTTTTCCTTCGCGGATTCCACGCGAGGTGTCAGAGGCTTCGCGTTGACGTCGACCTCCGCGTCGAGAAGACTCTCCTGCCTCTTGTTCTCGCTCTTCCGGCAATGAGCAGCCTTGTTGACTTCGAAAACGCAGGGTCTGGCGACCGGTTCGTTCTCCTCGATGAGGGAAACCTCGGGACCCCTGACTCTTATCCCCTTCGGGACGTTTACCGTGCCAAAGTCACTCTGCCTTCTGCTCTTGTTCTCCAACCCAAACACGGTTTCGCTAGTTGATCTCGGATCAAAATCGTGATCGCTGATGCTGTGCTTCAACCTCGATGGTTCTTGCTTCGTCAACAATTCCGTCTCGATGAGCTTCAGTTCGGTCTTTCCCGGCGCTACCTTGCCCACGAAACTGGTATCGAAAGGGTCGACTTCGACCCCCGCGTCCTTAGAGTTTTCCTCGGGCAGAGCGTCCTCCAGTGACTTCTGCGAGTAATAAGGCGTCAGTGGCTTCGTCGAGGCTATAGATTGTTCTTCCTCGCTGGTTTGCAACAGATCGGGGCGTTTTGAGGGTGTGGGTAGCTCGAAGTTGACGGTTTTCGCGACTCCTAGACCGAGCACTTCCGGTCTCGATGGTTTCCTGCCGGGAAGCCCGACGACCACGTTTTCACCGGCTTCCTCGAGATTCGGAGCTTGGTCAACCTCGAAATTCACTTGGAAGCTGGGTTTCGGTGGACCGGATGGTCTCGGTGGTGGAGCTGCTTTGGTCTCCTCCTTCCTGGGATCAAAGTCGTCGTCGTCGTCGACGACGAGATTCGTTTCTGTGGTTTTTCCACCCTCGCCCCCCAAAAGCTCCTCCTCGAGGAACTTGAGTTCCGTTTGTCCAGGTGGCAATTCGCGTACCGTCGAGGTATCGAAAGGGTCAACGTAGGTTATTTCCTCGGCGGGTTGTATAGGCTCGTCGTTCAATCGACTGAGATCGGTGCAAGAGCCGCCCAATAAATCCTGTTTCTCAGCGTTCGATCCTGTCGATTGTTTCTCGACGTTGGCGTCGCTCGAGGGATCGGAGCTGAGCAGGCCCGTCTCGTAGTCTCTCTTCAAGCCCGCGGGATCGGTCAACGAGATCGACACGTCGGACGAAATCGGCAACTCCTCCAATTCCTTTTCGATGAATTTCAGCTCGGTCTTACCGGGTAGAATGTTCTCGGCGAATGTCGTATCGAAAGGATCCTCCTCGTTGACGAAGCTGGCAGCCTCGAAGCTGGCCTCGATAATTTCCGCCTCGAAATTCGTCGGCTCGGTATCTTTCGCCCCGAAGGGATCTTCGGCTTCCTCGAGGCGAACTGGCTCCAAATCCCCGCTGGCGCCTAAGTCGAACTCGGCATCGTCCAGGTCCGGTATCTCCTCGAGTATGGTCTTCTCCTTGAGAACTTCGAACTCGGAGATATCGAGGGGAAGCTGGTTCGCGGATACGCCGTTGTCGCCGTTGGCCAGTGGCGCGGAAACGGGTTTGGGAAGCACCGGCGGTAACTTGGTGAGGTCGACCGGGACGTCGGGAAGATCGGAATCGTCGTCGAGCAGAGTTTTCTCAACGACGAAAGTATCCGCGGCTTCGTTCTTGTCGTTTCCCACGGAATCGCCCTCGTTGAACTCGTCGTCGAGGAGAAGATCCTGCGTCCGGGGTGCCTTTCGCGGTCTCGATATCTTGCACGTGCTCACGTGATCTATGCGACCGGAGAGTACCTCCACGGCGTTCCCGAGACTGACTAGCTTGTTGCCCTTCTTGTCGACGGTCTTGAGAACCTTGTCGGCGTTGCTCGTGTCGAAGGGGTCGTCACCCGCCTCCTCCTCGGTCGGACTGTCCGGTATGTAAGCTAATTGCACGTCGATGTTCCGCAAGACATCGACGTAGGTAGTATCGAAGATGTCTTCCTCGGCGGAATCATCCTCGTCCTCGTCGTCATCCGGGATATCAACGAAACCCTCTTCGTTCACCACCAACGATTTTTTCCCGTCTTTCTCCTGTTTTTTACCCTGATTATCCCCACCTTGGTCCGCCTCCTCGCCGTCCTCCTGACCTTTCTCGATCGGATTACCCTCCTTGTCGAAACCCACCCACCTCCTGGCCTTGGAACGTTCCTCCTCCTTGATAGCTTCGGCTTCCTTCTGTTCCTTGTGCTTCTGATCCTCAACCGGTGGCTTTCTTTGAAAGAACGACGTTGACTTTATACGATCTAGATCGCCCTGAGTCTTTTTCAATATCGAATCGACCCCCGCTGTCAGCGCTTGAAACTTTTGCCACTCGTCCGAGCCCGCACCCCCGCCAGCAGCTCCACCGGAATTGCCAACCTCCTGAGGCGCCCCACCTCCCTCTGACGACTCGGACGCTGCTGCTGCTGCTGCTGCTGCTGCTTTTTCTTGGGCCTCCGCCCGCTCCCGTCTGTAACGCTCGAGCTCCTCCGGATCGAACTCGTCCTCCTCGGCACCCTTCTTTCCCTTCTTCGACTTTTTCTTCTTTTTCAGGCCCTTGGCTAGCTTGTGCATCCTCTAACAGCTACCGTGGTGTGGGGAAGGCCTCTGCGCGTCACGATTCAATTCCATCAGGTTTGCAGGAAAAAAAAAGAAAACAAACGTGTATTTCCTTCTTGTTTGCGTATCAGAGACATTTTTTTTGTCCACTGAGAGCTATGTTCAGTCTGAAACGGAAAATAAACGAGATTCCAGCAACGATAAAGTTGGAAATTGCAGTTTTCTTCATTAAATCGTACTGAGAAAAGTTCTTTCCCTTTTTTTCGGACTCTAAACCGGCACAAAGACTCGGTTGCGCTTCGTACACGAGCCGATCGGAGTGAGATAAATTTTAAATCGCGATGTACATTTTTTAATTAAATCTCCGGTCCAGCAAGCACACTGTGTTATTGGGATGTTTGCCAGGAGGGCCGAGCATCGATTTTCTTTGTGGGGGAAAAGCAACCTTTTGAGAGCAGCCTGCCATCTCTCGCCATTTTTTTTATCCTGATTCAAAGAGCATCGTTAAGGTAGTTCTATCGTTTTATCGTTTTCTTAAGATTTTGTTGAAAATTTGAATACGTATTCTTTGATGTCATATATACGTGTGTAATAAATTTTGGAAGATTTTACCACGTGGAAGTTGATATATTTAGTGGTAAAAATCACAATTTTCGGTAGTCTCTCGTAAGAGCGCGTGTTAAAAGTTGCATTTTCATCAATGAATATCTTGGCTTCTACGTGGTGAAGCCTTCTAAAACTTTGCATACATTTTTATGCAACATCAAAGAAGATTTCTTGAGTTTTCCAAAAAAATCTTAAGAAAATTTTTTTCGCAATTTTTGTAATTATAGAGCAAGCACATATCACCTGGGATGACCGTGAATTTGGAGTATGCTGTTCTTTAGTCGATTTGCAACAACTTTTCTTATTTAACTGAAGCCCGCGAACCATTTTGTATGTGAGAAAAACTGCAAAACAATTTCTCGATTTGAATCTAACGATAGAACTACCTTAAAACACGAAGGTAATATCGTGTTGAAAAAACAATTGATGACACAGTCCCGACTTATGCAAATTCGATCATATTCGATCTTTCATCTTTACCAGCAGCAGACCCTCGCAATCTTCGACTTAACGAAAGCAGAGGATCTCGCATTAAAATACCCCGCATATTGATCGAGTTTAATCCTTTTCTTTTTTTCTCATGCAAATATTGTCTCGCTGCACAAAGCTCGACTACGGACGAACGAAAAATTCCGCACCGAGAGAATCACAAATTTCTCACGAATTTTTTCAAATTCGCGATATAAAAAATATCGGAGTGATTTCCAAACTAAATTTCTAATTGAAATTACACGACCAATGGTAAATTCAAGATTCAAGAGATTCAAGAGCGTGATGCAACAGTTCCGGAATTTCCCGACGTAAATGCAACAGGATCGACTTGAATATCCTTTTTTCACGATTTTTCTTATTTTCCCATGACAATTTCATCGATCGATTCGGTGGGGCAGGAAGGATTGCATTTCATTCATTTCATTTTATCCAAATAGTACAGAGAGGATGAATTAATCCTTTGAGGGGAAGAAGGATAAAAAGCAAAATTGCCAGTAACTGCAGTCACGGATTTGTCCGCGTCGCAATGACACAATCTCCGCCTTTTGTGCAATTCCTTTCAATTACATTTCACACCCTGATTGACTTATCTCAGACGGGAAATAACTAAAGGGAAAAGCGCCCAGCGATCCGTCGTCTGGTGTGTGGCGCGTGGATAATCGAATTTGACCCAGTTCGTCATTCGGTGAAATAATAGTGGGCTCTCGTCGCTAGCGACGAGCAGCAGCAGCAGCAGCAGCAGCAGCAGCACGCTGTTTCGAGATTATCGATCGTTTTTATACTATAACCGACGGTTCGCTCTTCGTCCGTCGTCGCCCGATCGCGTAGCGCCAGCAGAGTGACGAGAGATTCGAAGAAAAGTTGACGGAATGGAAAAAACGAAAAATCAAAAGTGTAATGAAAAAATTACGATAAGAAAAAGGCCCAAAAGGGATAAAGCGTTCAGCAATGGAATCGCCGGCACCGGAAGCCAAATTTTCCTTCGCATATCGTGGACACGCTTGATTTTTTAATTAATTTTTTATTATAAAAGACAAACATTTTCGGCCGTCCGTTTTGTCCGGAAATAAATGATTTTTAACCGGCGGAAAAATACGAATAAATCGGAAAAATGGCAGAAACCATTCTAGCGAGACAGATAATTGTGTATTGGAAGATAAATCGTTCGAAAATTTCGGTTCTCCGTCGAAATGTAAAACGAAAGATGGAAAATCCACAATTTTTTAATATTCACGGCAAATATCTGGACCGGACAAATGTCACTTCCGGCCAATCAATGATTCGTCTATTTCGGGATTTTTTTTCCTCCCCCTACGCCAAGAAGAACTTGGCAACCGAATTCTCCAAGTTGGCAGAGAGGCGATTGGTCGAACCGTGCGTAGAACGAGGAAATCCTTAGCAGCGAACGTTCGTCACGTTCAAGGGCGCAGAACAAGACGTTTGAAAATGGAGAACAATCGCAATCACCGAGTTTCAATGAAAATAAATCAATGGAACAACATTTATTCTTTAAAGTACATTCATCTTCCAGATTAGCAACAATTTTTCAAAAAATGCTGCTGCTCCTTAATTACATATTAAATCCAGTATCCGGTGTATAATTTTCATTCGCATGAATGAAAAAGATGGCAATTAAAAAAAAACATACATCCAGACACGAACGTGGATATGGAAACTGACCGGAAATCAACAAAGTATTTTTAATGAAACTTTGCGGAAAAAGTTTCTTCGTGCGAGAGAAGAAAAAAAAGATGGAAGAATTACTGAGAGATCTCGAGGGATGAGAATAGAAGATTAAAGGAGGATCGAACGCTAGCGTGGGCGTAATTCTCGAGTTCTCTTCGTCAATCGCGAATCTGTAGGAGCTCTCGGAGATGACAAAAAAAAATGCCGAAGAATACAGACCCGAGAGATATAATACTTACGAATAGAGCCTCATCAGCCACATTGATTCGTTGCACATTTTATTTGCGTCATCATCCCGTCAGCCTGCCCACCACCATTTGGACAGCAAAAACGAAAAAAAAAAACCCGAGTCTCCTTATGAAATCGATGAGAAATAAAAAAATGCAGCGATTCGGGCTTAAAAAAGCTCGGAACGGAATAGGAGGAACAAAAGATTCTTTCCCAATCACCAAAACGCTGAAACTCGTTTTATTCAGGAATTGAACATCCCTCGCAGTGTTGTCTCCTTTTTTTTTTATAACTTTTTATCCTTTTTTTTTTAATAACACTCGAAAAATGTAATTTTCGTTACTCCGAAAGAGCCGGAGAGCCAGGAAGACTCTGGTCTCGTGGACGAAGGCGACTCACCTCGTACTCCTCCGGCTACACACGGCCTGAGCTATTTCCAGCATCGATCCGTTCGCGGGGAATGCTGCGCGCACACCCTGCCGGCCCCACATTGCTCAAGAGCGAAAAAGATGGACATACAAACTATATATAGTACGTATCTACGTATATATAAACACTAATGTACCTAGCAATAAGGGTCGCGAAGTAGAGGTTGACTCCCGAAAAATCAACCCCCGCGATGTCATCATCGCGGTGGATGTTTTCCCCTTCCCTCTCCCCTCGCTCATTCGCCCACGTCAAGACAGGCATATGTATTGGGAAAACGATCTATATCGAGTTGAATGTGCTTCGTTCTCGATCGCGCATTCCCTCGAATGAAAAGGAGGAATTAAAGACGAGTATATTTTTTCGAAAAAAAGTACCTTTATAGTTTTTTTTTTTTTTTTACATGATAACGTATTGTAACGAAATTTGTGAGAATGACGTGGAGAAATGATGTCGTAGAAATAACGCGATGAATGAACGAATATTCTCGATCGAATACACTTGTTTGTTTTCCTAAAGTCGTACGTTGTTTCGTGAAACAGCGATAAAACGATATTTGCGGAGCTTTGGGAATTTATTCAACGGTAGAAATAATTATTTGTATGTTTGTTGCGAAGGTTTCTACAAATATACCGTATCTTGGATACGATATGTTGTTTGAATCGTTCGCAGCGCGCATGCACGAGAGAAATTATCGGTGCGCATGCCCGCGACAGGCTGGGAGAAAAAGAAATGGCCGTCTTGAATCTTTACCATATCTTTACAAAAGTATTTTCAAAAGTATGGAAGAGAATAGGATTCATCGGAAAAATAAGCGATAATTTGTTGGCAGTTTGTTACAGTATTGAATGTAACGCTATAATAATGAAGTACTTTCGTCGCAATTGACGAGTAAACCAATCGAAAGACTGAAATTCCGCGTTAACAGGATGTCACTTTCGAGTTTATTCTGCGAGACACTATAATTGGACAATTGAAAAAGTTGCGATATATATTTCCGATCTAGTGCGTCTCTTTTTGGTCGATGCCTACGATTATTATTACGGTTATTGTTGCTCGGTTTTTATGCGAGGTCAAAGTTTCGCGAAATGGAGAAAAAAAACGAAGCGTTTTAAATACACGTTCGAAAAAACATCGCTCGCGAAATAAATACCGTTGTTATTTGGAGCGTCCTTGATAAAGACATTGCACAAAAGTCCTTCAATCTCAAGAAATCGCTTATTCATCGACGTTTCCCGGGGTAATAATTGTGTTGCTCAATTCGTCAAAATTATTCGTGAAATCGGTAAAACTCGCTCGGTTCAACGGTCGAATGTTCCCGTGAGAGGTTATGTTTTTCGATTGCTCAAAATTCGTCACTTTTGAGCAGGAATCCGAGGATATGTGTAACATGGTATGTCAAAAATACGTCCTGAATTGTTTGTTTGCGATAATAACACTATTATTGTTATTACCGCGTATAAATTGAATTTCCCTACTTTGTCACGTATTTTTATTTCGTCAACACGATACGACAAATACGTACGAATTTATGGCAATTCATTCGATGAAAAAATAAATCCGTTTGAATGTCTCCACAAAACATAACAAAACAACGACGTTTAACGATTTCCACTTTTCCTGCGTCGTTTCAGGTGAAAAAATATGGCAGACGGAAGATTTTAGGGTGAATATTTGGAGAAGCAAATGGATGCGCTGCCCATGAGCGGTCAGGTTATGGTAACGTTGTGTATGAAGCTGACGCGAGATAAGACATCCCGTTGAAAAATAAAAACAGTACAAGTTCTTTAACTTTGGCTATTAATCTCGAAGGATGAAAACATTGTCGGGGCGACGCTTAAGGAAGAAACAGACGGGAGATTCGCTCGTTCGTACATCGAGGATATCTGTCCAGCGACCTTCGGCAAGGTTTTCCTACCCATCGACAGTCATGAAGTGGATTTTACGGATGAAATGGTGATGAGATAAACAGGCAAAAAGTATACTATCGTATGTACGTTAAAGCGGCAGAGCGCTAAAGTTTCGCGATTTTTCAATCTCCAACGACCGATTTTAAAAAAGTTTAAAACAAGTAGTCGAAACATACGACGTCGGCGCAAGTTGCGACTGAAGTTATTGCGGGAGATACAAAGAGGTTCTTACTCGCAGGTCAAACTGGAGTTAGAGAGTCAATCGGGCGAGCATCATGTGTGGGCGGCGCAATTAGCCACGACGACGCTGTGCGAGCAGGACGATTGCGGTATACACGGGAATTCGTCGAGCTCCGAGAAGGCGGATGATCGACATTCCGCGGAACTGGAGGATCGAGGAAGGGAAGAGGATAACGGGACAAGCGCGAAGGAGGCCGGAGAGGAAGAAGGCGAGGACGACGAGGATAATCACGAAAACGAGACGAGCAAGCCGAATGACGCTTCCGGTAATTCCAAGTTCTACAAGATTCAGTGTACGATATGTAAAAAGTGGTTTTTGAACAACGATTCGATGATAACGCATCTGAGAAGCCACTGCGGCGGTGGTGGCAGCTTGAGCGGCGCGGAACAGTGTCAGGTTTGCCAGCAGAGCTTTCAAGACAATACGAGCTTGCACGCTCACATGCTCACTCACGTCGGTATGAATCCGGTCGAGTGTAACGTATGCCAAAAGAGATTCGCCTACAAATGGTGTCTGAGGAATCACGTGCAGACGCACGGGATGATAAAACCGTACGAGAACTTTTGTCCGGGAGGCAGTAACGTCCTGGTGGTGGGTGGAGAAGCCACCAACGCCGGTATTCCATTAACGGGCGGCGTTTACGCGTTCAACGATATCGCCGATCAAACGAGAAAGCTTTACGACGAGGCCGAGCAGAGACGCGAGAAGGACGCTACGTGCAAGCAGGACAGCGACGCGAAGCTCTGTCACAGATGCGACAATTGCAAAATGCGCTTCAGAGACCGAGAGACCCTCGCCCGACACACTCTCGTTCACGCGAACGACGCGAATTACAAGTACGATATCGCCTCCGATAATTATCGCGATAAATCCGACACTCGCGCGTTATCGTCGCAGACCAACGCCGCGAAACAATTCAAATGTGCGATATGCGAGAGATGCTTCGGTCAGAGGACAGCTCTGAACAACCACATGCTCGCGCACAGCGGTGAGAAACCGCACGCCTGTAACATTTGTGAAAAAACGTACAAGAGAAAATCCGAGCTAATGAGACACACGATGGTGCACACCGGCGAAAGGCCGTACGAGTGTAAAGAGTGTTTAATGACTTTTCGCGAAAAAGCCAAATTGAATTCTCACATGCTCGTGCACACGGGTGAAAAGCCGCACGAGTGTTACATATGCCACAAGGCATGCGCCCGTAAATCAGATCTCAACAGCCACATGCTCTCGCACACGGGCGGACAATACGATTGCAAAGTTTGCCACAAAATATTCACCCGCAAGTCCGATCTTAACAGGCATACGCTTATACACACGGGCGAAAAGCCGTTCGCCTGCGAACACTGCGACATGGCGTTTCGCGAGAGAACTCGTCTCAATTCTCACATGCTTGTCCATACGGGTGATAAAAGACACGTGTGCCACATATGCGCAAAGCCCTTTCGCGAGAAATCGTCGCTGAAGAAGCACATGCTCGTGCACACCGGCGATCGCCCGTACGAGTGTTACATATGCAAAAAAAGTTTTACCCAAAAAACAACGTTGAACAGTCACGTACTCGTGCACACGACGGGCGAGCGTCAGTACGACTGTGAGAGCTGCCCAAAGTCCTTGAAGGACAAAACGTCCTTGAGAAAACACTCGTTGTTCAACAACGGCGAGCGTTCGCACGAGTGTGATGTGTGCTTCAAAAAGTTTACACACAAATCGGAACTCGGCGAGCACGCGGCATCCGTTCATCCTTCATAGCTTTTGTCCCCGGAGATGACGTGACGGAATTTTTCGCTCGTTTTCACGTGTTTATTTTCTGTTCTCTATTTTTACCGTGAATCCGCTATCTTTTCTTCTCTTCTGTCCTCTAACGCCGAAAATTTGACAATCGAATCGACGATGAACTCGAATCGAACATTCTCCCGCTCGATTTTCAACGATCTTTTTTCAACGAATTTGATATTCCCGCGCTCATGGTCGGGAAAAACACGATCAGAAGGGGAATTAAACCTACAAACGTGTATGAATATCGCATGTTCGAGCTTTAATCATAAATTGTTCCTGCTTTTGCATCGCCTTGAGGTTAGGATTCGTTTTTTTCCCGTTCAATTTGAGACTCTGAAAACGGTGCGTTTGAGTGATTTAACGTTATTCAAGATTTATTAGCGAATTGGCGAATGTATATAATAACGTAAGATATGCATATAGTATAAATAAATGAACGTACGAAATATAGAAATACGAATAAGAATTGCAAAAGGAAAATTGAGGCTGATTATTCCGCAAGACGCATTATCGCGGTCTTGTTGTATCCGCAGAGCGCTAAAATCTTTCCACGAGGATGCCATCGTCCCGACAGTACTGTAATTCCTCTCGGTGATGGATAACAGGTCGCTCCAGGACCGGGCCGCCACTGGAAGACCAAAGGACTCTCGGTGAAGATCGTCAGTCGTGGTGCGCAAGGATTCCAGCAGAGGCCTGAGGAAAAAATCGTGAAAGAGAATGGCCAAAGATGAAATTCGAAGAAACAATGATTTTCGGCGATTTATTCTTACTCGAAATCGATCTTTTGAGCAACAAGTGGTCGACGACGTCTTCCGCGATATCCCATATCCATACGGTCGATGAATAAACCTGATGTCTCATCGCCAAGTAACGTCCGCACGAGCTGAATTCGAAAATATCGATTTCAGCGATCGACGGTTCTTCGGAGTTTCTTCTGGAATTCGCCACTATCGGCACGTTCAACGGTCTTTCCATTACCTCGTTCACTGAATTTCAAGGAACGATGAAAAAAGCGAGAAGGAATAAGAAAGGGTGATACGAAAAAATTATAAATATGTCACGAGAAACTTTGCAACTTCATTTTAGATTAAATAACTCTGCTGTGATAATTACTCTGATGCTTTTCGCTCTGTCCAAAATTGATATCGGATGCCTTCACGTCGGGCGCGCACTCTCGAAAAACCTTGCCAAGGTAATCGGTGTCGTTTATTACAGGCTCGCAGCGCATTTCCAATGTGGGTTTCCACGTGACGTAATTAAGAAGAACGATCTAAGTACATTTTTGAATTTTTGGAAAAATCACTCGGCATAGATGATACGGAACATGGGAAATGGCAAAAACGATCACTGACTGTCTCGTTGTGTCCGGCGAGCGCCAAAAGTTGTCCACTCGGATTCCAAGATATTCTTTCTATTCCTCTGGGTCCGTTGTAAATATCGCTACTTCCGGTATCATCGTTTTTCGCGTTACTCGACGTTTCGGGACTAAAAACTCCGATGTGACTGTCGCTTATCGCGGAATAAATCAATAGTTTCGTTTGACCAGATATCGAACACCATATGCACAGTAATTCACTGTTGGGTGACCATGATAGCCCATCGATCGTGTTTAATTTTTCACACAATAGTTTCTGTAATACGAGATTATAGGAAAAGTATGATGAATGTGCGATTAGAAAAATCACTACACTCTTTCAAAGTTCCCGGTGAAAGGCGCTGCGGTCAAGCGTGTCCGTACTCATCTCTGGAGGTTATATTCAGATTTTTGGGTTCACGCTTGTAATTTCGAGGTTATGTTCAAAAGTTTACGATAATCTCAAGAGTATGCTCGATGCTTGAATGAAAAATATATTGTTAACAGTTTGAAGAGAGATTAGTGACGATTTCAGCAATGAACGAAACGAGTTATATATCTTGCGCGTGCAATCGCGTACCGAATACCGCCGATTGGGGCAGAAACGGTTTAGTTTGTTACGGAGCGTGTAATTCAGTCGCGATTTACGATCCTGATTACGGTGAAATCGGCAAAGTAACGGAAACGCTTCACCGACATACCGATCGCGTGAACGTGGTCCGATGGTTACGAAAAAACGATCATACAGCCGAAACGGAATTGTTATCGGCGTCGACGGACGGTACAGCGATCGTATGGTCCACCGGCGGTATAACCTACAAATCCGAGATTATAAAAGACGGAAACCCGCTTACGATAGCGGATGGCATTTATTTGAATGAAACTCCACAACCCAACGAAAATCTCGAACTATTATTGTGCACCGGAAGTATGGAGGGCAATTTCATTGTTTGGCACAGAAAACCAACAAAGTCGATCGAAAAAATTCAAACTCTCTCCTTCGGCAGGAGAATCCCAACGGTAGCTCGCTTTTCTTTTTTACCTCGTACCGATATTCCTCTCGCAGCCATAGCTCTCGACGACGCCAGTATACACTTGTACTGCAAGGATATTTCCATCAAAGAGACGATACAATTTCTCCAATGTCAAATACTTCAAGGTCACGAGGATTGGATAACGTGTATGGATTTTGCTAGCGACGCTTGTCTGCTAGCCAGCGGATCGCAAGACAGTACTATACGTCTGTGGAAAATTTGCCAGGGTGACATGGATGACGAAACAGACAACATGGTGGACAGGACAAATGAATCTCAGAGGAGAATCAAGAGATTCACCTTGGGAGACACAAAATACGCCGTTACGCTCGAATCTATACTCTGCGGTCACGAACATTGGGTTTACGGAGTTCACTGGCGTCCTTACGGATTCAAGGAAAGTGAAGAACATTCGTCGCGGCTTACTCTCCTTTCTTGCGCTATGGACAAATCCATGATCGTGTGGCAAGCGAATCTCAAGAACCACTGTGGCGTTTGGCGAGAAGTCGCTCGTGTCGGCGAAGTCGGCGGCAATTCCCTCGGCTTTTACGGATGTAAATGGGGTTCGGAAGGTCTCAACATCATGGCTCACAGCTATCAGGGTTCTTTTCATCTGTGGAGATACAACGAGGAAGAACACAGCTGCGTACCGAGAACCGGGCCAACCGGACATTTTTCAAGCGTCGTCGATCTGTGCTGGGATCCCAAGGGCAGGTGAGCATTTTTATGATGTTTTTTTTTCTATTCCCGCAAGCTTGCCATTCTTCCCTACACTCATCATGAGCTTCCGTTTGATCGTCGTTTGAACTCGTTAGATTTCTGATAAGCGCGAGCACCGACCAAACGACGAGGGTACACGCACCCTGGCGAACGAAGTCGCACGAGGTTTGGCACGAGATCGGACGTCCGCAGGTTCACGGCTACGATCTCAGCTGTCTCGCAATGTTGGGCTCTTACACGTTCGCCTCGGGTGCGGAGGAAAAGGTCGTACGTGTCTTTACAGCACCGACGACGTTTCAAAAGTATTTGTCGATGGTGGCGCCCACTGACGATTGGGATGGCAAACGAACGGAAGAAGCTTCGGTACCGGCGCTCGGTCTCACCAACAAAGCTGTGTTCGATGAGAATTCAATCGACGACAAACGATGCAACGATCTCGATTACACGCGACCACCGACCGAGGAGGAATTGATAAGGCACACGCTGTGGCCCGAATTGCAAAAACTTTACGGCCACGGATACGAGATTTTCTCAATAGCGAGTAAAACCGACGCAAGTCGCTTCGCCACGGCGTGCAAATCAGCCAACCTTGAACATTCCTCCATCATAATATGGTCGACGAAGACTTGGTCTCAGGTACAAAAATTATCGTCGCACCGTTTGACCGTGACGCAAATGGCGTTTTCACCGGACGATTCTTATCTCGTGTCCGTATCGCGGGATCGACGTTTCGTTCTTTATCGTTGCAACGACGAGGGTCTGTACGAAACTCTAGCGGCGAGTACGAAAACTAACGCTTATCATTCGCGAATAATTTGGTGTTGCGCGTGGACTCACGATTCGAAATATTTCGCTACCGGCTCGCGCGATGGTAAAATTGGCCTGTGGAGCGTCGATTTGGGAAAATTGGAAAACGGACTATACGACGCGAGCTTGGAAATCCAAGATTCCTCCGTGACCGCTCTGGCGTTCGCGACTCGATCTTATTCTCCGGATTCTTATGTTCTCGCTATCGGCTTCGATGACGGACGCATAGACGTGAGAAAAATCATATTTTCGAACGGCGGAACCGAATGGCGTATTCACGCGCGGTACGATTCTTCGCGCGCGCATCATTCCACCGTCAGAAGGCTCGCCTTCCGACCGGGCAAGGATCGCGGCAGCGAGGAATCTGATTACGCGCAATTGGCTAGCTGCGCTATGGATAATACCGTAAAAATTCATGATCTTCGTACTACCGACCTTGCGTCTTTGTAAACTTTTCTGAATATAAAACTTATATTTTCATTTTCCGTGTACATTTTGTCTCGTCTGTCGTTCGAAGTTTGGCACCGTTTTTTTTTTAAAACGACGAATCATTGTTTCAAAAAAATGGGATAATTCTCGCAGATTACTTTGAACGATTTTGAAATTTGCGATGAGTCGATAATTTGATGAAATTACCATGCTCAAAATACGTCTCGATTACAAGAAGAGAGAATTGAATATGAATATTTTCAAAAAGTTTTAATACAAAGTATGAACTGACTGAAAATGATTTTTTAGCAATTTTTCGCCAATTTAATCTAGTTATTATAAATGAGTGAAACTTTGATTGAACTACTCACCCGACTTATCTTCCATCCTTCCGTCCTGTAAATCTCAACACTGTCCCTTCCGTCGCCCGTCGTTATAACCGCAAGACTCTTGCCATTAGGACTGAACGCGACATTATCGTTCGTTGAAGATTTCAAATTTTGAATATAAGTGACGTTTTGCGTCTCCAGAGACCAAACGGAGATTTGAATCTGAAATCAGCACGTTAACGGGTAATCTAAGGACGATGAACATTTTGAGGACGGAACTAATTAAAAAAAAGTTCCTACATTGAAGTCTGCGAACGAAATGATATGCGTGCTATCGCGAAACCACGTTACTTTCTCCATTCCAGCACTGCTCTCCACCAATTTGCATCTCCATTCTGGATAAAAAATCGAGAATACTCGAACTGTGGTTTTTTTTAAACTAGCGCACAACACGTACTGACCGTTTGGCGACCATTCGAGATACTGCAACAATATTAATTCATTTTATACGATAACAAAAAATGAATGAACTTTTTTCAAGTTGTAGAGTGTCCAAATTATAACCTCTATCACGTCATCAAACTCGTAGGAATTGATCGTTTCAAAAGTCACCGTTTTCTTAATTATTAAATTGGATTGATAAGCTATTGCGAAGAATTGTCCGAATGGAGAAAATTCACAAAGATTATTGTTAACACGATATATTTGGCACTCGGAATTATCTGACGTTTCCATTGTAGTCATGTGCGTGTGTTAGGCGCGCTTTCTCGCTCATGTTTTCAAACATCAGACCCCCTTGCCCTGGTCGTCAAAAAGCACTTTCAATAGCCAATCAAGTTCTCTCTGTATTTCGAGCAAGTGTATAAGAATGATTTATCGAGCCTAAAACATAATTTACAATAAATTGTCTATCGTCTCGATTGTTTCACTTTTTGACATAACCTTTCTTCGAATATTCGGTATAAAAGATTTATAACAAATAAGTCTTCGAGCATGGAAAAAGCGAAACCGAGGTTAGTTCAGTTCGCAGAGGTTATGTTTACTCGTTATTTCCTTCGTATTTCAAGTCATTTATCATAATTTATTTCGAATTTGTGTGCTCGGACAGCAAGAAAAAGGCGTATTACAAAAATCTCAAGCCAAATACTCGACAGGCCAGAGGTCCCTCGGAATATGGCGCTGCCAGTAAAAAATCCCATGGCGATCTGAACGATCCTCAGGACAGCAAGATCTTTGTAAAGCGACCTTTACAGCAGCCGGAATCTCGACTCGCCGAACTCGACGAGATATGGCAGGAAACGAACGTCGGTCAAGACTTTGAAGCCCTCGCCAATGCTCCGCTTTCCACCGATGCTCATTTTGTATTTAAGTCTGAAAAAAATTGGACGCTCGATTCACCCAAGTATGACGAGTTTTTTACAGTCGACGTTAAAAATTTAGCAACGATAATTCAGTGTATTCCGTACAATGAATATGTCCATGTGGACGATCAATATTTCACAGTGAGTATGTTAATGTTGAATCGACGCTCGATATATCGACACACGGATTTCTTTTTTCAACTTTTAATTTTATATCACGGTTCGTTTTTCCAGAAAGATGAGCTCACGGACATTTACAACACCGCAGATAAGGCCAAAAAGGCGTACAACCAAATGTTAGAATCGGCGAGGAAAAAAAATGAGAAAAATAGCAGAGCCGATACGCGTTTGATCAGCGACGGCGAGAGCGCTGATTCTGTTTCAGAAGATCCGTGTCTCACCGATGAAGTTACTAATGAAGAGTGTCTGGAGTCCTCAAATTTGGAAGAAGATCTCGATTTTTTGCTCTCGCTGAAGGAACCGGTTATAAGCCATCCCGTCAGCGTCGGATCAGCTAATAAAAGTGGCTCGGAAGGTAAGAAAGAAAAATTCCTTTTTGAAACGTTTCGATGTTTGCATGATTGATTTATTTCAGAAGGCAAGACAAAAAACGTCGTTCCCGCTGCGGCGAACTCTATAGATCTCGAAAAATGGTTGGATTTGGTGCTCGAGGACTAAGGTTGTTGTTTATATTGTACATTTGATCGATTTATCGATTTTTACGATACTCAATCAATCCGGATATATACATAAATGTTTTCAATAAATCGTACGAAAAATATTGCACTCGATAATACGATTGGGACGAAAAATCATTGTCCGGCGAGAAGGCACTCTAGTGTAATCAATATTGTGAGAATTCGCCCATCAGTTGCTGAATTCCGCTGTGAGGAAGGCGTGCATGTAATCATACACGACGAGCATAATTGCTCCTCCTGGACCGAGACGCAATACTTTTGGCAAAAGTCCTTTATAAAGCGCGCTGAATCTTCGCACGAAATGAAAGAGAAAGACGAATGATTTTTTGTTCGAGCTAACGATCGAAAGATCATCTCCCTTACCGACGATAACTCACCCCTCTCTTTGGTAAACTATCGACAATGTCGTTATCGTTCCATTGTAACTAATTGTTCCTTGGGGCCCTTGAATCCGACTTTTTGCAACATCGAACGGAATATTGAGGCAAGAAGCAGCCGTTCCCGCCGTGAATCCAATTGCAACCTAAAAATAGCCAAATTTTTTCAAATTAATTCCAAAATGATCATTGATCCAACAAAGAGATTTATTGATATTTAAAATTTGTATGAAAATCCTCCATTCAACCTTTGTCAAGAACTCCAACCAAGGATCATTGTTAACGGGCACAAAACCCTTGACGGAATGATAAAAGCCAAAATAAAAACAATTGAAGACGCCGTTTCTCATGACTGTAGCTGTGAGGCCCTTGTTGAGGCCTTTCAGGCCCAAACCATTGTTTCTTACGATATCTCTCGTAACGGCAAAGGTCGATGGACTTTCTTTCACCTTTTTACGATTAGATTGCAACTGAACTTTTATCACTTCGAACGGGTTTACCAGTATTCCCTCCGTCACACCAGCGCCAAAACCGGCTAAGGCGAATGTCTGAAAAGATATTTTACAAAATTGCTTTTTGCATTGCACTCCGATTCGATGAAGTGGAATCAAATTGAAAATACTTCTCACCAGAGGTGTGGGAGCGTCCGCGCCGAATAAGAAAATTTTTTTGTACTGCTCAAAGGTAAAAAACTAGAGGAAAGAAGCGACAAAAAGGTTGAATCACCCGTCGTTGAATACATTTGCAACAAATATCGTTGTTCATTTTCTCACTTTAACAGCGCGTTTTGGTGTTTCTACGATTATCGGCGGGACTATTCCTTTCCAAAAAGCTCCCAAGCCTTCGCTCTTGTACATCTTAACCATGCAATCACGAATTCCTTAAGAAAACAACCGTTGCGTTGAACAAATAGACGATTATCGGCGCAGAATTCCTCGTCAAAGACCTCGAACGAGGATTTTTTCCAAATTTGAAAAACAAAAATAATCGTGCACCTGTGTAGTACAAAGGATCGGAACGCCCGACGGGTTTGACTTGTAGTTGGAAGCGAGTCTTGACCAGATCCATCGGATGCATAATGCATACTTCTACAAAACCCGCTGAGCCTCCAGCGCCGATTTGGATCGCAGCCTGCTTGAGCAAACTGTCGCTCGCTTCTCGATGATGAGCCATTTTTTTTCGATGTTTTTTTATTTTTGATTTTCACCACCACTGAAGATCAATATTAAAAACGAATAAAATGTTTTTTTTCTTCAAAACAAACGATTATCGTCCGTTATGAGAAAACACCAATGCATCTCTGTAATCGATGCCGAGTGTTCTCGTGATCATTTGATCTTTCGCTAAATTGATCGATTTTTTTCACAAATACGAACGATTCATTTCTTCCGTTCACTTTTAATTTCAATACCGGATCCTGAACAACAACAAAACTTTTCAATTTCGATAGCGATATTCAACCTTTTATAAAAATTTCCTCATTAATGAGGCCCTCGACTTTTTACGATGTATAATCTTCGAGTCACACTTATATGCACGCGGACGAAATTATGAGCAGCACAGAAATTATTAGTGTGCAAATACTGAAAAAAAGGTGAATTACAGCTTCTTGACACCAAGACCTTTGTTGGTATCTCTTAGTTGTTTTGAATACTACATTTGCCGATGACATACAAGAGTGCGAAAACTCTATTTTTGGAGTCGGAAAAAATCTAACCTCTTCAACGTTACGCCGGCCCATTGGGGTTTTCACAGAAGACGCGCGCCCGCAGAGCGACGAAAAAATTCTTCAAAGCGAGTATATGGCTGTAAGTGTCCCAATTTTATATTTACGCGAGTTCGATCAACTACAAATCGTAATAACAAAAAATTAACATCTATGCACCTTTAACATGAGTGCAAAAGATCGAATATGAATTATAATTACAACTATCAATGGATAATCACGTTATTTCGACAACCGCTGGTAACGCTTATCATGTGACTGTCAATTTTTATGATATATGATGTCATGTTGCTCAAGATTTTTTGATCCACTCATCTGAATTTATATAAACTTTTATCTGTCGGACGATTTTATCGAACTGTTGCGAAGAAAAAGCTATTAATAAATGCATATTGTTATGGGCACCATACACTCCAGACAACCGGTATTATTTCATATTCGTGAAAATACCTATAACATAAAAATTCATTGACGTTCAGGCTTCTCTTGACACTTCGGAATAATAGTGCCATTGTTTTTCTTTTCCCAGTGCAATAGCGCGATAAAATATCTCGAGAGACATATCAGATTATCCCCGCGAGGAAAAACGAGATTATGTGCAGAGTAAGCGTGCAAAATCGCTAACGTTATGAAACATATCATATATAGGTACATGTAATATGTATTAGAGATACATGTAATGTAATGAACGATATTCAACGAAATGAAAGAGCGAAAGAATTCTTGTGTTCCAGAGACTACTACTGATCAATAAATCGTGAAAATGGACAAGTTTTTGAGAAAGATAAACTTGTATTCATATTAGAGTTGATAGAAAACAGTCAATGATTTCTCGTTATTTTTCGAAATCGTTCTCGGATTTTTCGATCACGTACAACCGATCGTACAACGTAATATGCAGTTGACAAAAAATGTGCATTAGCTGCAATTATGATGAGCGACGAAAGAGCTCTCGACGAGTCTTCTTTCATAACCGCACACATACTATACTGAGTGTGCATATACACGCCGTCGCCTTGAACCGTTATCTTCGTCAGCCATGTCACGATGACTATACTCTAACATCGTAGTTCATATATAATTACTACTGCTCGAAACTCTCTATCTTCCAACCTATACTGCCTGAGAGACGAGTAACGTCCACTCTCTGTTTCATAATTGAACGCTGAACAGGCCGTTTGTTTTCGCAGTTAACGTCGGATTGACAACTGTACGTTTATACGTTATTAGTTTCCATTCGGCAGCCCTAGAAAAATGGAAGTGAGGCAGCGCAAGGTATGGTCTATTTTTTGCGGAAGAACGAAAGAAATACTTTTCATATTTTATTCGCTTTTCTGTGCGTTGTTCGAATATCACCGGAAACTTGCGCGACAATGATTCTCAACATTAAGCTTTTGGAAAGAAACGGTCCAGCACCGATAAACTATATTATTCGATCGACTGCTAATCCCGCAACGGGAGAATGTTTCGAATATCCACAAAAACCGAATTTGATGATAATTATCATTTTTTTGACTGTTCGCGGGTACCACGTGACTATTCGGTGGCGCACCGACAAGACCGAGATGACGCGTGTCATGGTTTTGTATCTCCCGAAAGTTCAATTCATGATTATGTCAATTTTCTAAATCATTCTTATCCTCACCAGATCGCTTATCATTACCGATACCGCCTAAATGCGATATACGCTTGTAAGTGTTTATAAATATCTGTGCTTCCGTAGCTCTGTCTTAGCTTTGACCAAACGACCTATACAATCGCTTATTAACCTCCAAGATTCGCCCGTATGTTATTTATTGCATTCAACTTTTTCGTACGAACACGAGTCGTTCACGTAGCAATTCATCGTAATTGTCTTCAAACTCATCTCGATCGTTGAATCATTCGAACTGTTTTCTCAACCGTCGGCATTAGAAACTCAAATTTGAGAATTTAGTCCGCAAAAAATCGTAGTCAACAATCTTTTACTCCGCGAATAACGAAAAAAGTTCTGTACAAGTCTGTCCTTGAGGAAAATTTCTCGATGAAACGAAGTTTGGATTAACATTCCTGTGAGAAAAGAAAAAGTTTCATTTGTGTCTTTACTCCTTGTTCGCTAATGCGCCTTTTTGTATTTAAATGTCAATTTCGTTTGTTCTAAGCTAAATACCAAAAATGAAACAAGACAACGCAGAGAAGTGGCACCTCGTCAGAAGGAAACGAGAAGGAAGAGCTGCATCATAGTGTTAGTGTTGGGAGCTCTTTTTTTGGGTTACATCGGAATAGCAAACGATCTCAAGCCGATTAAAATCGGGCAATCGGCCCTAGACAGTCTCGCTTATTCCTTCAATCTCCACAAGACGTTTTGCGTAGTGATAGTAGATGCCGGTTCGACAGGTAGCAGACTTCTAGCTTTTACGTTTCATTCCTCCTTGATCAACGGCGATTTGATTCTCGATCACGAACTCTATACTCAGACAAAGCCGGGTTTGAGCGCCTTTGCCGATAATCCCGAAGAGGGAGCAAAGACGCTGGCTGTTTTGATCGACAAAGCCAAAGCCGTGATACCAGAATCGGAATGGGCAAGTACGCCGCTGTCTATGAGAGCCACGGCGGGGCTCAGACTTCTGCCGAAGGCAAAAGCCGACGGAATACTCGAGGAGTGCAAAAAGTTGTTTCGCAACTCGAGTTTCCTCCTGACAAAAAACTCTGTTACGATAATGGAAGGCGCGGATGAAGGTATATTCGCCTGGTTCACCGTAAACTTTTTGTTGGAACGTTTTGTATCGCACTCGTCCAAAGGGACAGTCGCGGCGCTCGATTTAGGCGGTGGCTCGACTCAGGTGACCTTCGCTCCGCACGGCGCTGATATACGCGATCTCCAGAAACACGTCTACGCGATAAACGCTTTTGGTCGTAACATGAGCATATACACGTACAGCTATCTCGGCATGGGCCTTATGGCGGCTAGAAAAGAGATTTTGACTCACGGCGTTAACTTGGAGGGGTACAGGGCTGACGAGCGAATACACATAAATTCGGAATGCGTCAATCCGATAATCGCGAAAGAATGGAGTTACGGCGGGCGTAATTATCTCGTTAAGGGCTCGTTACATCCGGCTCACAAAGTCGTGAAGACGCAGAATTACGCTGGCGCTGATGAGAACCGGCCGATCGTTCGTTTCTCCGAATGCGAGAAGATAATTAGCAATTATATCAGTAAAATCGATAATAAACCGAGGGGCCTGCAGGATCATCAGGTTTACGCTTTCTCGTATTATTTCGATCGAGCTACGGAGGTGAGAAAACGCGATTATTGTTTTTTTTCTTCGAATCGGTCCAGCGATGAGACGCTCTTCGACGTTTGTGTTCGGTTGTTGCTTCATTGATTTATTTATTTACGCACACTCAAGGTTGGCTTGATAGATCCAAATACCGGTGGAGTTGTCACGGTCGGAGCTTTCAACAAAACGGCGGTCGAAATATGCGAATATCCGAATACGGAACAACCCTTCATGTGCCTGGATTTGACGTTCATCTCGGTTTTGCTGCGCGAAGGTTTCGGCCTGGATCCAAGCACGAAATTATACGTGAGTTGTTTGCCGTTGATTACATCGATAATTTCAACATCGTGACAATTTCGATGCAAAATAATTAACCGTACGTCTTTTTTTCTTTTTTTCTCGTCAGCTTTATAAAAAATTGAACGGCCACGAACTCAGTTGGGCTTTGGGTGCAGCCTTCAGTCTATTGGAAAACCATTTTTAAACTTTTGATTAATTCTTTCGAAACGTAGATTACGTTAATTAGAGAAATTTGACGATCGGCACGAAAGAAGGTTGCGACATAAAGTCGTTAACCGGCGGAACGAAAATGAAAGCACATTAATTATACGCTATAACTGCAAGTTTCGGTGGGGGAATTTTACCGTTAGTCGACGATTTTGGGAGATCGAAAATTAGTGACGAGGCGTCTTTTTTTCGCCACTGATAATTTAATGCACAATTTTTTTATTATTTTAACTTTTTGTTCCAAGCATTGACAAAAAGTGTCCTCCCGCGAAACGTACGTGTATATATTTTTAATGCGTTATGACCGCGAAAAAAGAGTATTTTGGACGTTGACGGAATTGAAAAGCGACAATGAGGAAAAATATCATGTAAATTCTTACAAACTCGTGTGATAAACGCAAATGTCGATGTATTTTGTGAATTTCCATGCACAAAAATGACTATGCCGTAAGAGTATCAAATTGTAGTAGGCAATTTTCGACGTGTAAATAGCTTCGTTGTAAATTAAACATTTTTTATGAAGAAAGAAAGATAATATTACAATACAATCGTATTATTGGTACAGTGACAACGATATTTTAGTGCCTTTTTACAAGATCGTGTTTTTTTTTTAAATAAAAACGAGACCAAAACCACCTGTTTACATTATTATCATTAAAACACTTCAGTGATGCGAGGATTTTTCGCGCTGCGAGAAAATTTTGAACGCTCTATTTACTTTCTCAAAGGGCATTTTCTGAAATTTAAAAATCATCGCGCGAATTGTGCTCGGCGGGAAAAGTAGATGGCGGCGCGATACGAGAGAGCTCACGAGCGGGTCAAAACGCTGTGACTAAGAGAAGAAAAAGAAAATAAGATAGATCGAAGATACGTTTAGCAGTCGCGTGAAAGGAGCAAAAACGCACAATTGTTCGCCCGAATATTAAAAACGCGATGTACGAGGAAGTATACATTGTAGTCACAAATATATAACCTTTAACCGTGAGCGAGACGGTAAACATGTACATAGACGCTACTGTTACTCGGTTCTTTACGCGGTTCAGAGACGTAAATTTCTTTTTCTTTCACGATTATATTCGCAAGCTTGCGTTTCGACAGCGAGCACGCGCGTGAATTCTTCAAAAAAGTCGTTCTCGAGAAAAAACTGCGTATACGCATTTCATTGAGTATATAAACGGCAAAAAATAGAAAACTCCTGTTTTTCCAATGTAGGCACGATAAATTTGAAATTTAATAAATGAGAGGGACATCGAAAAACGAAACGTCGATACAGAGTGATTCAGGATCGAGCAATGATGATGAGAATTGTTCAAAGTGCACAATAAGTAATAATACATATCGTGAGGTAATATAAACAAGCGAAAATTTTGCGTGGGGGGAAACAAGTGTGCGGTGTGCGTGTTCGCGGTTATGTGCGGCTGTGTGCGCGCGCGACCTTTGAGTGGAGCTCACTTCGCGTAACCTAACTCGGTCCGAGAATGATGTTGCGGAACAATAGTCGAAGTAAAAATCCATACATTTTCTTTCCTTGCTGACCACTCTCGTCGTATATATATATAGTGTTCGATTGATTTTGGGATAATTCGATAAATAATTCCGCGAATAAATGATCGTAACTACCAGGCTACTGGCAACTGGGTCCGTAGTTGGTGCAGTCGTTTCTCGCAACATTCACATCGCTGCGTTCCAACACGAATTCAAGGTAAAACACATATACTCGTATATTTACCTTTATACCCAAGTTCAAGATTTACTCTTCGAATAAACATTCGCCGCCAAATTACGATATTTTTCTTTGTTGGTCCAATTAATTTAAATTCGCGCAGCGTATATTTCACCCACAAAACACTCGTGGAGGAATGCTCGTTCGAATTATCGAAATCCTTTGTGTCTTTTCTTATCTTATCGCATTTGCATTTGTTTTGGATGTACGTTATTCTTCACCTTGATTCATTCAACGGTGAAAACGACTCGTGACTGTGCAGATTGTACGAACGAGAGATGCTAAGCTGAAACATTCTGCTCTCAGAGAATTGAGAAAAGTCCCATTGATATCATCCGTTTTGACGAATTCTATGAATTCTATGCCGAGTGTTGTCCCCAATTCCGATTCGACGGAAACATTGATGGAACCATCTTTTGACATCGGCAGTACGAATGAAAATTCTCCCAACGACGACGAACATCGCGAAGCAAATTCCGTAAGTTTCGACGCAGAAATGGGCAAAAGACGAAAATCCAACCACGGATGCATGACGCAACAGATGTACAAATCTATGAGACCCTGGACGCCCTTCGGACCAAGTAAGAACTTTTTGTTTCCACATTAGTCGGAAACTTCACGGCGTTTCTAAAATAATCACGCTTTTGCGATAAATATCGCAACGATTCTTATTCGCCATCTTCCTTCGAATAGACGAGTATGTAACGAGCGTTGAGAGTATTCTAAAGAAAAAAATTTCCAATTCACGAGACAAACACTTTTTGAGGCTTTTGCGTCAATCATTCCGTCCTGCTTTGTTTATATATGAAATTAATGAACTCTGGAATATTCTAGACACGTTTTATCACAATTTATGAATAAACGCTCTTTGAGATCTTTGTGCAACCTTGTTGTTTTGTAGATTCGACGAATACAAACTTAGAGACGCACTTTGTCATCAAAGTACTGTCGTACAACATTCTTGCGCAAAATCTGTTGGAGGGTCATTGGTATCTTTACAAGAATCACAATAAGAGCGCTCTGAGTTGGGAAAAACGAATGATACTTGTGCAGGAGGAAATATTGAGAGCGGAGGCGAATGTTGGTTGAAATTGTAACTATGAGACGAAAGTACGAGCTGCGATTGTGCGACAACGATCGAGTAAACTGATATTTGCGTCAATATTATTCTCAGGTGATATGCCTTCAAGAGGTATTCGTCGATCATTTACGCGAGTTTTTGGTGAAATTTGAGAAAGCCGGTTACAAGTATATCTACAAGAGACGCACGAATGACAAGAGAGACGGTTTGTTGCTTCTCTATCGAGCTGATCAATTTAAAATCATTGACCATGTTGAGGTCGAACTTTATCAGCCGAATATCGATATTTTGAATCGCGACAACGTCGCGATTGTAGCGAAATTCTCGTTGATCGAATCGCCGGAAACCCACGTTGTTGTATCGACCACACATTTACTGTACAATCCAAAGCGCAATGACGTTAGACTCGCCCAGACGCAATTGTTATTCGCCGAGCTGGAGAAGCTCGCGTTCGTCAAATTGACAAAGTGAGATATCTCCGAATTTTTCATTAGCTCGTTTTTTCCACAAGACATATTTTTGACAGGAAAAAGATTCCTTTATTCCCGTGTCATATTTTTTGTTCGCATCAGGAAGGGTCCTTGTTATCATCCGATAATATTGTCCGGTGATTTCAATCTACAGCCGCACAGCGGAGTTTACAGGTTCATAACGGAGGGTTCGTTCGAATTCAGAGGTCGAAATCGTAGCCTGGAGCCAGCGATGTTTTGCGGTCTCGGAAATTCGTTGATTCCTCCGTCTCTCCTCGTCACGGACAATTGTCAACATTACAACGTCCTGGTCGAGCGTTTACGAGGAGACAGCGAAGACACGAGAACGGTGATTCTGTCGGCCATTTTGTTCCACGTGCAACGACGCGTCTTTGCTCTTTTGGCGAAATGTTTGAAAGGCGGTTTTTCTTTTCGGACAATTTAGAACTGCGGCAAAACGGACGAAAGGAAAGACGGCGCGAATGCCCGAAGCGGCGAAGAAACGGAAAATAGGGACAAGGTCGACACGCGAACTTTCGAGTACCAAACTGTAAAAATAATCGAAGGACAGTACGCGAATTTCTCATCCGGTTCGTTGACGCATCCGTTTAGCTTCAGCAGTTTGTATCGGCACGCGAATAGCGATGGCGAACCGGAAGCCACGACGCATCAGGACGAGTGGATCACCGTTGACTATATTTTTTACAGCGATCTCGAGCCTCTCGCGAGATACAATTTGCCGACGATAAGCGATTGCAAAAATCTTCCAACGATACCGAATAACTTTGTTGGCAGCGATCATCTCTGTCTCGGTGCCAGTTTCAGATTGAAAAAAAAGAAACGATGAAGGGGAAACGCTGTGCGAGTTCCCAACGGTCGATCGTAACGATGCAAAACGCAGAGAAATTTATCTATGAGTAAATTGATTTTTTTTATTCCAGCGACGACCAAAAGTAATATTGACCGACGAAAGGCGCCATCTGGCGCTCTTCGGCAATTCTATTCGCTTATTTTCGAAACTTTAACTTCTGATTTTCCTTTTATTTCATTTTACAGAGATGTTAAAAACATAAAAAAACAAGTCGTTACGATGAATCTCGACGTTGTAAATATTTGAGAAAAATTCTATTTTTATGACAAATACACGGATTTTCAAACGATTATCGACGACTTGTAGTTACCTTGAATAATCTAGTACGAGTACTTTATTCATTCTAATTTACAAATTTGAGAAACATATTCGAACTTTTGACAAGTTTTACTGTAGGTAGCAAAAATATATCGGAAATTCGTGCTCGATGGGACTTTTATAAAAATTTAACGGCCTCTATTGTGGCGCTTCCTATTTGTACTTTGTCGTTCTCGTATTCGACGACGCAAGTTTTCTCAATGGGAAATACTCGCGTCGAACAATAATGATCACGGCAATACGCGGCGAATTTTTGAAAAGCAATTTGTAATTTGATTTTCCCGCCATTCGGGCCGATCGCGAATCCGCACTTGAGATTCTTCTTCGCGCCTCTGATGCAACAGGTTAGGTATCTGTAATCGGTCGTGTACATTTTGTGAATGTCGGTTAGCGGAACGTTCAACTCTTCGCGAAGAATTCCCGTCAAGAAAACGTCGTCGATCCAAAAGTACCTCTCGAATTTTTCACTGTGTTCGATCAATTTAACGGCGATCCGCCGATCGACGATGTACAACCAGCCCGACAAAAAGTCCGGATACGAATCTTTGTCGTATTCCTCGCGCGTAACGAACCATTTGTTCGCCGGTTCCCGAACCGGTTTCATCCCTCGTAAAACATAACCTGCAAATATATCAGTTTTCGACGAATTCAGGAGTTTCAACTGTTCCATTATCTCGTAAAGATTCATCACGATATCGTCGTCCTGCTTCATGATGTACGGGGCACTCGCGCAATTCTCCGAAGCCCATTTCAAGCCCATCAAGTGTTTGTACGTTAAATTGCGATAAGCTTCGTAAAAATTGCCCTGTACGATATCATCGAAACGGTCAGCTTCGTTGCGCAGAGATGCTTGAGTAATGCCATACTTCACTTCCATCGAATGGTCCAATTTACCGAGCAAGAATACTCTATTTACTCCCAATTCGTGCAATTCGTCTGCTGGATAAGCTTGTCGCAGTGCGCTTCGAGGTGCGGGATCAGCCGCGTGCGAGGTCACGATCCAGGTTAAAAATGTCCCGTTGCACGCCGACGGTCGAATTTCGTAGACGAAATTTTCGAGATTCAGCAATCTTTCGTGATTCTTCGTCTTTAGAAGGTCGAAAAATGGGTCGTCGTCACTTTTTATCCTTCTATCGATACTGTTTTCCACGATATTCACAAAAATCAACAGAGTCACTACGCACACCACGAGAATTACGCAAAATTTGACGAATGGTGTCATATCTGTTATTCATAGTTGAACTTTTATAGATAAGGGTCCTTTGCATTTCCTCGATCGTTTATTTCGTCTCGTGTACATATATCGTAAAACCGCAAGAGACCAAGCCCAACTGACGAGAGACTAGCGCGACGAGAGATCCTTATAATTACTCAATCCACTCGGCGCGCTACGCTTTTGTCGTGTACACGTGTACAGTGAACGTTGTAATTTTTTTCGAGTTCATGCGTAAAAAAGGTGATCATACGTTTTTGGAAATTAAACGATAGAAGTGTTAATTTTCAAAGAATAAAAATGGTCCCATAAATTTTTTCAATACTACGAATTCAGAGCGGCGAGATACGCGATCTTCTGTACTCCATAATGTAAAATACTTTTGACAATGACTGTACAGGTTATGTACGGCGAGCGAGAGGGTAAAGAGAGAGCAGTGTCGTTCAGTCAGTGCGGCGTTTCAAATCGAAGTGCAATGATAGACCGATGATCCGTTTTTTTGCTTAGAGTTGACGACCTTGTTATCGATCTATGTAGATTATTATTATTATTATACATATTATGTATATGTAACTATACTAATTATTCGATAAATATGGAAATTCGTGAATAAACGTTCGAAAGTCGGGTATAACCTCAATCCGCTCGTCTCTCCGCCTCACTTTTGTGATGATCTTAGCGCTTCCATCATTACTATTATCATTATTACTGCCGCTACGGTACGAAATTTGACAGTTGGCCGGAAGAAGCGAAAAACTGCCAAAACATAATAAATTCGGGAATATTCAAGATGAAGTATTGCGGATGAATCCAGTCGCGACGAATACAGAGAGATGCAAGAAATTTGTGACGATATTCGTACTGCGATAGAGCACGGTCGCACCGACATAATAAGATCGCTGCTCGGTGCGTGTACGTATACAAAAAAGATATCAACTACATAACCTCACTTTTTCACCGTCTTAGCGTCATTGTCGGGCGTTTCGTCGATAATATTATCGAATTATTTACAGGTGAAAATGGCAATAACGGCGAAGGGGTGACCAAGGATGAGATACTGAATCAACCTTTTCTCGAGGAAGGAACGTTTTTGTCGTACGCCTCAAAGGTATTTTTTTGTCAATCGTTAGCTTCGTTCTTCTTGCGAGAATAATCATCATTCTCGTTCACGTCCACGTCAGATAAACCAGGTTGACGTCGTGAGGACTCTGCTGAGCTGCGGCGCGGATCCTACGATAAAAAATGCACATGGACACAACGCCGTGGATTTAGCGGCGAGCGAAGTTATACGCTTGATTTACGTGGAAGAATTGTTGCGAGCTACCGCAGCATCCGAGTGAGTTTTCTTGCGCGAAAAAAACATCACAAATGCCGAATTATTATTGGACGATTCCTCGATTGCATAATCATTTTTCAGAGTCGACAGGGTCGAGCAGTTATTGGCCGCGGGCATCAACGTTAATTCCTGGGACTCTGAGGGGAGCAAAAACACACCTCTGCATTGGGCGGCTTGTTACGGCAACAAAGAAATAGTAGGATGTCTCATAGGTGAGAATAACGCATTTTTGTCGGAAGATATGTGCGAGAAAAACGGGGGAAGAAAAACCTGAGAAAACATTTATTTCTCTGTTTCGCAGAGAGCGGCGCTGACGTCAATTCGGAAAACGGATGCGGAGCAACGCCGTTGCACGACGCGGTAAATCGCGGTGATGTTTCCATTTGTCAAAGATTGTTACAGGCGGGTGCAGATCCTCACGTACGAGCGTTACAAGGGTGCGCAATATTTTTCCGATCGAATTTCCCGTCTCCATTAATCGCGAATCTCGATTTTTGTATTTTTCCGTTCCTCGTTTTGTCGACGATTTAGAACCTTCGCCGGAAAAACTCCGTACGACCTGGCGCGTGGCAAACCGGCCGTACTGTCGTTGATTCAACGTTTCACGCAAAGTTCCACATCGAAAAACAATGAAACGATTCAAAACGCGTCCGCGCCATTTGCGGATTCGAATTTTTGCCAGAAAAGCCAGATGTCGGCGAATATAAGCCTGTTGTCGATAGATTCGACGAAATCCACCGATCCGCTGTACGACATTTCGATACGCGAATCCAGCGTCGAGAGTCCGGTAAGATCGGTGCTCGACAAAACTGGTATTTACAATCTCATATGGCCTGAACCGAAAACCATCGTGGAGTTGGGCAACATCTCGCCACCTTTCATAGCTGGAAAGGAACTTTTTATATCAATTATACAGGTAAGAAATGTTCTTTGATCCGCCAATTGACGATCACGTTCAGTCCCAACAAAACCGAAATAGAATGACAACAGAAAGTTATAAACATTTGGTATTTCACACGAAATAAGTTTATCATTTTGAGTTTTTTTTCTGTTATACAATTTCCCATCAAATGTTCTATATCGTCGTTGAAAATTACCGTGCGACTTGCCGACTATTTAGATTTGGTGAAACTGTGCATCCCGAAATTGTTATTTCTGAATTTTCTTTTTGATGCAAACTCTCCGTTTGGATCAGGGTAGTGAATCTATTCACGGAATCTTGGATGTATGGGAGATAAGTAGGACGCATTTGTTGGATCTCGGTCACAACGTTAAAATCGGAGAAGTTCAGCCTGGCTCGGGTCGGGCACTGGGCGACAATAGAATCGAATGTATCGTCAACAAAAAGCTTTTCAACGTCTCGCACGGTTATCAGCTTCACGTATCGCAAAATTCGATAAAGGTGAGCGCCGGCAGTCTCGCCGGTCTGCACTACGCCGTTTGTACGTTCGTACAAATATTACGGCTCAGCAAACACTCGGATAATCCGGAAGTGTGCGAAATCGACGCCGTGTTGATAAAGGACGAGCCGCGATTTATGCACAGAGCTATATTACTCGACATATCGCCGAGAGGTCGAATACCGACGTTGGAATATCTTTTGCACACGATTGACCTTTGGTCATCCTTCAAAATATCTCACCTGCATCTTTATTCGAGATTAACGCCGAGCTGCGACTGGCAGCTCTGTTACTCCCGTTCCGAAATGGTTACGCTCGATCGGTATTGCAGGTATCTTCAAATTTAATCGTCAATACTAATTGAACGATGATTAAAAATTCATGAACGTAGATTCACCACGAGTCAGCGTTTATAAACGTTGCTGTACGTTCGCAGAGATCGACATCTGGATCTCGTGCCGGCGTTGGACGTTGATTCGAACGTCAGTCAACGTCACCTCGCGCAGATGTGGCCCCTTTTTCAAGAACTATTAGCAACATTCCCCAGCCTCAGTTACGTTCACGTTGGCCCGAGATTGGCGAGTCTCCTCGTGCAACCCGACAATCTTGATCTCAGCTTGAGTATAAACGAGACCGTGGAGACTGACATGTCCGAAGTATTCAAATCGTATTCCTGTCTTCAAGAGCTGTGGCACATTCTCAATCTCAGCTCGGACACGACTCTTCTCCTCTGTTCGAACGGCTTACATTCCAAAACGGAATTTCGCAGCGTGCCCAGCAACGTAATTCTCGTCGAGTACGGTTTTCAGGTAAAATCGCGCCTTGCGAAGTTTTTTCATACAATATGAGTACGTTTTGTGGTAAATTTGAGAAAGAAAAAAGAGCAACACGTTTCCAGGCTGACTACGATTTTTCCGAATGGACGGAAGTGTTCAAAGTTGCCGGTGGCAACGTTTTGCCGAGTTCCGGTACGGCGAGTTACAACAGTTTGGCCGGTTGTCCCGCGTCGACATTCGCCAATACGAGAAACGCGATAAAAACAGCCCTCGAGCAAGACTCGATCGGTATAATCGTGGCGCATTGGTCCGGAAGTCATCATTTAACGCCGCATCCGTTCTCCTGGATCGGATATCTCATCGGCGCTGGTCTCGCCTGGAATCCATCCACCGAAATCGATCTCGGCCAGACCGACAATTACGAAATGTCCGACGCTTCGTCGCTAACATCGACGAAACAGTAAATTGTTTTTCCCTTTTCGATATATCGGAGGTTTCCGCGTTTCGACGATTTTCATGATCTTTTTTTCTTGCGCTTTCTTTTTTTCCATTATCGCCGCTCAGCCAACGTTCCATAACGAATATTTTGAACACCCACGTGTTCCAAGATCCGGAATACAAAATTGGCGGCGCGATTCTCGAGCTCGGTCGCGTCGATACCCTCGTATTGACGTTCAGCAAAAATCAGGATGTCAAGGACTTGCAGCAGATACCGGATAATCGAGGATCAACGCTGTACAGATTGCTCACGGATCCTGATAACGTCAATCTCGAGTATCTGTCCGCCGATCTTTTCGCGGTGAGTACAATCTTGCGAACTTGCAAACGTCGCGGGAGGAACGACGCGAAATTCGCGTACGTCGTATCTGTTTTATCGACGTTGTGTCTCCGGGTCGCCCTTGAGGAATTCTCAGCTCCTGTATGTTCGTTCGGAAACTTTATCGGCGCGATTGTTGGCCGTTTCGACTCGCGTTTATCAGTCTCGTAGGGTTTATCGAATGATTATCTGATAGAGGCAATTATTATCGCGAACAGAAAATGACGAAGCAGATAAAGCGAGTATCTCACTCGTTGTACGAGGCGAACGTGACGTCAAAGTTCGGTTCGATGGAGATACAAGAGTTGCAGCTTACCGCCGATCTTATGCTGACGGCCTGCCGAATCGGTCGAACCCTCATCGGCGTTGGCGTCAATCCGAACAGCAATATGGGCTTGGCGGTTATCAATTTGGGCGTTTGCAATTTACCACCGACTTTCAGAACGGACATTGCCAACAAAATGTTGGCTCACATCGAACAGTATAAGGGGGCGTGGTTGCAGAGACACCTACCGCAGGGCCTACAAAGCTCGTTGCTCGTTTTGACGAGCGCTTTGCATCGTTTCGTTCCGGAACAGTAAAGTTTCGTTGCTTCGAACGAAACTTTACTGAGATACATATATATATATATTTTATTTTTCTTTTTTAATAAAAAACCAAACGTTCCGAATCGTTATCATCGTGTTGACACGTTAAAAGGGCGCAAAGTTCCTAGCATGTTAATCCTCGTTTCTTGTTCACAGACCGTCCCATTGAATTAATTAAGGCTTTTTTTACTCGTTCTTTCTTCGAAGAACATCTTTTCTCATTCGGTTATTGACTACGGCGAGAGGATCTCGAATCGATGAAATCGCGCTTGGGGTCTTTTCGAGACGCGGGTAAACATTCGACGAGTGTTTGTCGTCATGTATTAATTGTCAAAGACTGCTGCGAATGATATTTAGCAATAAATAATAATATTGTACAATTAATAATACATTTGTATATACAATAATTCTTTGCTCGTTTTCACCTGGATGTTATCTTTCGTTCATCTCCTGTTTCTCGGTATAGATAGGCATTTTTTTTAACAAAGTAAGCGCGTTTGGAATTAAAATACAAAAAGGCACTTTGGGAGAAGCTGCGAATTTGGAAAGTTTCAGTACCGCCGGCCGGCGTCTTTCAATTTGTCACTGGATTCGTCGCTGCGTCGTTTTTATGACTTTCGCTCCAACCGCCCATTTCCACATCTTGGCGATGAGCCTGTTCAGATTGCGCCGCGTGCATCCTTTGAAACATGTCGATTTCCAGCTGGTATTTGGGCGAAGTTATGCCCAAAAAGTCGGCCAATGCTTCGCCGACGTAGTCGCAGCCGTTGAGAATTTTTGAACCTACGAAGGTCGTTTGGTACCAGGCCCATGGAACCCAATTGAGAGATTTCTGAGGAAAAACATTCATACATTTCGGTACGGACGGTTACTTTCCTCTTTAGAATTACGTTTGGGCGTAGAGGAATAATTTGAGGTTATGTTTCTTAATGCACTTACGGGATCAACCGCAGCTGTTCGAGCTTCGGCTTTCGGAGCGTCCGCCTCGTCTTCGGAAGAATATTCAGCGATCTCACCGTCGGAGAAGTGTAAAATTCGTCTCGGTCTTTTGTGGTGTTTGCACGCGTTCTGAATAAATGGAAAGTTCAGTACGGTCTATCGTGGGTGGAGCCTTTGCTTTTTGTATACACGTTTTCGTCGGCATTGCAATATTTACCGGATTCTCGGAATCGTGTGAGTTAGTCTCGGAAGAATTTGACATGTTTTCAATATTATTCTGTGATGTATTATCCGCTTCCATTGTACTCGGTAAAGGAATTTGGAAGACAGTATCAACGCACGTTGCTTTGACAGATTGTGATGGAAATAAAAATAGGTTACTTCGTTTCAAATCTAAATATAAATAGACTGTGACGTCAATTCAAGGTAAATAACTCGAAGGGGGGTGGGAGATAGCAGGTTCTCTTTTATTCTCGCCAGTGCATTCACTACACTCATACATACTCGATCGGTATCGAAGCAAATGTGAGAAAAATAAACACGAAAATCGAACTTTACTGACTTACTTCTTTTCTTTCGAAATCATCATTTTTTCTCGAAACAAAAAGAAAGATGACGAAATCTTAAAATTTATATATTTTTTGAAAGAAACAGTTCAGATATATAACGAGACTCTTACCGACCGAGTGTGCGCGTCACGATTGGCACTTTACGATTCACTTTACGCGCGCTTGTGAAAGGAAAAACTGCGCAAGCGCACGATATCGCTTTTATACGCTCGTCCTTCGTAGTGTGTTTCCTTTCGCTGCTTATGAATAATATAAATACGAAGGCTACTCCAGCATCAATGGATCGAATCCTCATTCGTTTTTTTCTCATAATTCCGCGTCGCAATGAATTGCAAAACGATGAATATTCAATTCGTTGTAGTAATGGCTTTTCTCTCGTACATACGCGCGTTCTTTTGCCTCCAAAGTGCAAAATAGCGAGCATCGTACCGCGATGTCAGTGCAACAATGAAAATTAACGAGTCGTTATTCAATCCATCGTGAAAATCCCCCTCTATCCTGTTCTGGTCTTAGACGATCTACGACAGCGTCGTAGCAATTTCTCGAAGAGCTTTGACAAAGAAAAGCATACGAACAATCGCGCGCAAGCGAAAATAAAACGTCGATATGGCTTTCGGTTGCACAAAAAAGGTTAGGAGAATAAAATTATCGAACTATCTCGCAGTACGAAATGTTGAACGAGGTTAAAAATAATTACGCACGAAGAAATCATGTGGAAAATCTATAACGCGTGCAAGTTCGTTCGTCGTTTTTGCTCTTCAACTTTTGCTGTACGGGATAAATCGTGAGCATACGCACATGCCGGCAATTACCTCGACCTCCATTGGCCTCGGGAAACAATTTATCTCAGCGGCGCAATTTGTTCACGTTCTCGTTCGACTTTTGTTTTTTTTCCTTTTCCTCCTCAAAACCAAATGTCGTAAAGCTTTTGGACGATCGTTAGTATTATCAGCGGCGCAAACATGATTGTAAGGAAATAAATAAATAAATGAAAGATAAATATAATGAAGAAAAGGCAAATAGGGCGGCGTCGATAAACAAAAACGATGAATGCAAAGGAGGGAGGAAGCAGATGCTCTCCCGTATGTACACTTCGAGGACGAACGGATCGATGGGAGCATTCGTCCCGACAGTGTACTTATTTTCGCATCTCATCGCGCGTCCGCTCGGACTTTGTAAAAGCGACCCCGCGACCGCGGATTCATGATTCCCTCGATCTCACGTCGTTAAAATTCATAAAAAGTGTCTTGAAACGAACGAGTACGTGGCTCAATTAAAACTCGTAGAAAAAGCCCGCAATGACGAATTATCGTAGCTGCGAGAGACGATCTGACGCCGGTCCAGATAGAAATGCTGTACGAGGTGGAGAAGCAGAGAGAGAGAGAGAGAGATATTGCGAGGTAAGCATTGGGGCCAATCGAGCTTATACGTGGGCGAGAATTTGACCCCCGCGACTCGTAAAATTACTCGAACGTGTTCCTCGACTCGTATATTTTACATACTCGTCAGCGATTTCTTCGTTTCAGCGATACATCGAGCGCAACTGATCTTGTACTTGGCGGGTCTATATACGTTTCTTTCGAAAAGTACATCAAAGATGCCGCTGCGAATCGATTTCGAGTCGAGTTTATGGGAATTTCTGGCGACAAAAATGTACCGAGCACAGTAATTTTGAATACTAACAATGTCGAAGTTACTAAAAAATTATCAAGTGGAAAAAAAATTTGAAAAAAACTCCAGAAGTCTTTTCACACTGAATTCGTTCGTTTATTCTTTCGAACCCACGCTCGAATTTTTTCATAACGTTTTCGGTCTTTCGGAATCCGACATCTTTCAAAATGTAAACAGAGTTTTTCTGTTTTTGAGAAAAGCTCTCAAATATTGTTATTATTATCCGAAATTATGGAATTTTCGAGCGATTCAGGTTTGTCGGTGGAGTAAAATGCCGGCCATTCATCCTCGAGCGTGGAACAAACGTTAGACGGCAAGGGAGGAGGAGGCGTCCGAGGGAATGAGACGAATTGAATGAAAGTACGATGCAGATGCGATCTTGTTTCTCTGAGCGAGCTTTGTCTCGGAATAAGGTACACGCGGAAGCACGTGCGATTGCGTCGTAGAAGGGCGAGGGAACGGAGGTAACCACCTTCGCCGCGAGGGCGCAGTATAGAACGGAGGCGGCGGAGCGGGGGGGGGGGGGGGAGCAGTGCGCCTGTGCGCGCGTGCGAGCGTCCCACATGGCGGTACGTTCTCGCGAGTGTATTCGTACGCGTATTACGTACGAGGAAGACACGCGTGTGCAAACGGTTATATCCGAGGGGATATCGAGATTCTCACTTTAGGGTTCGACCGGCTCCCGTGCGAGCTGTACGAGTGCGCGTAGAAGAGAAAAATCTTCTTTTCCGCTCGAAAATCGTAGATAGAAGCGCGCGCGATGGGGCGCGATTTACGAATTATCACGTGATTACTTCTACATGACAATTCAAAAGTATTATCGATAATTAAACTCGAACAAAACAATAATCCCGAGTGCGCGTCGTTCGTTTCCTCATTCCGTCCTGAGAACCATCATTTTGAAAATACGCTCAGAGGCATTTCATCGATAAAATCGATGGAGAAGAAGCGTTCGTCGAACGAATCTCTCGTTGCAGCGAGATCGCAGGAGCTTTCTCGAGCGACGTGTGATATCCGTAATAAAGGGGCGACGCTATAAAAGGCACTCGACGAATTCGACGCGTTCATCGTCGTTATTGCGAGAGCGACGATAAATAACGCGTGTGTATACCCGCGTGTGCGCGTGTGTTACCGATCGAGAACTCCGACTGGGATTCCTCGTTGCGCGCTTCGGTCCCGCGGAGAGAGAGGGCGCGCGCGATCGCGCGCGCTGATTAATCGCCGCTTCGTTCAAACGCGCAGGGAGTTACGACGCGTCGTTCTCGTTGTATTTCAACGCCGTTAAAGGGAAATTGGGGAAAAAACGCGACGATGTCGACGCGACGGTTGAATCTGCGAAACGATATATAGAGGCGCGTCGAATTCTCATCGACTCGCGCTCGTGTCGGGCGTCCCTCGCACCCGCTGCGACCCCATTCGATAATTGCGTGTACACACGTACCACTACGGCGTCCGGCGTAACGCGGCGTCGTAAACAAGCGTAATTTCATAATTGACCACCCACGCGGAACTTTATATTGGATAATTGTTTCAAGGTAAGGCCAGGTCGATCGAATGATCGTCGCGGACGCCAACGATACGCGATCGAGATCCTTTTGACGCTTTTAAACGCCGACCCGGGTGAATCTCGTCGTGCCGCGGGCGCGTGTTTCGCAGAGCTCTCTTTGCTCCGCTGCAGCTGCGCTGCAAAGACGAGAGAAATTCGCGGGACCGAGAGGAACGCGAGAAGACAACATGCCGTACGACAACGACCGCGTGAACCGGCGGAGGATCGATCTCCCCGATGACGACGTCGAGCTCGATGCCCTGCAGAAGAGGACGAGATTCCACGTTAATCGCGTCGACAGCCTCGAAGGTCGCGCGAGTCTTCTCGGTGAACAAGAATCGAGGAAGTCCCTCAGAAACATGACGAGGGAGGCTCTACCCAGACTCGACAATTATCGCAATGTCCTCAGCATCAGGGCTGCCCACAGGCCGTCCTTGGACGAGCTTCACGATCCGACGTCGGCTCATTGCAAGGTGAGATTTCGCTCGTTTCAAGGTCGTTCCTACACGCGGAGGGTCAGAGACCTCTCGACGATCTCGTCGCCCGGCCGACTCGATCGAATGACCACAAGCGGATGATGAAATTTGTCCATTTGCAGCGAAGAAATAACACAGCAATAACGCCCAAATGAACCCAGCGAGCTTCCACGCGGGCTCGTCCCCTTTTCCGCGTTCACCATCTCGGCTATTTTTCGCTCTTTACGCAAAATGATAATTACCGAACTTGCCCATTAGCACTTTCCCCCGGGATCGATATTTCCCGCGGGAAATTGAAAAAAGTCCGCGCCTTCGATTTCCCATGGTCGTCAAGATCGACAATGTCGAATTACGCGTCGTTCGATGATTATCCATCATCGTTCTCATTATTTAATCGCACAAAAAACGAATATTCGTTGAAAAATCGATGCGAACGCCCTCTCGGGGATTCCCGCAAAGTTGCATTCCCACACTGAGAAAAAAGATTTGGTTGTATCTCGGCATACCAAACTTTTGTTAGACTTTCAGTGAAATAATTTGTTTGCTTCCAACAAACAAATTCATTATATCTCGACGATACTAAACGTTTGAATGATTTTTAATGAAACTGTTTCTTTACGCCAAATAAATGTTTTCATCGACCGCAATTCATTTATAAAAAAAGAGACCTACTTGACTTAAATAAAATTCTATTTAACGACACTTTTTGGATTGCTATGTCTTGCTATGTCGTTACTAATACCGCGTTGCTATGTCGTTATTGAGAAAGTGTTGCTATGACACTGTCTATGACGCGTTTTTTCTCCTACCAAACGATTTATTTGAAACAAATGAATAATTCTTTGACACAACGAAATCCTTGATGAATGGAGTACTACATAGTCTAATAAAGCATTTATTTAAATGAAATAGGTAGTTCAGTAGATGATACTTGCAAAACTTGTGAATAGAAATATCACTTTTGTTTGAATCTAATAAAATGTTTCTTTGCAATTTACACTTAAAAAAGAATTTGTTTGAAATAACTAAGGCGAATCAATTATAACTGTTTTATCAAGTCGAACAAATGTACTTGTTGAAAAACACAAAAATTTGATAGTTTCAAAGAGAAAATTATGCTACTATACGCTATTTGGTTGATGGAACCAAACTATTTTTCTCGGTGCACCGCGGTTTGCGGATTAGAGTAAAAATTGGCGAATCGTCGCGACTCCGAATGCACGAATCTCCCGAGCTTCGCGAGCGATTAAAGAACGTAAGAAGAGTAGCATCCGTTGTTCCGATCGGTGGACGGAAAATTACGAGCGTTTTCGAGAGAAAATCGGCGAACGCGCTGCTTTCAGGATTCGGCGTCGAACGCGCTGGGATCGAATCGGGAAAAGGTGGGCGGGACGAGCGAGGTCAGAGGCATCAAATTCGGGTGGATTCAGGGTGTTTTGATGCGATGTCTCTTGAACATATGGGGTGTTATGCTGTTTCTTCGGTTGTCCTGGGTCGTCGCGCAAGCCGGTGTCGGTGAGTCCTCGGAAATTTGCGCGTTCGTCGATTTTTTCCCTCGACCTTCGTTCCTCTTGAATTCCCAGGGGAAGCCGTGCTCCTGATTCTAACGACGACCCTCGTCACGACGATAACGTCCCTGTCGATGTCGGCCATCAGCACGAACGGACTCGTCAAGGGAGGTATACCGTCTCTTTCAACGATACATACTATACTATACGTATGTATACACCTGTACACGTACGAGCAAAACGAACGTCGTTACAAACACGAGCGTCTTTTTTTCGGCCCTCTGCCGCCTCTCAGGCGGAACGTACTACATGATATCGCGATCCCTCGGACCGGAATTCGGCGGTTCGATCGGTCTGATCTTTTCTCTCGCGAACGCCGTTGCCTGTTCCATGTACATCGTCGGCTTCTGCGAGAGTCTGCTCGACTGTCTCAGACCCCACGATCTTTGTATGATCGACTGCGACGAGAACGACATTAGAATTATCGGTAAGAAAGGAAGAGAATTTCGATCTTTAAGAACGAGATCTTTTCACGAAATTATCATGGCGATTCTCGAAGGCTGCGTCACCGTCACCCTGCTGCTTCTGATCGTTATGATCGGCATGGAGTGGGAAGCCAAGGCGCAATTCGGCCTCCTGGTGATTCTCCTCATCGCCATTGCCGATTTCACGATCGGCTCTTTCATGGGACCGAAAAATGACCTCGAGAGGGCCAAGGGCTACGTAGGTTACAGCGGTACGGTGCAAAAGTCCATTCGATGGATAACTTTTTCTCTAAGATTCTCTATCGCGCGCGCATCGACGAAAAATCGAAAAGACAAAAGAAACGACGGAGGCGAATTGATGCTACGTTGCTCCCGACAGCGGCGCTTCTGCGCGACAACTTTCCTCCGGACTACAGATACAGCGAGGGCGTCAAGCACGACTTTTTCTCCGTCCTGGCCATATTCTTCCCGGCGGCTACGGGGATTCTCGCGGGTGCCAACATATCCGGAGACTTGAAGGTCATTGCTTCCTCTCGCTTTTTTATTCTCTTTTCGGGCAAAAAACATGCCGGAGGTGGAGAACGGTCTGACGATAATCACGAAAAACAGGATCCCCAATCGGCTATTCCAAAGGGCACTCTACTGGCCATTCTCCTCACTACCTTCTCGTATCTCCTGATGACCTTCGTCATCGGAAGCAGCGTGCTGCGCGACGCTTCGGGCAACGTTACCGATCTGCTCGGTTGGGCGGCCAGCAACGTCGAGACCTCCGCGACGATCCTTCCGAGTCTCGACAACGAGACTCTGAGGATCGAAGCCAACGTCACCGAGAGATCGTGGGCCGTCTGGGGGACGGACTTCAATTGCACCTCCGGCTGCCAGTACGGCAGTCACAACAGTTTCCAGGTGAGCATTCGCGGGGTCGGGGAGTTTTCGCGGAGATCCGGAAGTGCGGAGGTTCAGGGTGATCGATGATGTTTTGGGGGTCGTCGCGCAGGTCATCGAGCTCGTCTCCGCCTTTGGACCCTTCATCTACGCGGGCTGCTTCGCCGCGACGCTCTCGAGCGCCCTGGCGTCCCTCGTCTCGGCGCCCAAGGTCTTCCAGGCCCTCTGTCAGGATCGTCTCTATCCGGGGATCGAGTGGTTCAGCGGGGAGAACGGAAAAGAGCCCATCCGAGGATACCTGCTGAGTTTCGTCATCGCCGTTGCTTTTATTCTCATCGGTGAGCTATTTCCTCAGCATCCAACATCGCGCGATATGGACCCTCTTCTCCAATTGGAGCTTCACCCTGACACTACAGATTTACCGGTCATTTCGACCTTTCGTGCAATTCCAGACGAGTTTGCCTGTTGTTTTTTCTTCTCCCTTCCTCTTTTCCCCTCCAGCCTCTCGCGAAACAAGATAACCCCAGATTTATCCGCTGTCTAAACGTACCTCTGCCGGTGAATCCAATTTTGAACATGTTTGTGCGAAAAAATCACGTGACGTTATTCGAAAACTTGACTATTCCCATGAGACATTCTCGAATCAAAGATCAAACTCGGGATGAGAGCGAAGGAGCAAAGATCAGCATCGAGTTTGCCTCTCGTTTTTTCTTCTCCCTTCCTCTTTTCCCCTCCAGCCTCTCGCGAAACAAGATAACCCCAGATTTATCCGCTGTCTAAACGTACCTCTGCCGGTGAATCCAATTTTGAACATGTTTGTGCGAAAAAATCACGTGACGATATTCGAAAACTTGACTATTCCCGTGAGACATTCTCGAATCAAAGATCAAACTCGGGATCAGAACGAAGGAGCAAAGATCAGCATCCTCGTTCGCGCGCTTTGACGTTTTTCCCGTTTCAGGCGAGCTGAACGCCATAGCGCCGCTCATCTCAAACTTCTTTTTGGCGGCTTACACGCTCGTGAATTTCAGTACGTTTCACGCCTCGCTGGCAAAACCGATCGGCTGGAGGCCAACGTTCAAGGTCAGGGGTTTTTCTCGGTCCGCGATGGCCGGAGCCGCCCGGCGATGAATCCTTGACTTTTTTTTCCCTCCGCAGTATTACAACATGTGGCTGAGCCTGGCTGGTGCTATTCTCTGCGTCGCGGTCATGTTTCTCATCTCCTGGTGGACAGCTCTGATAACCCTCTCGACCGTTCTGGCTCTCTACCTCGTGGTGGCCTACCGGAAACCCGGTGAGTATCCCCCAAGGCGGAACCCGACCCCCGTGACCTCCGTGACCCCTTTTTTCTTCGGCCTTCTCGGCTCGTTGCCCCAGACGTCAACTGGGGATCGACGACCCAAGCTCAGACGTACAACAACGCCCTCACCGCCGTCCAGCAGCTAGAACGCGTCGAGGAACACGTGAAAAATTACCGCCCTCAATTGTTGGTCCTGACCGGTTCGCCGAGCGAAAGATCCGCCCTCGTCGAGTTTGCGCATCAAATTACCAAAAACCAGAGTCTGCTCATTTGTGGTCACGTGGTTGAGGTAGGACGAGATTTCAAAAATGCATCAGTGAATTTTTACAAAGTTCCAACCTCTCGATGACGTTTTTTGCCGATCCTTTCCCCTAATTTTGAAAATCCTACTTTGAGCGACATCCCGTTCGGGTTTTTGGGCGCAAAAGACTCGATGTGATTTTTTGCGATTGTTGAATTTTGCCTCGACGCTTTGCGGAAATCACTACGCACGGTTTGGTCGTTCGGAGGAAAAGATGGATTTTTCCATTCTTCTCGCTTTGATCAGCCTTTTTTTGCCTTCAGACCGGCTTGTCGTACAAGTGCCGAGCTGGTATGATCGCGAGAACAACGGCGTGGTTCAGGAGCGGCAAGATCAAGGCTTTTTACGCGATCGCCGACGGCGTCGAGTTTCAAGAGGGCGCCACCGCGTTTCTCCAATCGGCGGGCCTCGGAAAATTACGTCCGAACATTTTGATGATGGGCTACAAGCGCGATTGGGCAGCCTGCCCCCCTGCCAACCTCGACATGTACTTCAACGTCATGCAGTGAGTAGAGAAAGCGAGAATTACAAAACGTCCTTGAAATTCCGGAAGTGCGAAAATTGCCTTCACTTCCGAGTGATTTTTTCCTCAATCTCGACGACTTTTTCCGTTCCCTGTCCCTCTTTTCTTCAAAAGCTTCGGCACTCGAAGAAAATAGTATATTACACTACAAGGGCAGAAAGTTTGACATTCCTGCACATCATAACGCGCAGTTCAGGGCTGTCAGACTTCTGCCCGTGTGGTGTATACTATTTTTCTTTATACCCGGTCGAAAGTACGATAGGTGCACGTTTCGATTTCGGACACGACGATCGCGGCACGAGCGAAGCGGTCGGGGAGGCAGGCATCAAATCGATAAAAAAAAAACAAATCTAATTGCAGTTAAAGAAAAAAATGAATTAAAACTTATAAAAGGTTATTTATTTTCATTTTGCACAAAATCTTATTGCGGTTTATTTGTTTCAGCATGAATAATAAAAATTTGCTTCTTCTGAACTTGATAGTGTCAATTGTACCAATCCACAGACTTCTTTGGAAATGTATCTGCCTGGATGATTACTTCTGCTCCCACATTAAATTTTTTCAACATCGCTTCTTCATCGATTGATTCGTCACTTGACGTCATTTCACTCATCTTGCTTCGCTTATTACAGTTACGCTTACTTTTCCTTTTCACTTTTTAATTCACTGCAATTTTTAATATATATTTGAGGCAATTAAAACATTGATAATATTTGAATGATGAACTTTATTTATGTATAGAATAACTAAGGTTAATTATAATTGACTGACAGCAGTCGCGATGGTCTTATGGATGCAAAAATTTTTCTCTCCCGCTGTCATATTAGGGCCGAAAGAACGTACTTTCGACCGAGATATGAAGAAAAAGTTTTTGCCCCCACTGTCACAGAGGGCGAGCGTGTTTTTTTTACCAATGCAGGAATCTTGAACTTTCTGCCTCGAAATCCGGGCCGAAAGTGCGTACTTTCGACCGACGTATGAAGAAAAAGCGTTTTTCCTCGTCAAAATGGTCGTTTTTCACTTTGCGCTTGTGTATTTTGGGAAAAACGGGGTTGTTTCGAAATTTTCGTGCGAAAAATTCGTTTGACTCGCAGCAAGGCCCTCGACATGCACGTCGCTGTGGCTATCGTTCGGTGGAGCGACGAGCTCGAGTGCGTCGGGAGTCCCGACGAGTCTCGAGATCCGAGCAGATCGACGATACGGGAAAACGAGAGTTTTTCCCGATTGAGTCAAGGTCAGTTGGTGTTTTTTTTTTTTTCTCAATTTTCGTTTTGTCGAAATCGACTTTGACCGCGGAACTTTCTCGCGCGAATACGGCGACCAGCCAGCAGCACTTCGGACGTTTCCGTGCCGGCGAGTCCGGCGCCCGGAAGGTCGTCCGTCGTGAGTCGGTATCCGGATGCCACCGCGTACGAGGAGCGCGTGCGGGAAAGAATCGCACCGGCGATATTCCCCGCGAGGAGAAAAAAGGGCGGCGGCACCATCGACGTTTGGTGGCTGTACGACGATGGCGGTTTGACCCTCTTGCTTCCGTACATCGTCAGCACGAGGCGCAAATGGGCCAACGCGAAATTGCGCGTCTTCGCTCTCGCCCACGACAACTCGGAACTGGAGTACGAGCAGAGAAAGTGGGTACATTTTGGTATTTTAATCGGCGCAGCTTTCCGTGGACGGCCAACGTGAAAAAGTTGGCCCAAAGCTCGTGAAAACTCGCACAACTCGCGGAATTACCGAAACGCCAATTTGGCGGGAAATATTCAAAAAAATGTTCGCTCGTTCGATATTGCTGATCTCGCGATACGAGCAATATTCATTTTATTGGCAATCAAATATTGCGGATCTTAATGTTATAGTACGGAAAAATATTATTACAAAAAAAGTTGATTTTTGAGTCACTAAAATGAGAAGAATATATATTCAAAATGGAGAAAGAATTTTTGAAAAATAGTACATTTTATTACTGATGATACGAATGGTAATTCGTGAATATTAGCGTTGTTTATTATCGCTGGAATCGATTCTCTGATTTTACCGCTTTTCAACGTCTTTTTGCTCCAATTTTGTTGGAACAGCATGGCCAGTTTGCTATCCAAGTTTCGAATAGACTATTCAGCGCTGAAGGTCATCGCGGACGTATCGAGACCGGCTCAGCAGCGTACCAAGGACTTTTTCGACTCCCTCATAGCGGACTTTCGACTCTCGACTTCCGGTTCCAACGGTACGAGATGACGCGACCTGATCCTGGGAATTCTCTCGCGAAATCTTTCTCATTTTTGCCTCTTGTTCTTTCCTTCTCCTCTTTGCGCTCGACCCGGTGTAGGCGACACGACGATAGCGGACTCGGAGCTCTTGGCGATGAACGCGAAAACCAACAGGCATCTTCGTTTGCGGGAATTGCTGATGGAAAATTCGTCGGAGGCCAGTCTGGTCGTAATGTGAGCCACGCCACAGCTTTTTTCTCGTTTGATCCCTCCCGAAACAATCGTTGACACTCGATCTGCCGCCATTTTGTTTCCGCCGATGGCGCTCGATTAAACGTCACATCTTTTTTCTCATCGATTATAAATAAATAATAGTCGTGTGTCAATCGGAAAACATTTATTTCAAAGTCTGAAAAGTGATCGTTCGACCGCTCTCGCTTCTCGTTCGATCCCTCCCAAAACAATCGTTGACACTCGACCTGCCGCCATTTTGTTTCCGCCGATGGCGCTCGAATAAACGTCACATCTTTTTTCCCATCGATTATAAATAATAATCGTCGTGTGTCAATCAGAAAACATTTATTTCAAAGTCTAAAAAGTGATCGTTCGACCGCTCTCGCTTCTCGTTTGATCCCTCCCGAAACGATCGTTGACACTCGATCTGCCGCCATTTTGTTTCCGCCGATGGCGCTCGAATAAACGTCACATCTTTTTTTCCATCGATTATAAATAAATAATCGTCGTGTGTCAATCAGAAAACATTCATTTCAAAGTCTGAAAAGTGATCGTTCGACCGCTCTCGCTTCTCGTTTGATCCCTCCCGAAACGATCGTTGACACTCGATCTGCCGCCATTTTGTTTCCGCCGATGGCGCTCGAATAAACGTCACATCTTTTTTCCCATCGATTATAAATAATAATCGTCGTGTGTCAATCAGAAAACATTTATTTCAAAGTCTAAAAAGTGATCGTTCGACCGCTCTCGCTTCTCGTTTGATCCCTCCCGAAACGATCGTTGACACTCGATCTGCCGCCATTTTGTTTCCGCCGATGGCGCTCGAATAAACGTCACATCTTTTTTTCCATCGATTATAAATAAATAATCGTCGTGTGTCAATCAGAAAACATTCATTTCAAAGTCTGAAAAGTGATCGTTCGACCGCTCTCGCTTCTCGTTTGATCCCTCCCGAAACGATCGTTGACACTCGATCTGCCGCCATTTTGTTTCCGCCGATGGCGCTCGAATAAACGTCACATCTTTTTTCCCATCGATTATAAATAATAATCGTCGTGTGTCAATCAGAAAACATTTATTTCAAAGTCTAAAAAGTGATCGTTCGACCGCTCTCGCTTCTCGTTTGATCCCTCCCGAAACGATCGTTGACACTCGATCTGCCGCCATTTTGTTTCCGCCGATGGCGCTCGAATAAACGTCACATCTTTTTTTCCATCGATTATAAATAAATAATCGTCGTGTGTCAATCAGAAAACATTCATTTCAAAGTCTGAAAAGTGATCGTTCGACCGCTCTCGCTTCTCGTTTGATCCCTCCCGAAACGATCGTTGACACTCGATCTGCCGCCATTTTGTTTCCGCCGATGGCGCTCGAATAAACGTCACATCTTTTTTCCCATCGATTATAAATAATAATCGTCGTGTGTCAATCAGAAAACATTTATTTCAAAGTCTAAAAAGTGATCGTTCGACCGCTCTCGCTTCTCGTTTGATCCCTCCCGAAACGATCGTTGACACTCGATCTGCCGCCATTTTGTTTCCGCCGATGGCGCTCGAATAAACGTCACATCTTTTTTTCCATCGATTATAAATAAATAATCGTCGTGTGTCAATCAGAAAACATTCATTTCAAAGTCTGAAAAGTGATCGTTCGACCGCTCCGGTAGATTCGGTGTCAACGACACTTTCGGCCCGTTAAATCGTTTCTGACCGTCCACAGGACTCTGCCGATGCCTCGAAAGGGCGCCGTATCGGCGCCACTGTACATGGCCTGGCTGGAGGCTCTCACGAGGGACATGCCGCCGTTTTTGCTCGTCCGAGGCAATCACACTTCCGTGCTGACTTTTTACTCGTGAGGGACGCGGGCGACCAGCGAAAAACACACACACACACACGCACAAATAAAATAAAATGAATTTTTCAAACTAAAATTACATCAGTCTCGAGAATTTTTTTCCTGGTGTTTTGGACTTATTATTCAGACCTCGATCGGCAATGAGATTCAGAGTCGGTTTTGCTCAGGCGACTTTGGGCAAACCGTCGAGTTTGGGCAATTAAGGTTGATGCGTCTAATTAGCGTTATTATTATTATTACATCTCCGAAACGGAGCAGCCAAAATTGTAGAGTTCATCGTTCGGATTCAAATTCAACGTCTTCAATTTTTATTGCGTATTTTTACAAGCAAAGAAAATGTTGTTTTTTTCTCATCTCGAAGAGTCGAAATTTCGATCAGTCACGAGGGAAAAACTTTTCTCGTACTCTTCGATCTCGTACCGCGAGACTTTTGCGACGCCCACCAGCCGCAATCTCTGCCCGTCGCCGCGATATTCCACACGCAAAAACCGCGTGAGGTATCGGAATATAAACAGCTCTGCGAGATAACGACGATCCGATTGGGAAAACGGCGCTTCTGGTCTTTCTCTCTTCGCTCCTTTCACTGTATTTATCTTTCGTTTCTTTTCGTTTTTATTTTTCGTTTTTTTTATGCTCTCCCAGCTGCCGAGCTTTTCCCCCTCCCGTGGACCACCGATTATCGCTTATCCTGATACCGATCTTGAAAGATATCGAAAATTGAAACGTTGTTTTTGGCGCTGATCCGAGCGAATCGGTTCCGCACGCTTGCGCGAGAGACGCACGATCGAGCGCGCGATCGCGAGGATCTCGCAATCCGCGAGGCCGTTTGTGACTTTTATCCCGTCGTCCATCGCTCGCGTACGTTCTCGCCCCCCCCTTCGCATCTTTCCAGCTATTTCAAGGCAACGAATTCGCTTTTCTTTCGAACGATTTGCAGAGGAAAATCTGCATACCCGTCGTGCGATAAAAAGCGTAAATTCCATTCTCATCTCGATGATTTTCCATGCAAACTGCGGCACGCTATGCTTATCTCTCGCATCTTCCTTTTTCGTTCTCCATTCCTCCACTCCGTTCGGTTGTTTATACACTTGGAAATGTTATGAAAGAGCACGTCTTTACGAGTTTAAACGCTGTTTTCCATCGAAGGAGAAAAAAGGAACTTTGACACTCCGCAATTTCCCAAAGTTTAACATTTTTTTCGAAAGGCCAAGAATTTCGAAACGGTCTCAAAAAACCAAAACCTCACCCTCCGAGATAACGACGGTGAGATAAAACGCCACGTTTCCTCGCTCCGCATTACCGCTCGTCAATCAAGCATCACCAGCCGTGACAGCCCGAAGTTTGCTCCGATTCGTTCTCGAAGATGTGATTTTTCGAAAACGTAATGAACGATGAATTTTTTTTCGAAATTTCGTGCGCATACACCCCCTTAACGTTTTGTTCCGCACGGCAGCAGTCGCAGCGACGTTTTTCATCCCGCGAGAGTGTGCGATGTACGTACGCGTATCGAGTTGCATGCGGTTGACGCGCGCACTAACTTTGCGATATCGTTCGTGCTTCTGATATCTGAGCTACCGCGCGGGCGCCGCGATGTCATATCAATGACGCTGCGACGAGGGGCGTAAGACCAGAAACAAACACTGTGAGAGAGAGAGAGAGAGAGAGAGAGAGAGAGAGAGAGAGAGAGAGAGGAAAAAAAGTGGTTGCAACAAATTGGCGTTTTCATCCGCAGACGGATCGAAACGAGTCCGAGATACGCGATACATCAGTCTGAAGTTATACGCTTTTCCCCGTCGTCGAAAAGCGACGTTTATTCCGAAAGAATACACATTTCAAACATTTTTCATGAATTTTTCAAAATTCTACACGGGTGAAAAGAAAAAATGAAAATTCCGAAAACGTCAATGTGAAAAACGGAAAAAATGCATATTTCCGTCGAGATCGAACGTTGCAAACTTCATGATCGCAAAGAGAGTCTGAATCAGCCTTGTCCCGATGTTTTCCCGCGGTCCGGGAGCTTTCAAACCGATTTGCGCAACGCGCGAAACGCTCTCTGTGGAATTTTCAATCGAGCACGCGATGATGGACAAACTCTGAACACGCGCCGTGTGTTACTCCCACCAAGGCCAGAAACGCTTTTGCGTTTCTGGCCCGATAAGGTTGTCCCGACACTCGCGAGTACGCCGTTCAGGGTTCCATACCGTATAATATATACGAGAGGAATAAAAAAAAAGAGGAAAAGCAGAAACTGACATCTGTTTCGATCCTTCGTTCTTTCGTTATCGCGCACAGTCACGCGTTATCTGTACACGATGTATATTTACATGTCAATTTTGCGTTACAACGAACAGCGATATTTCGAATTTTCTTAATTTTCGAATCAGAAGCTGATGGTTGCGGCGTTGTATATTGCTCATTAAATATATACCATTACCGAGGTATATTTAACATTCAACGATAAGATTTTCCGGGAGACTCGAGCGCACTGTACAGAGCTATGCGATAAAAAAAAAAAAGGAAGAAAAAGCGACGTCGTTTTCGATGTTTTTGTTCCTTCGTGATGCACGACAATTTCGCGTTACGTCAGAGAGCGCTTTATTTTCAATTTTCTCTCCTTTGCGAATCAATCAAGCTGACCGTTGCGTTATTGCGTTTATTATACGATCGCGGAGGCATTTTCGGTGCATCCGGAGGTGGTCTCTTTCGAACACACGTTTTATTTGATAACAATGACTTTCGCTTTATGTTTCTTCCTGCAACACACGGCAGCGAGGAATGTTGAATAAAAAATTATCATGGATCGCCATCCTCTCTCTGTCTCCCTCTCTCTCTCTCTCTCTCTCTCTCTTGACTGAAATCTCGGTGTGTATGCTCCATAATTCTCACAGAAAGAGAGAGAGAGAGAGAGAGAGAGAGAGAGAGAGAGAGAGAGAGAGGGAGAGAGAGGAAAAACTGGTAGGTCGAGAATCGAGTGAGAGGCCGCGGCAGCAGCATAGCAGCGTCGGAGCGAAGGCTCGCGCCAGTCTCTCCGTCAGTCTCGAGCCGGACGTTGGTCAATCGAGAGCGACTCGAGCGGAGTATAACGCGAGACCGTTGTAAAATCCGCCGTAAAAACACGAAAAAAAAGAGAGCGAAACGTACGTCGCGCGTTGTGCGCGTAATTAAGGGGACTCCCGTTGTAAAATTGACGTTTCCATCGGGAAAACACGTTCCAACGTTGTTTCCTTCTTCGCGATCTTGTATCTCGACGTCCCGAACGATCTCGGTGTGCTCGACGTGCGCGATCAGAGGGGAAGATACCGGTCGAGTACGCAACTGGGGATAGGTGAGTCGGTCAATCGGTCGAGCGCATTGAACGGTGCTACGTCGGCGTTACGAGACGCGCGAGAATTCCCGGATCGTACACCGTGTGTGTGCCACCTTCGTCGTCGCTCTGAAAAGAAAAAAAAAACACACGCACACGGTGAGGAAAAACGTTTTCGAACGATGACTCTTCATTTTTCCGGAGGATTACTCCGATCCGTTGGACCATCGGATCCGTGACTCTGCCACGGACTTTGTACGATAATAATAATAATAACAACAATAAAGATCGAAACACGAGCGGGAAGAGCGGAGACGAGAGGAACGCGCGATTCCTTCCGCGGGATGTGAGCCGCCGCACCTGTGCCTTCCCCAGCGTCCGTCCGTGCTCTACCTGCTGCCGCTGGAACGGTTTTAACGAGTACATCCGAAGCGTCAACGGTAAAAACACCCGAGAGCTGGTGTACAGAAACGCGTCGCGTTCCTCCGCTGTGTTTCGTACACGTATGCCGTCCGGACGGTGTACATACAGACACGAGCGTTGCCACGGGTTACGAGTGTTTGGTTCCGAGGCGCGCGCGAACTCGCAGAGTCCGCGAAACCCGGGCGCTCGCCGGCTCGTCCGTGGGAATGACATTTTAACGATGTTACGAGCGGTTCCGAAGAGCCTGCGAAAATAAAATCTCGCCGGAGAGGTAGAAGAGATAAAAAAGGAGCCAGCTTCCATCGAGCTGCTCTCATCGAGGCCGAATGCCACCGTCGGAGAACCCCACGGAATTTTGCGGATATGTTCGCGGTAAGTTTTTCCAACGAATATCGAGGGCTTTGGAATCTCTTTAAAGAGCTATCCGAGAGTGAAATTCTCGAAAACGGTCGAGTTTTTCATGATCGAATGTCATTTAGGCAAATTCGCGGTTGTCAGCTGACGCGAAAGACATGATTTTGCTTGTACGGTGTGGGATAAAAGTGAAGATTCGTACAGAGAGAGAAAGGCTCGTATAAAAATGTACACGGTTACTTGCTTATTGTTCTTGAGCACGCTAGACAATGAACTAGGAATTACAATCGCGAAATCACTTTCTCTCTGTGGAGATAAAATGCAAAATTGAGTAAAATGCAAATAAAAGTGACGAGAGAGAACCCAGCGAGAGTCTCGCGCAAAAACGAATGAGTCACTCGAGATACACCGCTCGTAAAACGATACATCAGCCTCCTCCCTGCGCTCCTTTGTTCACACCGCGTGAATGGCCATTTTTTCCGCGTTAATTAGCGACGATCGACGGCGCGCGTGTGTGGGACGCGTTGATTCATCGTTTTTGTTTTTTTCCCACATCTCCGGATCTTCGTGAGATACGCCGAGCGCCGGACTCTCCACTGAATTTTTTGCGTATTTGCACCGATTAATTTTTCCACGAGCGGCTGGAGATTTACGAGCGCGGCGGTATATTTCAGAGTCGTGTTTTCTACGCTCGGCCTTTACGCGTAATTTTCCTTTCAACGTACACGGTTTTGACCAAAATCGCGATTTTGAATTCCGGTTAAAGCGGAACAGCTCGATTATCGATTATCGTCCGATTTTTCGTGAAATTCGTCGATTTCATTGCGAAATTCGCTAAATTCGCGTGTAAACTCACCTTAAGGGCGTTGGGAGAGCTTGTAAAGAATATCGAAAATCGGAGAAGCATCAGCAGCCCGTGGACTGTGAATTACAGACGATGAGAGGCATCGGTAAAATGGCTGCTGCGGCTGCGAAAAAGGAGGAGTGTCAGCCGGTGGTGCACGATCGCGAAATAAATGTGGGAAACCGATGGGCTCCAGCGGCCGCTCCCCGGGTGTCGAGCACTCGTTCACAGCGCGATCCTGGCTGTAAAGGTGAAGCAACGAGTTTTAAATCACGATCCTCAAGTTTTGCAACCAAAAATCTCGCTACGCCGTCGCTGCCGACCGGAATCTCACGAAATATCGTATTCTTCAAAAAAATTATGGACTTTCCCGTTACGTTTTCTCTGTGTGCTTTTCACACACACACACACACGCAAAAACATTATTTATCCACGACAATTTCTTCATTAAGGGGTACGCGCGTATTCGTCCGTCGATTCTCGACACCGTGACCTCCGCTCCGCCGTTCTCCATCCTCCTCTCGCTCCAAAGAGACGAATAGCTCGTTCGATCCCTGCGCATCACGAGACTCGTCAATTACCGCAACAATGCGCGTCTTATTGCGGCCAAACAGCCGCGACTCTTGACCAAAGTTCCGCCACGTGTTTTTTTCACCTCGGAAAACGCACGGAGCGATTTTTCTCCTCTCCGCGCACACCTTTTTTCCCCTTTCTCTTCCGTACAGTATAGACGAAAAAAAGTGTATCCAATTTCTGCATGCGAAAACCGGGATTTATCTTTATTGAAGACGGCTGGAATATCGACAGCAGCTTGAAAAACAGTGTTTTTTTTCGCATTTTAATCGGTGAGCGAGAATTTCGAACGTCCGAACCGTCTAGCGTGGAAAAGTTTCGTTCGAGCGGACTCTCCGAGAGTCCCAAGTTCGACGTGTATGAGATTCTATCAACATCGAGAAGGCAGCGCACAAAACGCGTGTGCGATCACGTACGTACGAGAGATCCCCGCAATTGCCTCTCGCCTCTGTCCGCTGCTCGGGTCGGGTACGCGTGAGTCGCGATCGTAATCGAGCGTCCGCCGTTTTGTGAATTATCGTCGCTGCTGATGCGGTAGGCGATGGCGCGGAGATGCACGTTTTTCGACGACGAGTGAGAAGAATCTCGAAGCGTCTGTGCGGATGCTGCGAAACGGAGTCGTCTCTTTGATACTTTAATACTATACTAGGGATTAGAGATGCGCGCTCACGCGCGCGTCCGACTGCATTTTCGCGCTGCAGCGCTCCATCTTGAATTAAGTATAGACCCCGACAGAACACATTATAATTCGGCATAAGTAGCAAATGGTGAAAGCAAGAAATTTTTAGATTCAAAAATGAAGTACAAACAATAATGATTAATAAATCATAAATAATCTTCATAAAATTTTCCGGAAACCGGAAATGAAGCATCTTGCTCGGGATCGTTTCCTCTATGCGTGGTTAAATTTTCATCGAGTTGTCGATCGTTCTTTCAATCTGCCGTTAACCCTAAGAGGAAAAACTGAAACTAATTTTCCGGAAACCGGAAATGAAGCATCTTGCTCGGGATCGTTTCCTCTATGCGTGGTTAAATTTTCATCGAGTTGTCGATCGTTCTTTCAATCTGCCGTTAACTCTAAGGGGAAAAACTGAAACTAATTTTCCGGAAACCGGAAATGAAGCATCTTGCTTGGGATCGTTTCCTCTATGCGTGGTTAAATTTTCATCGAGTTGTCGATCGTTCTTTCAATCTGCCGTTAACCCTAAGAGGAAAAACTGAAACTAATTTTCCGGAAACCGGAAATGAAGCATCTTGCTCGGGATCGTTTCCTCTATGCGTGGTTAAATTTTCATCGAGTTGTCGATCGTTCTTTCAATCTGCCGTTAACCCTAAGAGGAAAAACTGAAACTAATTTTCCGGAAACCGGAAATGAAGCATCTTGCTCGGGATCGTTTCCTCTATGCGTGGTTAAATTTTCATCGAGTTGTCGATCGTTCTTTCAATCTGCCGTTAACCCTAAGGGGAAAAACTGAAACTAATTTTCCGGAAACCGGAAATGAAGCATCTTGCTCGGGATCGTTTCCTCTATGCGTGGTTAAATTTTCATCGAGTTGTCGATCGTTCTTTCAATCTGCCGTTAACTCTAAGGGGAAAAACTGAAACTAATTTTCCGGAAACCGGAAATGAAGCATCTTGCTCGGGATCGTTTCCTCTATGCGTGGTTAAATTTTCATCGAGTTGTCGATCGTTCTTTCAATCTGCCGTTAACCCTAAGAGGAAAAACTGAAACTAATTTTCCGGAAACCGGAAATGAAGCATCTTGCTCGGGATCGTTTCCTCTATGCGTGGTTAAATTTTCATCGAGTTGTCGATCGTTCTTTCAATCTGCCGTTAACCCTAAGAGGAAAAACTGAAACTAATTTTCCGGAAACCGGAAATGAAGCATCTTGCTCGGGATCGTTTCCTCTATGCGTGGTTAAATTTTCATCGAGTTGTCGATCGTTCTTTCAATCTGCCGTTAACCCTAAGGGGAAAAACTGAAACTAATTTTCCGGAAACCGGAAATGAAGCATCTTGCTCGGGATCGTTTCCTCTATGCGTGGTTAAATTTTCATCGAGTTGTCGATCGTTCTTTCAATCTGCCGTTAACCCTAAGGGGAAAAACTGAAACTAATTTTCCGGAAACCGGAAATGAAGCATCTTGCTCGGGATCGTTTCCTCTATGCGTGGTTAAATTTTCATCGAGTTGTCGATCGTTCTTTCAATCTGCCGTTAACTCTAAGGGGAAAAACTGAAACTAATTTTCCGGAAACCGGAAATGAAGCATCTTGCTCGGGATCGTTTCCTCTATGCGTGGTTAAATTTTCATCGAGTTGTCGATCGTTCTTTCAATCTGCCGTTAACCCTAAGAGGAAAAACTGAAACTAATTTTCCGGAAACCGGAAATGAAGCATCTTGCTCGGGATCGTTTCCTCTATGCGTGGTTAAATTTTCATCGAGTTGTCGATCGTTCTTTCAATCTGCCGTTAACCCTAAGGGGAAAAACTGAAACTAATTTTCCGGAAACCGGAAATGAAGCATCTTGCTCGGGATCGTTTCCTCTATGCGTGGTTAAATTTTCATCGAGTTGTCGATCGTTCTTTCAATCTGCCGTTAACTCTAAGGGGAAAAACTGAAACTAATTTTCCGGAAACCGGAAATGAAGCATCTTGCTCGGGATCGTTTCCTCTATGCGTGGTTAAATTTTCATCGAGTTGTCGATCGTTCTTTCAATCTGCCGTTAACTCTAAGGGGAAAAACTGAAACTAATTTTCCGGAAACCGGAAATGAAGCATCTTGCTCGGGATCGTTTCCTCTATGCGTGGTTAAATTTTCATCGAGTTGTCGATCGTTCTTTCAATCTGCCGTTAACCCTAAGAGGAAAAACTGAAACTAATTTTCCGGAAACCGGAAATGAAGCATCTTGCTCGGGATCGTTTCCTCTATGCGTGGTTAAATTTTCATCGAGTTGTCGATCGTTCTTTCAATCTGCCGTTAACCCTAAGGGGAAAAACTGAAACTAAATTTCCGGAAACCGGAAATGAAGCATCTTGCTCGGGATCGTTTCCTCTATGCGTGGTTAAATTTTCATCGAGTTGTCGATCGTTCTTTCAATCTGCCGTTAACCCTAAGGGGAAAAACTGAAACTAATTTTCCGGAAACCGGAAATGAAGCATCTTGCTCGGGATCGTTTCCTCTATGCGTGGTTAAATTTTCATCGAGTTGTCGATCGTTCTTTCCGTCTGTCGCCACTCTTAAGGGGAAGAAACTGAAACTAAATTTCCGATAACCGGAAATGAAGCATCTTGTTCAGAGTCGTTTCCTCTATGCGTGGTTAAATTTTCATCGAGTTGTCGATCGTTCTTTCCATCTGCCGCTACTCTGAAGGAAAACGCTTCTCGGGAGATCGTCTGATCGAAGAGTAATTTCTTGTAAATTTTATAAAACATCAATGTGCAAGGGAGAAAGGGAGAAAGGGAGAAGGGGAGAAAAATTTTCACTTGAAAAAATGTGCAAGAAATGCTAGTTTAGTTTATTCACTCTCATTCTCCCGGACTATCTCTCATTTTCTCTCAGTACAATATAAATTCAACTGTAAAATATAGCACTCTTACTTACTTGATATGGATGATTTCTTTTTCACGGAATGAATTATCGTAGAACTATAACCTTTGCTAACCGCGATTAATGTCACAAGTCGACAACTGTCAAAAACCGCATAAAAAACCGCGCGAATACAGCCTCGCACAAATTTCGCGGCTACGCTTGTCACCGACCAATCACAAAACGAATAAAACGACAACAAAGCATGCGATATTTCGATAATTTCGATCTATATCTCCTCATCAATTTTTTATTAGAAGGATATTTATATTTTTCAATACATCGAGAGGAAAAAAACGATCATCTCACTCTTTGTCCACCTTGGTAGAGTTGCGGGAAGCGTAGATAAAGATCGCAGACACCGAGAGGCGTCCATCATCCTCGCAGCGTTGAATTCGCATCTCCTCCTGCACAGATTGGTCCAGATTCGAATTGAACAAATAGGCGAATTAACGGCGAAGGTGACTGGTGCGTCAAGCGAGTGTCCGATTTCATCGCGAGTCGTCCAATTCGGTTCGAAGGTCGACCCAAGAAACGTGACTCTCGACGAGGGTCGCGGGAGAGCCTCGTTCCCATTTTTCCTTTTTCTTCATTCGCAGTTTCGTAGAGACGATGTCCAAAACGCGTGAGTGTAAATACGAGAATTCGTCTCTAGCTCCAAACGATGAATCGTGGAACGACAGCGATGAGCTTTCCCTCGCGCCGCTCGAAATCGCTCGGGACGGAAATTCGAACGAGTCTAAGCGCGCCTTTCATTGCCTCCATCGATCGCGACGAGACTCCGCAAAGTAATCACGATTCGAAACAATCGCGTTGCGAAATCGACGCCGCGGTCACGTTTTGCTCTTTTCCTCGGCGCGCACGACACGGTGCAGGCCCAACCCTTTGCGCAAATGCCAGATACGGAGGAGAACGCTTTGCAGATCCAACTCGAGACGTTCCGCGTACAAACATCGTCGGGTTTTTTCGGTTCATCATCGTCATCATCTGCGTCGAACCAGCAGCGCTGGGGCGCAATAAAACTCGATCTTTCTCAAAGTCCAAAAGCGGCAGCTATAAATCCCCACGAGGAAAAAAATTGAAACGAAAGAATTAACAACAAAAAAAAAAGATGACTGAATTCCTGTTTTGTCTCGGATCAACGTTGCATACATTATTGAAATAAAAATGAAAAAAAAACGAGGAAGAAAAATATGACGATTCGCGGGATGTTATTTCGTTCTTGAGACCGATTCGCGCGGGGATACTACATGTCGTAATGCGTTCGCGTAAGAGAAGATTTCATCCGATGTTATACGTGGGAAAAAAATTGATGACGGTGCTGATCGGAACGGACACGGTACAGAGATGGCGGAGGAGCGCAGGAGGGCGGGAGAGGGGGGATTATACATTTGGTACAAATACGTAGAGGTGAAAGTACGGAGATGGTCTTTACTGTATCTCCACCGACGGTCTTATGCGCTATCGTAAATAGCACATAAAGCAACGTGTTTAAATATGTACATAGTGTATATCCGTAGAATCGAGCGTAGTTCGCTCGCCCGGAAGCGCTTTCGCTTTCTCACGTATAACACACAACGACGAGTGAGTCAGCGTGCCATGGTCGTTTCGCATTGAAACGGACGAACGAGTGCATGTGCATCGGTCTTTCCGGAACACACCGACGTTGATCGATTCTTCATTTTCATCGATCTTTTTTTTCTTCGTCCGTAAACTCGGACCGAACGTGTCCTTTAAAGTTTCAAAGACGCTTTGCGGCTCGATATACAGCGCTAAATCGTGGATAAAATTTGATAGACCGAAGTAATTCTATAAAATGTCTTGGAATTTCGTTCCGTATCGAACTTTGAAGATGAAATTTCGTATTTTTAGTATACTCGTATTTTTCTTCGATGCGAAATAAACTCGCAGGTTTTTTTCATACCTTTGAAACCTTCTTTTCCCGCAAATATCGACAAGTTTTGTGAAAAAATGTTTCTCGTTACTGGACAAACTTGAAACAATTACAAAATTGCACGAGCGATTGATCAAGGACGCTAAATTTGTCGCGAAATCTTACGAATTTTGGAAAACGTCGGATTGCTCATCCGACCTTTCGCCCGATGTGATTTTCATCTCGTTCCACGTGGGAAGAGGTCGTTACACCGGGGATACAGAGGCAGCGTTCAATTTTCTGCGTTATCGAACGACGATAACTTTTCGAGAACGAAATCTCGAAAATTCTTTCAGGACTGAATCGCGAGGAGCGGAGGGGGGAGATCGCGCGATCGGGTTGATGAAATTGAGGAAAATTCCACGTGATAACATCTCGGATATTATCTTATTTATCAGTCGTTATCCGACGAACTCGCGATAAGCCACAGTCGTCTCGTGATCGGTTGTGATCGAAGTAGTTCAATAAAGTTTTCGATAATTTAGCACTCGAGCGACGCGCGGACGAATTACAAACAACTTGCGCAAACATCTACGTATATTATGTACGTAAAGTACAGTACGAAAACACATATACGTATACACAAAAGCGTGAGTCGAATAAATCGTCCAAATTTTCTGCCACCTCTTATTCTCGCGTATGCGCGATATAAATTCATCACGTCGGATTTAATCGTATATACATCGTGTGTAACGCTGTCGAGGACTGTTCGAGCGTCGATGAAACATTTTTGCATCTCGGAAATCAAAGAAAAAATGGATTAAAAAAGAAATTATCGGCCAGGGCTTTCGGAAGCTGCCCTCGTGAGATGGCGAACGTTTACGATGAATTGGGAATCTCAAAAGCACGGTATTCGAGGGGTGAGATCGTTCCAAGTGTCGGATAATTTTGATTTTTCGAAATATCGAGATTGAAAAAGAGATGCTTGCTCGTCCCGTGCATCAAGGACGGAAAAGTGTTGTAGAATAAAAAAAAGAAGCAACGAAAATCTCCCGCTGATCACGAATCTCATGGTTTTTTACTCGAAAACTAATTATTTCAAGGAGAAACCGGGGATTTTCGATAAAAATCGTTTTTTGCGTTTTCCGGCCGAAATATTGAGTTTACGCGGAAAATACGCTGATTTTGGGATCAATTTTTATTTTGGAATAATTTATATTCCTCCTGTGTTTATTGGATAGGAAATCTCCCGCTGATCACGAATCGCATGGTTTTTTAACCGAAAACTAATTATTTCAAGGAGAAAACAGGGATTTTATTATTAGGAAAGCATTATTAGGAAAGGAGAAAAAAAGCAACGAGGGTCATCGTTGCCGAGGCAGTTTTAAGCGACATGCAGCGCAAAGTATAATTTTTTTCTTTCATTATTTTTCTCCTTCTGTCGCTTTCTTCATTGTTCGAATTCGTCGGTGCGTCACACACGTACCGTCACGTATTTTCGCGGATAGGAGGAGAGAAGAGGCGGGGATAATAATCATCGGGTCAAGTGTGCGTATATTCGCGAAAGCGGGGTCAGAATCGTGCAAACGCGCGAGAACGGAGGGATGAAAAGGCTCGCGTATGAGCGTGCGGAGAGGAGAGTCAAAGTTGCAAGGCCTTGCAATGCGGCGAACAGACACACACACACGCACTCTGGTGTGGGAAACGAGGGGATCCTCCTGGGTTTTGCTGGCGCAGTCGTTTAGTCAGTTCGAAAGGTTTTCGTGCGAAAGATTAATTTGAAAAAAGAAAAAAAATTTTTTAAATTTATCCTTCCGATGTTAATCTAGGATTAACCTTCAGGACGAAGGTATACAGTGGAATCCGATCCGGATTTTTCGTATTTTCGAGGGTGGAGAAAATTTAATTTTTTTCACATCGTTAAGGAGCTTTGCGGAGCGTTCGCGAGCGCCCTCTCTCTCTCTCTCTGATACCATCAGGCCTGTTCATGGACGAGTGAACGAGAGGGAAAGTTCGCTCTCGAGTGTTTCCATGCTTCTCGTGTACACAATGGTCACGCGTTTGCACATGCAACAAAACGCGTCTTACTCGAGTCTTGATCGTCCGACGAGTTCGACAAACAAACGAAAAACGAGTTTCACTGGATTATGAAAATTGAAGGAACGTCGTCTACGTGAACGTCCCGGAAGACGGACGACTGCGAAAGGCTCCAGGCTCGCCTGGACCGATTTTTCCACACGTTTCATCTCGGATGCTGCGAGTTCCGCCGGACCGCTGGACCACACCGTCTCTCCGTCGCGGTTCTCCCGTTCTCTTCTTCAGCTCATCCCGCTTCCTGACGACACTAACGACCTACAAACAGTGACGGGGCCCCCCTTAGCCTCGATTACGATCACCAGGTGTACAAAATCACGTATGGCCTACCGTCGTTGATAAGATAAGAGCTCCGATGGAGCGTGGATTTCTCGAGCGAGCTCTCGCAGTCGTCAGCATGCCGTCTCGCGAGAATCAGTCGTGTCTCGAATATTCCCCGCGTTGCCATTTTCTTTTTTCAACGAGGTCCGATAATGGAGTCGCTCGCGAAGCGAGATTCTCCTTGGAACGTTGTCCGATCGCGCGTAAAAGTCCCAAGGCCACGGAGGTTTGAGGAACAAACGTTTTGCAAATTTTGTTTATTATTCCGTCACGTCGTTCGCTCGATTTCGCGCCCGGCGATATCGGAACCTTCCTCTTGCTCGTCCGTGTGATAAACGCCCAGGCGAGAGTGGAAATTGCGGAATTATCGAGGTCACCCGACTGCTGGTCGCCTTCTCTCTCGTTGCGACTGTCCGTCCGAGATTGAGAATAATTCGTATAAAAACGTCAGTATGATATTTCCACAAGAACGTACAACAATTCGCCGGAGCATAAAAATAAAAAATTCTTTACCGCGACGTGTACTCGCTTTCCCCCTCGATTATGTTGCGCACTCGCGCGCACACACACACACACCGCCATGTAAGAGTACTTTTCGTGCTTCGGTGCACACTTCGCGCTGGTTGTCGTCGACGTCGCAGCGCACCGTCGAGACTCACCGATCCGTCTCTCCTCTCTGCTTCGATAATTCCACCACTGTGCGAGCCAAGTGGCATAACGTTACGAAATGCACCTCTGCGATGGAAGACATCACGGAAACTTCCGAGAGTCCGACAGGCCGAAATAACTGAAAAAATTGGATAATTAGACGTGTACGGAGTGTCTCGTCCCGCCTACGATTTGTGTCGAGTGAATGAGATGCAGGCGCAACGGAGAAGCCAGTGTTCGGTTTTCAAGAGCGTTTATGGGGCGTTCCACGCCGAATCCACCTTGCGAACTCTGATCTCTCGATTGCCCTGACATTTTGTCGTTTTTTAACACGGTTTTTTTCGCTGATCGCGAGTTTTGATATATGATAATAGATGTAACGCAGGATGGGAGAAAATTCATTGTGGTTCTTTCTTTTATTGCAGATTTAAAGTATTTTTACGGATGCTGAGATGACGAGCAGCGAGAGGATGTTTTGGACGACGGCGCGATTGGCGCAGACGAAAAAGCACCGAACTACGTGTGGAGATCGAATTACGACGTCATTGGCGCCGATTTTACTGCTTTTACTGTCGAGTGGTTCGGTCCTTTCGCAGGCAACGTCGAACGCGACCGTTGAATCCAGCGGGGCTTTTCCGAACGTTCAGGCACGATCGGACAACTTTTTGTCGCCCGATGTAGCCTCGACGGTCAATTTGACGTCGGGAGGATCGAAAACAGGGGTCGAGAGTTTCGGCAACGAAGCCCTCGGCGACGACAACAACGCCGTCGTCTCCAAGACTTTCGAGACTCGAGATGAAGAGATCGCCGAGAGGCAAAGGTCGAAGGACGCCCAAGGGGAGATGGCGGAAGTTCGTGGCAGCCTGGCGGGTACGGAAATCCTTCCGGAATTCCCCGACAAGGATGACCGAGATGACATTCTCAACCTCGAGGAGGAGGACGACTCCCGTGAACCCACGACCTTAGCAACGACGAGGAGAAAAATGGAGGAAAGCAAAGGAGAGGAAAACTTTGCCAAGGACGGCAGCGGGGAGTTTCATCTCAACGACATACAGCGGACGAATCGAGAAAATAATTTTTCTCTGATAAACGACACGAACGTCAACTATTTCGCGAGGAAAAAAGACGCGGGGATAGGCGACGACGTGATCGTCTTGGGGGAGAAGGTCGGAAACGGTTCAGCTGCCTCGAGGTTGACGTCGACGGGACGAGTCGCGACGACGTTCGGCGACGACGACGAGTCCTCGTCGGAGAAAGCCACGACCTGGACAAATTCGTTCGTCCACGGTGACGAGGCGAATCGACAGAGCGTAAAAACGGCAACCGGAAGTCGGCTCGACGCCGACTCGGAGAACGGCAAACTTCCGCCAAAAAGCCTGAGCACTCAAAATGGAGGTTCAACGAGTTTCGAGCCGTATCCTTACGCGAGAGGAGGCAAGATTCCGGAAAATCCATCCAACGGTACGGAAATTCCGACCTCCACGGAGGATGCATCTGCTCTCGAGAACACGATCGGCCTCAAGGACAACAACGGTGAATCGATCGTCACCGCTGCGGGGTCTCCACCGTCGCTTCCGGTAGATGGAGTCAGTGCTACGGAATCTAACCTACAAAACCCTCGGGAGAAAGTGGAAAATCTGTGGAGGACCACTTTGGTTTCCGAGGAGAAGGACGGAGATACGACAACGCCGAGAATCGAGTCGACTGTCGCACGTGGTTGGATTTCGAACGTCTCCGATGTTTCCGAGAGTGCGTCGCTGGATTACACCGGAGGCGTGAAGATCCGGACGACGACGACGGACGACGAGAGCGCCGAGCGTTCAACGGTCGAGCCAGCGAACCTTAACGTCACGGAAGTTGAAACGACGAGTCCAGGTGCGATCGATGACTCGTCATCATCAGCCACGAGTCCGCCTACCGTCCTCGCGTCGTTGAGCACCGTGACCGAGGAGAGTGTCCGATCGGAGGACCCCGCGGCTTTTCCCGCCTCCACCGAGGCGTCGACGACCATCGGGGCGACGCCACCGAACCGCACGGTAGGAACAACGACCTCGCCGATCTCCTCTTCCACAGCGACCCTCGAGCGATTGACGAACGACATCGCGATCGACGAGGTACGAGAAACCGAAGATTCCTCGAGTTCCGAATCGTCGATCGAATCCACCACCGCGGGAGTCGAGTACGAATTCGTCGGGTTGACCGAGAGCACCAGCCCAAAGTACGCGGCTACGACGAGCACCGAAGGACGGAGCTCAGCGTCGACCTCGCCGCTCGAAACTTTGACCTTGTCGCCGAACTCGACTTCAACGACTCCGGATTCGTCGTACCCGTCCACGGAGTCGTCGACGCTCGAGGAGGAGAGACTCGAGGAAACATCGACGAGTCCCCCGACTACGGCTGATGAAAACGAGACCGTTGATGATTCGACCGTCGACGGGTCATCGTCGGAGCCGCCGGAGGTCACGGAATCTTGGAGCGAAACCGCCGCGACGACGATGGAAGATTCTCCGGTGTCAGGAGCGAGCTTGACGACGGAAACGATATTTCAAATTTCGACCGAAAGTGGCCGTTCCGTGGATTCCTCGACGATGATGATTCCCGAGGTCTCGACCGCTTTGGAAAATTCGACCTCCGCGTCTGTCCCGCGGTCCGAGTCTCCCGAATGGTCCACGGACATTAACGAAACCACGGAATCTACGAGTTACCCGGTGACGTCGGCGAACCCGTCGATCGTCTCCCCGACGGAGCCGAGTTCCTGGACACCGCGATATTCCGACGTTCGCACCGAAGCGGAGGAAAAGGAAACGGCGCCGAGTGGTCCCGGTGGCAGGGCCGTTTCCGAGGACGAAGCGACGGTCCTCGTGAGAATCATTTTCGAGGGTACGTGGCGCGACGTTTGCCCGTATCTGCCGGCGTTACGTCAGTCTCTCGCTGATCTCTTGACTTCCGGCCTTGAAAAGTACGTATAAATTGTCAGCGAGGCAGAGGAATCTCGTTAGAGCGTTATTGGATTATTGGTGCAGGTCGCGGTATCGATCGGATAAGAAGATTGCGAAACCGCGAATCCCCGAACTCCCGCTGACCCTTTGACGAAATACCCACCGACCTTTCGTTCCTCCCTTCCGCGAGATTACCTGAGATTATGTTCGTAATAGCGATGCTGCAAGGAAGCACCGGCGCGACGTGAATCCATTTTTCACTTTCAGAACCGTCCTCGCTGGGCAAATAATATATCGGAAGAATCCGTGCACGGATGCTTCCGTCTCGCCGTCGATGACAACGGAATACTCCGTAACGACACTCCTGCTGTACGTTGTCGATAAAAAAGGCAACTTGGACGCGGAGATGACGAGAATACTGCCGAGCTTGTACAACGGGTCTCCTATAAAGCAACAGCAGGTGAACGTGCGTTCCGCTCGATACGCGATTTTCCTTCGAATTCAAACTGGGGAATAATCGTTCGGATAATCCGAAATGTCGTTGCGAAACTCCTGGATAACTTGCGGGAAAAAAATAAAAACGGACGGTCAATGTTGGAAACAATTATTATAAAAATTAGTCGCTGAAGAGTCAAGAGTTTCGAGAGTTTGATAAGATGCTTTTGTTATTAACAAAAAAAATACGACGGTGTGAATTATTGGCCAAGTTAAAGACGGGATATAAAATTTCATGCATCCCTGGTTTTTGCTATTCGATACGGATTTTTTTTAAATTCTCTATCTCGTTATATTTATCCAGCATCCACCCCTCTTCGTTCGAATTCAATCTGGGGAATAATCGTCGCGTTCGATTATCAATATTCTCAAGAAAAAAATAAAAACGGACGATCAATGTTGAAAACAATTATTATAAAAATTAGTCGCTGAAGAGTCAAGAGTTTCGAGCGTTTGATAAGATGCTTTTGTTATTAACAAAAAAAATACGACGGTGTGAATTATTGGCCAAGTTAAAGACGGGATATAAAATTTCATGCATCCCTGGTTTTTGCTATTCGATACGGATTTTTTTTAAATTCTCTATCTCGTTATATTTATCCAGCATCCACCCCTCTTCGTTCGAATTCAATCTGGGGAATAATCGTCGCGTTCGATTATCAATATTCTCAAGAAAAAAATAAAAACGGACGATCAATGTTGAAAACAATTATTATAAAAATTAGTCGCTGAAGAGTCAAGAGTTTCGAGAGTTTGATAAGATGCTTTTGTTATTAACAAAAAAAATTCGACGGTATGAATTATTGACCAAGTTCAAGACGGGATATAAAATTTCATGCAAACCGAATGTTCAAAGTGAGCCCGAACAATTCCAACTTCTCGAATTACTCGTAATTTCACGCATCCCTGGTTTTTGAGATTCGATACGGATTTTTTTAAATTCTCTATCTCGTTATATTTATCCAGCATCCACCCCTCTTCGTTCGAATTCAATCTGGGGAATAATCGTTGCGTTCGATCATCAATATTCTCAAGAAATAGAAGAAATATCAATGTCGTTGCGAAATTCGTGGATAACTTGCGGGAAAAAAATAAAAAAGGACGGTCAATGTTGAAAACAATTATTATAAAAATTAGTCGCTGAAGAGTCAAGAGTTTCGAGAGTTTGATAAGATGCTTTTGTTATTAACAAAAAAAATACGACGGTATGAATTATTGACCAAGGATATGAAATTTCAGACAAACCGAGTGTTCAAAGTGAGCCCGAACAATTCCAACTTCTCGAATTACTCGTAATTTCACGCTTCCCTGGTTTTTGCTATTCGATACGGATTTTTTCAATTCTCTATCTCGTTATATTTATCCAGCATCCACCCCTCTTCGTTCTCTCGCAGATTCGCACGTTCCAGCTGGTGCAGGACGCGGATTCGGGTAACGCGATAGCGGTGGTGGTTGTTTCGTGCGTGGCACTGATATGCCTCGTACTTTTGGCCGGTTTGCTCTTCATCATGAGAAAAAGACAGACGAGATTCAATTACGGCGAACGTTGTCGTCCAGTTTCCCTCGACGCTTACAGCCTCGACAGCGTGTCGGCTTACAACAGCGTCAGAGGACGAAAAGCAGGAGCTTCCAGGGCGTCCAAGAGAAGCTACGGCAATCCAACGTTCGAAGATACGGTAACGAACGAATAATACACAAGAGGGGAAGGTCGAGACTGAGTGTCCTTAAACTATCGATATATCGTCAATTTTGTGTTAAATTCAGCGTGAAAAACGGCGTTTGATTATATTTTCATACGTTTTGATTATAAATTGATTTTTCGGGTTTAATTCGCGTGCGTTTGTTGCAGACCGTCACGCCCTCGCATCCTCTCAACTTTGCCGGACTCTCGGCGTTCTGCGACGAGCGAGAAAAAATCGCGGAAGAGTTCGCGACGATACCTCAAGTGACAGCGAGGATCGACGAGTTGCCGAGTGGCGCGGAGGTGAAGAACCGCTACGCCAACGTTGTTCCCCTGCCGGAAACGCGAGTCTCCCTCGCGAAACTCGGCAACGACCCACTCACGGAGTACATAAACGCCAGTTACGTTCGAGTGAGTACGCGACGTCGTAAAAATCGAGCAGATTCGCGTGGAAAATCGAACATCGCGATAATCGCTGAATTTTTTTACACCGAAATATCTCAGGGGCCGAAAAATGCCACGAGATACTACATCGCCTGTCAAGCGCCGATCGAATCGACCGTCACTGACTTTTGGCGTATGATCTGGGAGCAGCAGTCCAAGGTCGTTATAATGCTGACCGACCTGGTGGAGAACGGCGTCGAAAAGTGCGCGGAGTACGCACCGCCGTCCGAGGTGACCGACTGTCATCGTCTTTACGGCGATTACCAGGTGACGCTGAAGAAACGAGAGACGAAAGAGCGATACGCCATCTCTACTCTTCACTTGAAGGTAAAGAATTTTCGAATATTAAAAAGTATTTTGTTAGAAAAAAAGTTCTGTCCATGCTAGAATTTTCTTGAAAATTTCTTCGCTGCAAATGCGTTTTTATTATTGAAGAAATTTCAAAATTTGACTATATTGAACAACGGTATAATTACAGAATTTGGAGAACAATACTTTTCGAGAAGTTTCTCACATCTGGTATCTGTGGCCGACGAACGGAGTGCAGTCGGATGCTGCGGGCCTGATCGCCGTTCTGCTGGAGGCTAGAGCTCTGCAGCGCGGTGGACCCGGACCCGTGGTCGTTCACTGCAGTCCCGGAACCGGCAGAACCGGAACTCTCATAGCCCTCGATCTGGCGATAAGACAATACGAGATAACGCGTACGGTCGATGTTCCTAGAGTCGTTTCCACGATAAGAAGAGATCGCGCCGGAGCTGTGCAAACCAAAGAGCAATACGGTTTCATATACAAGGTGCGGTCTTGATTTTTTCTCATTATTTTGTCACACGAAGATCGAAGATCGAGACAGCCTTGAAAATTTCTCAATTTCATCATATTTTCTTCCTCCCCAGGCGCTGAATCTGTACGCGACGAAACTCGCCGGTGGAGCTCTCGAGTCCTGAGAAAGCAGCAAAAAACAATAAACCGAGGTATATTCGCGACACGATTTTCTTTTTTTTCTAAACTCAAGAAAAATCATGGAAAAACAAGGTAACCGAAGAATAAGCGAATTTGCCGATTTTCGCGAAGAATATTCATCCCCGACAGTGTTACCGGTAATAACTTTATGCTGTCCCTGTCCGACTGTAAATTACCATGGCGAAAGGAGCACAAACGAGTATACAATTCACGCTCGTTGATTCTTCATGATCATTGCCGATATCATTTACGTAATTATCTTTGCTGCTGATCGCAATGGCGAAAAAAATCATTTCGCGAGATAAAAAGCTGAAAAGTCGCGAGTCACGAGACTCATTAGCGCTGATTTTTGTCTGATTTTTTTTTAACAACAAAATGACGAGGAGAATCACGGTTTTGCGCGCACGCTGCATACATGCATACACGTATTATTTCATAGCTATAAAATTGAAAGAAACAGGCGCAAAGTTTGCCGATATACCGACAGGCTTGCGGCTATTATTACCGTTTTGTTTATCATTGATACTGTTGCTGTTGTTGTTGTTATTGTTATTATTATTATTGTACAGATTATCTATTAGCCTCGTCGATTTACGGATACCCAGCTCTCTATCGTTGTACCATATATATGTTATACATATAAATATATATATACAGAACGTGGCAATCGAAGCGTCATTGATTTACTCGATGGCGATCGAACAATTTCCAGCCGATCGGAACGATTTTTTTTTTTTCGAGCGTATGTTACGAAGTTTGCCACAGGTCGATTCGATTTCGTGAAATCGGTCAAATTTTGCAATTTTACCAACGAAAAGGGAGTGTAACGTTTCAATTGCCACCGACTGTACGTATACAGGGTGTCCCAAAAGTCGGTGCCGAATTTCAGCCCCGAAGCTAATTTTGGAATGATTAATATCGAGTTTTGGGACACTCTGTATATACGCATATATACATATATACAGGGTGATTCATAGCAACACTGACAGCCAGTAACTACACATTCTCGACGATATACTGAGCATATCTACTTAGCCGTTTTTCAATTTTCAAAAAAGTTTTTAAACGGGAAGCAATAGAATCTGGAAGTTTTAAGCCAATCACAGTCGTTTCTTTATACGCGTTCGAAGACGCCTCAGTGCCGGATCAGCAAGGCTCCGATTCTACGCATACGAAGAACTGGCGGAGTTCAGGCAGAAAAGCATTTCGCGAGCGCGAAGGTCTTTTGTTTCAATTGAAAATAGCCGTTCTTTTATACGTCCTTTAATCGAACACAACAGCTATTTTCAGGGAAATGCCTTTCTGCCTGAACTCTGCCAGTTCTTCATATGTCTAGAATCGGAGCCTTGCTGGTCCGGCACTGAGGCGTCTTCGAACGCGTATAAAACAGCGACTGTGATTGGCTTAAAACTTCCAAATTCTATTGCTCCCCGTTTAAAAACTATTTTGAAAATTGAAAAACGGTTATGTAGATATGCTCAGTATATCGTCGAGAATGTGTAGTTTCTGGCTGTCAGTGTTGCTATGAATCACCCTGTATATATATCATAAAGTAGACACTCGTCGTATTAATTTAATTCTCCGTCTCTTCTTCTCAATCAACGTCACGAATCCGCGGACGCGACTCGTTACATCGTATGCGAAAGGATTTTGAAACGATGGCATAATTTGTGATACACCAAAGACCGTCTAATCACGGTTATATATACTCGTATTCTCGTTCCCCCACATGTAAATAATCAATTATCTCTTTGAATCGATTAATTATACATGCACGTAAATATATGTACATGTATGTATATATATCTGTGTATGGATAGGACGGAAGTGATGTTACCAAAGCGACCAGCGTCATTCGAAAAAATGTAGAGAAATTAAAAATTGAAGAAACGTTTGTCTGTCTTTTTTGTGTATATATGTATATATTTGTTTTCTCGAAGAAGGTCGCGCGAGTTTAATCAATTTTATCCGTGATGGCAGCGACGAGGAAAAAGGTGTTTTTTTTTCTCCGTCGATCGAGTATCCATCAAGATCCCGTTTGCAGCAGCAGCAGCATCAGCAGTCTCGTGCAAGCTAAACAATTACAAACGGACGGGTTAACATTTGCGAGAAGACACGCGATCGCCCGGATATCTCCTGAGAACGATCGAGAGACAGGGCGACGACCATGTGGCTCGCGTGGAAGGCGCATAAAGATTCTCATCGGGGACGAGACGAGAAGAAGAATCTTGTATAACGATCTCATCCGTCTCTTGTTTCACCTCCTCCCTCTCCCCAATGGAATGACTAACAAGACGACTTTGATGCGATTTTTATCTCGCGTTCGTACCGATCCTTTCGTTTTTTTTCCTTCAAGGTTGAAAACGATCAATTTCGTACGTAGGAACGTAAGGAATAAACGTCAGAGATGCCAAGCTTCAAGTTTATCGAGCGACGATTTTGTTTCGCGAAGAATGATAAAGTAGCGAATTATTCAACGAGACAACAGCACTCTGGAGTCGTTCTCCGGAAAGGCCCACATTGGAGCACTTTGGACCGTCGTCGTTCACGAAAATGTAAATTTCTATTGACATCATCGACTGTCAAATAAGAAAAAAACATCGAAAATCCCGGGGTTTCGGGAAAATCCCACTTTGAAATAATCCTTACCGAAACAGTCGGCTGTCGGTAACGGTGGAAATCGCTTCCGGCAATGGACGAAGCGAACAAGCAGGGGATTTGGGCGTTGCGATCGTGTTAGGCATGACGCTGTTGGGAAAACCGATCAGCGAACAACATTAGACGGATTCGACGTCCGAGAGAGAAAGCCACAGAGCTCTCGCGGAAGGATGTATCGTTGATGTAACATCTGACGTATCGATACCGAAAAATCGAACGTTTTTTTTTGTCTTTAGCAAAAAGTTGGCCGGAATGAAGGTGAACGCAAGGCGAAACGAATTCCGATGCCGATGTACGATTGATTGACAGCCGGAGGAGGATGCGGGTCACCGACTGACGGTCATCAACGACACGCGATTTGTGTGCGTGTCGTGCGGTCGTTGCCGGCGCGAATTCGAAGGCGGGCGTTTGGCGAACTTTTCTGTGCGGCTTTCGAACGTCATTTCTGATGGTTGCCCTGCCACAGCACATGACGCGAGGGCCAGCTAAGAGATACGCGTTTGGATCGTCACGAGTGCGGGTATATGCGACCAATGGGATACAGCGGTTAGGTCCGACGTGCACCAGCGAGATCCAGGTGGATCACCGGATATCGGCTGGATCACGCTGGTTCGAACTGGTTCGCGGCTGATAAATCCCGCGTTTCAGGCGCCTCCGTTCGTTTTCTGCTGCCCTCTCCGTCGTTTTTCCCCCTCTGCGGATTTCTCGCGATGAGTTTGCGGGTCACGAGACGGAGAAGGCGGCAAGGGCGTCTGCGCGAGCCGCGACAAACGCGGGAGAGAGACGCGCGGTCGATGATCATCAATCGAGAGGAACAACATCGCGTTCGTCAACTAAAATTTCAGCGAAGAATCATGTATCCTCCTGGTATCTCGAAAAAAATTGGTCGAATGCTTCCCGAGTGGGCTTTGAAGAATGCCTCCAGATTTCTTTATCGCACATTAGTCGCTTCAATAAATTATCAATAAATTATAAATTTATAACGAAAAAAAACCGCCGAAAAACGCGAGATTCCGTTTTCCGGATATGATATCGTTGGGGTGTATATTTCGAACGTTTTTTGACGTGAATTTTCAAAATGAGACAGCCGGAGTTTCCGCGCGTAAAGTTCCTCGAGGAAAATTCGTATTTCGGTATTTCAAATACCGGTCTCGCAAGAATGAAGCTTTGTTTCCGGTTAAAGTCCATTTTGCGTGTCGAACGTCGCGGTATTTTTTCATTACGCGAGCTGCAAGTTTGTTCAAGGAATACAGGTCGTGTGCAGCGAGGAGATCGGACGGTGCGGGTCCGTGCGTTTTACTCGGCGAAGGGCAATGCGTCGGGAGTTGCAGAGCGAGAAGACTGAAAAAAATATTTATAAAAAAAAATTTAAGCCGCAAATTCAATCGGCCCGATGGTCACGAGCTCGTCTTCCGTTTACGATATTTCGTAAGAAGATCACGTTGGAAATTAATCAAAGGTCAAAGTTGCATCACCACATGCGCGTTTCACTCGATTTCCTATCGGCGAATCGCCGGTCTCCGTTTCAATGTAAAAGCCAGAAGAATATTGGTGTTATTACGGCGCCGCAACACCGCGACTTTTCTCCAAAGTCAGAGGGAGAAGGAGAAGCTTGCTGGGGGGCGGGAGAATCAATTACGATATCTGGCGACAGCTCGTTATCGTTTTTTTCGTACGCTATATACTCGTGTCCGTTTTTAAGTGACTCAAATGCCTTCCAAACGACTTTTAACGGCCACGAAACATCGTGGAAATCATTGCACGATTTATACGCCGCGCCCAAAGCTCAACGGCCGCCTCGTCGAGACCCTCGCGTTTGCGCCAAAGTTTTATTCCGCACGCGTATGCAGCCGAATCACTGGATATACGCCGCGCCGAATTATTGACTCTGATCACTGAATTCGCACGGATTACGACGTGGGAACTCGCGGGATCGAGAACGAAGACCGTTCATCCCCTCGAGAGCGACTTTGAGGCAAAAAAAAAAACGCATTGTTTCGTTCCTCGATTTATATTTCTTGAGAACGGAAAAAACGTAAACGGTCCTGCGGGATGACGAAAAAAAGTTCATCCGCTCATCGTTTTGACGCAAAGATATATTTGTCACTTTCTTTATAGAATGTCTACGTCGTAATTTTTGTTCAAAAGATCGGTCAAACAAGCTGTTAATCTAGTCAGCAATTTGACGCGAAATTTCGTCCGAAAAGATGAGAAAATGACGCGTGAGAGTATCGACTCTTTGATTACAATCTTTAACGAGTGATTGTAAGGCGTTTGGATGCTGCATACACGTCTCTGGTCATTGATCTTGGGTTGAACTCGTCCGAAATGATCGCGAGAGCGTTTCGCGTTCAGTGAGACAAAAAATGTCGACGTTTTTCTGTTTTAAACATTTTCGGCGCAAATTATATCACTCTTCACGATGCTGATTATGTACCACACAGCTTCCTCAATGGTCTCGTCCATTGGCGATAAAAACACGAGGAGAGTTTATTCTCTAAATATAGTCGATGATGTTAAAATCGTCTCCGATCTTCTCGCGCTCGGCGGGCAAAGCCTCCGAGAGACGGGAGATTCGATGAGCGATCGTCGGAGATAACTCGCGAATTATTGCGGCGCTTGATGCATCTGGCAGAGATTATAATCATCTCTGACGCATTAAAGTCGTTGAAAATGATGAAAATTTATCCTCCGTCCGTCCGGAAACGCCGCGCGGTCGAACGATGATATGTTCGGATCGTGTATACGAATATACACACAGCAGTCTTTTTTTTACTATTTTTTTCGTATAAATAAAGCGAATCCACGCTCGACTCCAATCGCTTCCAGGTTTTCTCCTTTCCACCCGCGATCGCTCGAGAAATATCAATCGCGGGGCGCACACGAGAGGAGCTTTTGCGCGTCCTGACGCGGTTCAATCCGGACTCGTCGCCTCGGGCTCGAGTTGAAAATCTCGTTGCCGGGATCCGCCGAAATCTAGTCGCGCCGTCGGTGACTAATTCCCCATAAAATCATTTATATTTTCTCATGAGAATCAGGCCGGGAAAAATGTTGAATCTTGCGCGTGAAAGATATGCCGCCGATGCGAGTACGATGTAGGTCGGTTTCACGGTAATTCGGAGATACATCGGCACCAAGGACGACGCGAGGAATATCACCGCGCGTTTGCCGGAAAAAAAATCGTTTTTCCTCCAGTATACACACGAAAGACTCGCGAGGAATCGCTGCCCGTTTTCTCATCGTGGTCCTCCGCGTAAAAGACGAAGCGAACGCGCTCCGTCTTCATCATCGCGAGATAACATCTCGTCTCTCTCCGTCTCGAAGCTGCGATTCAATTGCGCGTCAGCGGCGAGTCTCCCTCGCGCTTTATTCCCTCGCGTACGAATCGAGCTCGAGATCAGCAAGGGTTAAGTAACTCAATAGTGGTGCACGGGGGTCGTCAATTTGTGGGAATGACAGTCGTCGCTTTTGCTATATATACTCGGATTTTGTGACGAAACTTATTTAGTTTATCGAGCATCGTCGCCGAGGGATCGCGCGAATCTTCGTCATCTCGACGTTCTGCGTCTCTTTTTTCAAAAAAACAAAAAAAAACGTCACAGCGAGTGCGGATTCCGAGGGTAAGTTTGAAAAAGAATTGCATCAGAAACAGCATCTTCCGGGGGGGAAAAATTGATGGAAAAATCGGGGATTTATTTTTTCCCGCTATCTCGATGGAAGCAAGATATATCGGGAGCGATTTCATGAACTGTAAGAGTCAAACGTTGCTGTATCATCGTGCGTGCGGCAAATTTCCCAAGGGGGCTTTTGATAGGAAGAATATATTTTTTTCGCGCTGTGCGTGTGTTTGTGTGTGGAAACGCGATCGTTTTATACGCGCACGCATTCTGCCGCGTGACGATTTCCTTCGAGGTGAGAAATCGGTGTTGAGTCAACGCGAGCTCGTCATATCTCCCACGACGATCGACGGCTTCGTTAATTACACTTGAACGGTGAAAAAAAAAGCTAGGAAAATATGACTATACATTTATGTCGCGATACTTTAAATGCGTTTGTTTTACGCTCGAGCGATGATACGGCGGTGGCCGATCGGAAATCGCAGTGAATACCGCACGGTGCGCGAGAAACGACGCAGTTTAGGCTGGTACGATCTCAAGGAAATCGAAACGGAATGGGGACTTTGGGCAACACCCTTAATAAAACGTTGCCTTTGCATCGATTTGAAAAAAAAATCCAAAAACGTTCAGCGTTTGTTTCCCTTTTGCACACGAACAATTCGGAATAATCCGGTGTTTTTCGCAAATTTTCCGGAATTGAAAATGAATAAATAAAGACGGAGAAGAATTATCGAAGAAATTCCAGAGTATCGAGGGATAATTGACGAATGAATTTGGAGGAAGTTTCGAGATTCAGGTTTTTCGGTCTAGAACGAACGGAAGATACAAAACGCGACGGTGAACCAAACGCAAAGTGCGAATAAACGTTTTTACCTCGTTGTTTCACCGGAATACTGGTTTTTATCTAGCGGGTGAGTAATAGTTTTCCTACGAAAATTATGGTCCAAAAAACGCAGCATCCGGAAAATCCGCACCGAGCAGCATCGCTCGCGAATTTCTCCCGGGGTCCCGCGCTTTTGCGAATGAAACAAACCTTAAGGATCTCCGAACTGAAAAGTAAGGCGAAAGAGTCGAACAATGGAGCTGATACGAGCGAGAAATTCATAAACTGACAGCTAAACGGTGTTAAAGCGTTCCGCGTGCGCGTGTTTGTATCTTGAAGTTGACGTCGGGGAAGGGGGAGGATTCCAGAGGGTGGAGAGGGGAGCGGGAGTCTCGAATGTATACCCACCTTGTATATATATCGGCGCTCGAATAGCGACTCGGCTGATAGTATCATTCCGACGTTCGCGACTTTTGCCGTATGTTTCTTTGGAGCGTCCATCGATACACAACAGAGCAGACTCATCGAATTCTCCTCAGTTCGATCCTCTCGCTCGGGGGCAGAGGACAATCGCGCGACAGTTTTTCGGAGATACGCAAACTCGCGCGGGCCCTCGATCTTCTCATTTTCGTGCGTATAATCGCGGACGCGAGACGAACATCCAGCGCATTCATCTTACGCGAGTCGTACGAAACATTGACGCATATATTAATACACGCGCGCGTAAACCGCGACGCGCGAAGTTTGCTGAGAGTCTTTCGCGAATCGCGAGTGAATGAGGCGTCGCGCGATTATCGGACATTCGGTCGGTTTTGAGTTCAAAACGCGCAATTTTGGGTGCTTGACTCTCGGTGAGAGTCAAGATGGAATTTTGACGACCGCGAGTGTGTTCCAGCTGGAGAAAAGGAGTGAATGAGGTAGACGGGTCGAAGAGATTCGACGTCCCTGTCGTTTGAATCGGCGGAGAATTTTTGTAGATTTTTTTTGGTAATAATTCTCGCGGGGATTTGGCGACGAAGAGGAGAAGCTGCATCAGCATGAGTGGAAAAAAGACTTCGTTGATCAAAAGGTAGGGATAAAAAGAGAGGAACGCGGATTGCATGTGGCTAACGAGGGTGAGGGGTGGATAAGGGCCAGAGAGGCTGGGGGAGAGTAAGACGCTCTTGATGTTGGATGCGACGTTCGCGCGGTCACCCTCTGCGATGAGGGATGAATCTGCTCCGGTGTAGGGTGCGTTTGTTTTCGTACACGCATGCTCGTCGAGTTTGGTGTTTCGAGAGGAAAGTGAGAGAAAAGGAGATGCGAAACAGTAGGGAAAAGCTGGGATGAAACGCGCACGCGGACGTTTCGAAATGAAATTTCGACTCGGCGGATTCTCGCGCTCCGAGACGGTTCTCGATCGCCCGGCAAGATCGTTCTCCGTCGTGGGAGAAAAATTGTGGACGTCTTTTGTCGCGAGAAGCTTCGGATCGCGTTTGGATATCATTTTTTTCGGATCTACGGTTCGGATGGACGCGTCGCTTAAAATTGCGAGCAGACGATCGCTGGAATGAGCAGAAAGCGCGCAATTTTCGATCAGCTGAGACACCGCGTTTGCCCGTACCGCGATCTTGCGTTTTTCCTTGTCGATGGATGCGAATTTATTTACGTCGTGCTGCGCGCATCTACAACCGGATTTCGGTCCATTTTCATCGTCGTAACGTGTATTACGTGTGGGGTCGCGTGTAGTTTAGAAAAATTTCCGCTGGCGGAAACTGGAGTCTGCTGCGTCTTAATTCGAAAGATGCTGCGGTGAGAGTATAAACGAGAGAGTTTATGAAAAAATAAAGTTCCAGAGACCGGCTCCTCCCGCGTCGCAAACTTTTCGTTCTTGCGTGTCTCAACGCCTGCACAGCCAGCTGCGTACACATTGCTGGGAAAAATGAAAAATCTGCCGAGTTTTCCCGATAAAGTGTGGTCCACGCGCGGAAACGTCCGCTTTTGAAAGAAAAACAGGTGATTTATCACAATTCGGGACTCGCGTTGCCAATATATAATCGCGCACGGTTTATTTATACTCTTACGAGAAATCACGGTGAAACCTGCCAGTTTGATGCAAAAGCGATACGGGGAAGTGTGATTCAGATCAATAACGAGTCATCTCGATTTTAAAGATGCTGCGGTGAGAATAAACGAGACAGTCGACGATGAAAGAAGGACCGAGAAGTTTGCTCCTCGTTCTCGTTGAAAATTGTTCGTCTTTGCGAGTCTGGATCTTCGTGAGCCGATCGAGTGTCCCGATAGAATCTGATCCACGCGCGCAATCGCATCTTGCGAGAAGACGAGAGGTGATTTGTTGTACCGTTTGGAAACTCAATTGCGAATATAACCACGTGATTTTTTTATTCTCACTCAAATTCACGATGATATCCCAGAATTTCACCTAAAAGCTGTACGAGGGACTATGATCCCGTCTATAACGAGGCATCTCGATTTTAAAGATGCTGCGGTGAGAACAAAAGTGGGACAGTCGATGAGGAAAAAAAGGATCGAAAGATCCACTCGTCTCGTTGAAAAATTTGTCCTCCTTTTGCCTCTGAATGTCCGTAAATCGCGCTCGAATTTTCCGATAGAATCTGGTCCACGTGTATATCTCGGTTCTGTCATCTCGATTTTAAAGATGCTGCGGCGAGAACAAAAGTGGGACAGTCGATGAGGAAAAAAAGGATCGAAAGATCCACTCGTCCCGTTGAAAAATTTGTCCTCCTTTTGCCTCTGAATATCCGTAAATCGCGCTCGAATTTTCCGATAGAATCTGGTCCACGTGTATATCTCGATTCTGTCATCTCGATTTTAAAGATGCTGGTGTAGGAATAAATAACACCGTCACCGATAAAACTTGTTTTGCAAATGTGGAAAAACGGTTTTTGGATACGCGACGGGCGGTTGCAACGTCGAAGAACGTTTGCTCTCGCGAGTCTGATGGATCGAAGAGCACTCTGATTCGATCTTCGATATATCGCTGTGCTGGCAAAATTCGTCGCTGCACAAGACGAAAAGCGTGGGACGCGATGGTATTCCACACACCGGACGTAATATTCAATTGCGCATCCGCTGGAAATAGAAACAGCTTACACGCGACTGTGAAACCGCATGCTTTGTACGTAGATGCGAGTATTTCGCGTTTAGAGATGAATCTCGGCGTGCAGATATATAATATCGATATTTCAGTCGGCAGAGACGAAAACAGCCAGTACGAATCGCTTCGGGAGCGATGGGATAAATCTAGCGAGTGTGTTTTGGGAGAAGCTTGTTTGTTTTTTGCCTCAGCGAGGAGTCTCGTACTTCGACGATGTCGGTCCAGCTTGACGCAGCATCTCGCGGATGAATCGAGAAGAAAAAAAGAGCGATGTTTCACGCACGTTCATGATCTTCGTTAAATTTCAAGGTCATTTCGAGACCTTGAAACATTCTCCTTCGCCGCACCACAGAATCTTCCTCTCCGCCGATTATTTCCGCATATTTTCTCTGCCGAAACTGTCGGAACGACCGCTGTGACGATTGAACGAATCGCACCTCTCTAATTTATTCTTGATTGACCAAAGAAATCTAATGTCGTCTTTGCGATTTTGAAACGATGCCAGAACCGGCTTTGCTCTTTTTATCTTGTTTTTTTTTTTTTTTTCACTGACGCAACGTGCGAATGATGCTTCGAATGGACTCTCGTCCTTCCCGCTTAATCTCCGATTTGTATTTCAAGAGGTTTCCCGAGGCATACGGTCCCGAGGAAGCCGCGAAGTGAAATTTTCAAAATTGGCGTACCTCACGATGGCACAAGAATTCGACATTGATTTCGGATGATGGTAGCGTCCAAGAGTCGAAATGGTCTTGAAAATTCGAAGAGAACACCGGCTCTTTGATTATCCTGCGATTCTTTGATCGATTTCTTTCGCCATAATCGATATTGTCCAAAAAAACAGAGGACGAACGAGAGGGAAAGCAAAAAGAGCCTCGTGGACTCTTCGACTCGTCGTTGGCATTTTTTCCAAACGAATAATCCAATGTCGGGGGTTACAAATGGGCTATCGACATTCGATAAACTTCGCGAATAATGTGGGTAGGTCCGAAGATACAGGAGGATGGTAAAATGGGAGCAATGGACGGGAAGCTCATCGCAACGTGGGGGGTGTGTTTTTTTCCATCGTGATAAAAGCCAAAGGGAAAGGCTCGTTCGAGAATTCTCCATTTTTCGACAGCTCCGGCGGCCGGAAACGAGCTCGAATTAATCAAGATTGCTTCCGATCGATCGGAGAACTTTGTTTTTACGAGGTGTGCGTTGGCGCGCACACACATGTTTCTTATGTACATGTATACATGCCATACACATGTATATACATTCAGAACGTGTGTGGCAAGAGTCTTCCCGCGTTAACAAGTCGTTTGCGCGATTTATGTCATAGTCGACGTCCTTGTCGGCAATCGATAGCGCGACGTGCATTTATATACGCAAATAGTACGGTATATATACATCTTCGTGCGTATCTCCGTAAGGACACGCGTGTTGGAAGAGACCACGGAGTGCATGGTACACTGTCGCCAGAAATTTTGGCAAAATTTCATCATTATTATTCTTAAGAGGGAAATTTTCACGGACAAGTGGAAAAAATTATTGCAAATTTTCAAATTCGCGACGACTCATTGTGGGAATCGCGAGAAACTTGAAATCGTACGCATTTTGGGATTCACTGTCAAATTTCGATCGGAGATGTAATTCTTGTGATAAAAAGTTGATGGGCTCCGGAAGTTGGTCCTTGGTAGACGAAATATCGCTCGATTGTTGTCGTTTCATTCGTCCCCTGATTGGTCGGTGAAAAAAAGAGTGAATTTCGACTCGAATTTGACAGTTACCGGATTTTGACAGATTAAATTACGTAAAAATAAAGACGCTGCAGCAGGATGTAATAATAATGGAAATAAATATCTACAGTGTTTTTTTTATGTTTTTCGGATACTCTGCAAATTGTGCGATTTTTTCACAGTGATCGGTGAGACGAATTTTTATTGCGACTGTCCCGAGAGCACTGCCTCGAGTCAAAGAACAGACTTGTCAAACAGTCTGACGTGATGATATACAACGCCGCACATGATGAACTTTGTAAAATCGACGATTCCCGTATCCCTCGTAATTTATTTCAGACTTCGGCGGTATTCCTCCAACGAATAACCGGCATAAATCATATTTTCGAAAATGCCAAAGTTATAGATCGATCAAAGCCATCGCGTAATTCGCGGTGAACGCGCTTATCCCAAAGCAGATTACGTATCGAACTTTTTCGAGTGCCCAAGAAAAAAAAAACACGCACTCTCGAAGAATCGAAAATTCGGGCCAGCGATACGCCGTCGACACTCGCAATCTAATTTTTTATTTCTCGCGAAGAGAAAAAAAAGGAGAAGAACGAAAATGATTTTTTCTTTCATTTCAGACTGGTCGGTATGGAGAGCAAATTTTCGAGCGCCAACAACGGGGATGGCGATCCCAGCGCTCAGAATCACGTGAACGACAAGAGATCGGCGATGACGTTGAACGCCAATGGCCTCTGGGACGTTCTCCCGCGTCTGGACCATTACAGGTACGTTCTCCGTACACGGTATTTAATTTTTGCAAAATAATCAAATCCGAGAGAAACATCAGCGTCGGAAGATCAGCATTTTTTCTCGCCTCTTTTTATTTTTCGCGGTGAACAACGATAGAGTTGCTAATTAAAATAACGGGGGGTCCAGAAACCGCGCGAGGCTGAAGCGCGTCATCGCGAAAATCGCGCTCGGACAAACGCAGATTTTCAAGGACGAAAAAAAAGAAGAATTGCAATCTTTTTTCGTTTCCGCAGGATGAGCAGAAGAGCGAAGAGACCTTCGCTCGGTGAGCTCCACGAGGGAAACGCGGTAAAGGTGAGTCGTGAAAAAAAAAAAAGAGACGAACATGAGACGCGTTTGTCAATAAACTTGAGCGACAAATACGCGTAAACTCTCGAAAAGTGCATGCAATGAAGATTCGGGTGATTCACTTTTTTTACCGAGTTATTTTTAACGCAAAAATGAAATCGCTGAAAGGAACGCTTGTCAGCGCTGCTTTTATTTTTCAATCGTCAAATATCTCTCGAAATATTGATTTCACGGAAAATTCGTCATGAAGAAAAATCAAGCTCTTCGCGTGCTCTACGAAAAAGATTATACGCGTAATTACCGTAAACACGGTATTTTCGCCTCGAATCCGTAATTATCGCGCTACATATTTCGTTCTCGTGTTTTATGGTGTTTTCATTTTTTTACCCGATAACTACAGCTGTATAGCTTTGGACAAAATTTCTGAGTAATACCCGATGTCGTAACCCTGATCGTGGATAATCACGAGGGAACTGTCCTCGGAGTTTCGGGAGTGAAAAAAAAATGTTGTTCATTTAATAACGGGCTTTTCGGTACGACGAAAGCGAGAGGAAATTAAAAGAGACAATGAGATAACGACCGGCGCATCAGCGACTCGCGCCTCGTTGTGTCATCAGAGCGTAGTCTATTTTTTTTTTTACGGGAATTCGGTAATTATCACATCCGATGATCGAATTTAACGAAAATAAAAAAAAAAGAAGAATAAATGACGATTGTCCCGAAAGAAAAATATGTTTTCCGGAATATAAAGATTCGCACGATCCCACGTCGTTATTTTTTTATCATTTCGACACTCGACAATTGTGTCACATTTTTTTCAATAAGAACAGCGATATCCAAACGCAATTCATGTTGCATACCAGCGGTGCAATCGGGAATACGTTATTTCCGGTTGTAAAAATTCGTACAATTTTATTATTGTATATTCCCTCGATAAAGAAAAATGATATCCGAGATAAGAGACATTTGTTGAGATTAAGCGAGGAAAATTTTTTTTTCGTAAAGCCCCGTGTCGTTATTTGCTCACGAAGACGTTTTAATCGAGGGAACATCATCGGATGTATCTCCCACCTATTTTCTCTTGACTATGTCTATGTCTCGCGATTCGGAAAGTCAACGTGAAAATTCTTACAATCAGCCGAGATACGCGCTAAACAAACATAGTTTTAATGACCGCGATCTGTGTCACCTTTCGTAAATGGGTCTCCGGCGTTAATCCGAGTCTCGTTGCATTTACGGAGATTACAAAATGCTCTCTCTTCGAAACGAAAGAGCGGTCATGGTCGTGAAACGCTGAATTCACTGACATTGACGTCAAACTTTTTTTTATATCCCCCGATATAACAATCGACTCTGCATCAACGTGTGGTGTTTGTCAAAAACAACTTTGTCATTCTTATCGCGATGCCGAAACGGCGCTTCGAATTGCCGGCAATAAAATTCGTGATGGAGCTTCGGAACGATGAGAACTCGGAAAAAAAACGTAATTTATTTCCGAATTTTTCTTTTTCCCTGCGCGAAATTCGCGTTCGATTTCGGTTTTATCAGGATTTAACCTTCCGCCTCGTGCTCAAAGACACGTGTACGCCTTTATCGCGTTTGATGCAATAATTTACGAGCTCAATTACGCTTTCGCTCCTTTAAAACGCGTACGTTTTGTCAAAATCGACCGGGTATACACGAATATCGGATTAGAAGAGCAAACAGAGAGGGCGCGAGTGTCTCTCGCGCCTCTTCGCACCTTGCATCCGGGACGCGCGGTTTCATTAAGTTTACTCGTTGGTGGAAAAACGACCGCGACGAGATTAGAAAAAGCCGAGAGGCTGATCTACGCTCTTGCACCCCTCCAAAAAGCGCGTGCATTTCTGGGTCACTGCGGGCTGAAAAAAACTAGTTTACTATCACTCTCGTTCTCTCTCGCACGAGGTTTCCCCTAAACGCGACGATAAAGAATCTAAATTCGACTTTTCCCTAACGCCTTTTTGGAAAATCAACGTTTTCGAAGGCTCTTTATCTCGTCGCAGTTTGTTGAAAACAAGATCGAATACACCGTGACGTTCGTACCATCCCCCACACTGTTGGAACCCTCCGTGTCGAATTTTCCGAAACGAATAAAAGAAACGATCGATCCGAGGGATGGTCTAATTCCGACGAACTTCGAAAGTTGGACATTTCCGGACGGAAACAACTTTTCGACGAGTTCTTGGGTAGTCCAGGCACGTTTGGGAATTACGATCGGTGGGGTCGGAAACGGTATTGCGACTGTGATTTATACATTGCGGTAAAAAGCGTAGGATTAATCGTTTCTTCGGTCAAAGGCCTCGCCCTGCGACAGTTTGCTCCTGGTTCGGTTGTTAATTTTCTTTTCGCATCCCCAGGACGTCAACATCGAAGCTGGACAGAGCGGACCCGCTCACCAGGGGATAAAACTAGGATGGATTCAAGGAGTTCTCATACCATGTTTATTGAACATATGGGGTGTCATGTTGTTTCTTCGGCTGTCGTGGGTCGTCGCGCAGGCCGGCATCTTTCAGTCTCTCGTTATTATCGGGATATCGACCATCGTGTGCGTTATAACGACCCTGAGCCTCAGTGCAATTAGCACTAATGGGGAAGTAAAGGGAGGTGTGTTCTTTCGCTCTATTGTTTTTTCAAAACGTTGTATCCGCGTTGAACGAGGGTCGCGCTTTTTTTTACGAAGGGAGGCGCGGCTCGAACGTCCGCGCTTCGGTCTCAAGCCCTGTTTGCCCCTTTTGTCGCACACGCGCCGCGACGATAAACGACGATACTCGGAGGGAGCGAATCGGAGCGATGCTCCGGGCGAGTTGGGCGACAAAAACATTTTAGATTAATAACATTCTCCGCGGGGGGGATGAAAATTTCCATAATCCGGATGGATGAAGACCCGAAGAACGTATCTGTATTTTTCTCATTCTCCTCTCACTAGGTGGCATCTACTTCATTATTTCGCGATCGTTGGGACCCGAATTTGGCGCCTCGGTCGGCATTGTTTTCGCTTTCGCGAACGCCGTCGCTGCGTCCATGAACACGATCGGTTTTTGCGACTCCCTTAACGAACTGCTGAAGGAAAACGGCGCAAAGATCATTGATAACGCTGCCAACGACGTTAGAATCGTCGGGGTCGTAGCGATTCTCGTCATGATTCTCATCTGCGCCATTGGAATGGAGTGGGAGTCCAAGGTACGGATAATTCGGTTCTTCGAGAAAGTTACATGGAGGGTGTTCCGAAAATTGACGCCACAAAGTGCGCGAGTGGATTCGCGATGAAATTCCAAGGCGAAAAGTCCTTTAGCATTTTTTCATCCGACCGAACGCGGACGAGTCGTTCGCCGGCGAAGTTACGGCCAATCGGCGAAAGCGGGCGCGCACGCGATTGGCTGCAACTTCACCGGCGCGTAACTCGGCGGGGATCGGTCGGATCGAAAAGTGTCTATACACTTTTCGTCTCGTAATTTCATCGCGGATCCAGCTGTCGATTGGTGACATCCCGTTTCAGAGGACACCTTGTACATTTTTGTGTCGCGAAAAACCGTGGCGTCGTCCGCCTCGAAAAAACCAATTGCGTTACGACTTTTCCCCTCACAGGCTCAAAATTTCCTCATCGCCATTATCGTACTGGCCATTTTCGACTTTCTGATCGGTACGATCATCGGCCCGTCGGACGTGCAACAACAAGCTCAAGGATTCTTTGGATTTTCGGGTAAGAGAGCGTCGATCGCAGGACGTTCGACATTCCCGTGTACGCTCGAGCGACTGACGCGTTTGTAATCTCATTTGATCCCGCAGTTGAGATTTTCCGAGAAAACTGGCCATCCGATTATCGTTATTACGACAATGGGAATCAAACGTTTTTCTCGGTCTTTGCGATATTTTTCCCATCGGTGACGGGAATACAGGCCGGTGCCAACATATCCGGCGATCTGAAGGACCCAGCGAGCAGCATCCCGATCGGCACGCTCCTCGCTCTTCTCATCTCGATGTTGAGCTACGTCACGTTCGTGGTGTTCGCCGGTGGTGCGGCGGTCAGAGACGCCACTGGCCGATCGATCAACGGCACGATAGTCAGTTGCGTCGCCGGTCAGGAATGCCACTTTGGTCTCCACAACAGCTATTCGGTAACGTCGAAGCTTTTTCCGCGAGATCGCGTCTCGTCGTCGAAAAAACGACTCTGAAGTTTGCGGCTTTGGCGATCCGAGGGAATTCCCGACGAACTTTTATTCTTCGTCGACAGTCCCCAGATATTTTTGAAGGATTTTTCGAAACTACGACGTTGGAGCTTGAAAAATCGAGAAAATTCGGATTTTCGTTGAGGACCAACCACGCAAACTTCAAGGTCATTCGAAAAGTCGGTATACCCTCCCTGGAATCGTCGCTCTAACGATCGATTGCGTTTCAAGGTCATGCAGCTAATGTCCTTCTGGAGTCCGTTCATCTACGCGGGATGCTTCGCGGCGACCCTCTCGACGGCCCTTACGAATCTCTTGTCCGTACCGAGATTGATCCAAGCTCTGGGCCAAGATCGCATTTATCCCGGTCTTATCTACTTCAGCAAAGGTTACGGCAAAAACGGCGAACCCTACAGAGGTTACGTCCTCACGTTCGTCGTCGCCGCTGTTTTTCTACTGATCGGTGAGTCTTTTTGCCCGCGCTCATCCTCTCGCGCCTGTTTCCCATGCACTTATCGTCTTTTTCCTCGCGTCCGAAACAGCCAATCTCAACGCAGTTGCTCCTCTCATATCCAACTTTTACCTGGCGTCTTACGCCCTCATCAACTTTTGCACCTTCCACGCGGCGCTCGTCAGACCCCTAGGTTGGCGTCCAACATTCAAGGTACGTCCGTTTTGCGGTTTGCGTTTCCGGTGGAATCTCAGACGCGTCTTTATCACACTTTTTTATTTTTTATTATTTATTTATTATTTATTATACATTTTATTCAACGACAGTATTACAACACGTGGATATCGCTCCTCGGATTTGTCCTCTGCGTCGCAATCATGTTCCTCATCGATTGGGTGACCTCGCTCGTCACCCTCGTCGTCATATTCGCGCTCTATCTGATCGTCGTTTACCGCAAACCGGATGTCAACTGGGGCAGCAGTACTCAAGCTCAGACCTACAAAACCGCTCTGTCGGTCGTTTACAGGTACGGTCCCGCGCGGAAATGCGACTCTACCGAACGGGCGACGAAATATTTTTCATTTTCGAATGTTTTCGAAAAATCGGTCTTTTCCCGGTCTTTTTAGGTTAAACTCGACGGACGAGCACGTGAAGAATTACGCCCCGCAGATTCTCGCCCTGACCGGAAGTCCGAGCGCCAGGCCGGCTTTGCTTCATCTCGCTAATCTCATAACGAAGAACAATTCGCTCCTCGTTTGCGGCGATGTTCATCCGGTGAGACTCGACGACGCAACAAAAAACCGCGTTTTATGTTCGACCTTGTATCTTAAGGTAGTTCTATCGTTTTATCGTTTTCTTAAGATTTTGTTGAAAATTTGAATACGTATTCTTTGATGTCATATATACGTGTGTAATAAATTTTGGAAGGTTTTACCACGTGGAAGTTGAGATATTTATTGGTAAAAATCACAATTTTCGGTAGTCTCTCGTAAGAGCGCGTGTTAAAAGTTGCATTTTCATCAATGAATATCTTGGCTTCTACGTGGTGAAGCCTTCTAAAACTTTGCATACATTTTTATGCAACATCAAAGAAGATTTCTTGAGTTTTCCAAAAAAATCTTAAGAACATTTTTTTTCGTAATTTTTGTAATCATAGAGCAAGCACATATCACCTGGGATGACCGTGAATTTGGAGTATGCTGTTCTTTAGTCGATTTGCAACAACTTTTCTTATTTAACCGAAGCCCGCGAACCATTTTGTATGTGAGAAAAACTGCAAAACAATTTCTCGATTTGAATCTAACGATAGAACTACCTTAAGGCCATGGGGGATACCCCCTCGCCTATCGAAATTTAGAAAGATTCTCCGGCAAAATCTATAAATCGGATCGATTTGAAATTTTTTGTGAGTATTTAGTGACACAACACGGAGGGAATGACGATTTCGCAATTTCGAAATTTTGCAAAAAAATTTTTTTGTAGAGTGAAATAATTTTCAAAATTTCGAAATTCTAAAATCGTCAGTCCCTCCGGGCTATATCGCTAAATACCCACAACAAATTTCGAACCGATCCGATTTATAGGTTTTGCCTGAGAATCTTTCTAAGCTTCGATTTACGGATGTAACACATCGCCTTAACGCGGTATTCGTCGCTTTGCTGTCGTTTCGCAGAGTCGATTGTCGTACAGAGCGCGATCGACGCGTCTTCAAAGTGGCTACGCCTGGTTGCACAGACATCGCGTCAAGTCCTTCTACCACGTGATCGGAGGATTGAGCCTGGAGAGAGGAGCTTCGGCGCTTATGCAAGCAACCGGCATTGGAAAATTGGCGCCCAACGTGGTTCTCATGGGATACAAGAGTCACTGGGCGACTTGCGACCGCCAGGAACTTCAAGAGTACTTTAACGTTCTTCAGTGAGTATTTTCTTCTCCAAGCGCATCTTCAGCTTCAAACAGCATCCGATCGTCTCGTTACATTTCTCGTGTCATCAACGTAGCAACGCCTTCGATCAGAAGTTGGCCGTAGCGATACTGCGGGTGGCGCAGGGTCTGACCTGCGCCGGGGGTTTCGCCAATGAGGGTATGATCGGCGAGGAGGAAAGAGCGCCGGCAGCGCTGGCGCGGAGCAATTACGATCTAGCGGGAAACACGCTGATGCACGCCGACAGTAATCTCTCGATGAGCGGATGTTGCCCCGGAGTCGCCGTCGTCGGCGACGACGCAACGAGAATACCGAGAGTGCAGAGCGTGCCGACGATCGGAAGTCCGGGTATTCCGATGGAGAAGATCGACACCGGCAGGGAGTCTCCGATGCACGTCATCGCGATGGACCGTTTGAGGATGAAGAGACGACAAATTTTGGAAAGAATACCGCAGTGAGTCGCCATTTTTTCTTCCAATTAAACTCGCCTGTTCCTCCGACGTTCGCGCTTCAACGAATCGTCTCTTCGACCCGATTGCAGGGAGATGAAAAACAGCTTCGGCGAACCCGAGTACGCGACCGTCTTCCAAAAGAAGCACAAAAACGGAACGATCGACGTTTGGTGGCTCTACGACGACGGAGGTAAGGTCACCTTGACCCCGTCTAACGCAAAGTTTCTTTTTCCCACCAGGGTTTTTTGCCCAATAAAATCCGACACTCGATCCATCCTTTTCCGAATTTACACGGAAAAAACTGCCCTGTGGAATTTACAGAAAAGTCTGTGAAATTTGCAGAATCTTATCTGTAAATCATTTTATGTAAAATTTACTAATCCGTACATGTTACTTTTACATGTTGAAATCTGTAAACCTAAATCTGTAAATTTGACATATTGAGTCTGTGATTATTACAGATACACTTCTGTAATAATTACAGAATACACTCTGTTATAATTACAGAATTTACTCTGTTAAAATTACAGAAGTTCTCTGTCATTATTACAGAAGTTCTCTGTCATTATTACAGATGAACTCCTATCATTATTACTGAAAATTTAATGTGAAAATCAAATTCGTAAGTAATGAAGAAAAGTGAAATAGGTTCTCATAATAATCGACAGTGACGCCACTTTTTCGTACGTATGAGCAACGCTATGTAGCATGTGTAAATTCCCCTGATTACCCCTCTTCATTATTATAGTTATTGGGGAATGGAGGGGAATGGAGGTGTCAAATTACGTTTGATTAGACGGCCGTCCCGATGAACAAAAACAAAGAAAGTCAAGAGTATAAAATAATTATCGATAAAATTTCCGAGAACTGACGCATTATGATTATAAAATTAAAAAATGCACAACTAACAGATAATTATCTGTAATTTTTTTAAATAATTTGTTCTTATTTGAAAAGTTATCCAACAACAATGATAGAAAATTTTTACACATTTTACACAATTTATCATTAAATATTCATAAAATTATGTGAAATGTACAGAAATAATATGTACTTTCTACATAATCCCATCTGTAAAAAATACATATTTTCTCTGTAAATTTTACATAGAATATTAATCTAAATTTACAGAAAAAATATGTACTTTCTACATAATTCCATCTGTAAAAAATACATATTTTATCTGTAAATTTTGCAGAAAGTGGACTCTGTAAATTTTACAGACTTTTTTCTGTAAAATCCACAGGCCATTTTTTTCCGTGTACGAGCCGGAAAATGCGTAAAAAAAGGTACGAGCTCGATAACGAGTAGAACGTGTTTTTTTTTGCTGATAACAGGATTGACGATACTGCTGCCTTACATAATAAGCACGAGAAGCAACTGGGAGCAGTGCAAGATGCGCATATTCGCCCTCGCCAATCACAAACAAGAGATCGAGAGTCAGGAAAAAGAGTGAGTCTTTTCACACGATCGCCGTCAATCCCCCTTTGAATTTCCACTTGATTAAATCAATCAACGACACAAAATCTTTCCTCCCGATCGCAGAATGGCCGAGATAATGTCAAAGTTTCGGATAAAGTACACGAGTCTGAAAATGGTGGACGACATAAGCGTGGAGCCGCAACGGGAGACGCGGGACTTTTTCGACGGTCTGCTGGCGGAATTCAAGGTCAGCGGTCGATCGTCGGACGCTTCCGGTCCAGCTGAGTGCGTCGTGACTGACGCTGAACTGGAAGCACTTCGGGACAAGACTCACAGGCAGCTGAGACTTCGCGAATTGCTCCTTGAAAATTCTAGTCGATCGACTCTCGTCGTTATGTGAGTCTCGCTTTCGCGTCGCGTGGCGGTCTCGAATTTCGACGGAAATGAAGGAAAAAAGAGGAGAAAAAGCAAAAATCTGTTTCAGGTCGTTACCAATGCCGAGGAAGGGCGCGGTTTCGGCGCCTCTCTACATGGCCTGGCTGGAAGCCCTGACACGTGACATGCCACCGACCATACTCGTACGAGGCAATCACACGTCGGTACTGACGTTTTATTCGTAATTGACGGAATATCTCTCGCCGCTTGCGCCGGAGCGACGCGAGACGTCAAAAGACAAACAGCGAGGAGGAGAGAAGAATGGCAACAGTATTTTAATCAGCGGGATGGGCGAGAGCCTCTCCGCCCCGACACTCTTGTATTATTTATTTATTCGACGTTTCCCCAACTACCCTCTCCCCCATCCTACGACGAATCAGCCCGGGGAAATATGTGGCGATAGATTTTATTTTTTAGACATCTTTTTTTAGACTCTGCGTATGTAGATGTGTATGATAGAGACAGTGAGAGAGATACGAGGGTTGGAATCTTGTACCATCGAAAGAAATGCCATCAAATGAATACCATATTTATTTTCCGTTAGTCTGGTTTTTATCGAGTCTTGATTTCGTTCCAAGGATCGAAGCAACCGTTTTTGAGTTATCGATTTAAACGATTCGTCCGGATTTGACGGGACGAAAAATTGTTCGAGCCCATTTTCACTCGGAATTTCATTCCGGATGCAACTTGACCTTGTGACTTGAACTTCCGCAACGCCAGGACGCGAGTCGCGTCTTTTATTGATAGATTCGAGATGGGACATTCGACGAGTCGGTGCTCCTCGTGCGCGATCGAATTCCCGTGAAGGACGAGGGCCTGGAGAACACGAGAGCGGACAGGTCGAGGGGGGGGGAAGGATAAACAAGGGGAGGAAAACGAAGACAAGGGTGATCGTCTCACTTGTTGCCGGATGCCTCGAAGAGCCTCGCGAACACCGACTGAATCTGCTCCAGCATGTCCGTCGTCAGCATACTCCGCTGTTTGACCTTGAACGCAGCCGCGTTGCACTCCCTGGTGAGCCTCGACGCCGCGTAGCCCGCTATGACCGCTGGTGAAAGGGCGCACTCGCTCGGTCCGGCGTTTATCGACCACCACCAGAACACCGAGAGCGTACCGGCCAGGACGTCACCCTGGCCGCCGCATCGTCTCCCGGAGCCGGCTAAAGCGCACGTTACCGCTTCGGTGCCCTTGTGACCGTCGACGATCACGTCCTTGGCGCCTTTGTGAAGGACAACGACGTTTTTACCGATGCAATCCGCCAGGTGTTTCACATCGGAGATCCTGACCACCGGTGCAGGCTGTATAGACTTCTCCAGGAAGGCCTTCGCCAAGCGGCTGAACTCCATGGCGTTCGGCGTCAGGATAAGCCCGGGGTAGTCCTTGACGAGCTCCGGCCTTTGGCTTATGAGGTACAACCCATCGGCGTCCACGATCATTGGCTTTTTCAAATCCTTGCAGACGCCCACGAGTTCCGACACGGTTTTCAGTATTTTTTCGTCCCTGCCGAGACCAGGACCTACGATTATCACGTGCAGTCTGTCCAACCACGGTTTTATCTGCCTTATCGCGTCGTGCTGATCCAATATCGGATGCACGATCGGCTCCGGACTCTGCGATTTCAGCGCCACACCGGCGTCCTTCGAGCAAAATATATGCACTATGTCGGCGCCGGTTCTGAGGGCGCTCATCGCCGCGAAATACGGCGCTCCGGTGTACTCGACGCTTCCACCGAATATCCCTATTCTACCGTCCTGTCCCTTGTACTTGTTCATTGCCAACGCCGGTACGATCCTCTGCGCGGCTTTTTGCATTTTTTCGTCCATCACCGAAAGATTCACGCCTGCCATCGTTTCACGGCTCGATTTTTCACTGTAAATAAAATCAAGTGTGATTCACAGTGGCGTGAAACTTTAACGCGGCTCGTACGGGCAGAGCGGACTGGCGAACTTTTTTTTTGCTGCTAATAATCAAAAGTATACTCGAATATAATTGGGTTAATGATTTCGAACGAAGATGCAAGGTTACAGCGGAGATTTTATCATCAATGAGTGTATTATCAATCCACTTCCGGTCGCCCGCCACATTTCAAACAAAACCCGGAAGATGCGTCGCTCGCGCGTGCGCATTCTCTTCGATGACGATTCGAACTGACGTGCATATATTCTCATTGGTTATACCGCCGTATCGTGAAAATCAAGCGAAAGCGTGCAAATGTTTTCTTACCTCGGGATAAACACGATTAATTTGACGATATTTTTTGATTTTTCGCTTGTGCCATCTATTTACGAGAGACGCGATGTATGACAGACGGGCCGAGGGATGTCGAAAAAAAGAGACGGAAAAAGAGCGAGAGAGAGACAGAGGGGGAGAAAAATCAAAGAAAAACAAGCGAGAGATAAACCTGTGGAGATGAACGTGGCGGAGGTGCTTGCAAAGAGATGAATAACGTCGTCGAACGATGATGATGAGCGAACGCACCATCGCGACGAGTCACGACCGATCCTTTATCCTCGACGCATATCAGAAAAGTATTATCGCCATGAATATTTCGAGGTTAGGTCGAACGTGTTTACGGTGAAGCGACACTCCCCCCTCGGACGGAAAAAAAACCACCGGTAATTTTGAAACTTCTCAATTTATCGTACGAATAATTTGACACTACAAGTATAACAAACCTTCAAGGTGTATACAGTCTTTATATTGAAATAAATACGTACGGTGTTGGATTCCGAACGACGGACCGACGGGTGGCGCCATCTCTCGCGTCCGCAATGAGCAGAACATGAGAGTCTGGGAAAATCAACGGAAAGGAAAAGGAGAAGAATCTTTTCTCATCGAAATTGATATTGGTTGCAGGAAATGTTTTGTTTTCTTTAAGAATACATTTTTATATACAAATCTCGGGCGTGAATATAATGCCAAAGAAAGATCCGACATCGTGTCCCGTTTACCATTCGGCTTCTCAGTTGCGTGTTTTTAAAAATAATCGCCACGTATCGATGTGTCATTTTTAGCAATGCACATATATATATATATATGTAAGTATATATACATATATATGTTTATATGCACATGTAAATAATCCGTATACACATAATATTACTATACAGGGCATGTACATTGTACGTTTCGTACATATATACTTGTTTCACAAATATATAGATATCTTAAAAACGTTGGTACTCGAAATTATTTATAGCGGCATTTACAGATTTTCATTCTCCGTCACTCCTCATTTTTCCATAACTCACTCTCGGTGATATCGACCGTTTCCAACGTGATTCCATCGGTTTAAGATTTTCACTTTGTCGGATGAAAAAGGAGAAAAATAAACGTCGTCGCTCGCGAGACGTTTTTCACCCGCGAATCCCTTCGTCTCCTTGCTGATTCAATAAATACAAATGTCTACCGTGATCGTCGGCTTTGTACAGAATTTCGCCGCGAAAACGTCTTTTTTCTTCCGAGTCGGTTGAGAGTATCATCCTGACCGCAAGAGGGCTTTGATGTCTCATGTTTTCTTTTTCAATTTTCTCTGTTAGCGAAACAAGTGGCAGGGGGCGCTAAACAAATTGCTCCGAGCTGTTGGCACTGAGATCGAGCAGCCGCCAAGCCGATTTTTGATCGAGTTCCGTCGGATCGCGACACAACACCCATATGTAATTGACCCTCATCACTTTCTCCGGATCACCCTCGACGACTTTGTTACTCGCGTCCCTCACGCACATTATCTGCTGCGACTGAAAGCTTATTATGAGCACGGGCCCTTGTTCCATTACTTTGCCCATAACGAGATCGACGTTATCGATATCTGGAAGTACGATCGATGAGTTTTCACACGTAAAATTACGAATTATTCCAGTACTTTGAACTTTTTCGCATAATCCATGTTACTCGTTTCGAAATTAGAGCGATTCTCATACGTCAAAGGCTAATTTTTTCAGTATTGAGATTGAAAATTTTCAGTTTTGAGAATGAAATCTTTCGAATAATCCGGAAAATTTGCGTCAAGTTCGAACGACGTAACGAGCCAAAAATAATGTTTTGTACCTAAAATTTTGCTATCCAGACGATACGAGAGTTTCTTGGCCTGCTGAAGCGGTTGGGCAATGAGATTGTAAGGAGCTTCGTGACACCAGTCCTTGAGTATTTCGAGATCACCCCTGACTATTGCTTCTAATATATTCGGTATAATATCCGTCTCGCAATCCCTGAGGAATTTAACTTTGTCGAAGCTCGGATCGAGCTTGCATATCTCCGTCAGAGTCTCCGAGAGTTCCGTCTTTTGAAACAAGCCGCCCATCACGTCCGTTACCTTGTCGGTAAGGAGGCGAGATGCACGAATCACGGGATTATCCGATTCCTCGTATCTCATTTTCCAGTCGAGAACTTTGTTCACGTAGGGATTGTTGTCCTTTGAGAGGTAAATGAAAAAAAAAGGGATTTTTCGCGGGTACTCGCGGCGAGGGACGAGCGTCGGATGATAATTACCTTGAAATTCTGCCAAGACTGATAAAACTTGGAGTCTTTGTGCAATTCCACTCCGGTAGCTTCGGCGTTGGCCTCGTACTGCCGCTCGTCCGGAGACGTCTCCAAAATTTCTTTTCTCTTTCGCAATTTTTTCAACGGAACGTACACCCTACCCTGTATGCTCTGCTGATCCAACTCTTGTCGCACAGCCTCCGCCGTCTGTGATATCGTCTGAAAGGCGCCTGTTTTACCGAGCGCTTGGCTCTTCTCGGATATCGTTTCCGCCGCGCCCTTTGCCGATTTCGTTATTTCCTCGCCTATCTGACCGGCCCTTTTTCCCAACTCCGTTTTACTCGCCTCGTCCAGAACTTCGTGGACCTGGAAAAAAAATCGTAGTTCCGTATGAAGTTCCCCGCTGCTGGGGCGCTAATTTTTCTTCGTAAATACCGTTCGACTGGCTCTCTCCTTGATGGCATCGAGTTTTTCTCTGAGAACTTCCGAACCTTTGCTGGCTTCCGACTCGACCGACTGGAATTTTTGTCTGGCCGATTTGAGAGCCTCGGACTGCTCGAGTCTATCGGCTTCTTCGCGAAATTTTTTCAACGATTCTTTCATCTCCTTGTTCTTTCGCATCTCCTGCTTTATGTTATCCAGAAATTGCGAGAAGAAATTCGGTCTTCTCGCCGGATTCGAATAAAAGCGTATCTGAATGGTCACGAGGAGAGGGAAGAGTTAGTCGTATAATCTGACGACGAACCCGACAGAGATGGAGAAACGAACCGATTTTGATGGGGAGAGGCAATTTGACGGCTCGATCAATTTGGAACGGCGGATGGTCCAGTGTCGCTCGGCGAAACGTGCGGCGCATGCTGCCGGCGAACGGCTCGTGCGAGCCACCGCGGCCAAGCTGATTCCGCGTGCCGCAAAAATCTGAAACTTCGGTGCGATCAAGTTTTTCCTTAAGTCGCTTTTTGTCATCAGTTTCGGAGTTCTCGAACATGCGTTTGCGAACATTGAGAAAACGATGGAAGGATAAAAACAACAATTGAGTGAGGAAATTTCAATCGTCGCACGTATGAACGGATGAGGATGAAGTGGTGCACGCAAAAAAGTGGTGCACGCGATCGAGGCACTTTACGAGCGCGAGGATCATTTTACGGGAATTTTCCTAACCTCGAGGAATGACGCAAACCGCCGGCACTATGATCATACGAAATTTACGATATGAAAAAACAGTTAGATGACACGATAGAAACTCGCGATTCTTAGTGACCGTTGCTTTTTAATATGACTTTGATTATTAATCGTGATTATGTACCATTTTGCGAGCGTCTCAGCTTGGGACCCGTGACGAAAAAAAGACTCGTGCGAAATCAGCGGGCGAAGGAACACAATGTGCGCGTGCCGTGTGCGGTAACACACACACATGGGGGTCGTTCTTCGGTCGGTACAAAAAACACCGGCGTCGCGCGCGCTCTCTCGTGGCGGCAGAGAGTTGGCAAGTTCCCAAAATGGACGCACGTGCGCGGGGGTGTCGGCGTGTTTTCAATTATCGACCATGGTGTTCAATAACAAAACAAACATGTCACAAACACTGAAATATACACTTTTGAGCGCGGTCACAAAACATAATATACCTCGTGCGAAATCGTCGAAATAACTTCCACATTCGATCGATGATTCAATTCCGCACCTCTTGAACAAGGTAAAATGCCATCGGAAAAGTTTTCCAACCTCTCCGTTTTTCGTTATTAACGTCACTTTAGTCTCAAACGAATCTCCGCAAAACGAATCGTTAGAGGAGTGCTTAAAAATCTTTGTACTCAAAATGTTCGTCTATTTGAGTAAAAAAATCGCGATACCGAACAACTTCCGTCTCAATTGCATAGCATGGAACCAGAAACAAGGTTTCATAGCTGTAGGCGGCGAGGACGGCTTGCTGAAAGTCTTGCGAGTCGATTCCAACGCGAGTACGTTGAGCGGCACGGGCGTAAAAAATCGCGGCTTGGCCGCCGCGAGCAACTTGAGCATGAATCAAACGCTCGAAGGTCACAACGGCCATGTTCAAGTCGTAGTTTGGAACGAGGAGCATCAAAAATTGACGTCGAGCGATCAGAATGGAGTAATCGTAGTCTGGATGCTGCACAAAGGATCGTGGTACGAGGAAATGATAAATAACCGCAACAAGTCCGTGGTAAAAGGCATGGCTTGGAGCCAGGACGGTCAAAAAATTTGCATAGTCTACGAGGACGGAGCCGTCATAGTCGGATCGGTTGACGGCAACAGAATTTGGGGCAAAGAGCTGAAGAATACTTCTCTCGCTTCGGTTCAATGGTCGCCCGACGGAAAATTGCTCCTCTTTGGCTTGAAAAACGGCAATTTACATCTTTACGATAATCAGGGTGTTTTCCTGATGAACGTCAACAGCGATGTCGTTGCAGGTTGGTTGACTTGTAATCGATACTGGAATTTCCATTCGTTGTATTGATTTTTTTCGTGATTCGTTAATTCGCGAATGAATAATTGAATCTTCAGGTCAGCCACGTACGATCGCAGCGATGGATTGGTACGACGGTAAAAACGGTTACATCGCATTCGACTGCCCCACATTGGCGATTTGTTACGAATGCGGCAAGATACAGCTGATGCGCGACACGAGCGACGATAATCCGACCATCATCGATACGGGAATAAACGCGGTATCTTGTCGTTGGAACTGTCACGGTTCTTTACTGGCGGTAACGGGCACCGTGGTGATCGCGAGGCACAACGGGGAAACGAAGGACTCCAACGTGTTGCAATTCTACACGGCATTCGGCGAGCACGTGAGAAGCCTCAAATTGCCAGGCAGAGAAGTATCGGGCTGTTCGTGGGAAGGCGGCTCGCTGAGAGTGGCGCTTTCCGTCGATTCGCAGATATACTTCGCCAACATACGTCCCGATTACAAATGGACGTATTTCGGCAACACGGTGGTATTCACGAACGAGAGAATAAATCGCAACGTTATATGCGTCAACTTTTGGAACACGAGCAGCAAAAGTCTGTGCACGAAAAACGTGAAATCCTTGTTGTCGATATCGTCGAGGGGCGAACACTGCGTGTTGGCGGTAAAAAACGACAATTCCGATGAGAAATACGCGTTACTCGTGTGCAACACGATAGCCACAACGGTGGACGCGAAGCACTTGAATCTCGAGCCACTGTGGACGGGAATGACGAGCAACATCGTGGTCGCTGCGTCGAGAAATCACTTTTTCATCTGGAACTTTCGTACGCCGAGGAACGCGGCGTTGAGCTCGAGCATGAGAGGGCGCGGCGATCGCACGTATCACGTGGACGATACGCCGACCGGCGTTACCGAAGTTATACGGGATTTGGACGGTGAGGGCAATTTCGAGGCGCCGACAAACACCAGGACAACCACGGACCCGATCTGTTGCATCGGCGTTGGCGAGAAAATACTGCTCGTAGGACGCGACAGCGGTATGATACAGCGTTATTCGTTGCCGCAAGTGACGCTGACGAATCGTTACTCGACGAGCGCGAGACCGTCGAATATCGCCGTTAACTCGAACTGCACGAGAGCATCGATAATCGACGTCAATGGTGTTTTAACGATGCTGGAACTCGAGGGGAAGAGAAGTTCCGACGACGAGGTCGAGGACGTTGGTAAATTCGAGAGAAAGGACGTATGGGCGCAATGCTGGGCCGATGATAATCCAACGCTCCTGGCGATAATGGAAAAAACGCGGATGTACGTAATTCGAGGAATCGACCCGGAAGAGCCGATCAGCTGTTCCGGCTACATATGCACGTTTCGCGATCTCGAGATACGCTGCGTCCTCATCGACGACCTCGTGCAGAAGCCCGACGATCTTCGGGACGATTTGATAATCGACCTCGAGGTGAAATCCTTGCGCGACACGAAGGAACTCTTGGCGAAGGTCGGCCTGCGAGAGGCGCACAATTTCATCCAGGACAATCCGCATCCGAGACTGTGGCGTCTGTTGGCTGAATCCTCGTTGAAGGAGCGCGACCTTGAGACCGCGGAAAACGCCATGGTCAGATGCGCCGATTATCTCGGTATACAATTCATCAAACGCTTACGGGCGATCAACAACGATCAGTTGAAGAGGGCAGAGGTCGCTGCGTTCCTCGGCAATTACGACGAAGCCGAGAAGCTCTATCTGGATCTCGATAGGCGCGATTTGGCGATCGAACTTCGCGAAAAGTTGGGCGATTATTTTCGCGTTTTGCAACTAATGAGAATGGGAATCGGCGGTTCCGACAGGCAGATGGAGGACGCTTGCAACAAAATCGGCGATTATTACGCCGAGAGGCAGAATTGGGAGGGCGCGCGTGAGTACTACGAGAAGGGTAGAAACATGGAGAAACTCATCGACTGTTATTACAAGCTCGAGGATTACGAGCAGCTGGCCGCTACGGTCGACCTTCTGCCGGACAAAAGTCCGATACTGAGGAAGCTCGGGAGGATGTTGGCGTCCGTCGGCATGTGTCCGTGCGCCGTAGTCGCTTACGTGAAGTATGGCGACGTCAAATCGGCGGTCGACACGTGCGTACGCCTGAATCATTGGGATCAGGCGGTGGAGCTCGCGAAAACCTACAAAATGTCGCAAATCGGAGATCTCATGAACAAATACGCCGATCATTTGCTGACAAACGGCAAAACGCTGCAGGCCATCGAATTGTACAAGAAGGCCAATTGTTACTTGCAGGCATCGAGACTTCTCGTTGATTTGGCAATTCGACATGGAAAAGCGAGGGGCGATCCGTCGAGGGTCAAGAGGCTCTACGTTCTGGCTGCTCTCATGATCGAGGAACACTTGAACGGCGCTTCGACCGCCAAAGGATCCCGCAGCAACGCCGTCATGGGTCTCGCCGAGACTAATGACGACTCGCGCCTGATCGAAAACTCGTGGCGCGGCGCCGAAGCTTATCACTTCCTCATGCTCGCTCATCGACAAATTTACGACGGCGAATCCGACGCCGCGATGAAAACTTCCACGAGACTGCGCGACTACGAGGACATTATTGACGGCGAGGACATTTACTGTCTGTTGGCGCTGTCGAGTTGCAGTAATCGCGCCTTCTCCACGTGCTCCAAGGCGTTCATAAAACTCGAGGCTCTCGAGGACATCTGCCGGACGAGGAGAAACGAGTACGAGGAATTGGCGCTCGACATATTCGTCAAGCATCCGCCGAAGGACGCCAAGGTCGCCAAGTCCGAGTGCGTCAACTGCGAGACTCTCGTGCCCGACTGGTGCGTCGCTTGTCCAAATTGCGCGACCAGATTTCCACCCTGCGTCGTTTCCGGTAGATCCATCATGGACTTGAACGGCGCGTGGTTGTGCACCGTTTGCCGACATTACGCTGCCAACGAGCGCGACGTCGTCAATATCAACGCCTGTCCACTCTGTCACGCCACTATAACTTACATGTGAAATTTCATTCGTTCGACCCTCCGCGATTACGCGGGAGATACAGAGATGTGATTTTTCTTTTTGGAAATTACGCCGTTTTTGCAAAAAACATTTTTTCCGCAATTATTTTCGGTCGTGCCGGCACTTTCTCATTGTGTTGATTCACTTGTCGCGCTCATCGATGTAAAATGGCGGATTATGGGGAAACGGGTGGTGATGAAAAAGTAGGTGGGTTTTCGGAGGATTAACGATATTGATCGCTTGTAGACAGTATAAAGTAACGTACAATCATATCCGTCCAATTATGAGAGTAAGAATTTGAGAATCTATAAGATTTACAAACGCGTAGAAAATATCATCGTTGGAAAAAACAGATTTAAAAGTAACGTCCGTTGAAGACCGTCGGATGGCAGCACCTGCGCAATCTTTTTATTTAAAGACTGGAAACGAGGGAAACAAACGAAGTTGCAATTTTTTAATAAAAATTGTGAACGAAGATCTGTCTAAACTTTTCTTTTAACTCGTAAAATTTAACAATAATACGATGAATACACATTGTTTTATTAACAAAGTTGGCAACTCGTCAAAGTTGACGATAATCAAAATTCGTTATTTTCGAGTACAGAAATTAATCATGTTTTATCGAAGCACTGTTTACCTTATTATGCCATCGTGAATTCTTTGTGAATTCAATTTATTCCGTCTATCCGTCCAAGAGGTCGGCAGTTCCGGGGAAAAAAAAATCCCCGTCCACTGTCGAGGCTATCTCAATCGTTATAATTAGGGTTATGTTTGGCCGCCGAAATTTTACAATTAAATATGTATGTAAATTCATGTATGAATAAATATTGCCTTTGTTATTATTATTCGTCCGTAGGGTCACTCTTTCCGATGAACTTTCACGTTATTTCGTATCTCACGAAATTATATATATATCGTAATGCCCATTCTCACGTCCCGCCTTTATTTTATATCTCGAAAATGAGAGAGAGAGAGAGTGTGAAAAGAAGAAATAAATAAACACGCACACGAAGAACCTTTTTTTCTTTTCGAGCACGCTAGAAAGTAACAGAGTCATAAAGTATTTTTAATTGCGCGTTTCGCTGCAACCCGAGGATATTAGAAATCTTTTATCAGAAACTATAGCCCCTGTGCGTATAATACATTCCCGCCATGGTTATTGTGCAACGCGCCACAACTCGTTTTTAATTATTTTAGTCCCCCGTTGGGTCAAGAGAGAGAGAGGGAGACAAAATAAAAGATGACCTTTCAGCAGATTAAATAACATCTGATTTATCGACTTTTCTATCGAAAACTATTAACGAGCTGGGCCAAAAATCAAATTGGCGGATGCCCGTCAACCTTCAGAATTATTGAATGCGTGATGTTGGATAAGAAAAAAAAGAACAACTAGCAATTTTCCTGCTCGCTTTATTTCGATCATTCCCGTTGAGACAGTGATAAAAATTCATTCGTAGTCGCAAACTGATAATTATTGTTAGTATCGTTTTTTTAATCGACGTTTTTCGATGTGTCTCGATTAGCCCCCAATCTGTTAGAAATCTCGACAACGAGTGAAGAGGGCGAAGTGCGTGACGAACGAGCATGAGAAAGATGCGAGGCGACACTAGCGCCACTCCGAACGCGGTTCACGCGTGCGCCAACTCGACCGCCGCCGCGCGGATAACAGTGCTTTTCCTCTCTTTATTGTTTTTTATAGTTCTCATTCGCGCGTTCAACACACCCGCACTTTTTCGCTTGCAAATTTACCGAGCTAGCGAACCAAGCGGCTTTAATCCTCTGTTAAGTAATGCTAATTCGAATACATTTCGAGACTATTGTCTCGTACGTTTATATTTACGTATCCTCGTGAATAAACATTCTTTTTTATCGAGCGACGCAGACAGAATAATGTCGATCGTTTCATCAATCTCGATCGATAGTATTTCTGTGAAACAAAGTTTATCGCCCGACTTCATCGATTTGCCTGTGCGTATCAAATCCCTTTTCTTTCGAAAAAATTGTTTTTGCATTCTCAAATCAATATTTCTAGCTGAACACTCGACCCGTATATTCTCGAATGAAACAAACGCGATAAAATTTGCGTCAAGTTTACATGCACGGTGCATGAAAACTCTCGTAAAGCAGAATAACCGAATCGACAGAAAAAATATCCGCGCATAGACGTAGATTTCGTTGGTGAACTCGCGAATGGTTTACTCTGCAAATTAAGAAAGATGCGTGTCGAACTGAGATCATAATTCTTGGGGGTAGCGCGTTGTTCTCAAGGGACAAGAAATGCCGGGATAAAAGTTTCGAGTACGCGCGTGTATGTTTCGTTCTGCGAGTTGGTTGAAGCGCTCGGCCGCTAGATCGCGGGGCGGGGGAGAGCGCTTCGCAAAGTTCCGCGGCGAGGCGCATGCGCCACCATCGTGCCGGTAGCGCCGGCAGCATCTGCTCATTCAAGTGGCATTCAGTGCGTCTCGAGCAATCGTGGGAGGAGGGTTCGTCGGGTTGGGTCTAAATTCAACTCTTCCTCTCTTCCCTCAATAAGAATCGCGAATTCGCTGAAATCCTTTGAACGAAAGGCGTTAATTGACAATCGTGAAATAATGAGAACAACTTTGAAATCGTGGTGAATTATCATTTTTATCGCGGGCACTGTTAATCACGAGTGCTTTTCTTTTCCCTTTTTCTTTATTGTTTCACTGCGAAACGCCAACGTTTTTTTACCTTCTCTCTCGTCGTATCGCAAAAAGGAAGATAAATATTGTGTCGGGAAAAGTGTGTTGTTTTCTTTCGAGGATATATTGTGATCTGTATAATCATGAGTGGCTTGAAGTTTTCGTGCGTGATTTTGACGCTTCTCGCTGCTGCCGGTACTATCGTGCAAGCGAGGCTCAAGTGCGATGCTGTCAAACCTTATTTCGAGTCACAGGGCTTTCCTACATCGGACATACCCAAGGATCCTATATCATGTAAGTTGCAACATTTTTTCTACTCAATCATTTTCAACAATATCGAGAAAGTGTTACGCAGTTAAGCTGCATTCCATTGTTCTTTACGATCCTGGGAATGAGTGATCCTGGGAATATTGTTTTTTCGTTTTTGGGAACATTTTTGAAAAAAAAATCAACTCGAAAAAGCTCCTCCGGCAGTTTCTCACGGTATTGGGTATAGCCTTTGTTTCCCAGCGCATTTTTCTTCCACTTTCGCTCATCTTTCATTATTCCCACGTGCTCGTCGGAAATTTGATAATGCATTCTTTTTACCGAACTCGCGTTTCACAAAAGTTGTTATCACTGCTAATGATAATTACAACTATGATTATGACAATTAATTGATCAACAATAATCCATTTTGAATTGTCATTAAAAATCAGAGCCAAACCGCATTTTCAGGAAAAAAAAACATGTTCAAGGACGTATCGCACGATTGCGACTTTTAATAAATATATTTCAGTTCCTAACGCAGAACCAAAAAACCAAAAATTTCCAAAAACATCGAAAAATCCAATTGTCCTTTTACGCCGAGTGAATACGTCCATTGTCTTCAATACCCTCGAACTTTTTTGGAAATTTTCACCCCATTTTGAATATTAAAAAAAAAATTTTGAAAAAAATCACAAAAAAGTCGTATTAATTGAAAAAAAAAACGAATTCGACTCGAAAATAATATCTCGAGAATTCCTTTTGAGCAATTTACCGTGCTCGATATCTTCGGCAACATTGACGATAAAAATTGAACGATTCTCGTCGAAAATTTTCATGCCAGACCGTTCGCGGAGCGAGCTTTTCTTCCCCTCTATCCTTCTTTACCGATGAATGAAAAAAAAAGAAACTCTGCGCGCAATTTGAAAGTCTAGACGACGAAAGTTTGCCGAAAAATCCAATTGTCCTTTTACGCCGAGTGAATACGTCCATTGTCTTCAATACCCTCGAACTTTTTTGGAAATTTTCACCCCATTTTGAATATTAAAAAAAAAATTTTGAAAAAAATCACAAAAAAGTCGTATTAATTGAAAAAAAAAACGAATTCGACTCGAAAATAATATCTCGAGAATTCCTTTTGAGCAATTTACCGTGCTCGATATCTTCGGCAACATTGACGATAAAAATTGAACGATTCTCGTCGAAAATTTTCATGCCAGACCGTTCGCGGAGCGAGCTTTTTTTCCCCTCCATCCTTCTTTACCGATGAATGAAAAAAAAAGAAACTCTGCGCGCAATTTGAAAGTCTAGACGACGAAAGTTTGCCGAAAAATCCAATTGTCCTTTTACGCCGAGTGAATACGTCCATTGTCTTCAATACCCTCGAACTTTTTTGGAAATTTTCACCCCATTTTGAATATTAAAAAAAAAAATTTGAAAAAAATCACAAAAAAATCGTATTAATTAAAAAAAAAAACGAATTTGACTCGAAAACAATATCTCGAGAATTCCTTTTGAGCAATTTACCGTGCTCGATATCTTCGGCAACATTGACGATAAAAATTGAACGATTCTCGTCGAAAATTTTCATGCCAGACCGTTCGCGGAGCGAGCTTTTCTTCCCCTCTATCCTTCTTTACCGATGAATGAAAAAAAAAGAAACTCTGCGCGCAATTTGAAAGTCTAGACGACGAAAGTTTGCCGAAAAATGTCGTGTTCGATATCGTAAAAACTTTTTCCTCGTCGATTGAAAGAAGAAATAAAGTCGTACGAAGTTTCGTCGCCGTCCAACCGCGGTGTGTGACGCAGTTCGCTTTTAAACCGAGAACATTCAGAGAGAAATACACGGAGAGAGAAAACCTCTTTGGTTTTTGTGTCCGTAAAAAATGCTTATTGCTCCTCCCGCGATGGTTCCTACAACACCAGCTTATACATTATGCATCGCGAAAAAGTTGCGTTTTTTTTCTCCATTCGTACACGAGAACTCCCGTTCGGCGGTCGCTCGGACAAAGCGGGAATCGCGTACTCGCGTGCGGACTCTTTTTTTCGGTCAAAATCGTCGTTTTTTCGAGCCTCGATGATTGATTCATTTTTTTTTCCCTTCGAACAAAAATAGCAACGACTCGCGCATCTTCGATAAACGTACAAACGAAAAAAAAAACAAATGACGAAGAATTAATTCTTCCGCCTTTGACTTTTGACTCTTTTTGATTTCGTTATTTGAAAAAGACAAAAAAAACACATTTTTTACTCGACTCTGAGAAAAAGAATCAAACAAAAGTGGTTTTTGAGTCAAAATATGGTTTTTGAGTCAAAGATATCACGAGGAAAAGGAGCCATTGTGTGTAAAGCGGATACAAAGATATTGAGACGTTTCGTGACGCAGAAATCGTGATTTCAGGGTCACGGCGGAGGATTAGGATCGTAATTTTGTGTTGTAATAATGCTATAAAAGCGGACGGTATTAAACGAAGTGTCAGCTTCCGGGCTTGGAGGGAATTAATGAAAATAAAAAAGGTCGACGAGAGAGGCCTCCGAAATTTATCTCGTATTTCCGAATCTCACGAGGGGATCCCGAAATTTTGATAATTTCTACATCGTCGATGAAATAATGACGATTTTAATCGCGATCGTAATTTTACGACGAAAACTTTTCATCGGGAGCATCAAAAAAAGCCCCGACGATCGTAGGAGCGCCTCGCGCATGGCAAAAGTGTCTTACATTTATTCCGTAGCGAGAAAGATGACACATCTCTGCATACAGACGATTTTTTTTCCACGACGGAGCCAGACTCGAATTTTTGCGACAGAGGGAGGGCGATAGTCTTTTTTTTTCGTCGAATATCAGAGTCGCGAAAAAAAACGGCATATACAGAGATGAAAATTTAATAGATCGTCAGAAGGTCGTGGGGAAGACGATTTGAGGGACCGGGGGAGTGCGCGGTCGACGCCACTTTATTTGCAAACGGCCACGTGATCTCGTGGAATCGCGAGAGCAGATGACGAGGGGGGTTAAATAAACGAGGATGAAGCAAAGAGTTTCCCCCTGGCTCCGAAATAAAACGAGTATCCGCAGCTTCCACATGGTCCAAACTCGCTCGCTTTATTCGGCTGTGATCGTTCGTGAATTCTCTTTCCCTTCTTTTTTCTCTTTTCTCATACGCGCGTTTTCGCATGCCAGCCAAACGCTGATGGCCCGCTGCAAGCTGAATCGATGCTCCAAAATCCTTCCACGCCAGCTTCCCAGCTTTCTCGTTACTTTTTTGCTTCGCTGTGCCCCCCCTCCTACGGATTTTTTCTGGCGCCGAATGTGAATCTCTTCGCAGCCTGTTGTCTCGTGCGCGAAGAATGACGCAGAGATGAATTTGCAAGAAAGACCTTGCTGAATCTCGCGATACACGCGAGAGCATGTAAAAAAGTCTGGGAGCAATTAAACATTTTTAAAATCTTGACGAAATTTAATATATGTGATAATAACAATAATGATAATGATAAATTATGTATTTATCGATGATTGATTTGTAATATCATCGATTGAAGTTGAAAATCGTATCGAATGGAAATATAAAAACGGGGGAGAAAAGAAAAACCGTCGAAGAGGAAAAAGAAGAAAATACATACGTGTATGGACCGATGGCGGTGCGCAAAGAGACTTTTTTTTTCTCCTCACACTCGCGAGAGTCGCGGATTAATGCGAGCCTTGGCAAGAGAGACAGAGAGAGCGAGAGAGAGTGAGGAAAAAGTGAGCGGCGGGGTTGAAAAAGGATTCGACGGCATAAAGGGGAACCACAACGCGCGAGAACGCGGAAAAAGAGCCGCGCGCGCCCCCGAGGGAATCGCGGTAGACTATATACGTATAAACAGACGTTTGCATATATATTCATGCATGTATATAGACGTACATACATGTAGCAACGAAAAAAACCGGCAATCTCTTTTTACAACACGTATGCCACCCTCGTGTCACGTATATAAGCATATAATATACAGGGTGCTTGAAAACTCAATGTTATAAATTCAAAACTAGATTCAGAGTGAAATTCCAAGCCGAAATGCATTATGGTACTTTTTTGTGCGACCAAAACCCAACGAGTTACGAGCCGTCAAAGTTCGAGCCAATCGGACGCGTGGCCTCCCTTCTCCAGCGGACGCCGCACGCCTCCTACTGGCCCAGCTTTATCGATTAATAACTCAGCGGTGACTCGTCGGATCGAAAAGTGCTCAAGGACTTTTCCACTTGGAATTTCGTCCCCGATGCACCATCAAATTATCAGCACCCCTTTTTGAGACACCCTGTATGTGCATTTGGTAGCGCGAGAATTCACGTCATTTTCCTCTCACTCGCTTCATTATCAAAAAGTCTTTTACACCGTTTCATGATTGATGCACTATACATATATATACGTACATTAAACATGCGTTTGAAGTAGTACTTTTTTTTCCATTTCTGGCATTGAAAGTGGCAAAGGCTTTGCGCAAATTTGCCTCGTGTGTTGCACACAGCGATATAAAGGTGAAAGAGTCGAAATGGAAGGTACAAAAAAGAGAAAAAAGCCATTCGAGTATCCTCGTGTGTGCACGGGGTGACTTTTTCACGGGCGTTTAATTTAATTTTTTTTTTTTCATCCTCAGCAATCTCGTAATGCTCGTGATTTATTAACACTCTTCTTTGTCAATATTTTTATTTGATAACAACCGACAGACTTTTCTTATTCGACGAGGGGCTCGGATTGACGCGATTCAATTTCTTTTTTCATGATTTTTTATGACAACAATAATAATGATGATAATAACGAGGGAGAAAGATCTGAGGAGAATGTCCCTTTTCCTCCCGGAGGGCCGAAAGCTTCGAAAGACTCTTGCGGAATATTCGAGCATTTATGGCAGAGATAAATCCGGACAAAGTTGCACTCTGGACCCCTCGGGGAGGATGAGGGCAAGAGGGGGGAGAATACCATGAACCGATAAATATAAATTCGAATCGGACTGGAATATATACGAATCTTCGTATCATACAAATGCGCTCGGACAACGCATATTACGATTTTATATACGAGAGCAAGCGAGATTTCGGGGGGCAACGTGCGTGCTTGATTTGCGAGGGCTTTTGGACGCCTCGAGCCTCGAGATTCATCCCGAACGCCTCCTCCCTCCTCTCTTCCCGTCTCTGGAATTTATATCAGCGATGAATTATGCGTTCTTTTTTTTCTCGATCTTCTAGATGTGGCGAAGAAAAAAAAGCGTAAAAATCACGCTCAGCTCTCGCGTGGACAGACGCGCGAGAGACGAGAAATCTTTCTCACGGATTCCAAACGCGCGAATCTTTTCTCCTTTGTCCTCGAAGAACAAATTTTTATTATTTTTTTAAAACGTTGTTCCGACCCGAAACGACGACGATTTATCAATTTTCTCTTCGCCGGAGGCTGTAAATTGCAAAAAGGAAAAATAATGAGTGATTAATTGCTCCAAAAAAAAAAAAGTGGCTCAAAGTGATTCATAAGAAAATCATAATTAGATCGCGGGCGACGCGGCATCGATTGCTCCGAAAATAAATCGAAATTCCGATCCCTCGAGTGCGCAACGAAAAATACGAAGAAATACACGAGAAGGAGATTTTGCGAGTTGCACTCACGGATTCCAAACGCGCGAATCTTTTCTCCTTTGTCCTCGAAGAACAAATTTTTATTATTTTTCCAAAACGTTGTTCCTACCCGAAACGACGACGATTTATCAATTTTCTCTTCGCCGGAGGCTTTAAATTGCAAAAAGGAAAAATAATGAGTGATTAATTGCTCCAAAAAAAAAAAAGTGGCTCAAAGTGATTCATGAGAAAATCATAATTAGATCGCGGGCGACGCGGCATCGATTGCTCCGAAAATAAATCGAAATTCCGATCCCTCGAGTGCGCAACGAAAAATACGAAGAAATACACGAGAAGGAGATTTTGCGAGTTGCACTCACGGATTCCAAACGCGCGAATCTTTTCTCCTTTGTCCTCGAAGAACAAATTTTTATTATTTTTCCAAAACGTTGTTCCTACCCGAAACGACGACGATTTATCAATTTTCTCTTCGCCGGAGGCTTTAAATTGCAAAAAGGAAAAATAATGAGTGATTAATTGCTCCAAAAAAAAAAAAGTGGCTCAAAGTGATTCATGAGAAAATCATAATTAGATCGCGGGCGACGCGGCATCGATTGCTCCGAAAATAAATCGAAATTCCGATCCCTCGAGTGCGCAACGAAAAATACGAAGAAATACACGAGAAGGAGATTTCGCGAGTTGCACTCGCGGTGTAAAATACGAGGGTGTACGAACGCTAATAAATTTCTACGCCTTGTTAATTGATCCATTAGTGGGCAGCGCAACGCGTATCGTAATGGCGACGCGTGTGTCCGTAAGTGCACCTTTTTTTCCTGCCCTCCCTCACCTCCCGCACCCCGCGTATCAAACGCGTAACAGGTCGGTGAAGATGAAAGACATCGAAGGAACGTTTATCGACTTGAAAGGGTAAAAAATGGTTTGCTGCACCGAGTGAAGAGAATTAATCGTGGCTAGAGAGGTAAACGTGAAAGACTCGTTGGAGAATGTTTTCTGCTGCTCTTTGCCGGTGTGTACTGTGTACTACATTATATATATGCTATAAAATTCATCGTTTGAGTTGCATATATATACATGCGAATCTCGTTGCACTCTGAGCACTTTGATATTTATTCCTGTGGTCTCAATGCACTATCGCTGCTTATGTGCAGCTCGTGTGGTACGTAAGCAGGCAATATCGATTCAAAAATTCTCAACACCCTAACGAAAAGCCATTTTCACGAGGGAGAACGTTTCGTCTTGTTTTCTATTCCATAATTCGTCATTTTACTGCATTATTCGTATTTTTTTTCCAAATTAGTGTATCTTTCGTATGAAGAATTTCTTTTTTTTTTTTGATATTTATAAACAGTAAACTCGGGTGGAATTTGGAAGAGCGGAAATGAGATGTGATTTTGTGGATAAAAAAGATTTTTTGGAGACGTATTTGCGGCTGATGTGTATTTTATATTTTTTTTACAAATATTTTTGGGTATCGCGAACGTTGCGATTGGTAGTGCCGACCGAGGAAGTTGAGTCGTTAATTTCATTGCGGTACGTGCGGATTCATCATTTGTTCAGTTGCGGGAGAAATTGTATTATGGACGGAATTATTTATGTTCGGATATTCGCACAAGCCCTGCCCCTTCCTGTTTACCTGGATAGAGAACACGAGAATGATGGGAAAACAAGACACTAGCACCCTGAATACTACGGTAAATTGATCGTTCAAACCCATATCAAACACTCCCTTCTCCATTTTCGCTGTAATATAATGGCGAAGATGACCGCAGTTGCAGCCACACGATGCTGGTGGAACATCGCTGTGGTCGGAAACCGTTGTATTTGATCTGAAAAAAATTCAATCATTTATTTACAAATTTATCCGAATACCGTTTCGTCCGAACCACCCATGGTGTTACCCCTGAATATATATAAAGCAAATTGATGATTTAAATAGCAACAATTTTGTAAAAAGTAGTATCGAATCTCGTAAAATCTCAAATCTCATCAAATTCGATGCAATTTACGTTATTATGTATTATTATTATTTCCGGTGTCTCATCAAAGCAGCAAAAAACGATGTTCCTTCGTGCGTTCTCCGTGAATGGCGCCGCTGTAGCGCGGCGCGCGCAGACTCGAGTGGGCTGCGCGCGCAATCGCGAAGTAGTGGGGATACAGAGTGGGAAATATTTCCAGCGATGCGCGAGGCAGCCCGAGCGCGTTAACGGTAAAGCCTCTCTACTGTACTCTCTCGTTTGCTACTCGTTGCTCGACGCTTCTCTTGAAAAGACTTTTGCGTCAATGCGCGTGTAAAGACTGGCTGGATGCTGCGTATACAAAAGTTACATCCGTCTTTCTTCTTTGTCATTCCGCGGTCGGCATCCGGCAAAGGATATCTCGCAGCCACCGCTGGTGGCAGGGATTCTTCTCAAGACGTTCGCGATGTCGGCAACGGGTCTCGCGTTTGACGCTTCGTGCCGCTGTTGCGCTCTCTCATGTCGCTGCTTGCTACTGAAGCTGCTACTGCGGATGATGATGATGATGCCTCGACACTCGCGCTCTTTTTCAAAGCCTCGCGAAGGACCGATAAGCGCTAACAGCACGGTGAAACGCTGCGCAGACTCGCTCGTTTTTTTCTCTCTCTATCTCACGTGTGTGCGCGCGCGCGCGTTTTGCCTCTGCTTTCGTACGGCGCCCCTCTCCAACATCCTTCATCTTTTGCTCTCATAGCTTCTCACCGACGCTCCTGGCGGGCGCGGTACGCGAAAGCGCGGCGCGCGCGTCAAACTTATCCCGCTTTTGGCTCCGCGCGGAGTTTCTCTCTCGCGAATATCCCATCCGAGACATCTTCCGGACGTTTTTTCTCTCTTTCTTTTTTTTTGCATCCTTTCTTCTTGCTTGCTGAAACTCGCGAATAAAAATCTCTGCGTGTGTACTTGGCCACGTCGTTAGCACCTACATATTTTTCACTCTATATATGTGGACCATCGTGAGGAATTTCTGGCAGGATTTCTTCCTCCAAGCCAACTGCGGTAGCTCTGCTCTCGCACTGGATGAAGTTCGGAGGATATATTTGAGCCTCTGTACGAGCCTCTTGCTCGTACAGTCATTTTGAAAATTGTATTCTTTTTTTGGTATCGCAAAAATGCTGTAAAGAGATTCAAATTGAATTCCGACGCAGTCGATTCGAGTCGAGTTAAAAGTTATCGCTTTAAACGCCAGAATAAATTCCGCACGTATTTCCGTCGTCGCCTGTGGGACTAAATACTTCTCGTACGCACATGAACGATTTTTATAAACTGTGAACGCAATGCATGGCATATATACGCACCGGGACATTAACGTCCCTCTAAATTCGTCTTTTACGATCTCTCGGTTTGACACGGAAAATCCTGTCTCCTCTATGGGGCATTCTACGAGAAATCAACGATTTCGCTCGCAAAGTTTTTTATTTTTTTTCATCGCCCATCCGCCTCTGGCTCTTTTCCGATATTTCGTGATAAAGAGAGATCCACGAGAAACGTACGGAAAATTGGAAAATTGACCGTCGTCGATATTTTTAGCCAGCGATTTTGCGAAAGGCACTTTGGGCAATTTTTTTTCATGATTTAATATTTTTTTTTTTCAAGATCGAAAAAACGCGTCCTTGAAGAATGCCAAAGATCGTGGGTTTTTTTTGTGAACGGTTTGACGAAAAATGGCCTGTACGTACAGCGAGACGCTGGAATATTTAAAGCAAACGATACGTGAATGGTTTTGTCGCTAACCGGACGATAATTTTTGTTCGACCATAAACATACATATTTTATATTGAACGAATTGTGTGCAATTCCAATTTACACCCGTGGGGAGCGTGAAACACGTTCGTAACCTCTTTTTCTTTTTTTTTTTACGAACTACGCTCGTTGGAACATTGTCGTAAACGTTTCAAAAATTTCAATGGTGGCGAGCACTGCACGTGAGACGGAATAGAGGGACGAAACGCAAAAGAGAGCTGTCAGTCTTGATTTATACGAATTAATGTCCCAGCTTACAACGGCTCGACACTTCCTGGGTGTCGAAATTTTTTCTCACGTGACGAAAAGTCCTCCGACGATTGATTTACGATCGACGTAAAACAATTTTACCACGCGAAATTGCGATGCAAATGGTTGGTCCAAAATGTTTACAGAATCGTTGAAATAATTTACCAAAAATATATCGATTTATCGGTGATTATATGCATGTTGAGAATTTTTTGAGAAAACAGGACGTAATATTCGTAATAAAGTCTCAGAAAATAAAATCGTTCTTTATACGAATGATCGTTGATGCAGCTCCGCGATTGTCGAATATGTGCAAACGATGAAATTCATTTTATCCCGATATAAAGTACACACATACAAAAGTCGAATAATACGTGAGTTATTCACTAACTCGATGTTATATATTCGATAGAATATCACGTTGTATACCTACCAAGGGAGTGAGTATACAGTACAAAACTCGTGTTCCTGTAATCTCGCACCGAGCAACAGTTACAGTATATTCGCGTACGTACACAAGGTACCGAACGCGAGAGCTCGCATATTATTTTTATACGCAGGGTGTGTCATATAAAATTCGCAATAAGAGTCACAGCTGCATAGACTTTTCGTTCGAAAAAGTCCACGATCCTAGCAAACTGTCCTTTCATTTCATTTTTACGAATTTTTTTCTATTTACAAAAAAACTCAATGTTAGCGATATAAAGTTAGATTCAGGATGAAATTCCGAGTCGAAATGTATTCAAGTACTTTTTTGTACGATCAAAATCCAACGAGTTATCGATTGTCAAAGTTTGAGCCAATCGGGCGCGCGCGCTTCCCTCTCCAGCGGGCGCCGCGCGCGTCCTACTGGTCCAGCTGTATTAATCGATAACTCGGCGGGAATTCGTCGGATCGAAAAGTGCTCAAGGACTTTTCGACTTGGAATTTCGCCCCCGATGTACCACTAAATTATCAGCGGCCAATTTCGAGACACTCTGTATATATTTCACACTTTTTTCTCTTGAAAATAATTCGTCTGTTCAACAATTCGGATTGTTCGACTGGACGCGAGTACAATAATTACGTACGCCAATTGGAGTATTCGAGTATGCGTTAATTCTGTTTTTATCGCTTGAATCGTATTTCGTGCGGCTTTACCGTATAACGAAAGACGTGCGGCTTTTCGTATGGCGTAACCTGTGCTGCTGCTGTGGCCTTTGGTCAGTTCGATAGCTGATTAGATTTATCGGAGATATCGTCGCGAGTCTTGTCCGTAAAATTGTACCCAAGCTACAGAGGAGTCTCGCGGGTATATATATACAGATGGGTAAATAATATACAGCTACAAATAGTAGGTACATACATACACGTATAAATGTAAACTCCGCTAACGTGACTCTGTTATCGTTGAGAGATCGAGACCGCGTTTTGCTCTCCGCGAGTCGACGCTTTGCGGCAATAAAGATTCCATCGACATGATACTTTCGTACCGAAAACGTGTATCTGTATTTATATAGCTTTACACGTGTAACTTATACGTACATATACATACATAAATATTTATACCCCAAGCTCGTTATTTACAAAAGAATCCCAAAGAAAAACGAAAAATTGAGAAAAACCGTGCATTATTTTCGTTAGCCGTTCGTTTTCGAGTTGGAAAATAATATCGTTGCGTATATTATCGTTGTTGCATAACCGCGTGTATTTAAATTTTCATTTAAACTCGGATTTCTGAACCTCGCGAGTAAAAATGCCGAGAGTCATGAGGAAGCAGCGAGAGAAACGAGGAAGTTGGCTCAAATTATCGTGCGTCTCGAATTTCTTTAATGAACGAAGGGAAAGAGAGAGGAGTTTTAGATCGAATTGGCGCGAGAGGTCCACCGTAGCACGCGCGGTCTCTCATTATTCGAACCAACGCCGCTAATCGCGATGGAGAGCCGTGAACTCACGCGAATCGATTTCAGATCGTTAATCACTCTCTTCTCGATGCATTTTCCTTTCCTTTTCTTCCCACAGCCTCCGAGACTGTCTCTCGTTTCTCTCTGTACTCTGCCTGTTTTCCTCGGTATAATTCGTTCTTCGAGGGTGGCTTTTCTCGTGCGGATTCGTGGGGGAGCGAGCGAGAAAATCCGAGAGATTCGACCGATGAGCGAACAATGAAGGACGCTTCGTCCTTTTTCCTCCGAGGAAAACTTCTTTTCGAGTGCACAGCGTAATGTGCGATCTACCGTATACCGTACAGTATAATAGCTACTGTGAAACTGAGAAGCGAGAAGTGCCCCGAGTCGAGATGAAAAGTCGAAAGAGGCTGGAGATGCGGATTATCCGGATCAAATTATGTATAATAGAGGCTCGTCAGCCGACGACGTCCATGAAGATATATCCATGGTTTCTCTTTTCGGTGTTATTACGATCATTATTTTTTCTCCCCTTCTTTCGAAACTTTTCCATCGCGTTGAGAGGAATTTAAGGAAAATCGTTGAAAATTGCACGACGAATTTTCCAGCAAACTGTTCGTCTCATTTTTCATCACATTTTGTCGAGTCTTCGAGGCATTAGGCAGCTTGGAAAACCGGAAATGAGGCTCTCTTTGCCACTGATTTGGTCCATATGACGATAAAAAAAGAGACTCGGAAGATCGATGAGAATCGGTCCATTTGCATAATCATGCGTCGGATAAGAGATAAAATCTCACCCGCGGACTACGAACTCTTCTCTTTCACCGCATGGGCTGTCGTTTTCTTTCATCACCGACGTAAAAATATGCTCGGCGCCTCTGTATCACGTTGAAAACTACTCGGCGCAAAACTCCGCTTATGCTCCTCACGTTTTTCTTCTCAACCGCGCGCGCGCACTCTGTTTCTTTTATTTTCTTCCAGCACTTGTGCGCCACATCTCTATCCTCGCTCTTTTTGTCGCGTCTCATATCCTTTTGCGGCTCATTTATACCGAAACCATCGCCACTTTACATCTTCAAATCTCTATCTCAATGTATACATATACACGCGCGTCATTCTTGGCTGCTGGCGGTGGTGCTTGTACCTGGCTTATGCCAGGGACCGCAGGTATAAGATTGATCCTGGTGGTCCTCCTGCTCGAGGGTGACCATCGAGAGAGAGGAAGAATTCGAAGGGCGCGCAGCACCCAAGTTACCAGAAGGAAAAAGATGCAGTGGCCAAAAGAGGCGATTTTACGTGTACATATATACATTGTACGTACATATACAGGGTGTTCCAAAACCGAATGCTGATCATTTAAGGCCACATTGGGGATGAAATTTCAAGTCGAAAAGTCTCTGAGCACTTTTCGATCCGACGTATCCCCGCTGAGTTATCAGCTGAAACAGTTGGACCAATAGGAGGCGCGCGGCTCCCGTCGGAGAAGGGAGGGCGCGCGCTCGATTGGCTCCAGCTTTGACGACGGATAACTCATCGGGTTTTGGTCGTACAAAAAAATTCTAAAATACATTTCGACTTGGAATTTCATTTTGTATCTATAGTTTTTGATTATTGCAGCATCGAATTTTGGGACACCTTGTATACATGTCCTACGATTGCCTGAGCTCGAATATGCATATTCTACACCTTTTAAAAGAAGCTATAACGGGTGTCGAAACTGGTAGTGTACGCTGGTTTTGCGGCTGCTGCTGTTTGGATATAAAACTGCGGATGCAGCGATGCGATTGCCGAGCAAAAGGGCGGTAGCATCTTTGGTCCGCGAGATGAGAGTGGATGGAGGCTGGAGAGAGGGAGGGAAGGGTGGGGGACGACGGGGCATTTATCCCATGGGAGATCCAATGTGGTTAAAAAAAAGGCAGAAAGGATGGACGGAGAAGGAACGTTTGTAAAATGGGCGATGATGTAGCAGTGAAGAGGAAGAGGAAAGATGCTGCGTCTCGGGTCCGTGCAAGCCCAAACACGTTTATTCGGCGGGGTTCCTCGCGTCTGCGGATCTTTCCGAGGTCCTGAGAGTCGCGGGAATGGAATGCCGAATGAATAAATATAAGAGTATTTCCCTGGACCCGCAACGTTCCTATATGGTCTCGCTATTATTATACACGACGTGTGGAGTCCTATAGATCGTCGATGAAATTATTATCACGAAAGAGGCTTTCGCATTTCTGCCGCTCACACATCGCGCAGATATTTTCTCAAATTTTTTTTTCCATTCAAAAAGCCCTCTCAACGAATTACTCGGCGCGGAGTGTGGGTCGGCGTATTTATCGATCCTCGAGCATCGAACAGGTTTTTTTTTCTCATATCGGGGCTAATTAATCGCTGAATGCAAATGTGAGATTTTTATCGAGACTGTGAAATTTTTTGTGGCACTCGAAGACTGGACTTTTGTGAATCGAAGATGTCGTACGGAGACGTTGAGGGTCTCGATGTGGTCTTGATATATTTTGGAGTAAATCTGTACTGAAATTGTGTTTCTGGACGTCACTTTTTGTTCGCGCTTGACACGAAGAATAGTGAAATTTGGACAGTTTATCAGCAGTCAGAAAATCGTTCCCCCGCTGGGTTTCCCGTGTTTCTTCTCTTCCTCCTTCGCTTCTGGTCCATTCCCTGCATATAACAGACTCGAGTGCGCTCCCGGAGTTACAAGTTACAACTTTTTAATGACGAGTCGAGCTCGTCTTTAGTTGCACACATGTAAACTCTCGTTGTTGCGCCGCAATATCAGCTCGATCCTCATCGATGTATGAAACTCGAATGGGTGTTGCATTAGGGTGGTTTAAAATTTTTTTCGAAAATTTTTTCCACTCTCCAAAAGATCAGATTTTCTCGTTGAAAAGGCAGGAGATTCAATGTCCTTCGAGGTAGTTTAATTAGAAAAAAGCAGCAGTTTCTAGCTGCACAAAAAATGCGAAAATGTACTACGAGTCTCGAACAAGCTTGAAGAACAAAGAGTTTGATTTTTTTTTAAAACCATCCTAATGCACACGAGAATCTCCGCAGAACGAGTTCCATCCTGTCGGTAAAACGGAGCCAAAGATCCTCCGAAAAAAACCCAGCAAAGTATCTCCGCAGATCCGCGAGAGAAAAGACTCGAGAGAGAACCACCGAGGAGCAAGCTTTCAGCCGGCAGTTGCGTTTTTCCTCTCCCCCTCGTGATATACCCGACGAATTTGAGCTTCCAACTTTTACCCATCGATTTCCAAACCTCCCCCCATTTTTAATCCGTCCAACACTCTTCTTCGCAATAAAAAAAAAACGTGCTCCTCTTTTCAACCCCTCATCTCATTTTCCGATTTAAATGTCCACGTGTGACCGTCAAGATTCCCGTCCATTCGTGTGACTGAAGCGCATCGCCGTAAACTTTGCGAAGATAACGTCGAGACGCACGAAAATCCTCTTGGAGGATTTCCTGGGGGGAGAAAACGCCCGGGGGTGCGAATCGAAATATCTCGAGTGCGCCATGATTAATAGCATAAATTAACTCAAAGTTCTCGCGCATCTCGTACGAGCGTTAAATCTATCAGAGTCCTTGATGAGACTCCGCCTGGCGTCGCACAGTTATCCCGCATAATAATTCTCGGATCCTTTTATATTCCAATGGAACGTACTCGTGACTCGAGCGATGTTCAACCCTTCAACAGGAAGCGGAAATACGGGCGTTGTTCCAATTGCATCAAAGCCACTCCAAAAGTAATATACGAAAGCGTTTTGTGAATTGATACCGACGTTCGTCACTTCTTAATCGTTCGTTCGTATTCTTTCGTACTTTTTTTTTCTCTTTGTACGTATGCGCGCGTGAGTATATACATAAATATAGATGAGAACAGCTCGTAAGTACGTTGGGCTTTATCGTACGGAGATTAAAGCACCGCGATCTCTTCCCCCCCCCCCCCTTCGGGTTTTCTTTACCTCCGCTGCATTGTGATTGATGACCGATTCGTATTTTTAGTCGACAACGAACGCTAGCTTCGGTCTCTGGACCAGTACGGATGCTGGAGGGAGAAATTGTTGTAAAGTTGGGGGAAAAAAAGATACAAGACGATCGGTGCAGGATGGAAGCGAAGAAACGTTGTACGAAGCTTCCGAGAGTTCGATAGGCTAGCGGGAGTCTTCTCGTGCGTTTATTTCATCTCGCGCGAATTTTACATTCCGCGAGCGTTCTTTTTTTTCGTTTTTTTCGGCAATGGCACAGTCATTGGCCACTTTACGATCGCGGCGTTTTTCTTTTTGCACGTTTTTTCGAGAGTATTTTCTAAAATCTGTGTTAATACACAGGCGGGAGTAAAAAATGATAAAACGAGACTTTGAATAGCAATTTTTCGTCAGCTATGCTCGGGGCGTATTGAGTATCATAATACGATAGTTTCGTTGAGTAAATGGTTGACTAATTTGAATATTATTCCGACAACAAAGATGACAAGTTTATGCAAAGCTGGTGAGACAGTTTTGTGCGATGGTTCGCAGCGTCATTCGCGAGAAAAACCGCCTGCATCATCAGCAAAGGCGGTCCATTGTGTTTTTCTCGTTGTGTCACACCTTTCCCCTTTTTTTCTCGCGCAGGATATAGCACGAAAGTTTTACACGCATACGGACCCTTTTTTTGCTCAATGACGATCCACTTTGCACGCGTGCAATGATTAACCGATGATCATCGAGTGCACAGTGATCGGCAGATCTCCGAAAGCAAACGGTCCATTCGCCGCGCAAAGTCTCGAGAAGAATCGAGGCATGGCCAATCACTGTGCCTCCCCATTGTTTCGCGAGGCACTTTTCCTTTTTCTCCTCGTTTCACAGCAGAGCCAGCAGCATCAGCCCTTCTTTTTAGCTTTTTTTGTCGCTCGCAAGTTACCCCATAGTCGCACACCAACCCTCCCCGTCGTTCTTTTTTTTCTCTCGCTAACTAGGCGAGCAACGTCTCGTGTGCAAGCATCGAACCCCCCCGAACAGTGCGGTACACAAGTACATTCGCGCTCAACACTTTGCGAGTTGTATACGTAAATCCCGGAGTAACGGAGACTCCAGGAGAGATGGACCAGTGCTTTTTTTTCAACCCTTATTTTCCGACAATCTTCCTCAACAGGGTGACTCGTGGGGGACGATGCGTTTGGATTCAGTTTGAATTCGCGTTTCCTTCCTATTCGGCGAGGGGTAAAGTGTCGTTTTTGAAAAACTGAGCAAATCTTTCGAGTCGGTGGAAAAAAAAACATCAAACGTTGCTCGTATCGCAGGGACGGAAAAAATCGATCGATCGTTCTTCGATTTTTCGAAAATCGAAATCCGTGCCATTTTTCCCGCATTCCCTGTGCCAATGTTGAAATTGCGTGACGAGTTTCACACGCGTATGAGCGTGAATATATACACAAAATGAGGGAGAGCTCCGAAGGGAATATATACGAGGAGAAACAACCCTCGTTTCTGCACCCCGCGATGTCGCGTTTAAAAGCACGACCCTCTCTCTCTCTCTTCCTCTCTTTCGTTTGTGCATCGTCGAGAATTGCGTACACTGCAAATGGGTTGGGTGGACAAGGAGGGTGGGAAGGGATGAAGAAATGAAAGGAGATGAGGATGCACCCCGCCAACTGCACATGGTACGCTCGCTTATGTACTTATATATACATACATGGGTAGACGTATATACAAAGAGGTGTGTATATATATATGTATGTATGTACATAAGCGTTACAGTCGAATGATAACGAGATGAAATGGAAAAACGAGACGCACGGGATGCTGGAGAGTAGCCGCTGCTTCAGCCTATTTATTCTCGAATGTATATACACTCTCGTACGTTCGAAACAGCCGACGTGTGTATTATTACATCGATTTCCTTTTCTCCCCTCGTGGATATATTCTGAGCGATGAAAAAATATTTATACACGAGCATCATTCAATTTTTGGACCATTCGGAATAGAAGGCGAGGTGCTGGTTCGAGGGCTCTCCGTCCTCCCCTCGTACCCCCCCGCGCTTTCTCTTTTTCTCTGACTCCGTGTGGCCCTTCGTTTTCGATCGGAAATTCCAAATTGGGGTGGCAGTTTCGATCCTAACCAAAAAGCCATTACTTTTACGCTCTCTTTTTGTTCAATAAAATACGAAAATACGAAGGCGAGAAGTCATACGCAAAGATGAAAAAAATAGAATAAAGTTCGAAAAACATCGAAAAAAAAATTAACTCTTCGATTCTTCGTCTTCACATTGCGGTATCTAAAAAACCGGAAGTTAACGCGAATCCTCCATTGTCATCCGATTTTTTTTTATATTTTATTTTTATTTTTTATTTTTACAATAAAACTCTTGTTTTTTCACAGCTTTTTTTCACTCGCCCTTCCTCCGAGTCTTTTTTTTCGACAAAAAGCCGACCGATCGTCGAAAATTCCTGCAAATTTTTATCTCATTGAGTCTCAAAAGAGTGGCCCGTTTTGTTCCCAAAAGCACGAACGTTGCAATAATTCCAAAAGTGTTTATGGCCGCCGGGGAAAAAATTTAAGCCCGAAATAACGTAATCACCATTGTCAGGGACGAGCCTCGTGATTTACGTACGTGCACATATAATTGCAGCGGGGATGCACACGCGTTAAATCTGCTTGCGTGCAACTACCAATTAAAAAAGTAGAATGTTATCGAACTCGATTGCACGATGCATCACACGTGTATAATATATTCGGCAATAATGGCGGCGGGGCGGAGAGGAGGGATTAATTTTATTAGGAAAAAGCGCTGCATGTGCAAAGTTTCATAACATCGCTTTTTACAGCAGTTTATCCGCAACGTTTAGCAATATCGTGTGCAAATATACACTTTTTTTTGGCAAGCGATTTTTCTTCATTCATTCAACGGGCATACGGCGAAAAAAAAATCGTAATCTCCCTCGTAGTTTTTCGCGGATGATAAAATATCCACGACGTTGAATTTTGCGTTTCTGGAACTCGACGAAAATTCAAATTCTTCGCGATTTTTGATATATTCAATTTTTCACAATTTTTCGTTGTATTCTTTTCTCCCCCCTTTTTTTTGCAACTGGCATCATGTCGAAAACTGGTAGAAAATGTTTGAACAACCGTTGTAGGGATGGTCGTTTTGCCACCGGAAAGAGAGGATGGAAACCGGAAGCAAAAAGTTGATGGCAATTTTTCTGCCTCTTTTTTTTTCGCCGATCGACGGAGAAGTTTGGGAAGGCTCTGATACGTCCCCTCGTCATATATATCCCGAGTTATGTAACAATATATAGGTTTGTCTGTGTATAATGCACGTACAACATTGAGGAGAAATTTCACGACTGAGTAAATTGAGTTTGCTCGACGTGGATAAAGGATTATAACGTGTGAGCCGAGCTTGGAGATTGGGCTTGGTTAAACTTTTGCTCTCTCGAGAGGAGCCTCGCAACGGAGAAGCTTACGTGGATGCTGCGAGTCGTACACGTGATGGAACTGTATATATAACAGGGCAGAGAAATTGAGAGAAAAGAGAAAGAGAGAGAGAGAGAGAGAGAGACAGAGACAGAAGGAAATCCTGAGAGTTATGGTCGTTGGAACCACACTAAAGGTGATTATCATGGATTTTGGAGAAAGGATCTTTGGGGCCAATGGCTGTGACGTCTTTTTATCAGCTTAAAACGCGATCCAGCATCATGCCGTTTCCCCTACACCCCTAAATATATCTCTACACAAATATGTATGGGGCATTCCACGCGAAATCAGCCAATTTCGGAGCTTTGATTTTTCGACTCGCTCGAACTAAAAGTGATTCCCGTGTCGAGTCATTTGTCGTGAGGAAAAAACGAATTTTATCGTCTTTTTCTTCTCAAAATGTTCGATAAATCGTAAGATACAATTTTCGTTCGAAATTTTTGAAAAAGTTTCAATGGAGTGCTTGAGCAACCGGGTGGGAAAAAACTCCCGAGGATCGCCGGGAAATTCGGGATTGAAAATCGATATTTTGAGAACGTCTTGGGGAATCAAGGTTCCGAAACTTTCTTGTGTCGCGTGGAACGTCCCGTATGTATAATGTGTAAGGATGAAAAACATAGCGCCAGGAGAGAAACGGGGCAATGATAAACCCGGGGCGAAGAGCCCCTTAATGGTGTCTCACCCTTAAGCCGGGTGCTGTAATAACCGATATGTGAACAATGACCTCCCACGATCGTGGAATCTTGAGCCGGCTATTTTAGACATTCGGAACAAATTGAATGGCTTTTGGCCAGGACGCGTGCAGGGGGAGGGGTTCCTTCCCGATTATTTCAAAGGGGAGAAACCGGAGGCTCGCATCGGACGGATATACGTGAGAAACTAAAAGGGAAAATGCACGTTCGAGATCATCGCACACTAAAAAACGCATTACCGAAAAGAAACCTCAAAACATGAGTGTAATCGAGACTCTAATTGATCCGATGATCAGCTACCTTAATTACACTATTTTCATGATTTTAAAAAATTCATATTCAGGAGAAAATGATTTTTTCCTTATTGATCGGCGAGGAAAATAAAAGAGCCCGGAAATTCGAGAGATTTGCTTGATTTTTTGTAGATAAAAAAAAAGTTTCGGACCGTTGGATTTTTCTCCAGCATCGTCGTGTATCGGTTTTACCATGTTTGATATTACGAGAGAGCTTTCGATTAAAGTCGTGCGCGCACGTTCGGTTTTTTCGCCGACGTTTCTCTCCGCCGGCGTCCAGATTTTATAAACCATTTCGTCAGGGGAAAAAAACGGGATACAGGGAGAATGGAAAAGCACCGAGAGTCGGAAATAAAGCACGAGTCTCTTTGACGTCTTTTTTGTTTTGTTTTTGCAGCAATGCACAAGTGGCCGGATTTTTAGGGCTCGATTTCCGCTCAAGCGATACCGAATATAAGCTGCAGTCGATACAAACACGCCGAGCTTTGTCGCGTCGACTTCGCGTCCGAATAAACATTTTTTTTTTCATCGCTCAAATCCGCAAAACGAAAGACACGCGCGCGGGATTTTTATTTCCCGATTTTCGAATTTACGTGTCTCTACGCAGATTTATCTCGAGTCGATTCAGGACGTCGGGCTGAAAAAAACATCGAGTGTTTGCGGGTCGAAAAAAAATCGAGTGAAAAGGTCAAGATTGTTTTCGTGTTTTCGAACTTTTTATTTATTCTCAAAAAGGATTCATTGCTAAAAATTAAAACGATGTCAGATAGGAGATACGAAACGAGGACGATTTTTTCCGACGAATTCATGTTTTAAAGACTGTATTTAATGAAGTAGGAAGCGTCGAAAATATTACAGCGTTTGTTGGGAAAATGCATAAAAATGTTCATTGAGGGGCGACACGGCAGGTACGTCGAGGATTGAGCGATTTAGTGTCTCGAGTGGTAGAAAAACGTCTCCATTCATCCTTAAATCTTGGTCCACGTTCCCAATGCCTGTACGACGGATATATGGACACACGTATATAATTCGAGAAGACCTCCGGAGGCGCGAGTGAATTTACTGTAACCGTGAGGGAGCGCTCGAGAGTCCCTGTTACTTACATACCTGGTGGTGTTACAATCCAATGAGACGCGGAGAGAAAAGCAAGGAATTGTAAGAGCAGCCCACGGGGTTTGACGGTCCGTTAGGTTCGCATTATTTTTCATTTGTACCCATTCCCAGGGTAACTTGCAATTTTGCTTCTCTTTTCCTCTCGTCCATAGTACACAAGTGTGTGTGTGTGTGTATTTTCTTAAAGGGCAGTATATACACACTGTGCGGTCGGTATTAAGAGTTATTACGTTTGGGTGTTTGACTGTAACGTTTGGAGAACCCGAGACAGCCATAGCGGATGCCTTCATTTCTCAACGCCCAGCCTCAGATTATTGTTCTTCTCCTCTCTTTCTATTTGCTTTCTCGCGCACGCGCAGACGCGAGACCTGCGCACTGCTCTATGGGCAATCGAATTTCACGCGAAATTCAACGTTCGAAGGGTCGACAAAGTTCTCCAACTGCTCACAGGACTTTTTCTTCTCGCCCTTCGGGTATTTTCATCAATTTTTCATCGACGAACATTTTTTTTTTCACTTTGAATCTCGCTTCCAAAGCATACCGACGATGACAACTGGTCGTTGCTGGTTTTTTTGCAGCAAAACATTCGTGCGAGAGTAACAAAAAGAAAAACGGTCAAACGCAATTTCGAGTCAGTGGCAAATTCGAAGGATCCTCTCTTGGATTCATTGCGAAATCGCACGTGGCGCACCTGGGCAAAAACGACAAAATGGTCGACGACGGGGAATATAAAACTGCTCTCGCGGTGGACAATTACGAGTTTTACCTTTTGCCGAGGAAGGAGACTAAAGTTGAAACTCCGTGATGGAAAATCGATTGCCACTCTCTCTCCCGTACTCCAGCATCCTTTTTCTCGCTCCCTCTCGTTTGCTGGCCATTCAGCGAAAAAATAATCGCAGTCTTGTCGGCATACTCCGCTTTAATATACTCGTTATACTCGGTGGAACGAGAAAAAGGATGGGATTGCTTCATTCCACAGGTTTTCGCGAGATGAAACATCTGTCAGGCAACACCAAAGCCACAAAGTGACAAAACTCGCTTGGTTATTCATGCGACAAAGCCGCCCTTAACGTTTACGAGGCGAGAGAGACTCGAGGGAATTTGGTGTATCCCATTCCGTTCGTACCACCTTTCGTACATACCTGACGGTACTCATCTTCGTTTTTCCTGCCCGAAGAGGTGCAAGGTCCGCTATTTGGAAACGAATCTTTCAGCGTGTACCATACACGGAGACACGGAATACATCAATAGAATTCTTTGTCGATTCTTCAAAACTCGAGTAAGCCTTTATGTATGTTAAACCCTTGGCGTTTGGGTCGTACATTACCGCTTCGATCCTATTGTGAAAACAACCCCTAAATCGTTTCAGCCTCGTTGACACTTTCGAGGCAGGGGAAATCCCCGAGAAACCGGAACATCCTTCAATAACAATTTTCGCGGGCTTCCCCCATCGTTGAAAATCAACCCCCAGATTGCCAAGATCCACCCTTGTCACGGATACGAACTTTAGGCTTTTGTGCTTTTTACTCGAAATTCGATTCGTAAATTTATTTTTCTTTTGTTACGTTGGTACAGCGCTCTATGATTATTACTCATTATTACGCTGATTCCGTCGTGAAAACAGCCCCTAGCACTTTTGAAGCTCTTTGACACTTTGAAGCAGGATTCCCGTTGGATCAAGTTCAAACTTCCGTGCTTTTCATGCCAAGTTATCCGAAATTGTGTGAACATTTATGTGATGCTATTTTTCCGATGTCAGCTGACGGGAAAAGGTTTTTTCTTGGCGCGTGAATTTCTCTGAAGGATCGTTGCTATATTTTTTTCTACGTCGATAAAATTTCCGAGACGATGCAGCGTCGTTACCGAAATTCCTGGCTGTTGTACGCCAGGGTTTGAGCGACAAAGAGCGAATGAAGAGGAGTAAAAAAAATTACAACGGGAGGGAATAAAATTTTGTGGGCCAGCGGAGCTTGATTGAAGCGCCCCGAAGACCGGAGGCGGTGCGATAAATGTGGTCCCTCAAAAACTCAGGAATATCCGGTTTCCCTGGCTACTTCGCCATACCCTAATCTATACACACTTATATATACATATATAACAACAATACAATGTCTCGTGAAAGACTCACATTCCCCGACGAGTGTTATTCACCGTGTATTATAGAATGACGAAAAAAAAGAAGAAAAAAAAAAGATCGTGTACAAGCGTGTTGCATTTCGCGCTCCTCCACGGGATGAACTTTCATGGTTTCGGTTCCCATAGCGCGTAAAACCCTACATATACATAAACCGCTTTGATCGTCATGTCCGGACAGGCTTCTGCGAGAGAATATACGAGAGCAAAGAGTGGGAATTTTTTGCTCCGAAGAATTTCAGAATAAACGTCATTAAATCGCCCTCGATCTTTATTTTTCAAGAGAAACGTTTTGCTTTTCTTCACTTTGTCGACGTAAATTTCCTCACGGTTGCGTCGGAGGGTCACCCAAACACAGCCCTTTGAAAAAAAGGGGGATGTTTTTGACAAAAAAAAGAAATTTTTGACATGTCCAAAAGGTTCAAAAATTCCAGCGCGAATAGTACGAACGTGATGGAATTTGAGGCGAGGGTCTCGTGAAATGTTTCCTACCGTGAACCCCCTCGTGTGCATCTCCGGACTCTGATACATAAATTTCGGATAACGAATAAACATGTGCGCGATGTACTCGCAAATGCAAAGTACACCGTGTCGCGATTCAGGATGTTCTCGGTGTCTGACTGCGGACCGGAAGTCCGCGTGGCCCGTTTTGCGAATCCGTCGTTCTCGGTTCCCTTTTTCCCCTTTTATATCACCGCGAATGGCGGTGAAATAAAAGCCAAGGAATAAATTGTAGAAACGATCTGCTCGTACGGTTTGGAACAAGGGAAAAACGCCAAGCGGGGATTTCCTCTCCCGAAGAATCAATTTGGAGTCGAGGTTCGATTTTTTTTTATCGATTTTTTGAAAAAATCTTCCCACTCCCATTTTGTCGGTCATTGAACTTTCCTGTACGAGCATATCCCGCCATTGTCGGCTATACATTCAGCGGAAACTGCAAAGTGGTTGGACGAAAAAAAAAGGATGAATTTCCGCACCATGTGCACGGAATTGAGCGATCTCGTGAGATTCGCAGCATCCCATTTTTCGAGTACCATTTTTCTACATGTTTCTCCCTTGTTTCTCTTCCCAATTGTTTCTTTCCGTTGACGAGCTTTCCTCCGGGCTAGGTGTTTAAAAAGCTCGTTAAAAAGTCATTAACATCGCGGGTGCTTTCGACGCGCCAAGGGAATACGACAAATGGCCGCGTTTCACAGGCTTTTATCTCGGAGCAAGTCACTTTTTTGCTTTTGTTAACGCGGTCCGGCTTGTGCTACGATCCTTTCCATCTTACCACGGCGAAATTCCGTAAAGTCGCGTTTTCCCCACCTCGGGAACTACGTTGCAGCAGGGAAGGAAGAATTTTAATTCAAAATTGAAAAAGAGCATTGTGTTTACACGATACCACGCTTCGAACAGACCCACGCGTGTTTTTTCAAGTCTTTTCTCTTACTTTTGACCATTTGTGGTCCAACCTTGTTGATTCAGCTCTCGAAGACCATCCGGCCTGCTCCGTGGGGTCGTCGGCGTCGTTGCTCGGCTGTGCGAGCAGAGTTCCGGCTTGAAAAATATCTTGTCCCTAGCAACGGATTCACCGCGGACGTTTTCGTTAATCGTAAAAAAAGAAGAGAACCTCTCCCCCGTAAATGCGCCACGATTTTCCGCGGAGGAACGAGAAAATCTCGAGCTCCGCGTATGCACGTGCCATCCAACGGTAAACAATCGTGTGTTTGTTTTGACACTGTAAACTTTTAACTCATCTCGCTAGCTCGAGCACAGCAGCGGGAGTCGAACCAGTCTCGTCGACGTTCTCTCGTTCACCAACCCTGCGCGACTCGTGTTTACACGTCGCGAACACGTTCGCGAGCCATAAAACACCCTGGGTGGTGGAACGCCGATGAACGGTTATCCCTGCAGCACGAAAATCTGTTTGTCTAACTTTGTGTCTCGTTTGAAACATTGCCCCCAATTTGGGGGCAATGTAGCATGCATCTCGCCCAAAAGGCAGCAGATGGATAGATGGGAGAGGGTCCCTTGAGTTCCGAAAGCCCTTGGAGTTCCAACGGTGGCGGTTGTCCATCTTCGGGATGAAAACACATCCTTCAAACTCCGTCTCGAGTAAAATGTCGAAGCGCGACGTTGATGATTCAACGGGGAAGATTGAAAAAAGGAATAATAATCGTACGTCGGTACACAAAGCTTCGGGGATGAGAGAAATAAATGACGGACAGCCGGTAAAAAGAAAACAAGACTGCATTCGCAGTGTCAGCGAACGAATCTCGGATTAATCGCCGCGAATGCAACCGGCCGCGGAGTCGTCGGCCACGGGCCGGAAGGTCGAGGGTCCTCGGCGCTCAAATTTGCCACGTGTCACTTGCACATGTCAGCCTCCCCGACCCGCGATCAGAACCGTCAATCAGCCTCATTCGATCTCCGCGCGCCGTCACCGTCTGTCGTGTTCGCGATGGCTCTGCTGGCGGTATTCCTCTCCGCCTCGTTTTCTCTTCATGTGGTCCCCGGACGAATTTTCTCCCTTCGATACCGTCTGGCTTTTGTCATCCGCCGTCGACCACACAAACTGCTCGAACGCCTCTATTAATTCTCGCGGATTCTCTCTTTTCCCCGATGCCCTCTTGCTGGTCCACACGCCGCTTCGACCAGATTGTTTCGTGATCTTTAGCTGCGCGTTTAACCGTCGAACGGCGAGGTGCGGGAACGTTTCGATCTTCTTTGTATCTTTGGACGACGGTAACCGAGGCTGTATTAATTCTTGAAGAATAAAGAAAAGATGCAAGAGTCCAGAGAAAACTGGCTCTGCCTTTGTCACGATTCCAAAGCGGTACATTTATTATATCCACCCGCGCAGGGATCTGCCAGCCCGTTTGATGTCAAACGGGACAGACGTTCTTGCTGGGCAAACACTCATCCCTCCGCGAGTTTACCTACGCGCCCTCCTTGTATACCCACGCGAAAACCCGAGACATCCAACGGGTTTTCGTAGCAACGACCCTAACCACCCTGCCTGCCGTTGAGCGACCGTCGCTTCTTGGCTTCCTCAACGGCGGAACTCTCGCGCTCGCGTCTCTCGTGGACGATGGGCTAACATGGAAAATGGCTGTGTAAACACACGATGGGATGATGGTTCAACTCGACGGTTTCGAGACCGCGTGAAAGGGCATCCGGAGGCCGCGCCACCGTCACTTTATGCAGCTCGGTGTTCTTACCCTCGTGAAAACTCGTTCGACGAACAGCTTCTTCGGGAAACTCCGCGGGTTCTCTCGATGGGGAATGAATAGCTTTAGGCCGAGACTTTAGGCTTTAGGCCGAGACTCGCACCTGCGGAATGATCGCGGATAGAAGAAGATTCCGAATCTTCGTGACCTTGGCGGACTCGTTCGCTGTTCTCCATCGAACTTTGGACCAGCTTTGATCGAACAGTCTGTACCAGAGAATGGGTTTGCAGAAACTTTTCCTTCGAGTCAGCATCGATCTCCTCGCGTGAAACGTTTGTGGTCGGTTGATTGTCGTCGAAGAAAAGAAAACATTGGGAAAAAAATTCGAACGCCGGGGACGAGAAGCGATTCTCGAGAGACGATCAAACAGGCTCTACCGCGTCTTCAAATATTTGTCCCATTGGAGGTCCGTCTAATTTCTTATTGACGAGATTCCGTGGGCCCTGACATTGTGTAAACTGTCATTTTGGGAAACAAAATTCTTTTTTAACGTTTGAATCTATATGCGCACGTATGTCCGAGAGGCTTTTTGCTTCACTGGTTGGGTTTTCCTCGTCTGTGTCGCCTCGTGGTTTTCTTTGAACGTTGAAATTCGACTGGGGCAGCTGAAATCGTGGGTGGAACGATGTTGTGTCTCGTTCGGGCGTCTGAGAGACTTACATAGCCGTTTTAAGGGTGTGAGACACCGCATTAAAGAAGCATCGACGTGGCTTCTCCTGTACGCGGTCGCGGACAACTCGAACATATTATTATCGTTGCCTATCTCTATGTCGCTTCGATGTAACCCCGTGAGACACTGACTAAGTGCTTCTGGAGCCAGGAACAAGATGGAAACTGGAACCCAAGCGGAAAGCCAGACCACTTTTGCCCGGGGATATTCCACCTCCAAACGTATCGTCTTCCTCGTGTATTGCATCCCGTTTCTCAGTGTGTCTCGCCTGGAACGACATCCAAGCTCCGAGAGTTCGTCAAGGCGTCTGAAAGACAAAGCCGCGCAAGAATCTATCGAAAAGCAGTAATCATCCGAAAAAAATCAACATTCCGTTAAAATTTTTTCGAAACGCGCTTGAATTTTTTCAAAATTCCCTCCCGTTACGAAGTTTTCGCTGGAAATTCGAAAAAAATTGAATCCTCGAAGCGCGAACCACAGTCGGCTGTGGCACGTTTGAAAATTAATCGTCAAAGTTTATTGAGGAACCTCCTTAACGCGAGAAATTCGAAAGAGCCTTGAGAAATGTCGCTGGAGATAGGCGCGATCGATTAATCTTCGTAATTGCGTCAATTAGAGTGGTCGCGCGAGGAGAAACACGCTGACGCGATACAACTTGGCCTCCGTCGTACGGTACACACAGAGACAAGCGATTCGTGTTTATGATAATGAGATATGAACGTAGAGAGACACAAAAAAGAGCAACGAGCAAAGGGCTGATTGCACGCTCCGGCGGCTGTTTTATTAGCGCATAAAGGCACGACGGACGCGACCGCGATGCACAGAGCTTTTTTAAGATGAAAAGGATCAATCGGGATGCTGGGGGGAAAAAGTATCGAGATAACCCGTTGTTAACCGATCCCCGTCCGATCGAGTGTACAGCGGTCGATGGCGAAGCTCTTTTTCCTCCTCTTTTCAAGCGTATATTCACAAACTCCACATTAGCAAACGTATTTTCATCCGTTTCATCTCCCTTCGATCACCAATCCGTCGTTCGAATTCTCGGTATCGATGGGGGACTTTGAAAAAACATCCGTGGGTCGAAAATTGATCGCTGTTCTTTCCTGAGATTTTGAGAAGCAAAAAAAAGATCGCGCCGAGAATTCAAAGTAACGGAGACGAAGGAATCTGCAAAGATGCGAAGACGATGTGTGAATTACGCGGAAGGGAGAAAAGACGTCGTTTCCCTCTGATAAATCGATCCATCTATCTGTCTCGATGGGAGCCTGTGTATAACATGGATTATCGATCATTGCCGAGAGAATGATAACACACGTGCATCGTTTCACTTTAATCGAGGTTCAACGAACGATTCCCCAGCTGTTCTCTCGTGTAAATTCGATCTGGCGGATTGAGAGTTCTCGCATCGTCGTTAGCTTTTCTCGCGCGCTTCTGAAGAAGTTTCATCGATGCAAAAATAAAGAAATTTATTGCAAATACGTGGCTAGAAGGGAGATAGGACGTTGCTGCGTTGCAGTCAGCTGACACGGATGGTAATCAACTTTGCGGTGTAACGTTTTCATTTGGAGACTCGTGTATCATCCGACGTACTCGCACGATCCCCGCGTCTGCTCCTCAGACGAAAAGAATGCTCGCAAACGTGTTCTGCTCTCTTCGAGACTGGTTTTCACTCAACGTGTCTTTTCGTCGCTGGGCAAAACTCCCTGTTCTTGCGTTTTTCTCTCCTCCGAGTGCTCCGTAAAAAGTTTAACGCGGCGCACTGCGGATGGATGGGAATCGGTATTTTTCGATAGAAAAAAAAACACTCGCGCTTTCTATTAAAATTTTTCAATTTTTTTCCACGCAAGAAACATCAAGAACACGGCAGCAGATTTTTTTGTGAATTATTGTTGTTGTTATTTTTTAATCGAACGAGAAAATGCGGTGCTACGTGAATTTAAGGGGTGAGGGGGAGATAATTATCGATTTTCTTTGGGTGTCGCGAGAATCGATCGAACGGAGGATTCTGGTGGTAGGAAAAAAGCGAATGTAGGAACACGGTTGCGACGTTCGATCTCTTAAGGGGCACCTCGTCGCGATTCTCGACATGCGCGAGAGAGAGAAAAATTCTGTGTCATTACTCGGACTCGTGGATGCTGCGTTTCATCTCGCGTTTCGGTCCATTCGTCGAGGTTGTAATTAACGATTTGCGGCGATCGCGTCACGATCGCGGTATGAAATAGACTTGGATTATTTTATCGGCACGTGATTATTTCAAAATTCACACGGAATGAAAGGAGAAAACTCGGCGCGGCGTTTCTCTCTTTGTTTTCTTCTCTTTGTCGATGCCTAAAATGGCGTTTCTTCCTTTTTTTCTTTCGTACGATCGCCCGACGGTGAATCACAACCCCGAAATCCACACGCCTCATTTCCGGTGAGCGAACATCGTGATATACCGAAAATGAAAAAAAAATAACGACTAATGAATTTTTTTCTCAATCGCCAGTAATCTCGACGTTCGGATCGAAAATTGATACACCTTTCGAATGTATTTATTTACTAAATTCGATCGTACGTCATGAAAAATGACTTTTTTTCCCCGGGCATTAGCATTCGATCCCTCCAGCAGAGAATTTGTTCGATTATGCGAGAGGTCTTCTCGTGCGATAAATCTCGTTTCTTTTTTTTTCTTCGGTCACGCTTTGAAGAAAAGATATGTCGGATCGGGGGAAAAAAATGCCTAATTAAATATACGTAATGAAACCTGTTTAAATGAGGAACAGGTCCGTGCCAGCCTCGGAACTCGCGTGGATTTCTCTCCGGCCAATCGAGTCTTTATCCCGTCGTGTTCGCCAAGATCCATCTCGTTACCGATCTCGATCTCTCGATCCAGTCCTCTTATTTGCTCATCAGCCTCTTCTCTTTCCTCTCCGCTTTTTCTCCGATGCTCCATAAGGAATTCTTCTGTTCCCCCCTTGTTTTTTTTCTCTTATCAACAAACTGACGAAATGAACCACGAGGCCATTGGCATTCGATGATTCATCGTACAGACACGTGGTTAAACCGCGGCGAAAAAAAATGGTACGTCGCTGCGCCGAATCTGCCTTTATCCTCCTTTTTCTCTTCTCCGCAGAACGTTCCACACGTTGATTTCGTGCTCCAAAGTGTCGTTCGGAGTTTTTTCAATTATTGTTAACCGTGCGAGCTCCACGACCGTACAAAGAATGTGAAAAACGTGCGCGAATGAATGAGGAAGAATAAATGAAAAAATGGAACGAATCGCGAGAGGGAAGCTGCGCGCGTCCAAACTCGATTCCGTCTCTGGACCGTACAGGTGTTGGCAAAGCAAATATATTTATTAGTTTATGGGCTGTGTGGAACTCGATGAGCTTGCTCGCATACCTACGTCCAGTGGGGCTTGAAAAAAATGAGAATGAGAGGGCAAAGGAGGAGCGAGAGGGGAAGAGAGGGAGATCACATTTTATCGGAGTCTGCGAGGTTCAGTTTGGAAAGTGGCTGCTGCTCCTCCTCGGTAATTATGAGATATTAGACGGTAATTTATAGCTGGCTCTCGTGGCGCGTCGTTCCTCGAGCTGCGAAAAAAAAAAAAACTCGAAAATCGAAGGTCACTCCAACTCGGATACATACATTTTTCTTCATCGCTGTACTTTTTTTAAAATCCACCCGTGAATCCTTTAAGCAGCATTGATAAAAATTCTCATTATTCAAGATGCGTCTTAATTTTGTGGCTAATCGATTTTTTCGAAATTTCTTTGTGTCTGTTGCAGGTGAGTAAAAGAGCCGAGACGAGTGATTCGAGGATACAATTTGTAAAAGGATTTCTCTCGATTTAATCGTATTTTTCCGAGCCCCCGAGCGTCCGGTGAGTCGGATAAGAATTTCTCTTTAGTTTGAACGAGACAAAAAAAAAAAGGCGAGGAGAACAAATATATCGACTCGAGAACGCAAAAATCAACAAGAACTTTGTATCTCAGCGTGGTTCGCGCGAAAGGGGATACTTTGAAAAAGCGATTGATAATTTTGATCGATATTTACATTCGTCGTTATCAACGACACATATAACATCACATACAGGGCATTCCGTCTCGAGTTACTCAATTTTTTTTCAAATACCAAAATATCGATCTAAAAAACATCACAAAATTCGATAAATTTCCACCTAAATTACGATTACATTTCATTTATTTTGAAAATCGAAGATATTCTTCGGAAAATGGAGTTACACGTTCGGCCTGAAAAGCCCCGTACGTGCATCGCGTATTATCGCGTGGGATTCGCATCGAGTCCAACGTCCAAAGCTCCTCTTCGGGCTCTCGAAGCTGCATACGAAGTAGCGCGATAAAGTAGGTGTTTGCGAGGCGAGTTTCGTCCGTCGTGACTGGCTCATCGTAAGAAGAGAAGAAGCGAATAAAATGAAGCATCGAAAACGAAAAAAAAAAAAAAATAGAGTGTCACAGACCCTCGAAGGGGCGACATATATTTACGACGAGTGCTCGTGAAATCTCTTCCTTTTTCCTCTCGTCTCTTCTTCTTTTTCTTCTTCCACATCCTTTTCCCCTCTCATCTGCTCTCTCCCTCGACTCGCCCCAGAGTTCAATCTCGGCGGACATACCCAACGTTCTCTGCCCCCGTATAAAGTGAACACTGTAAATTTGATAAGAGAAACTGGCTGGCCGGATAACGCGAAGACGAGCCATGGACTCGTCGATGTTTGCAGAGCAAACGAGAGGGGATTCAACTTCTTCGTACGCGCATGCAACGTAATAAAGTTCGAAATCGATAAAAAGTCAAATTGACACTTTGAAAAAAGAACCGTGTTCAATTTAAACAATATTAATAACAATAAATGAACGGTAGTGCGAATAGAGACAACGTAATTACGAGGGTGACGGATAACACGTGTGGAATATATTTTTTGCACGGGATATACTTCTGGATGATAAAACAGACCGGTTTTACACTCGATTATGCGTCAGCTGGGGGATATCGTGAAAAAAAGTGTGAAACAAAGGAGCAGGTGGAGGAAAAGTGATAGAGATTGAGTGAGAAAAGAGCAGAGCTTCGAGGGGGTTGACGCAAATTTACCGTCACGATGTACACACAACCTAATTAAAGCTCGTCGAATTCTACGTGTAATTGAAGCTCTGGCTGACACCCCCAACGACGTGGAAATGTACACATATACTACGAGGGATGCTTTCGTGCCTCATCGAGAAAGGCAGAATTATTAGCCCTCTCCTCGTCATCCATGTACTCGCAGATGAGTTGAATCCATTTTCCTCAGGGCTGATGTTTCTCATCTCCTGGCGAAAACTTAATGAGACGCGTATGCCACGGGATAACTTTCGATCTCACTCTAAATCTTCCCTTCTCCTCTCTCTCTCTCTCTCTCTCTCTTTTGTGCCGGATTTTGCCCGGTTTTACTGGATAATTACCAAAATTAGAGTGCTCGCGTAACACACGGGGACGTGACACGGTCGAGGGTCGAGGACGAACGTACCCGCATCGATTTTTACTCGAGATGAGCAAAGAACGTGCGTGCAAAATGCGTGCAAAATGCCCTCTTGTTGATTCTTGATTGTCGATTTTTCTACTCAATTTGTCGATCTTCCGGAAGCAATGCGAAAAGAGGGGGAAAAGTGTCCAATTTTCGTCTCGTCCTTCGCGATGTGCGAGCTTCCAAATTTTACGTCGATTGAACCTGACGTGTAAATACCCCCTCGCACAGAGGGGATTTACGCCGCTGGAGGGATGCACCACTCTCGATGTTGATGACGAAAAATTCCTGTAGAAGCTTGAAATCCCCACTCCGGAGCATCCTCCGGGTGATTTATATCATCCCTCCCCCCTGCCCATCTTTCCATCTCATCCCTTGATGCATCGAAACGTGTGTCGAGAGCGATGTTCGTTGATGAAGGGTGGCGAGAAGCCACGGGACAAATCGCGATAAATTCGGACACCGATGACGTTTTTATGCCGCACTCGCAGTACGGCCATCGTTACCAGCGCGTTCATCGATGCCGTAACGCGTTCCATGCAGAGAAAAAAGAAAATTGAAAAAAAAACCGTCGAAACTGCATGGGGACGCGGTTATCGCGTGACTGTCGGACGCCGAAGGTTTTCCCGAATGAAATTTACGACACGAGCCTGGGAAAACTTTCACTCGTCCGAGTCTTTGCAGAGAGATTATACAGAGGGCGCACAGGCGTTACATCGCCGCCGGGGGACGAAAAAAACAAATGAGAGAGAGAAAAAAAAAACACCGACGATTCTCTTTCCGCTCCTGCGGTCGAGATAATACGTTGCGGAGTCTGCGGGTGTTTCGGAGCGAGGGATGATTATTCCGTCGCTTCGAGATCATACAGACATTATTTGTTTATTCGTTCGTGTTTTCTGCACTGTGCATTGAAAAGTCTCGTGAAAAAACGTCCATGCTCGGGGGTTATCGACCGTGTCGAGGATGAAGTTTGCTCAGCGTTTAACGACCGGTAATAAAGCGTCAAGGTCGAAGAGAAGGTTTTACCGTGACGGTAGCCAAAGACATCAGGTAAATCGCCGGACAACTTGGGCACCTGAGAGGCAATAAACAGGCAAGTCCCTCCGTGGAAGAATAATAAATAAACGAGGATTCTGATAAGATTCCCCTAGGGGGCTAACGGAGATAACGGTCTCGCGACAAAAATTACCGTCCCAGCTGGTCCTCCATCGTTTTTTCTCCCCTCGGATAAGCCCTTTTCACGCTCGTACGCCACGTTTGAGAGCGAGAGAGTCCGAAATGTCGTATTTTCGACGTATCTTCACCCCCTCAGACAGGGGGTGTTTAAGGGGGTGAAGATACGTCAGAAATGCCAGCAGACGTTGAAGTCCCGTCGCGCGCAGACGTCGGATAACTCACTCACCGTATCTCCAGGTTTTGTGAAAAATAAAGGAGAGTTTCGCGAAGATGAAGTTCCGACATTGCGATTTATTATCGCGATATCGTAAAGCCTGGGGAAAAATGGAGCGAGACTCATTCGGGGGTGAATGGAATTGATGTACGGGGTGTTTTCTTCGGGGTGAATGTTTGACCCAGTATGTGTGCTCGGAGATCCTTGGAGCGGGTTTTCGCGAGATGCTGGAGAGAGAAAAGTCGCGGGATGCTGCGGGAGAGTCGGTGAGCTCGAGGAAAATGGCGCTTTGGGGATCCCGCGGGAATTTCGCTGAAAGCATTTGGGGAATACGCGCTGGATGTAGTTTTCGTGCACCCCGCCCTCCCACAGGGATGATTCATATCCGAGGAGAATGACCCTCCCTATTTCCCGAACACTCGGAGAAAACTTCAACCCCCGTACGTATATGAAATGCCTGTAAATATGGGGCCACAACCGCGCCTGTACTTTGACGCTCTGCGCGCACTTATTCTTTTTAATGTTCAATAATGGAGTGCGCGAGGGACGAAAAAACACACATGGGGGAGTATATCGCTCGGAAAAACAGGGAAAAATGGAAAAAGCTGCTGGTGGATATCCAGGTTCGATCAATAAAGTCTAATCGTCATAAACATCAGCTGCAATTTCCGTTTTGTCTCTTCGATGTGTGACGTTTGAATCCCCGACGGCTTTTTCATCGATTTCATCCTTTCCCAGCTGGTTTTATCGGAACAGCCCGAAAGTTCGTGTACTTAAGGGTTGCAATTGAAATTTTCAAATTGTTCGATAAATTTATCGAAAAATTGTATTTATAAGCATACGTGTTTTCTATAAAATTATGATATCTATTCGAATCTTGTACTCAATCTCTCCCGCTGAGCTTTTGGTCCATTTTGCGTGGGGGTCGTTTATAATGCTTTACTTTGAAAAAAAAAAAAAAAAATTGCAAGGTAAGTTGGGATACCATCGAGAGGAAATATTGAAACGTCACGCGTCGTGTGTGCGTCTTTTTACGGTCTGGACCATCCAGGCCGAGACCTCCCAGACCGACGTTGTAGGCCGGTAAATCGTGCGCGATAGATCGATTACGTTGATCCTATAACGATCGTTACATAATCGATAAAATCTCGATCCATAACGACGGCTTATTCGCCTCTAATGTTTATATTGAGACATTGCCGTATCTGTGATATTCGTGTTATTCCTCCGCAAAGACGTTTCTTCATTCTTTTCTCCTTCCCGCCGAAACTTTATGGGCAGAACGAAGAGGATTTGGGAAAATAGGTAATCCGATTTCGGCGGAAGATCCGCAGGGCTCTACGTCGGAGTCTATTAATTTTGTTTCGCTCGCAGCATCCCACTCAATCTGCGCTATTTCTCTCTCTCTCTCTCTTTCGCAAAGCATACTCCGGCGGTGTTACTCAAAGCCGACGGCGATACGCACACGAAGATTCGCTAATCTCGATCCGTTTTTTTCCTCACTCTTTTTCCATTCTTCTCTCTCTCTCCCTCATCTCTTATATCCACATTGCTTCGTGTTTTTTCTATTTTTTTTTTGTAATTTTTGTTGATAAAAGTTCCGAAGCGCGAGTTCCTTCCGAGCGGAGTTATCGTATTATTTATACGCGCATATGCATACGTACGCGCGAATTCATCCGCCGTACGGTCTGCCTGTTTTTTTTTTCTTTTTTCAACATTTTTTCACTCTTCTCTCAGCTTCCGAACGCGAGAGGATTTATACCTTGCGAGACTCGACGTTGTGGCTATTTCACCGCGATATGCTCTCAAACGGGCTTCCACGTATTTCTATATTTGTTCGCGTACACACGTGTGCAAACACGGGCAAACCCACACGTATCTTTACCCACGTGATATCTTTTGGCATTTGCGTTTTCATGCGTGCATCGTCCGTGCGTGTATGCGCGGGATGCTGTGGTACTCGGAAACGGTGAAATATCATGTCGTCGCGGTACACTTGATCCGGATAACGATCGAGATCATTTACCCGCCTGTTTGCCGGCAGATCTGCGCAGAGCGGCAAAAGTTTCTCGCAGCTTCCACATTGCGAGATCCTTCTGAACGGCGCTGCTTCGGTAGGCAACGAGCGGAGCAGACGCGATGCGGTTGTCGGCGGGAGAATGACCGCGAATGAAGTTCGGAAACGGAGATTGAGGATCGTTGCGTCTCGCGCGAGGTCCAGATGCGATCTCGTTCGAATCCGAACGGAAATCTGTCGACGTCTTTCGAGATTATTATTTTCTCGGCTCGGCATCGTATCGTTTTTCTCTCCTATCAAATAATTATCATTTACGAATCGCCGTTATCCACCAGCGTCTCACAGTCTCGTCGTCGCATGAGAGTTCTGTTTTTTTTCATCGTTCAGCATATATACATAGACGCAAGATTTATCGAAACGATCGGAAAATTCCATTGACCGTTACTCGTTCCCTCTTAAGGGGGACAGAACAGCACACCCGAGAGCTCGAAAAATTGTCGTTTTTTGGGTTTTTTTTTCCAATTTTTGGTTATGATTCTGCGGAAGAAACTTTGAAGATTGAGGCGATTGGTTTGCGAAAAAAGTCGACTGATGAGTTTGAATTTCGGGTGAAATATCATCGAGATGTTGTTTGTCCAAGGAATGTACGAAAAATCGATTTTTTTTTCAAATTTGGCAGGTACGTGTACCCCTTAATTCATTTTCACGTGTCTTTGATACTGTATCTTAGGCCAAGGATCGTGGTCGTCCATTTGTATATATGAATGGTGCTGCGAAACGGCAGGTAATAAAAGAGACCGCCAGAGGGCATTTCACATGTACGATATCGCGTTTTATCTCAGCAGCTTCAGCTCAAATATTTGAGGTACGGTGAAATTTATATTCGATGCTGCTGCAATAAACGCTCCCGCGTTTAACGTGTTTGTAAAACACGCGGGTAAGCATAAAACCGGCGTAACGCTTTAAACTCGCCGAATATTACACAGGTGGGCGGAGGCGGTAGCGAGATGACAAGCTCCAATTACACGAAACCAGCGGTGTCTCGCGATATTTCGGTAAAAACCCTTCATAAAACCCATCCTCTTGCTCCTCAGCCGACATTCAACGCTCCTTCGAGCCTATGGCCTTTGGGACAAAACGTTATTTTCGTAAAAACCCGACAGAAGGCGGAATCAGACCGCAACGATAAGAAGATCGAACGTACTCGATAATTTCATCCGATGAGCTTTCTCTCGTCGACAAAAGTGCAGAAAGAATCGTGAGAATCGCGGCCGAACGCGAAGCCATTATATTTCCATTCTCCACAGGCGGAATAATGACAGTTTTCAACAAACAGGAAACGTTAAATTTCATCATTTCATTGTACGAAGGGTACCCGACATTAGCCTCGTCCGTGTAAGAATGAATTGTACGCTCGCATGTGTGAATACATAATGAGGGGGTGCCCGGCCTAGGCCTCTGATCAATGGCCCTTAAAACGTTTCACCGTGAAACATTCGCGTTCTCCAACGCTGTCGCACCACCGGTAAATTCTTCTCCTCTTCGCCTTTTTTTCTTCCTCCTTTTTCCTTGCGTTTTTTTCTCCCTCTCGCGTTCTCCGCGTTCCAAAGTTCCCGCAGCAGGATCGCCAACGAGATAGAGGGTGAAAAGGGGCAATGAAAGAAAGTTCTCGGCAAGGGACTTTTGGTACGGCGGGCAAGGAGGAGAGGCAAGGAAAAAAGAACGAACGAAAGGAGGACATGAGCGAGTTAAACCGTGCAGGGATATATATTTCGTCTGGGGTTGCTCGGTGTGAGTATCGCGTTTCCGTTTTCGTGTGCCAACATCCAACACACGCCGAGATCGACTCAATGTACATACAACTTGCCGTATGTACCTACAACATGCATGAAACACATTACGAAACCAAGGTGGGACGGGTTGACGTGCGTGATTCAGGTTCGCAAGGATATTCGCGCACGGAGGCGCGACAAAGGACACAGTCATTGGCAACCTTTGAACCGACACCCGGATTGGCCGGGATTCGCTTGAATCCGGCGTTGAAGCGAATACCCACGACTGCCGATCTCTGAACGCGCGCGAACGCAACGAGAACTGCATCCAACCCAACCCGTTTGGGTTGGTGCGTTAAAAGGACTCTTGGTCCGGGGGGTAAAGAGCTATGACGGAGCGAGACGGAAAAGAAATCGTCTCGGGTCGCGCGGAAAGACCAAGGAAGACGGAAACTTTGGTACACCGGCGAAAGAGGCTGTGTAAGCTTCCAGCAGACACACCGAGCCTCGGGCATCATCCTCGCTCTCTTTTGCCCCAGCGGCATTCCTTTTTCCACCTCGGTTCCTTTTCTGCCCGACGTTTCCAACCGGCGGGTCATCACACTATTATGTCCGACCCGGCGTGCTTTTTCACATTCAACCGAGCGCGATGTACGCCGGTTTTTTTGTTTCTCCCAATGTTACAAAAGGTCCAAGAGTTCATTCGCGACCCTGGATTCATCAGGGTTGATTGAACGCGTGTAGGGATAAAGTTGGCGTCCGCTCGCGGAAACAAAATGGCCAGGCGGTTCTCGAACGTGTTGCCGCGTGTGTCTGGTCCGGCACGAGAGGCGATCAGCCGGGAGATTAGCGAGAAGATGGGAATAATCATAAACATGCAAAGATACGCCGGCGGTGGGATTCGCCGGGTAGGGGACAATGAGAATATTCTTATACCTGAGGAGAGCGAGAACGGTTTTGGTAGTTTTAACGGTTCGGTGCGGGAGCGTGCGGTAGCCGCCTGTGGGCATCAATGGAGGAGCGGACGCTTTCCGTCCGTTTGCCAAGATCGGACGAGACGGCGGGCACGTCGCTTCTCGTTCTTGTCAATCGAGTGCCAGATCGCTGCCACTTGGGTTATACGTTTTAATCACGTTATTAGCCGCATATCGGATTAAATTTCTTGGACGTCGCTGTTGCCAGATACAGCAGACCCACGTTGGAGTAACCGGAGATGTCTCTTGGATTACATACACCGCGCGGAGCAAAACCCTATCTTATCGAGTTCTACGGCATTAATAGGAGATACATCATAATATCCGTCCTCGATGGAAGTCCATGCTGAAGCAACCAATTAAACAGTCGATTCCTCGCAAATAAGCTCAAGGCCCTTTGTCTCCGAGGCTCGAGTTTTTTTTAGGCACAAGGTACAAGATACACGTGGCGACGAGCTTATTTCCATGTTCCATACGTGGCATTGTGCTTGTTTGAGGACCGATGGGACGAAAGTTGGTTGAGGAATGTTGGATGTAACGTCTGTTGTAACAATTTAGGGGAAAGATCGCGGAATTGATCATCGAGGCATTTTAGCGGGTATCGAATTGAAGTCTGAGAGGCGAACGGGAGTAGGCTGGAACTTTTGCGTGAAACGAGACGTCCAGCTGGAATTTTCATGCGTACGTGAGACCCTCTCTCGTTTATTTAGATGTGCAGATTTCGATCTATTAATTCTACCGCTCGTTAGTATACTTTCACGGGAAGAATGTGTAGCAGGTACAAGTACGTCGTGCATCCAACCTCCGCATGTCTTTCCTCAACGTTTATAGGTACGATATATCGCAATGCATGTAAGAGTACTCTTGCATCGAAATCCGTGGGAACGGTGAATCCTTTTTTCCCTGCTTCGAAGGATGCGCGGGCGATACTCATCGCTTCCTTGGATCCGCAACTAAGGTGGATATCCCGCGGTCGCGATCGACGTTCCTCGCTAACAGCATCGCTTCGGGAGTCTCCCTTTTCTTCTGGCGAACCAAAGATCTTTTCTCTTTATATTCCGATATTCAAGAAAGCAGTTTGGTTCTTGATATTGAACTTTTTTTTGACGAGAGATTCATCAATGAAGGTAGTTCGTTCCTCTTCCGAATTAACGCTAGTGGCTTTTTTATTGGCTCGTCACCACCCCTCGTCCTTCGTCCTGGCTAGGTGGGTGTTCGATCGATTGATCGGATACGATCCCTTCGATCCATCTTCAATGACCCCTGTTTCTCCACTCTCCCGATAAACATTGATACGACTTTGTGCACACGGGAACTGCGAGACGAGGTATGTACATGTGCTCGTGCGGCCGCACAGCTTCATACGCTCGCGCGTTTCTCCCGGCTGGTGGACCGCGTGCTCGAGTCTGAACATTCACGAGGGAGCTGTCTTCAAATATAGTCGCTTTTCAGGTTTCAAGCACCCCGTGCATATGTGTATATTTTTATACGTGTACAGGGAGAGAATGGAGATATATATTTACATATATACCGGGTGTCCCGGAATTGGATGGTTCAAAGTTCAGACGGAAATAGGGGATGAAATTCCAAGTCGAAAAGTCTGCGAGCACTTTTTGATCCGACGAGTCCCCGCCGAGTTATCGGTTGACACAGTTGGGCCAGTAGGGTGCGCCGGGGAGGGGAGAGCGGCCAGCCGATTGGCTCAAACTTTGGCGATTAATAACTCATCGGGATTTAATCTCACGAAAAAACGGACAAATAGTTTTCGTCTCGGAATTTCGTAACGAACGTAACTTTAAACTGTCGACATCGAGTTCTGGGACACCCCGCATATGGCGTGGGTCACGGAATGAAAGGGAGCGGAAAGTCTCCGCGGGCAGGGCTAAGACGCGTTAGAGGAGCGAAGGTGAACGAGCGAAAGGGCGACGTGGGGTATGTGCGATGGAGGAAAGGGAGTGGAAAGGAGAGCGGAGCGAGAGAGCGAGAGGCAATGAACGTGAGGGTATGAAAGGAGAGGACGCAGGAGGGCGATGGTCGGGAAAAGGGAGAACGGGGGTGAGAGCAGGAGGACGTAAGAAGGGAATGGAGGAGAAAAAAGAAATGTACAAGGTGAGAGCAAAAAGATGGAGCAACAGCCGGGCATGAGAGAGAAAAGATCGTGTACAAGGGAGAGAGAATGTGTGACCATTGAGGAGGAGGTGGTGGAAGGAAAAGGAGATTGCGCAAAAGAGGGAGAGGAGAGGAGCGGAGCGAAGCCCGTGCGGTGGAGAGTTTGAGAGGCATGAGAGAGGAATGTGGCCAATGCACGGACTATAGCCGAGAGGCTGCATTCCTCTCGTGATCCTTAAGGTTCTCTTTTGCCTCGTCTATAGTTTGCAAATCTGCGGCGCTCGCTTACCATCTCCACCGCCGCATGCGATACGGTCTCGCGCAGGTACACTCCACTTGTTGGTACATTATCGTTGGTTATAATCGAGCACCGAGCGCGCGGCACGTCGATCGGCGACCGTACAGTGCGTGTGCTCTTCGTGTATGCACGAAGAGAAAGAAACGTGTACACACATCGCGGGAGAGTACGTGCCGATTCCCGGACGTCGAAAATCCTCTCCCGTCAAGATCGGTACGGGCACCCCGGCGTCGTATCGCTCCGAAATTCTCTCGGCGTCTCGAGATATCATTTTTCAATTATCGAAACGAGATTATCTCGTTTTTCAAAGAGACACGCGATGCTTCTCGACGACGGAACATCGAATAAGATATTCTACACGAAATTTTTCAATCGCAGACAATGATTCTGTACCCTTGATTCACAGAGGGTTTTTTTTCCACGGGAATTTATTTGAATTTGAATCAAAAGTGATTTACTTCAATTTTGATGGTGAAACGATTAATTTCAATTTAATATCGTATCGGACTATTTCCATCTTTGTATCGAGATAAATGAATGATTCGACAAGATGGAATGCATTCATCGATCCAAATCGAGTAATTTACCGATCGTTGGTGTTGTGCTTTACAATTTATCGCTTCGACAAATGTTATCTCGTATCGAAACAAAAGTAAGCTTATTTCTCACTTTATCATGATTATTTTGATACGGATTTAATCCCGATCCTCCTCCGTTATCGAGATACGCATATTTCGAACGTTCGTTCCACGAATACTTTATCGATCGATCGTTTTCAACGTCGCAAACGTGCGTAATACTATCGCGTATATTTGAGCACGTAAATATATATCAATGCTTGCAATTTATCTCTCGCGTGAAATTAACCAGTTTTATCTCTCTCTCTCTCTCCCTCCCTCTTCTTCTCTACTCCAAACAATTCACGCGAATGAACATCACGAACAATCAATCGTGACGAAAACACGACGAACGTCATTCCGAACGTGGCAACGATGACGTTCAATTTCAGGCATAGATAAAGCAAACAGGGTGAATGCGAACTCATCGCGAATAAATTGTCGATGAAAACGCAGCATCCCATTCGCGATCCTGTAATTTCACGTAAATTGCATTAAAGTTTGCTCTCATCTCGTCGCTTAATATTGCCCCTGGTCCGTGCGAGATGCGATTGATTCTCATCTCCACTCTTGGACTTTAAATGCGGCCACCATGCCGCGATGTTCGTTAAAACGAAAATTCAAACCTCGTGCGAATGACAGCCGCTCGATTCTCGATAAAATTTCGCATCTCAAGTCAAAAGTTTATCATTCGGAGCAAGCAGCGACGAACCGACGATAGCTTTTGCGCCTCGACGAAATTGCTAGGGGTAACGAGGGTCAATCGGTACACACACACATAATCATTCGCGTTATTGATCTTCCGTCATCTCAATTTTCCATCGGAAAGCAATTACATCGAACGCGATTGTTTGAGCATAATAACGCTGCGTGTTTGCTCAATTTTGCTTCGGTCGAGGGAGCATCGATTTGGTCCACGAACGAACGTGTTTTATCGAGATAACGATTAATTTATCAACAGGATCGAGAGGCTGAAATCGTTTCGACAATTTCACATTTTTTGGTGGGAATTTATGTATCGATGCTGTTGTTGATTAATGATTCTGATGAATAAATGTCCTGTGATTGTTCGTTAGAAAAATACGTAAAACAAGCGTCCCTCGAAAAAGCCTCCTAGACTCACTGGAGTTTCATGCAGGTACGTTTATTTGATCATCCCTCCGATAAATTTATATCTCGAGCGAGTTGCACGTTGTAATAACTCTTCGTTCCATACTGGGAGAGAACATGCCGCGTATATCGGTAACCCCTTGATTAAATTAAACTCGACGATAAGTGGTTTCCTTCGGTAGAGAGACATCATTGGGTTCGAGTCGTCGAGCACGAGTTTCCAGCATTGAGATAAACGCGCCGAACACACGTACACGGAAACTCGTCGCGGTGAACTTGCTCCCGAGTTTTTCCTGTGGGAAATCGAGGGACGATATCGTTGGCCGAGGGTGAAGTGTTTTTCGAGATGATATAAAAAAAAACCATTGCGAATAAAGTTTATTCGTCAAAAGATGCAGCTTCCCAATCGAGTAGCAAGAGCGCTGATGTTTTTTTCCCACTCGTTAAACATTTTTTTTCCCTTCTTTCATCCGCGTCTCTGTGACTCTGCCCGCTACATATTCAGAGTCAATTATCGATATTAAATCGTCGTTCTGTGAATTTTCGTAATACGAGTCTGCGATGAGAACGAGATGAAAGCGAGATGAATAACGGTACAGAGGAGAAATAATTCGAAATCAGTATTTGCAGAGAGTTTTCTCGAGGCTCCTCCCAGCGTCAGTCTCTTCTCCCCATCCTTATTCGCTTTTAATATCAATTCCGGTAGACAAAAGAGTGTCCCACGCCCCGAACCACCATTTGCATCTCCCCTCTCTGTTTGGGCGAGCTTTCACTTTTTCTCCGGGAGATCCGCGGAATGAGAAATAACGGGAAAAGCAGAGGGATGCAAGGGAAAAAATGATACAAAAGGGTCGGAAATATGCAGGGAAAACACGGAAGATTCGTGTGTATAGCGTTGTGGTATAAAGTTGCGAGCGATGATGGCTATGTGGTAGCCTGTTAAATTGCTCCTCGAAGCTGTTTCAACGGTCGTCGGGCTTTGCGAATGGTACGGAAAATTAACGATGCGGACTGTAACGCAATTGAGATCATGCACGGCATTGCTGGCTCTGCATTGTGGGAAATTTCGTTTGCAACGAGAGACGGGGCAGAGAAAAGGAAAATTACACTCGGATGTTTCTTTTTTCCCCACTTTTCTCTGGATAAAAAAGATTTATCTTTGCGCGAATCCCTTAATATCTCCGGGTACATTTTAATTGTTCGTTAAATGCACTCTTAGTCAATTAGACGTGTATTCTGTTAATCAAAAACTTTAATCGACGGATTGTTGCAACAAAACGATTTCTCGACGCTTTGGGGGATGATTTTGAGGGATGAAAAAAAAAGTTACTTTTTCTCGTGGTGTTTCGTCGTCGTTGAGTTCAGTGTTTCGTGGAGTTGCGCTCGAGCGGCGAATTTTTTGTCGCGGCGAAGAGACGCGCGGAAAACGACCGGGGAAAACGCGGAAAGTTGCTTCGGTGATAGAAATATATGTAAGAAAAAGAAAACGAATGAAAGCAGTCGAGTAAAAACAGACGTGGCTCCGGCACCCTTATTATCCTTCCTCCCTTGAGAACTGCAGCACGTGCGATAGCCAAGAAAGCTATCTTTCCCTTCGTTCGATGGCACTGCCGTGGCGAAAACCTTCTCCCTTGTTCGGGGTCACACGACACTTGCTGTACAACGTATATCCATGCATATCTGCATAATAACGAAGTACGAGTCCCCGAGGAATCCTAAAAATTCTAGCAGGCACCCCTGCTTACCCCCTTGTACATCTCTTGGCCACTTCGTCGCGCATTTTTTTCTCCAGTGAAATGGAAACCGGTACGTAACATCTAGAAAAATATCTGTCGAAAGAGAGAGAGAGAGAGAGAGAGAGATGAAGGTGGCTGCAGGTCAGAATCCGAAAAGAAACCGGAAGCCATAATTGCACTTTCGTCGAGGTTTTCTTTCCCTTCGACCTCAGACATCCTGTAAGAAGAGCCTCGATATCCCTCTCAATTTCTCTTTCCCGACACGATTTTTTTTACCAGCCGATCCGCTCTCGACATGCGGAAATGACAAATGGAAGCAGAGAAAAGAATGATGGGGTCAAGAAGGAATGCGACCTTCTTATCTTTTTACCATTTTTATGGTGGATCGATGTTCCTCAGATGCATGGATGCACATAATGTACATATCGGTAAATCGACCTCTGGAATCTTCCGGACGGAACAACCGCGACGGACGAGGGGCCCTTGTAAAGAGTCTCTATGAATATTTCAGAAGCGGTGACATTCGCCGAGAGCCAGTTTCGATATCGATCCTTGCGGTACGATAAGATAGCGCCATGGACATGGTGGAATGAAATAAACGTAGAGATAACAGCGAACGGGATTTATGGAATGCTTGAAAAAAGAAAAGACGAGAAACATCGAGACCCTTTTCCACCGGAACTCTTCCTTGATTTCCATCGTGAATTAAATTGAACAAAGAGAGCTTTAGCAACGTTTCGTGCTCAAACTTTGACGATTGATAACTCAGTGGGCTTTGGTCGCATAAAAAAAATACTAGAACGTATTTCAGCCCCGAATCTCGTTCTGAATTTAGCGCACTTATCAACATCCAGTTTCAGGACATCCTATAAATTTTAATCCCAATTATTGGTTTCCTTTCTGGCTTCAAGAGGGTAGGAAGCGTAGGAAGCAAAATTCTCCACAGTTCCTCTCCTTCTCTTGCATCCCATTGCTCCTGGACAAATTCATGACGCCCTCTCGCTCGGTTGATTAGTCCACCTTGCGGAAGATCCCCAGCATTCAAGGTTAAGTGAAATTGCTTTCAGCCTCCAGCCATGCATCACCTGGACTCACCCGCGTCTAATTAATAAACGCAATCCGGCATACCGCGTGTACCGGAAACTGCGGATGGTGACGAAGAATCTACCGTGTCCGTTGTCCATTTAACGGATACGAATGTTCCTCCAGTCGGAGAGCCATAACTCCCGAAGGGTATGGACCTTGATCGCAAATATGTGTACTGTATAATGTTGTAGTTCCGTGGGGTTGCTTCGTTCCATCGTGAATGACGGGCTTCCGTACACGAGCGGGTTTTGAATTATGGAAATAATTCGCTTGCACTGCTGATATGAGCCTGCCACAAATGAATACGGTTCATCAGCGGTTCTGGTCCATTTGACGGATGCACTGATGGTATTCGTTATTGCGGGTCCGCGAGATTTTATCCCGTGCCGGGGCTGCTAATTTGATTCAGAATGCACGAAACGCGCGATGAATTCCTCGTTGCTGGCGGCAGTGTTGCCGGAAACCTGCGAGTCCGCGTTGTTTCGCTGCTGCAGCGGCGCAATGATCGATATCGAACCAACATAAATTGATCCAACATGCGGCAGCGTGGAAGGTTTCCTTCCTTACACCTTTGGTTACGCTCTGACCGCATTGGCCGGACGCTGGTCAGAGATCCTGGTCGTAACCGAGCGTGTCAGCTTGCCAGGGGATGATGGATTCCTCCCTCCACCTGGAGCTTCTTCATCTCTCTCGTTCTCTCTGTTTCTATTCACTACCCTCCCGGTACTGTTAAGGTTCCTAGCATGGTTTACTCTCCAGCGCAATTTCTCTACGTGTCAGGGGCTCTCGGTACAGTATACTCTCCCCCGTACCCTTTGTTTTGACCAATCGCCACCAGACCGTGACCTTTAGCCCTTTTACGCATACCGAGGGCTGCTCCTCCATCCATTCACACGCACTTTCCTCCTCTCGTCTCTTCCCCTGGACTTCTGCGCTTTTATCGGTTTTCCAGACTGCCATGATAGCACTATATTTCATGAGACTTTCAGAGTCCCAAAATGGACTCTTAATTCTCCGTCCATCGTCGATTCGTGGATACATTTAAAGAGGTTTTCTCCGGTGATACCACGAGATTCCGCACGAGAATCCAGGGGCTGAGGAGTTTTCTCTTCGGTGGGTGCACTCGCCGCGACTCTCGGTGCAAAAGTCACTCGGATCGGGCCATCACCCTCTGCTCGCAGCCACCCGGGAGGGATTATAAAGATCAACGTTGAACTGGGTCGTCTGCTCATCGTCGAGATGACGCTGAGTCTGCGAAAGATGAAGAAAATCCAAGCCTTGTCCGCTAGGAGACGACAAAAAAAAATCACCGAGATTTTTCTTCGCTCCTATACCACTCGGAGAATCGCAACGTGGAATTAAAGTGGAAACGGATGCTGGATGCTGCGGGGGTGGAAATATATCTGTCCGCAACTGTACTTTTTTCACCGCGCCATCGACACCTCCGACCATGATGGGATTCGACAGAGGGCGTTCGGGTCTCTCTTCTGTTGCAGCAATCGCCTCATTTTTTTTGGTTTTCTCCACTCTTATCAGCCTCTCCTTTTTCCCCCCTTAATCCTTCCTCTCTTCCCGTTTATCACTTTTATTTTCTGAAATATGAGTGCGCGTCACGTTCGAACAATCCCAGCATTAGTCAAGCGTGCTCGCGGGACTCGACGAGTCGACGAATTCCTCTGCTTCTCAGCGATAACGCGTCGAGATCAACGAGTCGCGGTATCCGCGCGTTGAATGACAATGAAGGCAGCAAACACTCGCAAATGTGTTTGCGATACGTCGTCATGACGACGGTCTCGAGTGACCAAAGAAATCTTATACTCTCACGTCGAAACGCCACGTGCCAATCGTTGCTGTTTTTCATCAATCTCAAGTTCCAAAAAAGTCCCCTAATTACCTCAGGCTGATTAATTTCGCAGAGTTTCCTTCCTTCAAGATTTATTTTCAAGCGGAAATCCTCTCATATTTTCATGGTCCGAACGAAACGCGGATCAGATTTTTCTTTTCATCGCGACACTGCGAGAAACTTTGTGAATTTTTCAAAATTCGCTCTCCGTGAGACATCGTTGTCTCAAATTTGACAAAAGCTCCTACCGGAAGTGATCCACCTGGTTAACGGGGTATCTTACACGCGTAAGCGGATTAACGGATGGTGTGCCAGGCGAGCTTCGCTCTCTGCCGCGTTTGTGACGTTGAAGCTGCAGAGGCAGCGTCCCGAGTCTCGGAAATTCATTTCCGGAAGTGTGTGACGTACCAGATAGGCGCGATACAACGGTGTACGCGTATAGATGGGTTTAGATCGAAGGGTGAAGCGATGGAGACAGCATTGAACGACTGCCATAGTCGGCACGTTCGCGGTCGCGCAATTCGCGAGCGAGCGGTTACAGCGGCGAACTGAAAACCGATAAACTCCTCGATGTCTAGACTGGTGCGAGGTGGAAACGTGCTCTCGACACTTGTTTATCTAACACACGTAACAATGTACGAGGTTTGCCGTAGAAACGAGGGCGCGCGCGCTTACGAACAACGCCGTTTCACGACGGCGTACAATCGCGAAGCCGAGATGCGTCTGTTGGCTCTCGGTTCACCCCTTTTCGCATTTCCCGTCTCCAGGACGAACTCGCAGGACGAATTTTCACGCTCTCGTCTCGAGCGAACGAACGGATGCGGAAAGAAACATATTTTGCGCGGAATCAGTTCGGAGAAGGACAAATGCAATGCTCAAAAATGGTATATTTTTGAGTATTTTTGAGTACAACTCCTAGTCGCGTCGGGGACTCGTGAAACTTTTCGTTTTGTTCGTAATACAAACGCGATATCGAACGTTCCGCGACGACTGATGAATCGTGACGATCGTAAAAGGGTTAAGAGGCAGCCGCGGATCGCGGGATACGTGTGTGTTTTTTCCTTCGAATCCAGAACGTCGGGAATGCCAAGGGGGTTAAAAAAAGTCTGGGAATAATCGCTCTTTTGGGGATACATAATGACGGGGAGTTCTTCCGTGCCCTGGAGCAATGCCCGAGGTATGCGTGAAGGACGAAAACAAAAAAAAATAATCCATCTCCGTGTGTAGTTTTTTTATTCGTTCGGCTTGTAAACATATAGATATTTTTTAACGTGTATACTGTATACACATATTATATACAATGTACGTTGTAGAAGTTAAAGACTCTGGAGAACCCACGAATGTAGGTCGTCTGGAACGTCTCTCGATTCCAATTACAATAATTACCTTTTGGCCATGGCTCTCAGGGCGGTGAGAGACCAGCTCTGGACGAGAACACGTCACGATCGCGGAGAAAAAGAAGCCCAAGAGGGAGAAAAGATAGAGAGAGAGAGAGAGAGGAGAAAAAGATCGTATTAGGTCCAGAAAGCTTCCGGCGATTCGTGACTCAATTTTCTTCGTCATTCTTCGCGTCAACTCCCAATATTGTATCAGCATTCCGGACTCTTCGATTTTCGAGATAAAAAGCACCGAATGTTTTGAAAAACGCACGTTTGTCGGAGTTTGTGCGGTCCTGGAGATTAATCGAATCCCCTGCAACTTTGAGGTTTTTGCGATTGGAAATTTCGGAATATACGTATCCGCGGGCGTCTTTTGTCTTTTTGTCCATCGAATTTCCTCCCGGCGAAGGCGCAGTGACTCTCTCTCTCTCTCTCTCGTAATATCGATCCTGTCTGCTCGGAAGCTGCGAGATGAGAAGAAAAACATAATATCTTTGCGAAAAAAAAAAAACGATCCACCGTGATTCCTCCGCGATCTTTATTCGCCGTGTTGCTCGTCTCCGCGGTGAAGATTTGAGCAGAAAAAAAAAAGCTCTCGCTCGCGCAGAGTACATTCGAGTCTCGCTTGGCAACAGAGTGCGCTCGTCGCGGAGATCGTTTTCACGTGAATCACAAAAGCCGCGTGTAACCTCCTTCTCGTCCTCTCTCGATCTCCTCTGAATTCTTTCTCATCAGCGGAAAAAAAAACGACGTCATATTCCCGAGCTTGATTAATGCTCGCCGGTTGGATCTTCTTCAGCTCCCTCAGCCTCTCTCTCTCTCTCTCTCGATCATAATCGCGTCTAAAGACGAAAATGAATCTAAATTACGTGTCATTAGGGCCCAAAAAAATGCCTATCCGTCTGACGAATAAAACGCGTGGCTTTCAGACGGTATTAAAGATATCAATCAACGATTAAGAGAGTGAAATAAGGACACACGTGACTCTCGACTTTTGTGAGAAAGTTCAGCCCTCGTTATGTATACATGTACGTACATATATATATTTATATATTATTTGAATCGCGACAATCAAACGCGATTTACGACGTTCGAATTAGAGTACAGACTTCCTAATGGAATGACTTGCGATAATTAATTATCGTGCACATATTCAATTATCATACCCCGCGGTGCATTATTGCATGCCTGTAATCCATTATTCGCTAATGGGGCAAGCCCCGATGCGGAGCATGGAGCATTTTCCTCGTCTTTTTTTTTTTTTCTGTCGAATCATCGACGTTTACGTTTCACAACGATCCGAGTGTGCGAAACAAAGAACCGCGCGGGGGTCTCGCGATAATCGCGTGTGCTAATGCACCATGTAATCGAGACGTACAAATACTTGTGAATTTATGGTCGACATCCCCTCAATTTATTTCAAATCCTTCTGATAAAAAGTTGACGGGGCCCGGAGGTTGTCGTTTTATTCGTCCCCTGATTTTGTTTTTGCTTGAATTTGACAGTTATCGAATTTTGACGGATTAAATTACGTAAAAAATTAAGGGGCTGCAGGTATAACGCTGTTAAAAAATTTATACAACGTAAATAACAAAAGGTGAATGAATGAAAAGTCTATAGATTCGATAAGCAGCGAAAGGGTTGAATAAAAGTACCTTCATTTATTTCTTCACCCTGCAAAATGATGCCTAATAATTATGCCCTCTTTCTCAACTTCCGGAGGCTTCTGTACTTCTGTAAATTTTTAAATCCAGCGCGAACATCCTTCGATGAAGATCGACGGTGGACCAGTCGATGGAAACGGGTCTTGCGGATATGGGACGAGCGTCATTTTGAAGAATACGACACGAGGGTGGGTCTTTTTTTTTTTGGGGGTTTACTCACCAGATACAGGTGGGTTCTTTCCGTCGAGTGTAGCGAAGTGTACGTAAGGTCAAGTGGGTATTCCAAGTGGTGTTCGCTCGTGTGCCCCGCAAACCCCCGCTTCGCTCTTTCACAACTTTCGTCTTTGATGTACCGAGTGGGTACGCGAGGCGCCCCGGCGCCGCTTGTTTCGAGTACGCCCAGAGCGCAATTCAATGCACTCTCCTTTAGACCCTTTTTTTTGCATCCCTGCTTTTCAGGTCATTCCGGCAAACCGATTTTGCTAGTGCTCCCAATACACCTTAAGGATGGTTCCGGAGGTGTAGAATCTTCAACAAAATCGGAATAACATTGAATTCCGAAAAGAACTCGGTCACGTGGATGTTACATGACGGATCACATAAAAGAAATTAAAAAAACACATTTTTTTCATCAATTTTTCAAATTCTGATATCGGGCGCTTGGTAAGTGCGCGTTGTATCCGCATTTTGTTGGGACTGTACCTCCAGAACACCCTTGAGTGCATAGATACCTAGGCAGGCCTGCGGATTAACCATGAACGTGTGTAAAAACCTATCGCAGCGAGACCTTCGGTCCACTCAACCCCATATTTATTTCTGGGTCAAGCGTCCAAAGGTAGCAGCTCCACTTGAAAAAAAAGTGAAAAAAAGATCAGATCCTGCTCCGGTCAAAAGAAATCGGGGTGGTGCGCTCGGGGCTCGTTCAACAGCTTCGAGGGCATACCTCACTTTGTTCAGTGACTTGGAATTCTTCGGACGCAGGACAGATCGATGTACATGTTTTGATAATTAAGGCCACGTCACTGGTCCTGGCTATGAATGTAAAAAAAAAATAAAAAGAAAATAGCCGTCACCGTTGTTCCAAGACAGACCGAAGGTTCTTTCATCGCCTCGCCTCTCGCGGCCCAAGTGAAATCCTTCCGGTTCCAAACAACAAGACTCCCGTACGTGGCGGCGGTCGTTGTACTACCAGCTTCCTTTTACAAAGCACAATTGCCCTTCCCCCGGGCTCGTCCCTGGTATACCTAGTGGAAATTAATCCCGTCTCGCATCTCCATTATAACGAAGACATTGTTCTCTGCCATAGACACGATAAAACCTTGCTGCTTCTCCCGCATTCCGCGTATCATATTCAACCTGGTAACATTAACGTCCAGCGGGACACTACGCGATTCACGGACAGCGAAACATTCCCAAGTCCGTTCTCTGGCTTTTCAACACGAATCACAATTGGACTCTCCGCAGCATCTTGTTCCTTGTCTCTACCTCAGTTTTCTACCTCAGATTCATCCTCGATACGTTTGACCTGCGTTCGAGAACGCCATGGCATTTGCCCCGGAAAAACAAGGACCTTATCCGTTCACTCGTACGTGGCTCTTGCTTTTTTGTGCCCGAACCTTTACGACCAATTTGAATAACCGTTGCCTAATAATTACACGTGAATTACGCAAATGATCGCTCTCATTGCCGACAAACTTCACGTTGGTACCGAATGATCATGTCCGCATGGAGTGCATCGAATCGTTCGGGAGGGACGGAAAGGCAGTCCGAGTTTCGCGTCGGACCTGTCACTGTCCTTTGGTCATCAAATCGCCAGTCAGCAAACCGTTAAATTCTCAGCTTCTTATCCTTTGGTAGACATCTTTGTTATCCCATCATACGTATGCAAAGTTCCCATCTGTTGGCCCTGAAAATTGTGCCTAATTGGGATCTCGCCAAAATTCCAAGCTCATCGAGAAACTTCTCCATGCGGGATGACTCAGAATCCGGCCATACGCGATTCTATATCCGTATCTCGATCCTCGTCCGGTTCGTCGACATTCCTCGGCTGCATTATACCAAAGCCTCGACCTCATCTTCCTGCATCCTTTTCTACCGTGTGGTCCATCAGTCCTCAGCTTCCACAAAAGTCTTTAGCTCAAAATCTCCTCTCCCCCATCGTTCTCTTTGAGGCGTACTCTTGAAGTATCCTCATTGTAAAATGAGGATACCGAGGAAGAGGTCCTGCGTATGTAAAACAGGAAGGGGAGAAACGGAAATTGAGAGTGAAAATGAGCGAGGAAAATTTTTTTTAAGGACATACAAGACACTGACACCGACGATGCTGCCTACAGTCGATAGGCAAAATCTTGTAAATTGAATCGTCAGTCAAGCCCTCTGCTGTAAAATAATTTAAATTTTTTATTACATCCACAAAATCCTCTTTGTTCTCGCGTCGTCCAATTCTTTTTGTTTCTCCCTTTTTCTTTCAAATCCTCGCGTCACTGAGGTATTTCGCTTGAAGGTTTTGTTCTCTTTCTCCGCGAATTATTGAACCCATTATACACTTGGATGCATTCCTCGGTGTCTGGGTATAATACGCGAATGGTCACACGACGCTTATTCCAAGCTGGCTGTACCGCAGGTGTATCAAATTTCAAGACGGGATCTGAGAGTCATTGGGAGAGAAAAAAGCGAGAAAAAGGAGCAAACGAATAGAAGAAAAAGGTTAAGGGAGCAAGCCAAATACACTTAGCCATAAAGGATGGTGCGTATGTGTGCCATGTTCGTTCGAGCGAGTGAGGACGAAGTTTATAATGGAACACGATAAGTTTCACAGTCGTAAATGTCAAATATGCAAAGGCCCTGCTCGGCCCTCTCTCCTACACTCGCTTATATGCTAATTTCGACGTGCTCGTTTCTAACGACTATTTTATTACTTTCATTAGGTCCCGCGAGCTACACCGAGATTTAGCGCACCCACCTACAGGGTCGATATTACAAAACACGAAAACGACCATTTTTAATACGTAAAAATCGCTGTGCGCCAGAGAAGCCTGCATAAAAGATGCAACAGAGTCTTTTTTTTCGTCCAAATTACATTTCAAAAATGGATAACCCCAAGATCCCTGGTCGTAGGAACTCGGCCAAGCAAAATGACAAAATGCCAGTCGGAACACTGTCCCAATTGCACTTATCAGCCTGCAAGGACAAAAAAAATCCTCGCGATTTTCAATTCATTCCTCCCTTCATCCCCTTTGCCCTTTCACCTTCCATTTCTCATTATTACTCGTTTCTTTTCGTCTCTTCGGTATAGAGTCCTCTATTGTTCGGTTTGCCGGTTCATAAAACAAGACGTACAAAAAAAGAGAAGAAGACGAAGAAGAAGCAGGGAAAAACATTTCGTATCCCATGGCTCGTGTTGTACACTTTACAAAAAGACGTCTGGGTCTTTTCAATTCCGTTGGTGCAGCTTTCGTCCGTTGGATCGAAGTCCCCGGCAAAATGCAAACGTCGCCCGACAGGCTCGACGATATTTCCGCAGTGTGTCGCCAACTTTATCGACGCTCCGCATCGCAAGTAGCCCCTCTGTATAATACACCATCGTCGAGCACAAATCGTTGGACTTATCCGGCTGGTGCTTCGTTTCAAACGTCATACGTTGTGTTTTCCGTTTGTGTATGTTATGCTTTTCGTGTAATATCCCATTGAGGATTTACAACATCGCGATGGTGCCTCTCGGAATCGTACGTCTCTCGTGGTGGCAACGGAAACCGCGGGAATGGAACTCGCGAAACGCTTCTTCGACGTCCATTCCAGCGTAGTCGCTCGTACATGTCACTCGCGTCGAAACGATACAACCCACACGTTCCATGTGTCATATCGCGTTCCTCTTTGTCTCGGAACATTCGCCACAGTTTTCCACCAATGTTGAAGCACAAAAGAACACATTGAAGGAGAATGAACGCGCCCGCGAGCTCGTTCCTTTTGATATCGCTGTATCGCGTTTCCTTCATTCATCCCCAGGATTTATAGTCGACTTTGCGGATACTTTGCGTCAATGTATTCAGAGGATAAGTTATAACACAGCCGGACAATGGCTCGCCAATTGCTTTGTTCCTTCGGTCGACTCCCACGGGACGTGGAATCCTGGACGTGGAAACTTTCCGCATCTTCCACAATTATTTTTGGAGAGCTGTCTCCGCGCGTAGGAGACTTCTTTCGGGATAAGACACGTTGACGCCTGCGCAACCTTGGAAAGTCCTTTGCTCTCGCGAGGTTTGCCCCAAAGTCGCGAAATGTCAATGTCGATTATTCCCCAGCTGTTTTCTTCGTTAGGCGAAAGTTATCGCCTTTGGTGTCTTGTCTTGCGGGTCTGAGAAACGCGCCTTAGGAATGAAAAACGTCAGGGAGGAGCGGAGGAGGAGACAAAGAGATGGACCTGATGTGGGCATTGCCACGCGTCCTTCGATGTTATCGGGTATGTTTAAATGGGTCTGGATCCTCCGCAGCATCCCTCATCTCGCAGTTTTACTCTTTCACATACACCTGCGAGACGCGCACGTCCGTAGGCCCTGGCTTCTCCGTTGTTTTTTCGTCCTTTCACTCGTCCGAACGATCGCTCTCCCATCTTCCTTCTTTCTTCTGGCTTCCTCACTCGGTAATATCGTGGCAGAGGAGCAGGACGAAGACGCTCTTTGCCGAGCGGCGAAGGGACGGAAAGGGCTGGTCCAGCAACGCTCGTGGCGGTAAGGTATGCGTGGACCGCGGACCCTGCTCCGAGAAAAAGAGAGAAAGAGGGGAGTAAAAAAAAACGAGACGGAATGGAAGAGGAGAAAAGAAAATGCGTGTGGTCAGCATGAGGGAACGAGAAACCTCGGGGAATTCCTGAAGCTGCAGGGCAATTGGAAAGAGCGTACATCTTGCTAATTTCATTTCACAATTTCGCGATAAGGTTCCGGTGGTCCGGGCGGTCTTGGACCCGCGCTACGAACCGTCGAACAGCCTTTAACCCGATGGACCATCTTGAAAGATCATTTTCTATTGACTGCGAACCGAGAACCGGGTGATCTACGATCTGTGGGCAGAGTGTGAAAACTCGAGAGCACTCACCTGAGCAGATGGTGAACGTCGATCAATTTGTGTCTCACGTTAGTTTCGGATGCTCTCATGAATGGGATTCGTAGCTTCTGATGAATGTGCCGCAGCTTCCAGCGGAAGGCAATGAAACGTCGTGGAGAAACGTCGGACCGAGGGAGGCGGCACAGTCCGAGGTAGCCTGACCCGGCTGATCCTACGAGTCTAAACAATCGAACGATCGGCTCTCGAAATATCTCTCGGCTCCTGGGAACACGTTTATGCCTGTCTGCCCGTGTCGATACCATCTCGCGCCTGGAAGACCATTTTTTAAATCCTGACCTAGCGGTCCACCGTATCATCATCGTCTCTTCCCTTCTGTAGCTTTTTTCCTACTTTCTCTCCCGTTCGCTCCATCACCCTCTCTACGCAGTCTACCCTTCACTCTTGAATCCTTCTTCCGCTCGGAGTTTCACAAAAATGGCACTTGTTGCTCGCGAACTTGACTCGGGCGTTCGATCTTTCCGGGTCTCGCGGGATAAAGTTTACGGCCAGCGAAGACGAACGAAGTGGATTTCCGCGGGATGCGTTCAATCTGCGGCTGGGTGATTCGTTTCCTTCGCAAGTGGGACGAAATTCTGTACACTTTTTTGGTGAAGTAGTGCCTTTTGATTTTAAGATCGCGGGAGATGGCGCCCCTGAAACGTTTCGTTTGCCAACGTCACCGGATGTTTCTATATACCCTGATTGCTCAATTAGCTTCGTAGCTTGGGGAGAACAAGGCGATGAATTTCGAAAAATTCCTCCACCGGTCTGTCCGGTGTGAGCGGTCCGGACGAGTTTCGAACTCGAGAAAAATTGAAATACCAAAATACCCGACGCGTTTTTGCAAGTCACCAGAGTGCCCCTTGAGTTTTCCAATTTAAAATCCGGGGATTGTACACCGACAGTCCTGAATAGATAGTCGTCGTTTTCATAAAGATATCATCGTCCCACCAAGTCGTCATTTTCTTAAAGAAATTTTTTAAAAGTTATCAATAAAATTTTTCGAAAAAGCTCGTAATTATCATTCGTAGCCATTTCCAGTCTATCCCACTGTCGCTGGACCAGTGCCTCCAGCTTCAATCAAAGTTTGATTCAAGGCGCAGAGATCTATCGATCCGTAGTTTACTCCACGAAATCTTCGTCCTTCCACCCCGACGGGAAATAATTTTGACCGAAATAATACGACGGAAATCGCGATCGTTTCTCCCACCATTCGATATGACTGAATCCCTCCTTTTTTGATCGGAAAAAAACTTGGCGAGGAGTTGCGAAATTAAATTTCATTGAGATTCGGAGTTGCATGAACGATTGGAGCGTCGAGGCGAGTTAATCGAATTTTTTTCACGTCAAAAGAGGAGGTTCTCCCTGGACGAGCTTCCTGTAACGCGAAAAGGGGAACATTTATTTCCCGTCTGTCCATGTGCGGCGTTCACATTCGGAACTTTGTTTCCCGACAACTCTCGTTCCTAGGATTTTTTTTCCAATCCGCGAGGGTTTACCTGGGGGATCAGAAAACGGACGCGAAACAGGCGGAAAAGAGATCGAGGTCGATGGGAACCAAAGGCGTTTACAGCGAAGGCGCGGATTTAAACGCTTTTTGCTTCCCCGCTTCTCTCGCTTTTTCTTCCTTCAGTCTCGTTGAATCTCGCCGATTCGCGTGGACCGAAACACGCGGGGATTTGTGGTCTCGCCCGGGCGCTCTCCTGCTGCCTGTCTGACGTTCAGGCAGGCATTCAGGACTCAAATTAAACTCTCACCACCATCAACCACGTGGTGGATGTATGTGGGGGAGGGGGAGGGAGGAAAATACAGCACACTCTCTTTCTTCATCTCTCACGGTTTCTGCGCTCCTCGCAGCTGTCGATGTATGTGAAATATACATTTACCAAAGGATTAGGGACGCTTAGCCACGTGTAAACTCTCCCCCGACGTTTTTTAATTTTTACCTTTTGCAAATCGATGATGAAATGAAACGCTGAGGGTCAAGGTCGCTTCTTGAGGTCAAAATAGTGTGAGAATGATCTTGGAAATCTTCTTTCACCTCTGAGTAAATAGTCCTACGTAATTACGTAATGGAACAACCGTGACGATACATATATACAGGGTGTCCCAAGATGGGATACCGACAATTTAATGCTGCATTGGGCATCAAATTTCAAGTCGAAAAGTCTTGAGGCACTTTTTTATTCGACGAGTCTCCATCGAGTTATCGATCAAAATATAGGCGCGCTTTCCATTGGCTCAAACTTTGGCGATCGATAACTCGTAAGATTTCGATCGTACAAAGAAATACCGAAATACATTTCGACTTGAAAGTTCATGCTGAATCTGGTCAACGATTTTTGCGACACTCTGTATACATCGCGTATGAGTGTGAGCATATATAGGGCACTTGACGTGGGAATGTCGTCATTAGGGAGCCAAACGTTTGCATATGCATAATGTTATAAATCACGCTGCTTTTTCTTTGAGTTTTCAAAGTCAAGGATAAATCTGAAAAACGAGTGGCGGAATAATTTTGCTGGCAAAGAATTTTTCCGATTCGTCAGCTAAAAATCGTTTTTTTCCGTGTTGAATTCCCCATGTATATGTGTGTAATGAATATTTTGAGCTCGAGCTTCCGGTTAACGTGAATCCTCCGCATCCTATTTCCGTAATGTGTATACATAATGTATCTTTTCGGAGAAAACGCACGGGGAATTCGCCGTCAAAGTGATGGAGTGTTTCGGTCCCGGCGGAGGAGTAATTGCTACGAGTTCGTCGAAAATAAAAAAAAAAACCGGAACGAAGCAATTGATGCGATATGATAAATATTGAATCGAGCGATGCCTGAAATTTCGGGGAGGTTCAAACGTCCGATATGGCAAACGCGTCGCAAATTGGGTTCCTCGACTCTCGCGTATGCTGACTGTTTGCCACTGGCAAACCGCAACAACGTTGTTTCAATCTTTGCGACGCAAATATGAGCTCGCGCACTCGCATTAATCGCACATCGGTCAAAAGTTCAAAGATCGAATAATTAAATCCATACGAGTTTTGTCACTCCTCGCTCGTCGAAACTTTCCTTCCCAAGCGCAGCTCGGACTTTTTTCCATCCGCAATAACAGGGTTCGAAAAAATGACCTCGAATATAATCACGAATTTATCGAAAATATTCGAATTTTTTTGAACAATTTGAAAAACTTATCCGCGAGTTACCAAAAGTGATTGGCAAACGCATTTTATCGATTTGTTTTAAATCCCGAGGAGATATTCCAAAAATTGTCACTTTGGATGCTGCGAATCTTGGCTCGGGGGATGAGAGGACACTGGCGGAGAAAAAAGAAGGGAAAAAAACGATTACAGCTGAGTGGTTTGCAGCAGAGGGTCTGATGTGTACAGCTTTGCTTCGCGTTTGTTCGCGAAACTCCCGTTATAAATGTACTCGAGGGCTCGACGAGGCAGAAACGTGATTCGAATTCGATTAATCGACCGGCTCTCCTAGAGAGCTTGGCCATCCCTCGTTCTCGCCACCTTATATACATGCAGACATGTGTACATGTACATACAAAGCCCTCGTAACTCGAGACCTTAACTCCAAGGCTCAGGGTTCTTACGGAGGGCCATTGCGCGGTATTCCTGTCATTTAATGTGCAAATTTATCAGGAATAGAAACGATTTTGAGCGTCTAACGCAGCAATTTTTCATTCAAGATAGAGCCCTCGCAAAATTAAATAAAAATTCACGACTCACCCTCGTCGCATGAAAAAAGCACGTATTCCTCTCTCGAATGGAAAAAGAATCAACTTCCGATCGAAAGATCGGTTTTTCGTGGCTCTCGTAATGGCGAGATTGCGAAAGGATGAGCACGAAGAAAAACGAGAGTAAATCTGTCATATTGAAAGTGCGCAAAAAAGATCGATTTGCTGGGTCTCACATACATAGATTTCTATGTATACATACATATGCCTCGGTATACGAGGCAAATATACGTCAAAAGTTTGATATTCGAGTGAAAATCTCACGGATGCTGCGGTCCGTTATTGGCTCTCGCGTCTCTCCGTATATCGCGTTGGCAAAATTGAAAACGGAAGCCATCCCCTGTGGGCCAAGCCGCGGGAAATACGATCGAGGATTTCTGCCTCTCTCCTGAATCGAAAAATCGTATAGCATTGACTTCTCAATCTCAAAGACGTATATATAAATATACGCTGTTATTATAAATGCCTCGAAAAACGACGAGGCGAAAATACGCGGCCCTCGTCGTAATATCTATATTTCCGAGAGGATAAAGCGGGAAACAAAAAAAAGAGAGACACATTTATTTATGTGACGTATACGCGAAAAGGAGCTACCGTACGAGTTCGAACGTTCATGGTTCCAGCATTTGCATATGTTTCACGGGCGTTTGAGCATGTCAAAAATCGTCATTCGCGAGCCGATCCGAAACTCCATCCGATCCAGGCGGATGCTTCGTTGAACACACGAGAGAGTCTCTCAGGAGCATAATAATAGTCTCGTACGTGTCGGAGTTGCGGAATTTCTCGCACTCACCACGCGCGGTTATATCGGCTTCTCTTTTTTCTCCACTTTTTTTGAGCACGGAAGATGCGGTATGGAGAAAAAGATGAACGCAAACGCGAAGAACGCGAGATTTACATATTGGCCGTGCTGAATCTTTCCGAGGGACTTTTTCTCCCATTTTTCGAAGCGTCACACACGCTTTATCGATCAACGTAAAGAGCTGCGAGTGATTTTTTATCACTTCATCAGAGTCTCGAGAGGACCCGTGCGGACAATCGCGCGTCGAAGTCGCGGGATGTTTATTTTTTAATTCAAAATTTGGAGGATAATTTCAAAGTTTTTATCCGCAAATTCGAGGAGAATTATCGTTGCGAGAGACGCGAGATTATTATTAATCTTTTCAACGATTTGTCGGTTATTGTTTAATATCGTTTAATATTGTTATCGAAAATTACCGAGTTCGATATTGCGCGGATAAATAATTTTTTTCCTCAGCCAGGGCGGCAAAAGTCTCACTGAATTTTGGGTCTGTCGAGATTGTACCTGGCGTACCCCCTTAATCCGCAATTATTACACGGGACGAGGCGGCGGCAGCGGTGAATAAACTTTGGCAAAAACGTTGATCCTTCGGGAAGGGTAAGGATATCGCGGGTCTCTTTTCCTTCGCTGGCGATAAAGATAAGACAGCGTGTTTTCACGGGCACTTCCGGTTATCTCGTTTTACGATCATTATTGTTATTATCGCAATAACTATAAAAACCCTGTATGCAACGGGGATTTTCCACGAGAATCTTCCTCGCTCGCTCTCTCCCGAGGGAGAGAAGGACGAAGGTGGTCCGGAGCCGCGAAACCCAGCAAAATCTCAGTGGATATCCAGGTCCCGAGAGACCGGAATAAACGCGCTAAAGACACGATGGAACAGGACGAGATATACAAGGTTCGAGACGGAAGGAACAAAGAAACGATATACGGAGGCTGGAGACGGGAGAGAGAGAGAGAGCGCTGGGAGATGCGCGCTTTTTGAATCAGCTGTTCCTCGGTATGTTGCAATGGTTGCATCAGCGGGAAAAAAAAAACGAGAGAAAGAGCGAGATGGAGGGAGGATGGAAAGATTAAGAGCGAGATGAGAAAAGATGAAATACAGAGTATGGGATGCTGCTGCGGAAAGGAAGAGGTATAGGACTAAGGGGGGGGATTAGTCCCTTTAGCGGCTCGGCTCAAAGCATACCGCAAAGAGAGAAGGCTCTCGCGATAGGTCCTAGAGAAACCCCGTTGAGATCCCCGCTGGAGAGAAAGAGACGCGAAGAGGGCGAGAGCAGCGAGAGAAAAAGGAAGATGGAGATGTAAGATGATGAGAAGCAAGTGTGTATGTACGCGAAAGGTGAAAAGAGACAGTCGCGAGATCTAGAAAAATTCACGAAAGGAGCAAGGTGGAGGAGGGAGCCTCTGAAAGCGAGGGAGAGACAGGGACACGTGGGAGCGTTCGGAAATCTTGTCTACTGTTCTTTTTCTTCTTTTTTTTTCATTGCGCTGTGTCTCCGGGTGTGTACAAGCTTTGCTGAATGTGTACGCGAGTACAGAGCGCGCACACAGACACACACACACACAAATGTGTACGAAAATCGAAGAGACCAGATCGGAGCATTCCCTTTCTGGTACCAACACTTTTCCGGATCTTCGATCGATGGTACGAGCGAGAGAGAACGAGAGAGATCACTTTCAATTTTTTCTGAAGATTGAAAGGAAAAAAAACACACACGCACACGCGGAATTTTACACTGTATCTCTTTTCCATCTTTTCCACGTTCATCGAAATCGATTTGATTCTTTTTTACGCTTCCTCCTTTCGGGTTCCTTTTAGGACTCGAATTTCTAACTGAGGTTGGGGACAAGGAGGGGGGATCTCCAGCTATTGAAAAAACTGTAATCATCGTAGGGTTGCTAGGTGATTCTCGATGCTGGGATCCATCAAACTTTTCATAATCTTCGAGCTCTTTCGATCGAAAAATCTCTCTGTTACGCATTTCCTGCTCTCGATTCGAGGGAAAATGTGCTGCATTGTTTAAAATTCAGCATAACGTTGAGTATCTTTCAGGCTTCGGTAGACATTTTCTCACGACATTTTTCTCATTCCAACAAAGTACGTAAAGTACCACCGATGTCGAGGATTGTCAAAAAACGTTAGATTGACATTTTCTCCGAGGATATTTTATTTCGTGATAATATTCGACGGAAGCGTGTTTAAAAAACTACATCCCGCACTACGTCTATCGCTGATACGGATTTTTCGTCTACTCATATTTTTGATAATGAATGAGAGGACGAGGAGATAAAAAGGGGACTGAGGAGGAAAAATCTCTCAAAGTTCTGACGAGATCGAGTGCCCTCGTTCGTATCGGGAACGGATCTGACCCTCGTAATTGGTCCGAGACTCGCGTGTTCCAAAGGGCGACTCGTCTTGGGATTCGGGACCTCCTGTGAGCTCTCATTTCTTTCGAGCTCTCTCCCTCTTCGTCTTCCTCTTTCTCCCTAACGTAAATGTTGCTCGTCTCCGTTTATTCCACCATGTACATCGCGGATGTAATCATTATTATTGGCCAACAATCGCAAGAAGGAGAATCAATTAAAAACGTAACCTTTGACTCGTTATTTATAGCATCGTCGAATCCAAGGCCTATCTCGCGTGTTATCGGCTCGAATTTTCGTTTTTTTTTCGCTCACAGCGATACGAACCCCACTTTCTTTTTTTTTCATTGAGAAACACGCGTCGAAATTTCGCGAAGAATTAATGATTCGTAATTATCGAATAATTCGTTCCCGCGTTTCTGATCGGTGAAATCAGTGGATAAAAAAAATCTCCGATTCGATTTATCGTATCGATTATCAGCACTTTTTCACTCGGATCCAGAGAACGCTGAGAGGATCGAAAAATTCGAACCAGTCGATAAATTATTCGTGTCGATCAAGAGATTCATCGGATTTCGATTAATTGGCAAATTTGTAGGAATATCATTTTGCAAATTTACAGCTACGAGATCGATCGTTGAAGAAATATCGAATATATTATGCCCACAGTCAAATGTCAAAGTACGAGAATAAAATTCGCCTTTGAAAAGCAAAAAAAATACGAGAAATCTAGTCGAGTGTCATTTTTATCGAAAAAGAAACTTTCACGAACGTACGTATTTATATATGTTGTTAAAAATATAACGAAGCAGCGAAACTGTGTCAGCATCGGAGAGAACATATTTCTCTGCAATGTTAAACACTTCAAAGGAGATCTCGTGGAATGTAGGTGTACGTACAGCGTAATACACATTTCGCATGCCTGCAGTCGAGTGCACTTTCTTACTGCATACGAATAGATAGATAAAAAGGTGAAAGAGCGAGACAGAGAGAGAGAGGGAGAAAGGCCAGGCAGATTGTAGGTACACTCGAGCAAGAGTCAAAGCATTTCATTCCCTCGGGAAAGTTTTCAGACGTTTTTTTTTGCGGTGAAAAATAGAGATGAAAAAAAATGGGAGGAAAAATGGAAATGAAGAAAGGCGGACGAAAGAGAGTCCAACGTGCGGAGTCACACAGGGATGAGAAGGCAAAAGTCTCGAGTTTTGTTCGTGCAAAAGCTTTGAAATATACCTCGTGCGGATTGCGTCCGTCAAAGGGTTAACACACTCTTCTTCCCCCCACGTCGAATCTGCGATAATACCCGTCTCGACTGTGTACAACATTCTCGTCTCATCTTTTTAAGGCATTTCTTCGGAGCACTTTCCCGGAGGCTGAGACAAGAAGGATGAAACGTATAAATCGAAAAATTGGGTGTCCCTGATGATTGATTCTTTGCCTGGAACGCTTTTAGTATTTTGCGATATTTATTGAATCTCGTTGAATCCAATAACATCGTTGATCGTTTCTGAGGCAAAAAAAAAATAATTCCAGCGTGTTTTTACCGGTTTGAATTTACCTTCGTCATCGATAAATCGTCGTTCGATCGTTCTCGTTCGCTCGAAACGAAATAAAATTCTAACGACATGGAAATCGTGCGAGTTGCCGATAGAATATTCAGATATTCGTCTTGAATTTCATAATTCACGAGCCCAAAGCCTCGCGCTGCATTTTATTGCAGGGGAGAGAGATGTCGAGCGATATTTACGTCACTGCGAGGCACGACGATAGTTTTGATGACGCCCTCGAGGAATGCATTGGTCTTTAACTCGTCATATGGGTGAGCGACGTTTTCTCTCCCGTGTAGAAGCAACTTGCTCGTAACTCCCATGGATATGAGCCAAGGACCAGCTTCCTTCACGAGTTATTTATGCAAATTCGAATCGACTAGCTGTCCTCCAAAGTGGCAGTAACGAGTTTCATATACGCGCAGAAGGAAAGCGAAGAAACTGCTCACGTGATTTCTCACCCTTGATAAAATTGCCAAGGGATGAAGCTCATCGTTCGGCTCGCGGTTGTACATCGTTCGACGTTAATTCGATAAAGACAGCAGCGATTCGGGCGATTTATAATCAATGATTCGAAAATTCGATTTCGCAGGGAAAATCGAGGAGTCGAGGAGGAAAAGTTTCCTCGTAATTAATTTTACTTGACGGCAGTTTTCTTTTTTCTCGGTCTTTCATTATATATAAGCGCTGGGAACGCATCGAAGCTTCGGATCAGTTGGAAACTTTTTTTTTTTTCGTATTAAATTAATTTTTTTTCTCGATGTTCAGCAATCTTTTTCTACTTTGAAAAAATAATTGAAGATCGACAGTTATTCGTCATTTCTCGGACAATTTCGCTGAAAATATAGAAAAATTTCATTTCGATAAATCGAAGAAGCTTTGAGAAGTCATTTTGCGTTTTTTTTATCGACAAATTGTTATCAACTTTTCGAGCATTCGTTGTTATACGAAATATAGCCGGATGTTTATGCTCGATATAAAAATATTTCGCTTTCGGATGAAACTCTCGCGATGTTACATTTATCAGGTCACTCGGTCGATTTCCGCCAATCGGTAAAAAAAACAAGCAAACATCGGCAATCGTGGCAATCGACAGGGTCGGAAAAAATTCTCGATGTTTTTTTTTCTCGAATTTCAATGATTTTCCGATAGCAAAAATAACGAGAAAAAGCCCTCTCGAGAGCTTGGTTCTCGTTCGATGGAAAAAATAATAAAAATTCTCGCGTGCAGTTCACCCATTTTAGTGCTGGGGTTGATTGAAAAAAAGCAGCCTGCGCAGTTAAAGATTGATGAACTGATACTCGCTAACGAGTGGCTGTTGTATCGTGACAAATGGTATTGCGGAATAAATAACAACGTTCTCAAACGCCCTCGTACAATTTTCACTCGATCGTCCGAATTGACATCATCGATATTTTATATATACCAAAAATGATTGGTTGCTCTACAATTTTCGGTCGTGCATATTATTTTCATGCGAATGGGGAACATTTCCTTTCCCAATTATCGCGACAAGCCCCGAAGGGATTTCAGGCTATGATGTAAATGCTCCTGTACATAAAGTGTGTTTGTGTGTGTGTGTGTGTGTGTGGCATCCGCGATATCACCGATATAATCGATGAATTCGTCGCGAGAAAATCACATTTACTTTGGACCGTGTATATCGATCGCGATAAGCAAAACGGATATATCTTACGAGCAGGCAAGCACGCGGAGGTATATATTTATAATCGGAGCAATCATCTTGTATACAAGACGATATATATCACCGTAGATAAATCAGTTCGTGCGCACGTATCTTTACGCGGTATAATTATTATCTACGGAGGTATCATTTGCGAGATTCGCTAATCCGGATCGCAGAGCTTTATGCGTATATGGCGCGGGCTACGATGTAATTAGTCGAAATAATACATACAGGGTGTCAAAAAAGTGGATGCTGGATGATGTACCGCTACATCGGGACTAAGATTCCAAGTCGAAAAGTCCTTGGGCACTTTCCCATCCGACGAATCCTCGTCGAGTTATCAATTGATAAAGTTTGACCGACAGGAGGGTATAGCGGTTTGAAAAAATACTAAAGTACGTTTTCACTCGGAATTTCATCCTGAATCCAACTTTGACGATCGATATTGTATTTTGAGACGTCCTGTATATAGATGGGACGTTATTTCAGTGAGAAAATCATTGCGCCGGAAATAGTGTTTTTATCATTCGAAAGAGGGTTATTTTTTTTTATATAAATCTAGAAATATGTATTGAAAAGTAAATGCGGAAAGTCTAAAGGATGCTGCGCGCATTTGACGTGAATCTTGTGGATTGATATTTTTTTTATCTCTCGATGCTTAAGGGGTGCCCCGAAATTGATGTATCTGTTCGCGTTTCACGAGGGAATTTTCGACGGGAAGCTGATTTTTCGGTTTTTACGTTTTTGTTTCAGGTACGTATCGATCACACCTTCGAAGCGCGTATACGCGCTCCCCGCTGTGTGCTCATCTCGTCGTCATACCGCGGCTGGCTCAACCGCACTCTCGCTGTACTTCTTCGCTGCGGTTGTAAACGCTTACATGTCGTAATTGAAGGTTTATCCATCTTCTCGGTGGTCTTTCGTGAAATCGCTCCCCCTCGGACAATCTCTGCAAAATATTTTTTTTTCCTCCTCTCTCCTCTCGCTTTTGCGCTTTTTTATTACCATCCGGCTCTCGTATTATTCTCTCACCGCTTTTGTAATCCATGGGAATTATCGCGCAAGTATTATTTTGAAACTTTTACAATGAATTCGATAAAATAATACATATTTGCTTCCATCGCCGTAAAAAAAACAATAATAATATCAATTATTATTTTTCAGCAGATTTTATATATATGCAACTCGAAATCTGGATGGGGTACTCATTTTTATTGCCGAATTGGTCAATGTATAATTTTTACCCCCACTATTGTTTTTATAATGAATAATCAAAGTTAGTATTTCGATCGATCTCCAGTTTTTCAACGATCTTTGTGATTTTTTTTTCAATCTAATTTAATGAAGCACCACGCAGCGTGCAATTTGCCGTAATACAAAATGGCGCGGACACAACGGTGATCGCATGGTTCGAAGGCAAAGTTTGCGAGAGCGCGCGAAAAGAGTTCATGCCAGAAAATTGGCTCATTACCGAACGACCGATCGCCGGGTGGCTTATATAATCGTTAATTCAACATGATCGCGTATAAACGTGGTTATCATATAAGACGTTTGTATTGATTCAAATTCGAAAATTCAATAATTCAAATAATTACAATGTTAAATTTTGTCGCAAATTATTCGACTTTTATTTCGCGGTGAATTCTTTTGAAAAATATCTCTCCCGTGGCAGCGAAATTTCATTCGTATTCCGCAGCTCGTATATTTGATCATAGATAAATGCGAAGAAGAAAAAAAAACATCGAGATTCGACATTCCCCACATCTCCGAGCTTCATATTTTCCAGCGAGATCGCGTCGAGAGTCGCGCGAATCGGCGCGTTGATGAACGCTTAATTATTTTTATTGCCTCCTAATCGCGATTTTTATCTCTCGCTGATCCAGACGCCCGATCGCGTGGAATAACGACTCGCCGGGGAAAAATGCTCAAAATTCTCGACGATTATATCGAAACGTTCGAGAGTTCGAAGAATAATCGTACAGCAGGGACGAATGCTTCTCATCTCGGAGTTGTGTCATAAACGATCGATATCGAATTTTGGGACACCCTGTATATGTGTAACGTCGCTAGTTCGGTCATTCGGAACGACGGAGAGATCCTCCGGGCCATATATCGACCGGAGTAGGCGAGTCCCGACGTATTGATAAACGTCGTACGATTATCGAACTCGAATATAATAAAATACTTTACGGATCCGACAATGGGCCGGAAGAACGCTCGGTCGATTCTTTCGACCGTGGCGAGCCATGACCGAGAGGCAAAATGATGATGAAACAAGGCATTGACGCCCGAGACGGAACCAAAGTCCCCTCGCGTTTGCGCCAGCATTCATCCGCCGTAGATTCCACCTATGACGTTTGATTATTAAAAAAAAAACAACAACAACGAAGCATTACTTTTTCCATTGACAATACACGTGTCGCTCATCTCGCGTCCATCAACGGCAGCCCCACGATGCAGCTTCCTTCGCTCCCGACGCGCAGCATCTTTCCTCCTTTTTCATTCGCGATGACACTCTCGCCAGGAGACAAAGATGATTTTTTTTACTTTGAAAAAAATGACAGAACGCAACGATCGTCCGGAGAAATCCGCTGGAGCTCCTCTCCTCTCCTTTTTCTGCTATCCTTCCTGGGCAGGGAGAGCGCTCGCTCTCACAAAGGGGTTGTACGTTCCTTCGGTGCAAATTGGTCCAGCACCGTTGTTCAAACCCTGCGGTGAGGATTTTCATATACACGCGCAAGCGTTTACAACGGCTGCAGTTTCCATCGTCATTTTACACACATATGCACGCATATAATTAACAAACACACGGTTGGAGAAGCCGGAGCGTACGTTGTACACGTATGTACATATTTATACACGTTCGTCGAGGATGCTGCGCTCCATATGGTGTCTGACATTCACGAGGGACAATGCCCGTGTTAACAGAGAGCTCGAACTCATTAGCGCCGCGAGCGCAACAGTCGTCGCTGTTCGAAAAAGCTTCTATCCGTTCGGTAAAGACCTTTCTTTATTTGCAATTTGCGTGCGTTTTTTTTCTTCGGCCTTTCTAATCGTGATTTAACGAGCGAGCCGTTTGAAAAAAGTTACGGGAGCGTTAACGGCCGTGGTTATTGCCCGGCGTATCGCTTTTGGCGCGATTACTTTGCCTTCAGCTTTTCGCAACGATAATCCGTGCGTTTTCCGCTCGTGCGGAGAGAAAACGTTGGACGGGAACAAAAATTGTCGTCGCCGGAGAAACGGTGCGATAAAACTTTATTGCGCCCTGATTGAAACAAAACAATCGCCAGAGATTTTATCTCGAGGCTTTTGTGCCAGCCTCCTCTGCTTCCTCCTTGTCCCGTTGTCACGCTCGTTGCGAATTGGATAATCCGGCTCGATTGGCAGCGTTGCATCAGCCGGCGCTCTCAGGGTGTTTTTCTGACGCGGAGAAAAACGCAGCCGAGTGCGCGGGGAGATACACGCGCGGGAGGGAAAGAAAAAGATGATACACCGGATGAATTTAAGAAGACTCACAAACTCGGAGCTTATTCCGCATGACGGACGATGTAAAAGATCTCTCTCGGATGAATCTACTTTGGTGCCGAGACAATCAATGAATGGGATGCTGCCCCTGGGTTTTAACCAGGTAGGAAGCTTTCAGGGGATGTTCGAGTGGGCTTTTTATGAAGATGTGGCGCGGATTCGTGCGCCCCGAGTGTGTTATTTCCTTGGCGAGTGATCGCGCGGACCGATTTAGGGTCTGCCTGTAGAAAAACCTAGATGGTGCCAGTTTCATTGTCGAATGTCGACGGTTTTCCCGCGATTCCATGCTCGAAAGTTCCCTCGTCGGATCAACGATCTTCTCGCGATGGCTCTGCTTCGATGATCGGAGCCAGACGCCTCCGCATCTTTCTCTCTGACGGCTGCTGCCTGATGGACCACAGGGCAGCTCGACGGAGCAGGCTTATCGATCATTCATCATCGAATTCGTTCATTTCTTCGAACAGGTTTTACGACATTTCTTCGATGTCTTGAAATTTGATATTTTACCGCGGAGAGAAAATGAGTTTGCAGTAGGTTTTGAGGCCATTTTTGTGTATTTATTTTGCGCCGCAATTCAATCGATACCGCAAATTCTCTCCTGTATGATTGAGACAATCGTTGTATCTATTAAACAGTGTGATGGGTCAATTGCACCGGGTTTCTCATCAAAGTCCAGTACTAAAGTTAACAGCGCGGAGAGCAGATCTTGCTGCGTCCGCTTGTTCAGTTGTGCAGCTCTGTGGCACGGGCCTCGAGTTTCGTTTCACCGTCCGCTGTTGGTCGAGTCGGCACGTTTGATCTTCTCGGCTCTCCTTTCCTCTTTCTCTCCCTTGCTCTTTTCCCGATTTCTCTCTCCCTCGCCCCCCTTAAGCTCTCTGGAAGTGTGCGTGCCCGCCATTTACCAACATCCGCAAATACGTCGACGATGTAAAGTGCCACAACCTAACGTTTGTGTACGTACACACCGCCTGGCCTGGCCAGGCTCTTGCTGCCTCCAAGAATGCACCTTGCACTCAGGTATGTTCCAAGCGCCCGGTGCATTCGTCGCATCGCCGTAGCAGCCCGTGGCAATTTTACCTCGTCCTCTCCACTTGCAACCTTGAAACACGTGAATAAACCAGCTGGCTGCGCCTCTCCGCGTTCCAGGATCACCCTGAATCTCCGCTGACGGACGAATCTCCCGCACCGGCTCTTTAGTTCCACGGAAAGAAAAACCCGATTCGTGTTCAACTTTGCGGAAGATTGTTCGCCGATATTACCTACCTAGGGATGACTCTTTTTTCCGAACCGATTGTCCAACTCGCGATGACTCTCTTTCGGACCTCGGCGCGAAAAAAGCCTCTCGATTTCCTCGTGGCCTAGGTAATTCCGCTTCATTTCCAAGGTCATTGTAGATGAGCCTGCTCCCGCTGCCAAAATCCGCCGACGGTCATTATGACGATAATTATCGTTACTCCACGAGGGTCCCCACGTTCCCTCGATGGTCCACGAGAACCTGTGATTCTCTCCTGACCCAACTTCCTTTTCCTGGCGCCAGGTGGATACCTTTGTTCTCCGCTACACTTTTCTCATAGGTCCTAGTAGATTTTCTCTCGCCTTCCATCTTGGCCCGTTCCTCGATGTTCATCATTCCTCGTCAGGGTGGCACATACGCGAGAGCACAGCTGCAGTCCGTGCGAGAAGCGGGAGGAATCTCGTCGGTTAGAACCGGGTGACCTGGCGTCGACGTCAGCCGAAAGCCAGAGCTCCAGGAACGGTGGGATACGTTCTCTTCGAGCAGGTGACGCAAACACATGGCGTTTGTCGACCTCACACCGTTACTCACCTTCTTCCTCGTACTTTTTCCCTCTTTTATGCCACCCAACTATTAAAACACTTTTATACAGACACGTGCACCGACACAATGAATTCTCCCGTCGGGATTCCCGACCCGCAGCCTCAGGCTGCAGATACACTCTTTAAACCCCGTGGAGATCAACGAACGATTAAATGTTACCGGAGTTCGGGGTGTAACTCCAATCCCCTTTTCATTTTATCTCGTTCGTCGCGGTGCCAGCGACTTGGACTCGATGTTGAAATATCACATGGAACCTCGCGTGTCTCTCAACCGATTTTCAGCTTTGGTACGTCGTTGAAAGAACGCTTGGTTCAAAGTACTTTGCGCCATAAAGGCGCAGAGATTTACCTTTTCCAGGATAAACTTGGGGATGAAGACGTTTTTGGCTCGCAGCTGTTTCCCTCTCTTTACCTCGTTTTATCCAGCGTCAGTATGACTCGATAGCATGGATTTTTCTCTATTTGGAAAACCAACCGAGAACTTTTGATAAGTGAAGAGTGGAATTTTTTTTTTGAAGAAAAGTAGCTTGGCGATATTTTCGATTCCGCAAGTGGGAAGGATCATTCATTTTGTCGTAAAGTTCAAATCGTCGTTTTTTTTTGTTTGTTTTTGAATGGCAAAAGTAAGACGCCACCGGATGTGCTCGTTTCTCTCGATTTGATCCCACGACGTCAATCGCAAGCTGGTCGTACCGATAAGACGTTTTTGCAACGCGCGACGTACGAAGGAGGAGAAGCCGATGGAGTCGTATCGTGGATTTTTTTTTATTTTTGCATTTTTATCGTCTGTTGTTCGAAACTACGATGTACGCGGATGATACATCGACGAGACACATACGTACCGGATGAGGAGCAAGAGAAAAAAGAGCAGAGGGAGGAGGAACGAAGCGGAGAGGGAGAGAGAGAGTCGGGGTCGTTGGGTACATAAAAATCTTCGATGGGAAGAAAATAATTCATCCCGAAACACGCTCATTTGCATCTTCGACGTTCCATTCGTTGCGATAATACTTTTTTCCCTTTTTTCGTGCGCTCAAACTTTTACGAATAACATAATACGGTATACTGTATTGTAATCTTGTGTAGATTGCAAAATAAATATTCATATCTCCATAAGCTGTTGTGCACAGTTGTAGCCTCTGTTTGTGTATCGCTCCCGAGAGAGATTCGGAATAAGAATGAAAAAAAAAAAAAACACCCACATGCAGCTTCACGAAGACGAAGTTCAGAGGAATATATATTGTATTTGAGATCGCAGGGGAATATCGATCGTTGAGCTTTTCTCGCGTTCCGCTGGAAGGATTTGTTCCGTCGATTCTCGAGAGGAGCTCAAAAGGCGTGTTTTTGAGAATTCTTTTTTTATTTTTCGTTTATTTGTTTCAAAAAAAGCGTTTTCACACGCGAAAGAGTATATTTTTGACGCGAAACTTTGAAAAATTCGTGACAGGCGAGTCATACGTCGACGATTATCTCGGAGAATCGTTGTACAACGGATAAGAATCTCCGTCATCGTGGGTGCAAAAGGGGGCATCGAATAATCTCGGTGCTCCTCGGCGAATGTCATCACGTGTTCTCGCGGAGGGTGCGGTAGACGCGCGGAAAGTTAATTTCGCAGTGTGCAACAAACATCGCGGACCCGCCGCGCGCCCCCTTAAGGTCGATGTCAGATGGTCAGAGCTCATTAGCGCGATAAAACTCCACCGCGATAAAGTTTTGCTGCACCATCGAGGAGGAAACTCGTGTATAAACATAGAGGCCCATCGTCGGTCGTTTTCTTCGCCGTCTCTCGTGCGAAAAGCTCTTGCGAAAAGCTCGAACGTTGCGCAGTAAATACACTCGCTCGACTGTACACTAATGGCTGCTATTACCGTTTAGCTCGAGGAACTTTTCACGCCCTTCCGCCTGCTCTCGGATTCCCCTGTCTCGTTTTTTTTTTTTCGTTTCATCTCGGCGGGGGAAAAGGATGAGTTTGCAAAGAGAGGAATAACGACAAAGACGGAAGTTTTTTGAGCTCCTCCAGCGGGAGAAGCAGCAAGAGACAAAGTTTTCACGGTGCTTTACATTCAATCCCGACTAATGGAACATGTAGTTGTCTGTGACCTCGTTAAATTCATGACAATTTAAACACCGGAATTCAACATTTGTGTATTCGAAATATCGCATTGAATACATATACACGTATGAATGTACATGTACACGCGGGTAGATGAAGCGATTTAAAGCGCGAACGGGGCGGGTTTGCGAGGGAAATTGAAAAATTGCAATCGCATGGCGGCGCTCTCGTTGAAACGAAATTACGTATTGTCACGAGATCTTCAGCCACCCACGCGAGTCTTGCGAAATTCGAGCGTGCAACGGAATTCCGTCTTATATATTTTGCGACGACTTCCGCTGCTTCTCGTACAATTTCCAGTCCGCCGGAGCTTTGATTCGAAATTGCCGTGTCGCAGGGAGGAAAATTAGCGAATTATCCCTAGAGGAATTGTCGCCATTCGTCAGAGAACGCGTAATTCGTAAGCTTGAGAGGATGTAATTTTTGAGAACGATCGATCCGAGCGGACGATGTTTCAAACGGGATTCCTCGCTCGGCTTTGTCCATTCCACCCCTTCCACGAACTCCCCTCTGGGCATAGGGGCGAATTCCGATCGGGGATGGACAAACGCAAGGGACGAGTTGCGCCGATCGAGATGGAGAGCCATATGGGGATCGAGCTGCTCCTCGGATAAGAGAAGAATATCGCGTCCATCTATCGGGCTTCGAGACGAAATTTCGCGGCGAATTTCACCGCGGGAATAACGCGGTGTGCCTCGCTGAAGAGCCGAAAAGATGGGGGGAGGATAAACGAGAGGATGATTCACGAAAGCAAACACGATTGTTTCACGGTCAAACTTCGCGCAGGGTGTTCCGGGACGCGAAACTGAAGCGGAGTTTGATTCCGAAGGGGACTCCTAGACGAGAAACACTCCAGGACACGTCGGTACGCCCAATTTTCGACGAAAATTGTTCAGTAATAACGGTACAGGCCCAACGAAATCGATGTAAAACTTTCGAGAGCTCGAGTCCTGTTGGTACGAAAAAATCAATTGATCCATTTTTCGAATTTTCCGTCGAGATTTTTCCAAGGTCGATAACTTTTTATTGTTACGATCGTCTGAAATCATTAATCTTGAATATGGATTGGCCCGTTATCAGTAAACATGTCCACAGTCGAGATTAACGAGACTCCGACGTTGCGTGGTGTGCGTTTTTACATACATTTACTCATTGTCATAATATACCTTGTACAGAGTGATATCACGAACGACGAATGTTTCCGAGCTTGAATGGAACGAGTCAGAGAAAAAAACATGAGATAGCGAGCGGAGGCTTCAGACAGGTTATATGTGAACAACGCGTTCATAGAGTGAGTCAAGCATGAATTTGCTTAGCAACGCCGAGACTTTAGTACGCCTATACGTACATACACTTTGCAATGAGAAAATGACGACGAGATCCGGATGCGCGCCTTGCGGATTCTTCGTCCTCCACTTCTCATTCCCTCGCTCCTTCGTTCCGTTATTTTTCGCTTCGCGATCTTTCGTTTTTCGCGAGACGAAAATAGATTGGTCCGGATGTGACAATGAGTGAAATGATAATAAAATAGAAAAACAATAAAGGAGGCTGAGAAAGTCGTGGAAAACGAGACGCGGAAGATGCCTCCGTGATTAGGAGTCGTCTCAGGGAATTATGGTTGAATGGATAGAAAAAAGCCAGTCGCTTTCGCATTTTTCATCTTGACAACAGAGACTCGTCAGTCGTTCGTCATTGTTGGCCTCGTATATTTGGCGAAACGCTGTAATGAGCTTCCGAAAGGCGACGAAAATAGCGCGATGCTCATTGGTCCATAAGAGGGTCCGAAATCCGCACTCATCCCGCACTCTGGACCAGCTGATTCATCTCTAGTTTCATTTATTTCGAGTGTATTTTCTGATGAACGATTTTTACCGAGAGATGTAACTTGGTATTCATCATCTCCCATGACGATCGTGTCCATCGTATCGTCCATTGATGGATAGCAAAATTCCTGCGAGTCTCGAAACCTCCCTGCCTCGATATTAATAACCCTGGGAGCTTTTCCGCTGAAGTTTCTTATGAAAAACTGTCAATCAGTGTATTTTCATCGCTGACAAGGTTCCTCAAAATTCATCTTTCGTTAAAAAGTTTCAAGGCCATCCGTAGACTCACCAAGGGGCGACGAACGGAATTTCATCCACTTTTGGTACTTTTATTCCATTTACAACCCTCCTGACCTTCTGCAGCTTGTTTGCCTTCATTTTCCTTTCATCCCTCTCTCTCTCACCCTCGTTTTCCCCCAGAGATTCGGTTACTCTGATGTGTTTTTCTTAGCGAAAAGCTCAATGCCACCCCTGATTGCCTCGACCCTTCGGCTTTTGCTCTTTTTCATCTTTGTCTCTGCCAGCGATCTTGATATGCAGCGGGAAATCTTCTCGTTTCACGAATATTTCCATCTCGAGCGAGAAACGTGGTGAGAAAAAATTCCTTTCCGGTTCTCCAGTTTCCTATGATGGAAAATCATCTTGGTGCCGCCAGAGGCTACCACGGGAATGCGCGTAGAGTTCGCGATGTTTTAATCCACACGCGGAAGCCTTGTTGAAACAACTCGAGCTTCTCCCTCCGTCTCTCTCGCTCTCTCTCGTCTTGCAATTAAGTCGTTCTTCAATATCTCTCGTGGAAGCTCGTTGGAAACTTCACGCAGAGCGTGCTCATTTCCGGTCATGTTAACTACGGGTAATGCCTCTAATACCCCGAGATGGGCTCTTGTTGTTGAAGCTTTCGTCATTGCTGCTCAAAGCCTCTTTGCTGAAGTGCATGTTCAAAATGTTGCTAGTTCCCATCAAACTTTAGCCTTGTATAAAGGATTAGGAAACTACGGTGTACCTCTGTACATAATATATATACGCACAAAAGTTTAAGACCACTCAGGAAACATCGATAAAATTAATTGTGTCGACAAACAACAATTTTGTCATATTTTTTTTTAAAGTTCGTAATCATTTTTTCATTCAGGATCGATTGAGAGATCTGGTCGCTAAAAAATATCGATCGTTAAAAATAAATCAAGGGGAATAAATGGAGATGTTTTATTGGCTGAAAAAAAAAATTGCCTCGGGTGTGTTGCGGTCGTAAAAATTCTACAAGTGTTTTTGTTTAATCGTCAAAATGAATCGAAGAGATATTCCATCGTAAACCTGTCGTTCTTTTTCCTTTTCTTTTGGGGTGAATGAGTTTTTGGAAGAAAAAAAGGAAAACTGTCAACGAAAAAGCAGTAATATGGCGATATAACACGTCGTATCTTATCGCACTTTTTAAGGTGAACGGCGTGTTTGCTCTGGCACGTCGACCGATAGAGATACCTTGGGCTTTTTTATATCTTTGTAAATCTTTCGTTCTTTGTGTTTCATTTTTTTTTATTGCACCGAACAATATCGGTTCTCGCACTCCTCGCTTCGACATCCTGTGTCGTTTCGCGGCAAACGAAAAGTCGCGCCGAGAGGTACATAAATAACAATTTTATGAATCGTAACAAGAAAAAAATACGCCGAACGCGTTTCTCTTCACCATCTTTTTTTTTTTCGTAAAATGAGCAATTTGCATTGTGTAAAGTTTCATTTCGCCGACGTTTGTTCACGATCATACATAAATGGAAAATAAAAAAAAACACTAGTGGAAATACTTTTCGTTATCACTCGTTTTATCAAGAAAAAAAATACGCTTTTAATAATGCGACAATTTTCATTTTATTTGTAGTAAATATTCCACTCGAATAAAGGATATAGAGGATATATGCGCGAGCTGAGAATAGTCTTCTGAAAAAAATTCATTAAAAACGTCTCGACAGGTACGAAAAAAAAGTGTCTCTCGACCACCCAGAGTTTCCTTCGTGGAGTATCTTTTCGTGAAGCTCATTGTTAGGAGGGAAAACCGTCAGTTCTTCTCTCCCATGAATGAGCGTAACTAAAGTTATGGGAATTTCCATGGAACACCATGTTAAAAAAAATGTATTGTGCATAATAATAATGCCTTTGACCATTCGTCAGCATCAAGAAGTGTGCTATATTTGTTCGAATTATTACAGTCCCATTCGCTTCAGCGTGGCTTTCCTTGTGTATTATTCTCCATGCTATAGAGGGAGTCCGAAAACTGGATACTGATAATTAGGCGGATAATATAGGCGTTCCCGATTGTCTAAAATTAAAGCTAAAACTAAAACGACTGCGGAGTATCGAATAGCGTTTACTCGCGACTGAAATATACCCTATTTAAAAAATAACGTAAATACCTCTATAAAATATCTCATTTATTTATTTATACGTACGTAAATAAGTTCGCTCGTGCAATGAACCCAGGCAACGGGAGTTAAAAATTTATTTCACGCCTCTAATTAACTCGTCCACGGACACGAAAGTTCCCGAATTAATTCGGACACGTTTCTCGACGCCATGAAACAATTGCGTCACGTAAATTCGCGTATATTCGCGCTTGTAAACGCCACGATGAATAGACATCGTTCGTATTTCCCAGAGGTACGGAATTTCACGGGGAAAATTACTGAAAATTGTTCACCCTCCGACGAGCGAAAATCTATCGATGAAAATCGATTTTACTCGATATGATCAGCAGAATTCGCAATGTAGAAATAACAGTTCGTTTTCATTTCGTTGCAAAATCGTTTTTACGATCACCATCGCGAATTTCAACGTAAAATTCGGTACTCGGTTTTACATACGCTCGTATGACCCCTCGAATAAAAACCGAGGATTTTAAGCGCTTTTTGTCGACCCGGTTGAGGGACTGGACCGCGCGCGGAATCGCGAAATAAAAAACGGGCTTTTTCACTGAAACTCGCGCGTCAATCGGTCGAATGCCCGATTGTCCGCTACCGCGCGCTGAAGTCTCTCGGTTTTGCTCAACGAGCCGGTTATAACATCGTTGAACGACGCGTGTGCGTTCCGGAATGCGATTTTTCATCCACCACGCGTAGACCTGTCACCCCATAAGCTCCGCAGTCGTCGTCCGGACTAGTCGGCGATTCAACGTGTCTCGATTCCAACGTTGAATAAATTCAGCTCGGCTGATGGCGTCTGGCGATAAAAATATCCCCCGGCGAAGAAAATTTACAGGCATATATATAAAAAAAAAAAAAAAAACAAGACAAATTCAATCTCAAAAAGGTCCTCGTCTACTTTTCGACGTTGCGCGCAGCGCCGATTTGTCGTCGATCGAAAAGAGCACGATTATCCCCAACAAAAGTCATCAACGTTCAGGATCATCCACGTAAATACGACTATTTTCGATGGAGAAAATAATTGGAGAGTTTCATTAAGCGACGCGCGAAATAAATTGAGCAAATGCGGCTGAACAAAAGTTCATCGCTCGCGGTAAACCAATTCGCGTTTATGCGATGCCCGCTGTACCTCGCTGCCGTCTTCCGCCGCTCGATCGTACATGTCAATTGCTCTCAACGTCGTCCTGACGGTCTTGGCTCCCTCCGTGTGTATCGCTCAGCCACTTATCCACGATTGAGGACACACGGAGGAACGTCTCTTCTTTTCTCGGTTAAATCCTCTGGGGCTCTCTCGATTGGCACTGTAATCGACGAGCGTGCGTATATAGACGGCCATGACAGACGTCTTTCATTCGTACGAGAGCCGTTCATCGGCGAATAAGATGCTCCAAGGGGGCAAAGCCGGCACGCGCGTTCATGCACGAGATCGCGTCGTTATACTCGCCGTCATTTACGGACGGATCTTCCGAGATGAACCGGCGAGAAACTGCTTCATCGTGCGCTTCATCGACAGCTCACTCACTCGCGGCTGTCGACGAACGATTAACGCGCTTTTCCTGTTTATCACCTTTCACGGCCCCCGGTGAACCATCGTCGTAGACAGAGAGGACGTTTGCACGTCTCCAACTACTCACGGGGAGAGGAAAAAAGCAAATTATCGCGGACTTTCATCGTTCCGATTCCAATCGAGACATTACGAAAAATCGATATTCCAATTTATCGATTTTCCCTATGAAACGTTCCGACGCACTTGCAATTCTTTCAAAACTTTCCCGTTCTTTCGAAACTTGCTGATTTTGACAAAATTTACAAAAAAAAATGGAAAATTATCGTAAGTTACTAGACGAGTGGTTTCCGTTCAAACGTAGACGAATTTTCGAAAAAAGGTCGAGGATTAATATCGAAAAGTCGGCTAAGAATTTAAACTGAAACAATTATCCATTGCATGGATTAAACAGCCTCCGCGATAGGTTTCGTACCTGTGACGTTGACGAAAAACGTAAAAACGTCGGACGATAAGGATTCGAGTGGCAACCTCGCTCTTGATCCAACAGAACGTCACAGGCAGCACCGGCAACTTTTGGAAAAGTTTTACGTTCTTCGTGGTGTACGGAGTAGAGCTGCGAGAGAGACCACACGTAATATCCGTCCCTACAATGTGGTTTTCATGCTCGCACGCACGGTGTCCAGTTTCTCCGATCGATCCTGGGGTCCCCCCGTTCGTTTCGTTCTCCGCGGAATATAAACCCAACTGTATTACACCGCATAGAGCCTTCGCACCAATACACTGCTGGGTACCACCGAGATAGAGCAAACTGTAGTGCTCTTTGTGTTCCGTACACACCCTACCGCACACGTATGTACTTTAGGATGTACTCTGTACACACTCGATACACACACAAGCACTCACACAGGGTAAACCAAGCGATATGGGGTGAATTCTCTTGTACGTGACGCGCCACATTGTCGCCCAGTGTAAAATCCATCCGCGCGTATACAATGAGTTCCTTCGCCCTTTATTTGCATTTCCATGTGGTCTAGTGTCGCCACAACGATACAAAGTCTTGCCGGGTGTATATTATTGCACATTTGCCTCGGGGGCCAAAGCACTCTGGGCCTGACGACGATCAGAGAGTATACCATTGAGATAAGAGGCAATATTCCGTAGAATCTACACAAAGTTCGTTGGCTGGTGAGCACAACCTTCGACCGCTTTCACGAGATTCGTCGAGTCGTTTTTGTGTCACAGGAAACTGATGATCACTGATGGATCTCGCTCCCGATGGACCACACACGGGAGATGATCAGTCGTGACGTCGAACTTGGTTCCGGAGCCGGAGAGGCGTTGAAACAGTTAGGTCCAGAGCGGAGGCTGAGACACTCGCTTTTACAGCCGATAGACGATGATAACGAGATCATTCGGATGCTGATTCGTCGTCTTGATTGATGGCAGTGTCCTTTGTCCGCTGTTTGTGGGGACACAAACATTGGAAGAGGAAACTAATTAGAAAAATGTACATCTCGATGACGTAGACGCTTGTAGATGCTTTGAGGAACGTGATGATGTCTGTGCGGGTTGCTCGGGAACGTTAAAACGGCATTTACCATAAACCATGCGGGAGATCCGAGCGATGGAGGGAATACGTAACGAGCAGACACGTTTTGTACCCAATTCGTGATGCCAACTCTTCTCCTCTGTATCGAGTGTCACGTCGCATGTACATTTATGTAAATAACGTGGCATCATTGTAATAACCGTTTGTCGCATTCTAACCAGTCAATGAAAGTAGCATCGACTTCAGCTCCATTGTCGGGAGGAAAGAATTCTATTCCTCTCTTTATACGCCGCTCCAACTTTCATTGAATTCTGGACACGCTCCAGAGTTCCATTTCGTTGCATCGACGATTAATACCAGTACAGACGCCAAAGAAAAAGAAGATGAGAGGACCCTCTCTCATCTTGTTGCCAAGATCTACCTGGAGCAGCAACGGTCTTTTTCCCCTCATATCGAGTCATTTCCACACGGCTCATCCGTCACCACCCAGGCACAAAATTCTCCAATCCGTCGAATCTCGGCCCAATTTTTCAATGTCCGGAGAACGCGTGGTCCATTTGCACTCCTTTCGACAAGGATCCTATCGAAGCTCGTCGAGTGTCTTGCGAGCGATTTCTCAATACCCACGTGATTTTCGTTGCTCCGTCGGCTCGCATGTCTGCGTGGGTCAGCCGCGAGCGTTCGCCGTTTAGTCGTTCGTGACCCGGTTACGTCTTTGAGCATAGAGATGAAAATCCTAGACGGCATTGAGGTCGTCTGGCCAAGACCGCGCGTACATATTGTTGACTTTTTTTTGACGATTATGATCGTGCGTGCTTCCTGGTGTGCTGGTGCGCGCGTTAACCGAGAAAACGATGGTCTCGCGTAACCGATTCGGCTCCCCAGTGTCGCAGAAGGATAGGGTAATGCAATATAACACGTGGAAGAGAGGGTGTTCCCTAGCAACCCTTGCGTCTTCTCGTACCACTTGCCCTTCGGGCCTACAGGCTCCCCCAACGTTTGTATCATCCCCTCCCACGAGATGTTCCGTGCTTCGTCCCATCACGGGCGGAAGGACGTCTCGTGTAAGTTAGGAACTCCGGAGAGCAACTTGCGAGTTATTCTTTCCTGTCCGTTTTCCTTGTTTTTCCGTCGGTCCTCTCTCCTTCTTCGAAGCTTTAGTTACTGCAGGATCTTTATCGTGTTATCTCTGAATGCTCGCAGACTCTTCCAGACGATGTTATCCCATTCGGGACAAAATGAGGAAAATTGAAGCGTTTACTCGGATCTCAAGCGTTTCACCCTCGATGCTCGGATATTTTAACATAAAATTGACTCTTCGTAAAATCCGAACTCCTTCGTAGCCTGAAAGCTCGCCATGTTTTTCCTGCGTACTCCTCTAGATTCATGGAGCACAAACCCTCTAATAATCTTAAATCCGGGGTAGTCGACGTACGATAAATCTCCGCTCGACCGTGTGGCAAACATGCGCGAGCGAAAAGTTTCCCAAAGTTTTCGAGGGTGTTTGCGCGCGGATGGGTGTTTGCCTGTGCGGAAGCTCGATGCCTCCGGCGCGTTCGACGCTATCGAACGAAACGGAGTTTCAATTTTTCCGGGGTAGGGCGAACAAGGGGTGTATAAGATGGATGATATAGGTATATAATTCATATTTTAGGAAATGTGAAACTTTACAAGCGCTCGCCGTATACATCGCCTTACGAAGGGGTGAGAAATCGCGAATAACCGTGGCGCGCATATCGGGCTTCATCGTCCTTATTGTTGCGAAATTGCGAGATGTTTTCATCAGCCAAGCTCTCGCAATACCATTTCACCCCTCGTGCACGCGAGTGTATATCAAGGTGGTGGAAAAAATGCCAGTTTTTCCCACCCCCTGAAAAGCTCTGATTTTCCCTTAAAAAAATCGTAGAACCGACGTATGGCTAATTTTCCTGTCCGATGAACGTGAGGGTGATTCAGGGGAAAAAAAGGAGAATCTCACGAGGAAAAAGAACGACGATATGTACAAGGCGAGGTGGGAGCTTCGAGAATAAAATTAATAAACTGAATTTTTTGGGGTAAAAAATTAATCGCTGGTCCAGCATCTTGCGGAGCGTTTCTGGAGCACATTCGTTCTTGGAAAATTCCATCTCGGGACAAGTTTAAAGGAGGGAAAAGATCCCGAATGAGGAAAGTACCGCGGGAGAACGAGTCGATGTTTATATCTCGTTGGCTCCGCAGCCTCCGGATCCTCCGTCATAACGATCTTACCGCGAAATGCCATCAAATATTTACTACCAAGAAGAATTATCCGGTCGAGCGTCTTTCCGCTTGCATTCATATAAATATATAAATATTATACATATATATACGTACATATACATATAAAAATCTATGCACCTTTAACTCGCGTATAACGAAGACTGGATCCCTGAGAGCCCGAAAATGATGCTGGATGAACTCACGACTGGAGAAGAGCAGAGGATTATACTCGTAATATCCCCACGAAATTCATCCGTTGTACGATTTCACCAAAGAATCGAATTATTCCACTGTAAACGCGGAGAAGTGGCTCGATTGCTTCGTCACAATGTCAGGACAATTTTTCATCTTTGCATCCGAGACGTGGGCTTCAGCGACGATCTTGACATACTCCTCTACATTGTCAAAATGGTTATGTGACACATGGTGCGCTTCGTGAATGAAAAAAGAGACGAATTTAAATGCGACTAATGTCAGGGCCTCTGCGATGTTTCTTTTCTACCTAACTGTCGGATATTTAGCTCGCAAACTACTCTTGGCAGGTATTCTCATCCTCGATCTCTCTCGGGAGGCTCCAGGGGTATATGTACGTAAATATATACATATATGCTTTACTTTGGTGATGTAAATAATGTAACAAACGCGGGTACGGCTTCGAAATGAGACGGCGGGACCAAAGGCATTTTCGTACTCTGCCGTCTCCTTTCAATGCCTTCGTCTTTAAGGGGAGAAGCGAAAGACGGATGGGAAAAGTTGCGTACCGTAAAGAAGCCGAAAGATTTTCCGGTGAGGCTTTTTGGTACACGACGCGACCACCAGATACATCAATTTCGTCCCTTTATCTCTCTCGCAAATATTTGATATCCCGTTCGGCTGCGTATCATTAATTTCCGGCTCCCATAGAATCTCTCTCTCTCGCTCTGTCTATTTCGCATCACTGCTTTTCAAAACTTTCATCCCCCGGATCTCATACTCTTGTTTTCAATTTCTCCAAGACCAGCTTTGTACCCTCCCTCGAACCCCTGCGCAACAAAAGCCCACATCGGCCCTCATCCTTGCGATACACTTCGTTATACAGACGCGATGCTTTCGTCCGCGTCTCGCGGTTGGAATTTTGATACGTTTTTTTTTGCTGGAAACCTCGTCGTTGATTTTGTGAGCACATCCAAGCAGGTTCGCTTCACGAGACACTCGTACGATTTGTATTCCACGTTGGCGTCGCGATACGTCGTTCAGGACGAAATTTCAAAGCGTATTAAAAATCTACAGCCAAGTTTTATCTCCGAAAAAAAGTTTGTTCAGTCCTCGCGCGATCCACCTTTATTTTTCCTCGAAATATTGCGGATTTTTCAAAAACCCGACTCGCGGAATAAATATCTCACGGTGAATCCTGAAAAAAAAGTTCCAAGGACTCGTATTAGTTATTCGTCCATTTTCGAAATACAGTGAATTCAGCGATGGCATTTTTGCAAAAAGTCACAAATCATCGATGACGACAATTTGTCGACGGGATGGACCTTTTTTTTACAGATTTTTTCATCATCCATTCAATTTTGCAGGCGATCGTACCTTCGGTGGAATCTTGGACGGAAAAAAATGCATACTTTTTTTATTTTCATTAACGAGGCTCTTTATCGAGTCGTTTTAGGTTCTCGTGACACAGACTCATCCTTATTTTATAATGTACACACTATAAACGTGGCTGAGAAGGAAATTTCAGGATCATTATGTGCATCCACGTTCGCAGGGGCCATGATTTATTCGCGAGGGTGATCACGTCTCTATAAAAAATATATACGCGTCCATCGCACCCATATATATTCCTCGGCATTACCGATAACGAGCGCGCATATGTGCCTTTATTGCACAGGCGTTTTGATGGCGGGAGAATTCACGGCGAACAGAACGAATTGAGGATATTTTTTTTTCACTTTTATCTCGATACACACGCGCATGGACCATCTCGCGCAGCGGGAGGAGGATGAATCGGTCGAGCGCGGATCCGCTCGAGCGTTCACGGGGTAAATTCACGCCTCGACGGACATAATATGTGTCGCGACGAAGCCTCGGCTTTTCGCGTGCGTGTCGATCGATAATTGTCAATCTGGTCGAATCGCGAGAGGAAATTAACGAATTCACACCGTGCTCAGCTTTGTCCTCGCGTCGATCGAAGGACATTGAATTTATCGAACATTTTGTCGTACGATCGCGGATACCGACAAAAGGAAATGAGTTTCTCGATTCGATTTTCAATAAATTCTACTGTCACATCGAAAGAAAATTGATTGAAAATTTATCCGCTCGTACATCATTCGATTGAAATACTTTTACTCGTCGAGTCGTTTGAAAAATATTACTCATCGGTTCGCTGAATATATATATTTTTTTATTAAACTACGAGGCGTATAAATTTATGTTTTATCGTGTTATTCGGCTTTCTCGTTGCGTTTCTCGTGTATTTTGGATAAATGAGTCATTAAAGACGGATCCTTGATCCTACTTTGGGGATAAACGATTTTCGCGTCTGAAAATTCGTCGATTGGCATCCTCGAGTAGACCTCGGAATCGCGTTGCTTGGGAAATCGAATTCCCGGTTTGGCAATATTCGTCGGGGAAAACGTTTCCCTCGAGGGAAATTGCCACCATCGGGACTCCGTCTGGCGAGCATCCCCCGGTTGAATCTTTCGGCTGGTTGGTCCTCGCCCCTTTTTGCAACTATATTGGCACCGGACGGAATCCCTTCTGACAGCAGCGAAGGAGGGAGAATCTTTTGCCCGTCCTAATCGAATCTAAGCACCTTCCGGCGACGTTTTTTTCCCCCAAAGACGAAAGGGTACAGCTTTTGAGTCCAAGACGGTTCTTTTAAGATTGTTTCAAATTTTTTCCCAAAATTTTTCCGCAAGATTCCAAGGCGTATGTCGTATGACGTACAAACTTCATTGTAGATTTGCGAAATGCAAAAATGATAAAATTATTCAAAATTATTTACCGAATAATTTTATAATTTTCCCATTTTTGCACTTTCTTTCGCGTTCGCGTAATGAAAGTAGGGCGAAAGTGCAAAAAAAAAACGTCGTCGGTGGTCGTGATTGGGGAGAAAAAATGTCGAAGATCGATCAATACTCCCACGTGTATGGACGGTGTGTACATGAGGCGGTATTTTATCGTGTTTGAGTACACTCGAAGAGAGCCGACCTTTTGTACGCGAGAGAGGGAAAAAAAAAATAAAAAAATAAAATGCCCCGAGCCCTTTCTTCGCTGATGCTGCTAATTTCGATCACTCCGTGAACAACACGACGAGAGAGCTTCTATCCTATTTGTACACGTTGAAAGCTCGCGATGAGAGAACATCAACCAATCGGGCGTGCTAAAGCCTGTGGCTGACCGAACGAACGATGCAATCAGCGACACGTGTAATCTTTCCGGTACAGTAATGCAAACACACGAACCAATCGAGAATACACACAGTACACAGTATATATTTATAGAGCGCGGATTTTATCGACGATACAATACACCTTCACACCCTCTAATAATATGCCGGAGGGTGCAAACGTGTTTCTCACGCCTCGCTCGTGATTGACGCGACACTTTTTATTTTTATACCTGGAAATTTATTCAAGTGTTTATACAAAACGAGCAGAATTTTTTCATCCCATTTATCCTCGTTGAAATCAATCATAATCGATGTTTGTTCGATATTTGACGGTGTGATGACTCGATGATTATTTCAATATCGATCTATTTTTTCAATTTAGTCTTCGATCCATCGGGAATCAAAATTATCGTTGAAAAATATCAAACGAGGCACACATTTCCGTACTCTCTGGTGTGACAAAAATCCTCAGCCTCGTTATGATCAGAGCGACCTCAATAGCGCAAAAGAAATCCGATAATAATGCTGCGATAATGGTGATAAAAATAATACCAGAAAAAAAATGTATAAATAAAAATCACGTCAAATGAAAGTACGATAGCAACGTTGGTAAATTCGGAACGGCACGTGGGTGGAATCGAAGCGTATCGAAAAAGTTTCTCCAGACTTTAACGGTCGAGCCATTTTATTAACGGAACGAGTAGGAACGTGGATTAAGATTGTATGAACGTATAAATCGAAGTATTTTGATATTCTCATTGGATTTACGAAGGAGTCGCGGTGAGATGGTTCTTCGTCGCGAATCGCGCATCTTTCTTCGCGGAAATAGACGTCGCGACGGTACGCTGGCGTCTCGGCGTCGCGACGCATTTTAACAAATCGCGACGGGGCCAGGACTGAAACGTAACGTACAGCAGTGTTAACCTCTCATGCACGAAGCTTTGAGCTTTTTTCACATATATCTATAAACAAACGTATAGATATACTCGTAAAAAATGTTCACCACGTTGGTTCCAGTTTCCTCCTTTGGCTCATCGTCCTTATTTTCCTTTTCCCTTATAAAGTGTTTTGGCTCGTTGGGAAAATTCGTTGGCACACATGTGCACACTTTGCGCCGAACGAATCGTCGTCTCTCGCCGCTTTAACTTTGCCAGCAGTTTGTCTCCGGAAATATATACTCCGTGCGAATAAACGTCTCGGACCATCACTTTTCCTCCCTCATCTCCCTTCGGGAAAATATGTTTTTTTTTGTTCCTCCAGTTCTCTAACTCGGGATCGTATCAGGGCTCGCAGGATGCTGCGACGACTTTGTACAAACCCTCTCTGAGAAATTCATCCAATCTCCAGCTGTGTAGAAGGAAGAAAAAATGTGGCTCAATTTTATTCTTACGTAGGAGCTTCGATGAAACTTTTCGCATTTTTCCCGCGTCGACAAATTTAGGGAAAGTGGCATCGCCGAGTCTCTTCGTATTGACTGAACGTCCAACTGCAAAGCTGAGAATTTGAGATTCTTCCTTCGTCCTCTTTCTACACCTCTGCGAAAGTTGTCGAGAAATTGGAGAAAAACAAAAATGGATCAAATCCAGCGGACTTATTTTCCTTTCGCATCGAATAAATTCATTATCTTTTTTTTTTCGAATACGGTGTATACAAATTTTATTTTGGCTTTTTCCTTCGTTCGCGAGATAGCATTTTTTCAACCCCCCAAAACGTACATTCTTTTTTCACCGATCAGGCGATATTTTTTCGATCAAGGGTCGACTTTTTGTTACAAGGATTTTGCAGAGTAACTGCGGATGTATTTTTGATGAAACTTGAGTCGAGCCTAGACGTTGGAAAACCCAGTATCGATAGATAAGCCAAACGTACATTCGAACGAATTTTCGGCGGGGGGGGGGGGGGTAAATTCATCAATTCATTGTTTTCCAGCCCTCGTTCGTTTCCCCATCTACGTATAAACCATCCGGCGTTATTCTCGCTGTTCGATTCGTTGCACATTCATCCCTGAGCGATATAAACCCTTATCGTCGTCCGGCAATTCATCCCTGTGGATGATGAATTTTTTTTTGTCGTAAATCTGCCCGCCAAGGCAATTGCTGTCGCAGAGAAATATCGAAAAACGGCTGTAACGATCATCATATTTCTCTCATATTTTCCATTCGAAATGAAAGTTTTTTCAACCCCTTTCCACCCCCCGTTTTGATATTGATAGAGTATGGTAATAATTTCGTTGATTTGAATGGGTAAAAGAAACGGCATCCTTTAGCAATTCGTTGAATGAAAAAAATGGATGATTTCTTGAAACACAGATTTGTTTGTAATTTTTAAATTCGATCGAAAAATAAGGCTGAATATATTTGTAATTTTTTCATTTTTATTGATGATTTTTGCAGGTTTTTAAAGAGTAGGAAAAGAGAAGGAGATCGCAAAGTCATATATTGTTTCCGTTTTTCATTGATTTCTTCTTTTCCTCTGCTCTCTTCGTAACGTTTCCCTCCCCAGTGTTCGGCATTTTCCGTTTTCATTTTTTATTCTTCAGCTCTTTCTCTCTTTCCTTTTTTTTATTTTTCCGAATGTTTTCCTCCGGTCTCGGTTCTCGGTCCTCAAGAGTAAATTGCATTTACGAAACCCTCGAGTGAAGCTCACGTCACGTTGTCCAAGAGTATTTTTCCTCCGGTAAACTCTCGTTCTCCATCTTCCATCGATTTCCTTCTACGGATTTTTTCTTTTTCGCTGTTTTTCTTGCTCGATTCCACTGTCCGTCATTGGACCCCCTCGAGTCCACTTGTTCCATCTTACATGCCCTCACTCGTGTACGCCCTTAAATGCTGGTAGGATACCGTTTTCGCGATTTTTTTTGCTCTTCAACCCCTTGTTTTTTTAGCTTATGTTTTTCCCCCTCGAACGATAGGATACATCGATGAAATTCCATCGGATTGATTTTCCTTTTTTTTTTACTCCGATACTTTTTATTGCTCCATATTCGTTACGATAGATATTAAATTGGGGTTCGAGAGAACGGCAAGGAAGTAAGTAACGCAGACATTGTTTTTTTTTCATAAAATGACATTTTTTTTTCGATTTTCGTATTCAGACAATCGTGGATGTTATTGCGTTATACGCGTAATTAAATTAAACGAATGAAACAGTTTGTAATGTCGATGGAAGAGGGTAGCTCATTCATCGTTAAAACGTGTACTCTCCTCCAGAGAATTCTTCACCAAGTGTCTGAAGCATTTCGAATTTATTTTCATCAAGAGACTCTCCGATTTTTTAAAAGCTTTCGTCCGTTAACGCATCGACCGACTCTTAATCTCATCAGCGGAAAGTTAATTAATTCGATTTCTCGTTGGCGCCCTCTTCTTTGAAATTGCGAAGGAGTTTCTCGTTTTTTCAACGGGACAGGAGAGAAAAAAGCTCCCGGAAAGCTTCGCTATCACTGAAAATTGGTCTTATTGTGCGAGACAATTCCTCTGTCCTTCCGCTAGACGAGAGTACCTGGTCGAAACGAGGAGACAAAAACCTTCAGCGTTTTTTTCCCCTCCGTCAGGGACAATCCGATTTCCAAGGGTGAATAAAAGGTGCCGCGGAGTTCTTATGGCGTTCACCGCAAGCAGGGGTGGAAAAAGGGTTTCCCTCTGCAGTGTGAAATATCGACGAGGTCGGTAGGACGATCTTTTTCTCTCTTTATGTTCCTCCGCGAGAACCACGAAAACGTACACATTTTTCTTCGCGCTTGAGAGAACTCCGGCGAGGAGGGTTTGAATTTTTCATCGACGAAAATCAATTTGCGACTGCCTTCGTACGTTGAGAAACATTCGAGAATTATTTCTTCTTTTTTTCATGATCAGGTTGCGTTTCATTTTTTATTTTTTTCCTTCTGGTTGAATTTTCGTTTTCAGACAAATCCAAGACATCAGAGAATCTTGGGAATTATTTGCGACTTGGGGTTGTATTCCCAATTTAGCAGTTGAGCGTTCAGTTTTTGGACACTTCGTAGACGATGTTTAACGCGTCTTTGTGGCATTTTTTAAATTTTCAAGTGCCAGTAAATCCGTCGAGAAAAATATCGAAAATGCTGAAATGGGATGGCGAAGCGTAATTAATGACGACTGCTTTTTTTTTATTATTGCAGCTAGGGAACTCAAATCATGCGGTGGCATAAGCAGCGGGGGTGAAGTTTGCTGCTCGGGTGACATGGAGCTCAGATTGCAAGCGAGGGCACGTGACAAACACGAAAAAGCAACGAGGACGATGCTCCAGAGCCTTCAGAAATTGATCGTTGCGAGAGGAACACGATTTCACAGTGAGTTATCAATTTATCCTCAGCTCCATTACTTCCTTTTTTCATCCCATCTTTTTTTTAAATAATTTTTAATTTCTATAAATTAAAAACAAATTGTATCTTTCATTTGCGATATAATTCACAATTATTTGATAAATTATATCGACGCGAGGAACGAAATACAACGCGATACACAAATTATCGTCTCAAAAATGACAAATTCTCCGATCGACAGGCGTAAAAAAAACTATACGAATCGTTCATCCGATATCTCATATTTTTATTACGATTTATGAATTATATTTGACAAACATTTATCGAAATTCGTCGATATTCGATGGCGATCCATCGAGGCGTCAAAGAGGGCTCTTTGCTTTTTTTTCTTCTCATTACGTGGACGAGTTTGTCCCGAGTAAGGAGAGGAAAATTAATCGAATCTGTCGGAAGCGTCAATGTCGAGTCCTACGGTGGAAAATAACGCGAGCCGATCGTGAATGGCGTTCACGCGAGTGAGTAAAAGAGAATGCGCGCTGAGGCTTTTGCTACATCGCGAAGAAGGGGATGAAAACGAGATCCCTGTGTGGTTACGCTCGGAGAGGGGTTGCGCGAAACCTTCGGGATGGGAAGTACAGACGCGAAAAATCTCGACTCCCTCGCAGCCCTTTTACAAGCCGCGAGGCGTGCCTCGAGGTTTTTTCATCGTCGTTCTTTTTTTTATTCTTTTTTTTTTTAATTAAAGAGGGAACCAAGTGCATTGAGAGAGAGGATGAATCCGAACGAGAAGTGTAGTCATTGTCGAGGGATCGTAGGTGGAAATTCCCCCGTTCGAGGCGCACTTGCTCACGTTTTGCATTGTTTCTTTTTTGTCTTACGAATCCGCGAAACTCTCATCGGTCTCATCGGTCTCGATGCTCGATACAATGTTTTCATCGTGAGATGGAACCGAGTGTTCATCTCGAGTGACGTGAAATCATTATTTACCTTCAATATTACACGAAAAAAAAAGGAATTACATTTTTTTGTTGAAACTTTTGACAGTCACTCTTCATCTAACTCGCTCTCATCCCCCGAACGACAATTTCGCTAATCTTTTCCCTCTGTACCCATCGTTCGGCGAGTTATCCAGGACTAGATCCTTTGACACACCCTTCGGGAGGAACGAGAGAGCTTTTCCTCGACTGTTGCACGAACCAAAGATCCATCTCGAACGATATCCCTTCATTGAATTTATCCAGCAAGTACCCCAACGTACCGCGGAATTTTTTATGAAAATCTCTCGATCTCAAGATCTAGGAAAAAAAAAATGAGAAAAGAAAGAGTACGACGAAGATTATTTTTCCTCTCGAGGAGATCGATACGAATCGTTTTTTTTCCCATCGTTGGAATATCCAATTCCTTCTTTTTTCATAAACTCCCTTACGGAATATCGAAATACAATGGGTCAGACGACGATAATGTTACGAGGCTGGAGAGGAAGGGTGAAAAGGCAGATGCGTCAGCCATTTTGGAGTAGCCTGAAGGTTGTGTTAGTTTAATATATGAAATTTACATCGGTACATCGTCGTGTATATGTGTACCGCCCTCGTGTGCATAACACAATGTTTCTCGTAGCTTTTGCGAGGCTGGAGAAAATTTCGTTCGACAAAATCGGTAATCGATAAGGAAGTGACCGAGAGCAAGAGCTGGATAAAAATGGGGATGAGTAGGAGTGGCCTAATATGCAATGAGATGTACATACTCTCGTACATATGTATGTATATGAGCAGCCCTTGCGATCCTCCGGTGAATGGACATAACCGCAAACGATCGTCACGAGCAAAATGTAATTTTTTCAATGAAGAAATCTTTTATTTTTGCGAAAAAACTTCCGATCCGTAAAATCATACTAGACTCAATCAATTCAATGTTTTTTCCAACCGATTCAACGTTTTTTTTCCAACCCCGATCGAGTATAACCGAGCTCCAAAAAAAAAAAACAAAAACGCAATAGAATCTCGTTTAATTAAATTCAGCATTGGCGTTGGCGATAAGCTCTATGTTTTAAATTAAAGAAAGATCATACTTTTGTGCAAAATAAGAAATAAGACAAAAAACGTGTAATTACACTTTTGCTTTTTGAATAAAATGGCGGTGTCTCGTGGCTGATCCCGTGCATATGTGAACGTGTGTAACGTCGTGTGTAAGCTCTACTTTGAGCTTTTTTTTTTTTTGCCGCGTTACGCGGAGCTGCATACGAGTCTCAATGGTCGCTCGCAAAGAGAACCGCCCTGTAGGCTACCGTCTCTCCCTTTCGTGTGTGCCGCAGTCTAGAAGACTCTCTTGTGAACTCTGCTATCACGCAGAGTGCCAAAGTAAAGTGGGTACGTATGTACCGTGTACGTATCCACTAGGTACGGTTGGGTACCTCGTACGAGCACACACGTACCGGTCTTACACTTTTCGTGTACACGTACGTGCCACGTACACCTTCGTGTATATTAATAAAGGGCGAATATGTCGACACGAGAACTATTCGCGAGTCAAAGGATGCCGGCAAGTTCTGAGACGGAGTAGCTCCGGCACATACGATCGTACAAGTACGAAGAGGATATTTCCGGCGAGTTGAGAAACGCACGAATCATTTTTTTTTAACAATTCTATATATATGCATATTTATATACGCGAAATATTTCGTACACGGGACGTTTGACGACACGTCCTGAAATTACCGAAAAGTTTGAAGGATTTTAATGAAACGAGATAAAAATAACGATCGGTTTCGTTGGTTTTTTTTTTTTCGTGAATTATTCTTTGGTGAAGAACGATTTTTGAAAAAATCCTCGTTTCGATGGCAGAGTCGCGAATTTTCTCGCGATTTTTCTCGGAACGCCTCGTACGTGTCCACTTGTTTCACGTTCTTGCGCATATATATTCATAAATTCTGCCAGTTGGGAGGCGGAATTTAATTGAAAGGGAAGTGAAATTATCGTCGCGACATCCGCGTATGTAGAGTGTGTCGTACGTACTCTTGTTCGCTCTCTTGTTTGATGCCATCGTATGACGCGGGTTCACCGAGAGTCACGCAGAGACTTTTCTCGTGACGAACTTCAAAAGGGGTCTGACAAAGTGTCGAACTCGGATGAAAATGGAGAGACGAGAAGTCGGAGTAGGCGGGCTGCTAATTATGACGAAAGAATATCGATTATCCATAATTAATTATATTTAAAAATCGTCGTGAATGTAAGCATAAATAATTATGAAAAAAAAACAAATAAAATCGCTAGCAATCAACGAGCTTTTCTTATTTTTTTCTCAATTGGTGACAAATGATTTTCAGACAATTTTTGTTCGTATTTTTTCATTATTTTTTTAAATTCAAAAGTCACGGCAATATTCATTGATTCGAAATATCCTCTCTCACCGGACCTAATCATTGTGAAATTCTCTCGATTTTAATATTGCATAATTTTCGGCTCTTCAAGCTCAGCCACTGTTGGATGAGTTTAATCGACATTTTTAAATGTCAGAGGACGCGACAGACGTTTGGCAATTAAAATTTTCGCGACACTACCGACCCACCGCGAAGTGTCAGCTTTTATACAAGTACATCCCCTTTTCCTTCTGCCATGGCTGTTCTCGCAGACCGCAGCTAAGTGCCGTACCCTTTCATACACGCTCCTCTCCACGAATCGCGTTATAAAGGTGCACTCGCCTCTTTCCTCGGTAAAAAGAAAATTTTAATCTCATTCTTCTCGGTCAAAGTGACTATGAAACGAACCTAAAGTGCAGTTCGTTAGAGTGGCGATAATAAAAATGATAAAAATCTGATTACTATCGATAAGAAAAGCAACAGAGATGTCAGTAATGTTGAAACATTTCTCGAACAATTTCTCAACCTAGTAGCCAATCTTGTTTCTCGAAAGGAAGGAAATTCAACTTTTAGCGACAAAAAAAACACTCTCTTTCACTCGAACAAAAATTGAATTCCAATTTTTGAAAAACTGTCAGTGAATACGAGATATTTCAGGGTCCAGCGAGTCTTAGCTCGCATACCGACTTTTAAAAGTGGATCGCGAAGTTGGACAATTTTTGCGAAGGCATTTTTCTTCCCCCAACTGTGTATTTATTTCTGCACAGTCGTGTGGACTCTCTCTGCTTCCTCGTCGTCCATTGAACGTGTATAATGATAACTATTCCATAGAAATATCAATAAACAAAAGAGTCGCGACCAACGGTGGCCGGCTTTGTCTCGCTTAAAATGCAGAGGAAGAAAAAAACGATTTACAAAAGAAAATTACGTTCGAGGCTCGCTCCTCACGCGGCGATTCCTTCTGAATAATGTTAATTTCACGTTCTTTCCTCTTGATTTTTTTCCCCAGCTTTCTTCAAGGAATTACTGGCTGCGAGCAAGAAGGGCTTTCACGAGATGTTCAAGAAAACTTATGGCATTCTGTACGAGCAGAACGCCTACGTGTTCACGGATCTCTTCAAGGAACTCGAGAATTATTACGCCAAGGGAACGGTGAGTCTTGCTTGTTTTTCATCTCCCTCTCTTTCACTTCCTCCCCAACTTTCTCTGCATCTTTCTCTCGCCTCCAGCATCCAGAATCGGTCCTCGTTAATATCACTTTTCGTTCTCAAAATTTTCTCCCGCTCCATTACCTCCCCTCTCTCTCTTTCTCTCTTCTCTCATTCAACCCCCTGCAGTCGTATCATCGTCGACTTACGATTCACCCCGGAATTGGAAAACGAGATGAAAAAGCTCGCTCGCGATACCGTTAAATTTCTTATTCCGACTCTCGAAACATATATCCCGCCCAAGTTTGTTCCTTTCTTGGCGTTCAACGAGCGCGAAAAATCGGCGAACAAAAGATGTGCTCTTTCCCGACGACTTTTGTGAAATTCCATTCAGCGGAATCGATCGTTTGAATTTCTTTATTTTTTTTATCATTATCGTAATATTTTTACAAGCGATAATAACGATAATTAAGTGTCGATGTAGACGATTTGGACACTTTTGTGAAATGAAAATGTCATTTTTTCTAATTTTTCATCGGTAGGCGCCGTATTTTTTTTTTCATCAAAGAGTTTATGAAATCCTGTTGAAAAAGCCACGTTCGAACGTCGCCCGTGTTGATAAATCGATCAAAGCGACTTTTTTCTCTCTTGCTTTTAAAAATCAGTCGATTTTGAGACGCAGAATCAAAGGTGTCACGCACAGGTTGCTTCCCTTGGCTTCATCATCAATGTGGCTTCTCTCCTCTTTTATAACGTACTTCCACCCTGTCTAGAGCTACCTACCAAACGCCTCAACAACCCTATACGAAGATCGTATTTTATTCAGGCTTCGAAAATACATTTGATACACCTCGAAGCTCTCTCGATAAAATTACAGTCTTTGGCAACGGAAAGAAACTCGTCTGTATCATAAATTTCCCACGGAGAACCTACCAAATAGCCGACTCAATTTAGAAGCAGACTTTTGGCCATTTCCACGCTCTACAAACGTGTTCCGATTTTTTTGCCCTGAAATTCCACACTTTTCGATAATTCACAATCAAGATCCAACGCTTACGATAATATTGATACGGAAAAACAGCCGATAAGTTTGATTTATTCGTCGAGATTTTTCCTCAACGAAATCGCACTTCGAAAAGCGAAAATACAGCCGGGGAAAAATTGAAAAAAGAATAACCAGAAGTTCAATATCGCGTTACAACTTCCCTCTTTAATCCCTGTGATTTTTTTACTCGCCATGCGTATTACGTTTCCCTGTTTCCTGTGGAAATCGAATCCCTCCCCGGTAGTTGTTACACTTGTTCCTGGCGTCGATGCAGGCTGGGTTTTTCGACATTCGATTCTCTGTTTTTGCCACGAAACATTTCTCTCTCCCTTTCTTCCCTTATTCTCTCTGAAAAACATGCGCAGGGTGTCCCGGAAGTGCATGCGGATAGTTCAATGCTACATCGGGGATGAAATTCCAAGTCGAAAAGATTTCACGCACTTTTCGATCCGACGAATCCCCGCCGAGTTATAATAATTATTCAAAAATCAAAATTGATCCCAAAATCATCGTATTTTCCGCGTAAACGCATTATTTCGGCCGGAAAACGCAAAAAACGATTTTTACCGAAAATCCCTGTTTTCTCCTTGAAATAATGAGTTTTCGGGAATAAAACCATGAGATACGTGATCAGCGGGAGATTTCCTATTCAATAACCACAGGAGGAATAATAATTATTCAGAAATCAAAATTGATCCCAAAATAAGCGTATTTTCCGCGTAAACGCATTATTTCGGCCGGAAAACGCAAAAAACGATTTTTACCGAAAATCCCTGTTTTCTCCTTGAAATAATGCGTTTTCGGAAATAAAACCATGAGTTGGACCAATAGGACGCGAGCAACGCCCACCGGAGAAGGGAGAGCGCGCGTCCGATTGGCTCGAACTTTGACGATTCGTATCTCGCTAGGTTTTGGTTGTAGCAAAAAATTCGAAAATACATTTCGACTCGGAATTTCACCCTCAATCTAGCTTTAAATCGTCAACGTTGAGTTTCGCGAACACCCTGTACATACGCACAAGAGACTCTCGTATAACTCTCCCTGAAATCTTCCGCGACATCGCGTGTCTTGCAACCCTCGATCAAGACCTCTCACGAGACTCCAACCCCCTCGACAGAGGTCAAATTTTTTACCCAGAGGGCACACGAGGGTCTCTCGAACAATATATACTCTTCGGCTGTAATTGCAAACGTTCTGATGCGCGAATGTTGCCCCTACGACGGCGTTACTCTCCCGAAAAGAAAACAATCTTCATTCGAATCTTCGTCAAAAACAAATGCACGTTTCTCTCGACCCAGGTTGATCTCGACGAGGCAATGGACAACTTTTTCAACACTCTCTATCAAAAAATGTTCACGGTACTGAACAGCCAGTACAAATTCGATGCCAAGTACCTCGAGTGCGTCGGCAATCACATGAAGGAGATGAGACCTTTCGGCGATGTGCCGCAAAAACTTGGCGTTCAGATAAAAAGATCGTTCATCGCGACGAGGGCATTCAGCCAGGCGCTCACAGTCGCAGCCGATGTACTGGGGAACATGCAAACGGTAAAAATCTCAATTTTCATAAAAACAAAAACCACAAAGCTGACGATTTAATTAATCGCAATAATTTTTTTCTCGAGCAACAAAAACATAACCATTATTACCATGCATCAATTATCACACTGCGGAATATTATTATCGTTGCCTTGAAAAATGAACAAAGACTGTAAAAAAAAAAGAAAAAAAGCGTCAGCTGCATCGAACGTTGCCGCACATATTGCGTATGGAATTGTAATAATCCCTGTCGTTTTTAGTTGAAATCGTCACCAGAGTGCGCCGCTGCATTGACGAGGATGACGGCGTGTCCATCCTGCAGCGGTATACCCGGCAACGTATTAGCCTGCGGTGACATGTGCGCCAACGTAATGAAGGGCTGCCTTGCCCAGCACGCGGCACTCGACACTGAATGGAATCACTTTGTCGGTGAGTGCACCCTTTGACAGAGCCTACATTATATATATTACGGCGTTACACTCGGTATATTTATGCGCAAACCTCTTGAATATGCATGCAAAGACTGCAGTCATAACACATTCAGTCCGGCAGACGGAGAGAATTGAATGCGAAAAAAAATCGTCCCAAGATTCGCGGGAATACACATACAATTTTTTTTTGTTTCTTTCTTGCGTATTTAAATTAAATTCAACGATTGAACAATGTTTGAAACTTGTGGTTTATTCACAATGACTTGTTTTTTTTTTTCATTTTTTCGTTACTTCCGCTATGGTTTTTGTTTTATTACTCCGGAACGTTGAACGAGAAAATAATATTCCTCGGGGGAATATCTTTTGCGCATTAACGAGTTTCGTACAAATTTACGGTTTCCTGATACTCGCTTCTGGCCCCTGTCGAGACGACGCTGAGTCAATTATAAATACGCGAAATCCGTGGCTCATGAATTTTTATACCTCGTCGTCCGAAATCCGGCGAGGAAGGAGATTGATCGATTGATTCAATGATTTTTTTTTAAATTGGTACGTGATTTTAGTCCTCTTGGCATGAAAATAAGACTACATTTATGTTTTTTCAAAGTTCATTCTTGCAGAGTCTTTTTTGTTTTTTTTTTTAATAACTTTGGAACATCCGACGTGAAAATATTGCTCGAAAATATCAAATATCATTTTCTCGTCGTTTTAATCGATGTGCAATTTTACTCAATTTTGCGTAAATGATTTTTCAATTTTTTTTTTAAATAAGTTTGTGGCACTGGAAGTGAAAACGTTCTTGGGAGAGTGTCTTTCGCGCATTAACGAGCTTCGCACAAATTTACGTTCTTGATATTCTCTGGACCCTCTCGAGGCAACGCTGAATCAATTATAAATAAGCAAACTCCGTCGCTCATGAATTTTGATTTCGTCTTCCGAGATGGAGAAAGAGCGAGAGAAGAAGAGAAGCAGCTCTGTCTCTGCCGAGTCGTTTTACAATTAAGTATTCCAGCCGTATTTCGCGAATTTCAGACTCTCCTCTCGGTATCAGATGTTTTTTTATGCCTGATTGCTCTAAAACGATTCCGAGGAAGCAAATTCGCCCTCGTCAACGAGGCGAATGTTTAATTTATCGTTATAACGAGACGAGTCCTCGGTAAAACATCGCGAGTAAAAATATAACATTTTCCGTAATTCTCGTAAGAATAAAAATGCAAGGTTTCAAAAAATCCTGCGTAAAAAATCAGGATTTTTATTTCCTTTATCCCCCATTGAAAAAAAAAACCCACGAAGGTAACGAACGTTTCTTGACAATTGATCGATCGCTTTTTCAAATGAAAAATCTTTTACGCTCGAAATAAAAAAAAAGAAACGAAACGACGGATTTCGCGACTCCACACTCGAACGTCCAATTACGTTCGAATTTTCGCGTTACTTTTTCAGAGGCTGTGGGAAGAGTCGCGGAAAGATTGCTGGGGCCTTTTAACATCGAGATGCTCGTCAGGCCGATCAATCTGAAGATATCCGAAGCGATAATGAATTTTCAGGAAAACAGTCACGACGTTTCCCAGAGAGTTTTCACCGGTTGCGGACGTCCCGTGCTGGGCAGAAGACGAAGACGCCGCGACGTCAGGGACAAGGACTCGACCTCGTCGAACTTTGATCAGGAAGCGACGAGCGAGGATCCAACGTCGACCGCCACGAAGCTCGACACCATCGTCAAGGAGATAAGACAGAGAATCCGAGATTCGCGACAATTTTGGATCTACCTGCCTTATCAACTGTGCATCGACGGACTCGTGGTGCCACCGAGCAACACCAAAGAGTGCTGGAACGGCACTCACGTTGACAAGTCAGTATTTTTCATTTATTTTTCAAAAATTCAAAGTTTTTTCAAAATTCACAAACCCACATTGTCGATCCCGTTACTTTTCGACGAAAATCCAAAATACGTCGAAATTCAACTAGAAAAAAATTGCCGAAAATGTCATCTCACCGAAAATATCGATCAAACGTCGACGAGCGGGTTTGACGAGTGTTTTACGGCGGGAAAATGACGAAAATTTCATGTGAAAAAAATGATGCGAGCAGAGATGGAGAGGAATTTGACAAATATTTCATTTTCGCTTTGAAAATGATTTTTTTCGTTGAATCGCTAGTATTTCTCATTTATTTTTCAAAAATTCAAAGTTTTTCCAAAATTCACAAACCCACATTGTCGATCCCGTTATTTTTCGACGAAAATCCAAAATACGTCGAAATTCAACTAGAAAAAAATTGCCGAAAATGTCATCTCACCGAAAATATCGATCAAACGTCGACGAGCGAGTTTGACGAGTGTTTTACGGCGGAAAAATGACGAAAATTTCATGTGAAAAAAATGATGCGAGCAGAGATGGAGAGGAATTTGACAAATATTTCATTTTCGCTTTGAAAATGATTTTTTTCGTTGAATCGCTAGTATTTCTCATTTATTTTTCAAAAATTCAAAGTTTTTCCAAAATTCACAAAGCCACATCGTCGATCCCGTTATTTTTCGACGAAAATCCAAAATACGTCGAAATTCAACTAGAAAAAAATTGCCCAAAATGTCATCTCACCGAAAATATCGATCAAACGTCGACGAGCGGGTTTGACGAGTGTTTTACGGCGGGAAAATGACGAAAATTCCATATGAAAAACATGACGCGAGCAGAGATGGAGAGGAATTTGACAAATATTTCATTTTCGCTTTGAAAATGATTTTTTTCGTTGAATCGCTAGTATTTCTCATTTATTTTTCAAAAATTCAAAGTTTTTCCAAAATTCACAAACCCACATCGTCGATCCCGTTACTTTTCGACGAAAATCCAAAATACGTCGAAATTCAACTAGAAAAAAATTGCCGAAAATGTCATCTCACCGAAAATATCGATCAAACGTCGACGAGCGGGTTTGACGAGTGTTTTACGGCGGGAAAATGACGAAAATTCCATATGAAAAACATGACGCGAGCAGAGATGTAGAGGAATTTGACAAAAATTTCATTTTCGCTTTGAAAATGATTTTTTTCGTTGAATCGCTGCTTTTGATTTCTTCATGATCGCTTTTTCCCCGAAAAACGATTATTTATATTTTGAATTATCGCTGGCCAGGTATCTCTATCCCGTTTCTTCGGACGGCGAGACGCAAACCCTGAATCCGGAAGTGCGAAGCGGGGGTCCGAGGACAGTGACGGTTCGGGACCAAATCGCCGCCCTCACGACCATCACCAACAGGCTGCGTTCGGCCTACAACGGCCAGGACGTCGATTGGGTGGACACCGGTAAAGTTTCAAAACTGAAAATTTTCCCAAATAATCAAATTCCCTGTTTTAAAACGTGAGAAATTAATTCATCCCCGAAAAAAAAAACGAGAAAATCCTCAAAAATTTCGGCGATACGAGAATGTTTTAATAAAATCGCCAAGGTCACGGAAAAGTCGAAAAAAAAGTCTTTCGATCGCAGAAAAAACAGGAAACAGAAAGAAGAATTTTGACCGCCATTTTTTGTTGCAGAGGAGCCGAATTACGGCTCCGGAAGCGGTTCCGGGGACGGAAGCGACGACGAGGACGACAACGAGGATCCGATAACCGACGACGAGGACGGTTTCAGCGAGGAGTCTTCCGGTTACGAGCCGAATCAGACGCCGCCGGAAGTGCCGAAATCGCCGACGATTCCTGTGGTGAATCCGGCAGCGACGCCACCGAGACACGACCAGGACATCCCGAAAACACCGACGACGATCGGCAACAAGACGTCGACGACGAGCGTGACGGAGAGCGGAAGCGGGACGCCTCATCGCCAGCAGATGTCGCTCTCGCGGGCGTTAACGACGTATTTATTCCCCATAGCCGTAATGTGGTTCGGAGGCTGCCTCACCGAGTGGCTGTGATCCTTCGACTCGCCGCTGAGCTTTCTGTAAATATTTTTCTAATCAAATACGCGAATACGAAAAAAAAAAAAAGACCAGCGGAATCCCCGTTTTTCCGCTCTCGTGAGCGAGAAAAAAAAAAAAAAAAAGAAAAAAAAACGGAGCAAAAAAAACATCCCCCCTGTTCACATCGACGGACTCGTCGTTCGCCGCGTCGCAAAAACCGTGAAAACTCGGCGTAAAGTCGGAAAAATTCGGTCCCTCGGAGGATACTCGAGATGATGAAGTTTCGAGAGGAAACGAGAGGGGCTTTGATTGTTTTTGGGACGAAGAGAGAAACATTGAACATTGAGAGATTAGGGGCTGGGGGTGGAGAAATAACGGGGGTACTTCGACGAGGATCGAGGAGGGATATAAATAAATGAATAAACAATGATAACAGTGATGATAAAACGAGAGGAAATTGACGGAAGATCGAGTTCGGGACGATGACGAAACGTCGATGCTCGTCGAACTTCTTCGTCGTCTTCGATGAGGAATGACTATGATAATGAGGATAATAATAATATCGGATGATAATAATAATCGTAATAACAATATTGATAATTATATTATTGACGATGACGAACGCCAGTGTGCGCGGGAGGTTGAGGAAAATGAATTCGGCGACCGAGCGACCGGAAGGACGGATATATACGTAAAAAGAAAAAGAGAGACAAAAAAAAGGGAGAGAATCGAGTATACGAAAGCATACAGGACTGAAATATTTATTAAACGACGTATCTTCTATGTAGATTTGTTTTTTTTGTTGTTTTTTTTCATTTTCATCAAGTTTTTTCTCTGCCGAATTGGCGCAATTTCATTCGCGATTATTTTTTTGGAGGACCGAGAGAGTCTTTTCGTTTCGTCCAACGTTCGTTCTCTTTTTGTTTTCAAAGTGTTTTTACTTTCTTCTTTTATTTTTTTTTCGTACTGTAGGAATTATCGCGAATCGATCAATCTTCGTTGGTGATTGGAAAACGAAAAAACGCGTTTTGCCTCGAAATGAGTGAAAAAAAATGACGCGATCGAGGAAGGAAGGAGGAGAAAACAAAATTGTAGACGCAAAAAGTTTCGATTCGCGAAATGAACTCTGGAATTTGTTGATTCAAAAAGAAAAAAACGAAAAAAAGAAGGAGGGTCAACGTCTCGAACGCTATTTTTCAAAATAATTTCGCGAAACTTTGGAAAAAAAATAAACGCAGCATTTTCGAAGGAAGATGCGTTTTTTACGATCGATTTTCTCAATTCTTTTTTTTTCGGTCAATGTTTCCTGATGAAATTGTTCGGAGATTCCTTCTCGCGATCGAGAAAATACGGGAAAAACGTCACGAGTGCGAGAAAAGTTGAGCGAAGGAAGGGACGATCTTCTTCTTTCGGCGTTTCTTTTTTTTTTCTTTTTGTAAAATTGTAAATAATACCGACGAGAGCAGCGAATGGGGGTTGGTGCGACAAAAGTGAATTTTGGGACATTTAGATCGGTCGCCAAGTTTGCCAAATCAAAAAATGACCATTTTCGCATGATTTTCGAACGCTTTGTCAGCCCGCTGTAAAAACGGGAGATCAACAGAGGAATACAGAGGGGCGGAGGGTGCAAAAATACCAAAAAAGGAAACAACGCGGAAAGACAGCACCGACGGAAGAAAGGTCGGTGAAAAAAGAGTGGAAAATTTCCTCTTTTTCATCGACGATTCGATTCGCCGCTCTGCGAAGGTGTCGCCCTCTTAGAAATTTAAGTTTGGTACGTAAATGTTTTTGGAGAATGTCTGTGTGTGTGTGTATGTGAGTAAAAAAAGAGAGAAAGGGGGTGAAATGCGAGTGTAAAAAAATGGAAAAGATTGAGGGAAGAAGAGGAGTGAAGGGCGAATAAAAAAAAAAGAGCCAGGCTACTGTGATAAAATCGAATAAAGCCGCAATGCGATAACACGGCTTGCTTTTCATTTTCTCGAATAAACGCCGAGACGAAGCGTTCTTTCGCCACATCGCCTGGAAAATTCACGATTATTTACAGATATTTATGCATAAAACAAACATGTATATATTAAGGTGGTTCGAGGAAAATTCCAACGTGTTTTTCCTTTTTCTTTTTTTTTTCATTTTGAAAAAGTCCTCGCGAAAGAGCGAATGAAAATGAGAAAAATGCCTCCTGGCGAATTTTCGTGTTTTCGCGGTATCTAAAATTCGTGTCTTTTTTTTCTTCCTCTTTTCATTCTGCGAGGACCAGACCAGGATGGAACGATGGTCGAATTTTTTTGCAGGATCCTTTCGAACGGAAAATCAAAGACGTTCGGGGCTGGAAAAAATTTCGACTTTTTTTTTTGAACCACTCTAGTATGTATACGTATATATATATGTATATACATATTGTATGTATACTATATATATATATATATATATATCTTGAAAAAAAGCGGGAATGAAAGAAAAAAATCGAAAATGTAACAAAAGTGACATTTTACAAATCTAGTGAAATATTCAAAACGAATATTACGAATATTATGATTTATTTGTAATTATATTATTACATACGTTTATATATATATATATATACATGTGTGTGTATATATATATTTACGTAGAATAAATATATAATTTATCATTATCGCGTTTGAAAATCGTTGTCGGTCGCACCTGTCTGGGATCATGAAATTTGTCGAGCGTACGAATTTTTCGCCACGCACTGCGGCGATAACGAGAGAGCGAGAGAGAGAGAGATAAACAGCGAGAATTCGTGTAAAAAAGGGGCAGGAAAAAAATCTGAAGACATTAACAAAAACGAGCGCGATTTTTTTCTCTCGCGCCAACGCGATTTTCGACGTAACGAAGAAAAAAAAACGAGGAACGTGGAAACATCGGGATGAATGTCGAAACGCGAGAGACGTTAATTTATTCGTATTGAAATATCGATGTGACCGAATAATTAATGTAGAAGAGAAATGAAAAAAAAAAAAAAGTAATGCAAATAACAGCAAGACTACTCGTTGTCGTTCCCTCCAACCCCCCCCCCCCCCCCCTTGATGTCGTTAACAACGTCAAAAAACCTTGGTTTCTTTTCTACTTTTCAGTGACGTACACTCTAACGCCGTTCCATCACAAATTCCTGATGATTTCGATGCTTTTACAATTTTTTACCGATTTTTTTTTTTTTTAGAAACGTACCAACGAATTTACGATCAATTTTTATTTTTATACCGTGACTCGGAGATGAGCACATTTTTTTGCAGATTATTTGAGGATGTTCACCAATTAATTTTCGCAACTTTAACACACACACACACACACACACACACATACGCACACACGGTGGGCCATCTCTGAAATACAAATGTAAACTCTCGCGTAACTCTTATATATTTTATTTGTTAATAATTTTATCCGTGCGATTGCGGTTGTGTGAAAGTGCGAAATTTGTCTGTTATTGAAACGAGAACGATGGCCGAAACACTTTCAAAGTGCTGTCGCCTCGTCATGTGGACGATGATAAAAGAAAAAAAATTGAATAAAACACAAAAACTTATAAATAATATACATATTATACATATACACACATATATATATAAATATATATGTAGACACACATACACGGATATATATGTATATATATTGTAAAACAGACACGACGAGAATGAATGTTTGCGTGATAAAAAAAAAGAAAAAGAAAAAACTAGAGCGATTGATCAATATTCCCGGGGACGTAATTTGTACGATTTTCGATTTTCTCGACCTCTCCACACGACCTTTGTAAATTCAATGGCGGTAGTCGTACGAGATGATACCCGTGTTAAAAAAAAAAAAAAATATATATATATAAATAAAACCCAATACAAAATACAAGTGAAAATCGATTATTTTTCGGAATTTTTTCAATGGACTTGAATTAAGAATGTTTCTTGTGACCACTTCCGGTCACATGATTTCATACGACGTCAAACGGAATAACAAAGTTTTTATTATTTATTTCATGTATATTGTTAGTAATGTTATTACTGTAATTAACAATGAGGAGGGAGCTTGAATATATATCTGTGCCTATATCTTTCGAGCAGGTGTGTTTTTTTTCAGTGTTTTCGTTACCAACAGTCGATAAACGAATGCTTAAGAATCCTTTTTTATTTACGGTAGGTACGTGTGCGTAATTTCTTTCTTTTCAAACGCTGGTATAAAAGATTGTACAGAGAGCTGTAAGACAAAATCTTCAACTCCGATTTTTTAATTTTTTTAATGAAAGAAAAACGATTTGAGAGATAGCGTTCCTGAGATTCTCGGGAATATTGTGTGGGCTCGTAAGTAATATCTTGACACTGCTATCTGTCTTTCGTCAGTTATGTCATATAGCATTATTATGAAATTGCCATAAGTCACTGTAATAGTTCGATGTTTCTAAAGAAAACATTCTTGATGTAACGAGTAACATTCAAGACTACAATCTCGAGTACCAGAAGCCTATTCAAAAGCCAAAGGACTTTCTCTTTATTTTTTTCACCTCTTGTTTTCCGCGCCCTGAATATTGAGGACAATTCCGCAAAATTCGACAAATGAAAAATATCCCATGAGTAGAAAAGTCGGATGATTTTTGAACGATGTTTTTTTCATTTTTTTTTAAGCACTTTGATCGCATTTTCCAGTCGACCCTCTCACCCGTTTCGATTGCATCTAATTATCCAGGTAGCGCATAAATCGCGTGACCAACACCATCCCACGGAGCCTGTCAGACCCGGAAGTATATTTACTTGGCTTTTTTTTTTCAAGTTTAAAGTGCGAGCGGGAGAAGAAGAGAGAGAAGGAGCGAGAAGAAGAGGGGGAAAGAGAGAGAGAGACTGTAGTAGCGCGAGAAGAGGGCCAGTGGGGCCTTGTTGGGCCCAATCCACGGGTGGGGCTGCTGGGTCTCCCCCACTCTCGAGAGTGCGCCATGCAATGCGCGTTGAACACACAACAAGTGAAATTTCGTATCGCATCGGACTTTACGGATAGAAAGTATATAACTCGTGTGATATCACGTGCTCCTTCTCTCTCAAATGCTACATACGTAAGCGATCGAAGCAAGAGTACGCTCGTTTTATTTTCATTCTCTAACCACTGCTGTACGTCATAAAGAATGTCTACGAAAAAAAGTACTTATCGCGAAATTAATTTACGTGTCTCGCAAAGCCGGTCGAATTATCAGTCTATATGATCGTGAATTATAGACCGAATTAATTTATTTATTTTTCGTCGGGTCATTATTTTTACACACAGGATTGTCAAACGATTAGATGGAATTTACAAATGTTGCGATTTCCATGCTTGTTTTCACAAGGTTTTTTTGAAAAAAAAAGAAACGAAAAATTTACCTGATTTTATTCTTTGTTCGTTTATTGTCATTTTTCTTCTCTCGCGTAAAAGCATTTTTTTTCCTGTAAAATTATGCAATATCAAGCAGCTTTCGTAATTTTGAGAGAAAAAGGTGGATGATAGTGCTAACCAAAAATGTGATGAAAAATATACTTGGGCATTCGTAGATGAGTTGTTTGCACGTAGGTGTTAAAGATGGGTTTACCGTTACGTCGCTTGGCACCCACCTTTATATATTTTATAATGTGGATCAGCCAAGTCGTTGAGAATAAGATAACTGCGAAAAGGAGACCCCGGAGGCGAATCGACAAACGAGATCGAGTTCGATTCGCGAGCGTTAGGCCGTCAGACTTTAAGGGGGTGTAGCTGGACATTTCGGAGCTCGAAATCGCATATTCTGACCGGAATTTTATATTTACGAGCTTACGTTTTGAAAATAATTTTCTACATTTATATTATTCAACATTATAACTTACAAGATGAACGCAAATTCGTTTGGTTCGCTGCTGGAGCACTAAAAATAAAAAAAAATAATATAAATAGTACGAATTAACTCTCATCTCGCGTTAATTACATTTCGGTAAGGTATATTTTCTCGAAATATTTGTCATTTTATCAATTTTTCTCGCAATATTTTTATATTTCCGAAGAGTTATCATTTTCGTCGTATATCAGTACGGGCGTTTAGTCTGGAAATAAGGAAAGATCAATGATGAAGGAAATGTTTAAATATGTGGAATAAATGTATCGTTTAAGCGGATGGTCGCGAGAGTTGCCGTTATGCAAAGATTTCTACAGCGGGGTGGAGAGATATATAGTCTTGAAACTAGGAACTAGACGCGATTCAAGATCAGTGAAAACGCTAATTGCTCGGAGAAATCATTAATTATGTCCCTATGCTTATTTTCTTCCGTCTGCCATTCTTACGCCCCTCGTGGCGGCCTCCGCCGTTGCTCTTAGCTTTATTTTATTTATATACACATATATACACGCGTGTAAATACTTTGCTGTCTTCGCGTTGCATCCTCAGAAACGGCATTCTTTTTAAAACGCCCGCTAACTATGTGAAGAACTCCCACGAGTCCTCAGGCACTCAAGATCAGGGGCTTCTCTCGTTCTTCATTCGCGTCTCCTTTATATGTTCCATGGTACATGTTCTATGTAAATTCGAGTACACATTTTCCGAAGGAGAGAAGATTGACGACAAATGCATCAATTTTAATCATTTTTTAAACTAAACTTTTTCATTTTGAATTTGTGTATTTTGTTCAGTTTTTGCTCACCCACCTGTCTTACTGACGAAAAGTTCAAAGTAGGATTAGAAAAATCAATATTACGCTGACTTTATGCAACTTTTTCAACGATCACCACTTTTTAAAGCATTTTCGTACGATTCAGCGGAACGAAAGGTGAATTTACGCAAATCGTTTGCAGCTCGTAATAGCCGATATACAGAGTGTCTGAAAACTCGATGTTACTGATTTGCAGGTAGATCCAGGATGGAATTTTGAGTGAAAATGCATTTTTGTACTTTTTTCGTACGACCAAAACCTGACGAGTTGTCGGTCCGCAAAGTTTAAGCCAATCGGACGCGCGCGCTCCCTTCTCCAGCGGACGCCGCGCGCGTCTCATTGGTCCAGCTGTATCAATTGATAACTCGGCAGAGATTCGTCGAATCAAAAAGTGCTCGAGGACTTTTCGTCTCGGAATTCTACGCCCGATGTAGGGTAAAATTATCAACATGGGAATTTAGGACACCCTGTGTACATACAAATTCTCATTGCGCGCCTCTTTGTGTATAAATCTCATATCCTAGCGGAGGTACGTATATATATCGCTGGCAAAACTCCTACGACTGCAATAAGGCGACGACCTTTTCCTCTAGGTTTCTCACTCGCTCGTTTCAGCCCTCACGACTTTTTCTCTCCTATGTTATATTTACAACACACGCGCAAACACACCAACAAGATTTTTCCACACATGTGTATACAATAATAAAGAAAAAAAAGAAGAAATAAATCGCAGCAGAGTCTTTTCTCCGAGCTGCAACGAGCGACCAACTTCCTTCGCACTTCCTCAAAGGAAATTCTTAACGCGTGCATGCACGCAATCTTTATGCTAAATTATGTTCGCCAGCATCAGCTGTGCGCTGTGCACATTTTGTATTTCTCAAGCTCGATCCTTCCGTAGTCTGACGATTTCTGCCCTTTGTTAAACTTTCCTCTCGATCTACGACTCGATAACGATTCAATGAAAGTTTCCTTTTTTTGATATCGCAGCGCGGATACATCTGAATTAATTTCTATTATATTTTCATTCAATGCAAATATATTTCAATGGGACAAAGAACGAATGAATAACCAGTGCGAAGAAGCGTGTAGACTTCGATCGAAAGAAAAAGCTTCTCGATCGGCCATCAATCAATATTTTCAATAAATTCAATCGTATACAACGATTTACAGCGAGTAACAATTGTTTTTTCATCAATTTCACGATCCAACGAACCACGAGCTGCGTAAAAAAAAATATTTTTTCCCAAACACGGTGAATTTCAGAGATAAAAGTCGAGATAAAACTAGAACGTTTTTTTTTTTTTTCGAAACCAGACCAAGCGTATGTGCGACTGCGCGCAACGCTCCGAATCTCGTTGAACGAGTTTTGCACGCTGAACAAACGTTGGTACATATTTTTTTTCGCGCACTCCAGGATTACGCAATGTCGTCTTGAATTTATAATCCACTTTTTTTCACTCGTAGATTCTGCATGTTGAATTATACTCGTGACAAGTGCATATACACGTTTGCTTGTCGGTAAGAAGGTATACACCATGGAGTAAAAGTGCCAGCAGCCACGCTCCTCGAGTGTCACGTACCTATATTTTTTTTACGCTCGTTGCAATATTCCTTTCGTTCAACGGCAACAGGAGCACATATAACGCTGTATGTGCCTCGGCGTACTCCTTTTTTCTCTTTGCATACGTTGTCTTTCCTCGCGAGAACGCAGGATGTACTCGAATTACGCTCGATCGCTCGCACATATGGGCTATTCCATGCAAAATCGAGAGAAAAAATATGCTCCTAAAAATGTTATCCTAAAAATCCGAATTTTTCCTAAAATTGCATTTAATTTTGAAATAACGCCAAAATTTGATTTATTCCGAAACGAAAAAGTATCTTTTATTCTTCGAAATAATTTATCTCGTGTACAGCGCGAGAGTGTCGTCAATGAATTTTCCATCGCTGGAAATGTGCATCGGGCGAATCGATTCGCCATGGAATGTCCCGTGTGTTTATGAATTCTCCCAGAATCATAAGGGCTCGTGGATATTTTATCATTCGTGTACAAATAATGTGGGTTAAGCCCTTTGGGTTTTTACAAATTAATATTCATACGCGTGAATTCTTGGCGCACGGTTTTATTGTTAAGATCTCTCTCGTGTTTGCACAGTGCACACGCTCCGACGCGTCTGTTTGCCCGACTTTGGAATGTATACATATTTTTCTCTCCAACACCCTCGCTATCGTGAATATTTTTTTTTTTTTTCTTATTCCGTTATCTCTCACCAGAGCGTGTGTGCCCATCTGTAACGAAAAAATACAGAGATGAGCGAAAAATACACATGCAGAGACGGATGGAAAGGAGACGAGGGCGAATCCTGCGAGAGCTCATCATTCCGCTTCATCCACTCTGGAATGCGACATTTTTGTAGCCGAGCAAAGTTTTTCAAAGTTCCTCGATTGGAAAAACATTTATCCGCTCTCCCTGCATGCGATATACACGCACAACTCGAGGATGGGTGGATCGAGAATGATTTTTTTCCATCATTTTTGTCACATGTTTGACATGAATTAATTGATCGAATAAAATAATGCAGAAACTTCAAGCGAATTAAAAATGAGCGATTAAATCGATCTCAAAAAGAATTCTTCGATTTTTTTCGAACGTTTTTGTCACATATTTCACGCACGAATTTTGGTTATTTTTGCATCGAATTAATTGATCGAATAAAATAATGCAGAAACGTCAAGCGAATTAAAAATGAGCGATTAAATCGACTTCAAAACGATGGAGCTTCGATTTTTTCGCTCTCGACGAATTGCCATAACCACGTATCGATTTTGCATCGTTTTTTTTTTAACATATTCACCGAGCATTCTCAAAATCGAAATTAAGCAGTCCTCACCATCGATGAGCTGAAATAATAATGGTCGCGGTAGGAAAAATTGCACACGCGCGGCAATTTTGCGACGAGCGTGAGCTCGCGAAGGAATAAACAATGTGAAAATCGAGAGAATAGGAATAAACATTTGGCCATGATATTTACTGAGTCGGCATCCGCGTGAAAGTGTTCGTCTGCGCTTTGTGCCTTTCTCAATTATATATATATATATCTTTATTTTTATATACATGTGTTTTGTGTGTGTGTTTGTGTGTGTGTGTGTGTGAGGTAAAAAAGAAGGTGAGCGCCGCATATACGAGCGTATAAAGGAGAAGGCACGGTCGTTTGTTATACCGGGTGTTTCGAAGCGCCCATGCAGCTGATAAAAATTCACAGTCATGGTTCAATGCACTCAGACAATAATCATTATGCTATATTTCCATATATTCCTTTCGAAATTTAACGTCGAGTTTTCTACACTTGCTCCAATCGGGAGAATCGAATCGAATCACTTTTTATTTCTTTTTCACAGATGCATTTATATATGATAAATATTCGAATGCAGTTAATTACTCGCTCTTTTGAAAATCGATATTCATTCGGCGCGGGAAATAATTGTGAAAAATATATCTTATTTGCATTCAATTATATGTTGTTGGTGTATTTTTTTTTTTGCATTGTAATGCTTTTTTTTGAGGATATCTTTTTTTTAACGTGTTCGTGACTCTTTTGTCTCGAATCGTGTCTTCGACTTTGATTATTTTCTCGTTTTCTCAGGTTTGAGCGAGCCATGGAGGAGGCCTCACCACGTGATCGACTTTGCGGTGGTTCCACTTTTCTTCTTCCGCCTCTTTGCACTTACAATTAGCGTACATCACGAGAAAAAGGCTCGCTCCGACATGAGAGTTTCCTTCTCTCGTCCTCTCGAGTACGGTAAAATTCGCGGTGATTGATTTTGTCGTAAGACGTGCAATTTTTTGAAAGAAAATCTGAAAGAAAACAGAAACGTTGGAAATTTTGTATTTTCATAAAACGGCCATTTTAGCAAATCTCCATTTTTCGCAAATCAATTTTTGAACTTTCACATCCTCTGAAAAAAATATAAAATATTCGACTCGATGCTCTTTTTTCAAAACTATACGTTCATGATTTCATTTCCGGAATGTCCATTCGAGCGAACTCGTTGTACGGAAAAAAAGGTGGGCGTCATCGAAAAATCAATGAAAAAGGTTGAATGAACTCTGCAACGCTTCGGACGTTCGATGCACCTCAAGAATCTCATTTTTTCAATTTGATCCAAAGTTCAAAAACATACGCAAACACGTTTCGTATTTCAATTATCAAACTTTTGCATCTTCCGACAAAAATATAAATAATTTAATTCAATTCTAAGATCATTAAAATCAAACATATATGAACCGTAAATAATTAACTATGACTTACAAATATAATACACAATTCTGATGAAAAACAATAGATCGCGCGTTACATTAATACGAGAATTTATTCAATGCGTTTTTTTTCGCCTCCGCGATTACATTTTCGGAAATTCCATACCAACGAATTCAGACCATATGCAGAAAAAAAGGTAGGAGTAATCGCAATCGCGGAGGGGCCGAAAGGGGGGGGGGGGAGCAGTCGCGGGAGAGTATCGCGGTATAAGTCAGGTGAGGAGACCTTTCTCGCGCGAGTTCTCTCGATCGAATGGAAAAAGGGAAAAAGAAAGAGACGAGGAACATAATAATGATAACAAAAACGAAAAAGAGAAAAAAACGAGAAGAGTCCAAGTCCGTCGTACGCGGCGTGATGGTGAGTGACGTCACTGGTTCACTCAAGAGAGTGCCGCTAGCCTCTCACTTCGTCGCTGACGCTCGACCTGGATGGTTCTCGCGGGTCCTTCGACCCTGCATTACATCGGCGTCAGCCAGTGTCGCGATCTCGCGTTTCGATTTCCTTTTTTTTTCTCCTTTTTTTTTTCACGAATGGCGAAGATTTTTCCAAAAATAAAAATGTAAAGGCGAATGAGGATAAAAAAAATGTCGAAACAATGGAGAGGGCGGGAAAAAAATTGTCGTTCGTGTCAATCGGACCAAAGTGCTTGTTACACGTGCGCAAAAGAGGAAACAAATGAGTAATTTATAAATGTGTGCGCGAATAACGAGAGAAACGTCGTGCTTCGAGATCGCGCTCTGAAACTGTGCCAATATCACCGTGTACCTTTTTACCCGTTATTTCGTCGATATTTCCGTCCTCAACGTCGTCTTCAATTTGCTCGAGACGGAAGGAAAATAATAAAAAAAAGCCCCGTGCCGATCCTGCAGCATCTTCCAAACTGTTGTGTGAGAAGTTTTTTTTTGTGCTCTAAGCCGGAGTGGATATACGAATTTGGATGGATTAAGAGCGGCATTACTACCCGTAAGACACAGTTTTTCTCCAAATTTCATTCTCGCTCGAGTGTATTTTTTTTTCAGAAAAAAAAATCATTGAAAATTGCGACCAATGGATTTTTCGATTCGCAGTTTTTGCGATCGTTAGCGGATTGAAAAACCTTGCGGTCGGCGATACACTCGAGGCATAAATTATTAATGCGTTTTATAATTTTCTCGTCCGAGCCATTTTTATTTTTCCGCTCAAACGACGTTTGGTTCGGAGTCGAGAGGAGCTCGCTCTCACGATTGCGCAAAATCGCGATCTCCTCTCGCGGAGCTCGAACGCGCGAGAGCAAAACCGTTACCGATCCTGCAATTCCACGCGTATATTCTCGCGATACTTCTCCCGATTTCTTCGGCGTAAACCCACGCGATCTGTATATATATATATATATATATAAATTCATCGAGCGCTTGAATCTCGCCAACAATAAACGCGCTTATATCGACGAATCACGAAACACTTTTTTCGGGGCGCTCCCATTCTATATTGCAATATAAATAAGTGTATATGTTATATATCTATATTTATGTGTGTAATACATAAATAAAAATTCATTTCTGTACATAGAAATAAATATCGAAGCAACAAAATCGTGAGATCGCGATCGCCCACGCAGATTCGCAGATACGAGGCCAGAGGATCGTTAGAGAAAGGTTTTTTCGTCCTCCCTCGCAAAAGGCATCGCGAAATAAAGTTTTTTCTCTCTCACCCTGACGATTTAATCTCCACGGCCGAGTTCGTCACGTAAAAAGTCTAAGAAAAAAAAAGGGATCTTTGAGAAAAATCGTGTGATAAAAGGTGTCTTTTTTTTCATCGTCCTGGCGTTCGATCGTTATTCGAGGAGATTCAAAAAGCTGTTTTTCTCGAAGAAGATTCCGAATGCGGAGGAAACTCCCCGCGAAACGTCTTTACGACTCTTTTCGTCGTTAATTTTTTGAATTTCAGTGTCCCCTCGAATATCCTTCGGTTTTTACGAACGTTTCCTCCGCCGAGATTTATACTTCAGCGACTTTTAATTCCAGTGTTTTGCACATCGGCGGAAATGGCGGCGTTGTTTCACGGACGATCGAATAAACCGAGCGTTCTGCGAACGGGAAACACGGATGAGAAAGAAATTTCAGGGGGCAGAAAAAAATAAAAGAGTGGCCTGAAACAGCGAGAAGATATTTTTCATCTTCGGAAATCGCGCTCGAGATCCTTTTACGATTTTCATGAAAACGATTCGTCTCGGCGTGTTCTCCAGTGGAGAACGCCAACCGATCCAAGTCTCGCCGCGGTTGAAAACGCTTCTCCTTTGCATGTTCGAAATGCCAAATTGCTCGCAAAAATCTTTTACTACTTTGGCTTATTTTTATTTCGATATTTCTCTCGTGAGCCGAGAAACGGGATTGGAAAAAAATCGAATCGACGTATCATTGAAAATGCGTAATTAAAAACGCGTCGTGTCAGACGTGGTTTTTGAAAAGTACGCGAAATAGGGAATTTTCTTTATAATTATCCAGCACCATCATTTTACACCTGTTAATTTTATTGACTTTGCGCGAATCATTAAAATCCAGTCAAATTTATTATCGTATTTTTACGGAAAAAAGTGCACATCTCCGAGCGAAGCCCGAGTTTGAATAACATCGGTTGTCACACAAGCACGTGAACTTAAAACACACATTCACACGGTATTTAAAATTGGAGGCGATTCTCTTTTACCGTTACGAGAAAATGACGAATTCTTTTGTCAATATTCACACAGGAACCGGTTGGTTTATTACGCAATTTACGAAAATGAAAAAAAAAGGAAAATAAAATAAGGAACGACCGCAAAACAATCGCGTGGGACACCTACCGTTACTCCTCCAAAGTAAAACCGTTGAAATGTGTAATTAGCACGCGCGTGCGGCGTTTTATTTTTCCGCTACAGTCATCTTCAGTCTAAAATACGCGTCAACGTATTTTCCCATTCGAAACGTAAATTACAACTCGAGTTTGAAAAAAAAACATGACGCTGGAAAAATGTTCAACTCGCGCAAATTTCTTACGAAAAATACGATAAACATTCTCGATTTGCCGACAATTTTTTTTTCATTTTGCTCATTGTTTTTTGGACTTTTTTTTTACATTGCCAAGGCTTTTTTCTTATCGCTCTTCTTCGTGGATAAATGATCCGATAGTTTTGTACGGCCTTGGGCCGGCACATGGCACGTGATTATTCCGAGTCGTGATGAGCAGAAATTAGATTTTACTCAGACCGTTAAACCTACGAGAAGTCTTACTAAAGAGTGTGCTGTATATCTTCCAGCTCTTATATATATATTATATCTAATGGGTCCAGCTTTGTACTCTCTCGAGGAGCTCTCGTAATGCGCCGTGGCGAGGAAATGCGGCCACCTGTTCGCTTCTCCATGCTCCTTTGCTCGACTCCGAGTGGAACATGCGGTGGCATCCACGGATGCTGAGTAAAATAACACGGAAGATTGAAACATGTTCCTGTATTAATCTGCAACGGCATCCGAAAGCAGGAATATCGCGGGTAATTTATAAACAAAAAAAAAACGAATTATTAGCGTTTTATCGACAAATTGTTTAGTTAATAATTTACTAAAGATTATCACCGATCTTTTATTTCATCGTCGAAAATCGTTGAACCCAGCAGTGCGATGAATTACACTTTTGTTTATTTAACGGGGAAAATACGCCGGCTATGTATCGTTGGGGCAAATGGGCAAGTGTACATGAGAGAGCCTTTACGAAAGAGGATAAATGCCTCGTTGTGTGCGCTGACGGGACAATGTAATTTCCGAGCTTGAAAAGAAATGCAAATGCACGATTTTACGTACAGCGAGCGTGACTTAATCTCGCGAGAGAGATGAAGTTTCGAACTCGAGAAAAAGAAGGAAAGATCGTGACTCGAATGTCGAAAAAATGGGCCTCTTGTCGCCCGGCGCGATGGTTTGTCAAAGTTTAAGCTGGAATCGATCAAACGAGAAGCCTCTCTCGTTTGGAATCCCTCGCATGGTACAGGAAAAATTCTCCAACCGTGCCGGAGAGTTCAAAAGGTTGAAAAATCGTTTCTATCTCGTTTTCATCCATTTCCTTCGTAATTCGATTATTAATCATGTGATTCTAACATGAAAACCAAAATAGAACGAGAACGTCATGCACTTAGCACTGGAACTTGCCCACAGAAATTTTCAAAAAATCATATGTGACAGATTATTGATTAAAAAATATTATTAAAAAGCACACATCTATAAATCGAGAAAAAATCGTACCACTCATACATCTATCCTTCATCTAAGCCAATTAGTATTTATCAAAAAAAAGGTCCGAGTTTTACATAATTTTTCGTCAATTTTCGAATAACCATTCATCGAGCATTTTCTGATAATTTATCGGCAGGTGGAAGATGAAAAAAATTGTAATTTTCGATGAAAGTGGGTCGTCAGGGCAGATGTACAAAAAGCGCGATCGACGAGTGAGAAATCAAAGGACGCAAGTCGATGTAATTTCGCATGGGAAATAACGCAATTCGCGCTGTTTCGTTCGACGATCAAAGGATGTAGTATGCATATCGCGGCCAAAAGATATCATTTATCGAAGCGTGTCGAAACTGCGCGCGCATATCGATATAATCGAACGATCGAAAATGACACGGATGGAGGGTTTCCCACAGCAAATATAATCGCGAAATATCCTCATTTCTCTCGCATAAATACGTTTGTATAGCTGTACGCATTGTGAGGCGTATTTTTTTTTGCTTTTTATCGCTTCTTGTTCTTTTTTTTTCTCGTCCTATCGGCGATTCGATCCGCAAGAATCGTCCCCTGAACTCGATCTCCATTATTAAATCGGCTTAGCCGGTCGATGAATTTATTGGAACGGAACAGGTTCATGAATCGCTCCGTGTGTTTCGCTTCTCCGAGTTTTCTGATTCGACAGATGGAGCGAAAAATTCATTTAGATATGCACATTCGCCGTTATATCGACGAGATAGGGGGCAACAACGTTCACTCTGAGATACGAGAAAGAGATGAAAAAATAAAGACGAAAAGACCCGAATTGAAATTCGCCAAGTTTCGGCTTATCGACCTTAACCCGATATGATAATTGATACGTGAGCTCTCGGCTTGCCAAACTTTTTGTACCGCTGTTCGAGAGACACAACGATGTTTCTCAACGAACATCTCGATTTATGGTATACATTATTGGCCAACTGGCAGAATTTCCAGTGTCTTTTAATTGACGAAAAAAACGTCAAAAAAGGTTACCAGCGAATTCGCATTAAAGTACGTGCTCCTCGAGCATCAAGAGTCTCGACATCTTTGACGACTTCAAAAATGACGGTATTTTCCTTCAGCATGACGAAGTTCGAGTAGTTTGCGACGAGAAAAATGATTTTAAAAATGGCCTCTGTAACATCTCGGTTTTTCTCATACGCCTTTACGTATATTCGCTTCTACTCAAGACTCGCAATTGACGCAATTAAATCAGACGTCCAGTCATTCTTTTTAATGCACAGGTATGTAATTAGGTACGGTGACTGCCTGTGCCAGGGGTGTTGAATTTCGTTTTGAATTTTCGTTTTGCCAGTACGAGCAGAGTACGCTGTGCAACATTTTTTCGAAATTGCCAAAAACTTTCCCTCTCGAATCGATTCGCGGTGTTCCTACTAGCTTAATTCCGTTGAAAATGTGAATGGGCTTTATAAACGATGATGAGAGTATGTAATAACCCGGCGGTGAGTTCAGGAATGACAGAAAAAGGATATGCAATCCTTGGATCCTCTTGGATGTAATATCAAAGCGAAGGGCGTGGGCGTTCAACTCTAGCCTCGCGTTCTTCGCGCTACCGGAAGTCTCAGTCCGCGTCCATGTCAGAACGCGATTTTATATAAATAAAATATCGCCTGAGATTTCAATCCATCACGATTTATCTCTCTCTCTCTCTCTCTCTCTCTCTCGACATTAAAAGATCGAAAAAAAGTTGATAAATTTATCGAAAAAAAAAGGATTATTAATCCTAAATTTGTATTCTCGTATTCTTGTGTCCTTGAGAAACTGCCTCGTCCTCAGCTTCGTTAAAGAGTCGTTTCTTTTTTCTATGCTTGAATGCAATTAACCAACAATTTTTCCTGTTGATGCACGCACCGATCCATGCAAAATGGATAGGTATATCGAGAGACTAATCGATCGATAATTATTAATGGCTCGCGATCAACAGAAGTTGAATCACGTAAGCCTGCATGAGATCTCTGTTATTAACAGGTTATAATAATAACAATTTTGAAAAAAGAAAAGAATAAACGATAATAATAACATCGATACGAGCGAGAATCGATTGATCATCGAGTCTGGCCGGAGGAAATCTGATGTCAACGATCAACATGTCGCTGGACCACGAGAAGAATTAGATAAGACGATCATTGATTTTATTCCGATTATTCACGTACCATAAATAAAACGATGATTGCGTCTCGTCGATCAACAAATTTCATCTCGATCGATTCTCTCTTTCTCTCGTCTCTCCTTTGGGCAATTTTTCAAAAGTCAATCCACCTTTCGTAAATATAATCGGCCTCGGGCGATTTCAAATCGAGCTGGAGGTCCGCCAGTTGTAGCATTCTCGTCGTCATTTTTTTGAAGACACCAAAGTGGATCTGGACCCGATGTATTTGCATTCCGTCGAAGGAAAAAAATGATGGGAGTTTGCGTGGTCAATATTTTTTTATTTCTCCAATTTGTTGATTCAAATTTATCGCGGAAAAGGTTAAACGAGATGAATCTTTTTTTTATCCAACTATAGGGATGGGTGCTCGCGGTCGCACGATTGCCGCTGCAGCGCCTCGATTTGTTACGTAATTTTATCATACGCATTTGATAATTCAAACAAAACACACGCACGAATCAGAAAACAAACGGAATTTTGCCACGAAATTCGTTCTTTTTCACCGATCGACCAGGGGACGAATAAAACGACAACAATCGCGCGATATTTTTTCGATATTTATTACAAGGATCCACATGCATGTGTAACGTTGTCAAGAATGGAGTAAAAATTAGTCTCAAGATCGATCCGGTTTTGTTCGATCTTTCTTCGCGCACAAACTTCTCATTATTACACTCGTACGATTTCCTCTTACGGTTGCACCACCACGATACTCCGAGGAACCAGATGAGTGTCTTCTTGCAACCACAAGTGCAAAGAGATCGTTGGAAGGAAGAAAAAGAACGTCTTGTATCGATCCAGGATACGTCACGGAGAGTCTGTTCGGAAATTATAGAGATCGAGCAAGAATGATGAAAACCGTGCGAGCTTACGGAATAAAAATGTTCCTACCACTCAATTTTTCGCTCTAATTTATCGCAAAAAAGGCCAAATATGATGAATCTTTTTTTTTTTTTTAAACAAGTGTGACTTGATTTTTTGAGGATGAAGAGAGGATCGGATAAAAATTGTGGTCTCAAGATCGATCTTCCCTCGAACAGAAACTTGTCGTTATTACGCTTCTAGGATTTCCTCTTATGGTTACACTTTGATACTCGAGGAACCAGGCGGACAGTCTTCTCGCAACCGCGAATGGAAAAAGATCGTTAGAAGAAGAAAAAAGCGACGAGTGTATCGAACCAGGATGTATCGTGCGGAGTCTGCGACGAAATGAAAGACTCTGCGGCGACGCGAGACCGATAGGATTAAGTTCAAACGCGATAAGGTGTCTCCCGGAGACGAAGCTCGAAGCTGTAAAAGCTTGCAGTTCAGCAGGGAGATTCGTTTCACAATTCTCATTGAATTTTATTTTATTCAACGACATTTTTCTTCTCTACTTTCTCACCGCGAAAAAGACGCATATATTCTCAGACCCATGTATCTCGTCCGCAAATGAAGATATCGTCTTTCCTCGTGGTCGTCATTTCCGGCAGATGGAAAAATATTCTTCCGATTTTTCGTTTTGAAACTGAGATTCGAAATTCGTGAAAAAAATCAGGCTCCAGTATCGCGCCCTCGAGGATGCGGAGACTTCAGAATTCTTATATGTATTCTCGAATCGTGAGAGTTTTTTTTCCATTTTGTTCGATGGACCACGATTTTTTTTTTTTTCAAATTTACAAGAGCACAATGCGTCATTTTTTTAATAAAAACTCGGTGAAAAAACAAACGAATTTGTTTTCGACGGGGAATTATCGAGGTAGGATGAAAAAATTGGAGCTCCGCGATCGCGTATACTCCGCAAGAATGTGGAAACGCCGGAGAGACGAGAGGAAAAAGGGAGATGAGAATCGACAGACGCGAGAGAAGAAATTTTAAATGACCAAAAGATAATAACAGTGCGTTCAAGCGACAACCGTCGTAATTGTTACATTTCACTTTTTATATTTCCCACTCTTTTCGTCTCCGCCCGTCATTTTTTCACCGCGAGAACTCTCGTCGTGCTCCTTCGACGATAATGGACACCGCAAGAAATTGCTTTCCTCGAATTTCTTCATGTATCTTTTCTCTTCGATCTCTTCTCCTTTTTTGCTTCGCCTGAGAGTTTCACGAGTGTTTTTTTTAATTCTTTTTCCACCAAGGATAATTTCAAAAAGACACCGGAGCCCGAGTTTTTTTCTCTCGGAGCCCTTTGCGTGTCTCCTCGTTTGTGTGTCCGACGATTGCCAGGCTGAAACTACTTTCGCCACACGAGCCTCGCGGATTTCGCGAGCGAGAACTCTTCTGATTTCGTGACGCGGTTTCGAGAGTTCGATCGATGAAGCAACAAAAAAAAAGTTTCGAGTCGTCTCGTAAGGAAAAAACGGTATAGGAAGCCTTTTGTGCCTCGTCTCTTGGTTCGTTATTCTTCCGCATCGTTGTTCGACTCTGCGGAGGAATAAAAATTGAAAGCGCTCGTAATCACCTGAAAATCTACGGTCATGAACGACGAGAAACAATGCGCTTTTTTTCTCGGATAAATCGGATAATTCACACGATTAAAATAACTCGATTAAAAGTGTACGTACGAAATATTTATATATGCAAAGTAGGCAATTCGTGGACAAACGTCTGATGAGAAATTTCAATTTATTTTGTATTTACACGCGACGAGAGATGAATTCAATTGTTCCTCCGGAACTGATGGATAATTGTCGAGATGTTTATGCTCCTGTGTAATTCTCGAATTATTCGAATTGTCGGAGTGATAAAAACGATTAATTGATAGCTCGATCGTCAGGGAAGATCGAGGCTCTTGAGCTCGCGTGCGATTCGTCAGAGTCCGACTTCCGGGTTGAGACTCGCGAGATGGTTAATTTCCAAATTATTCGGAGTATTTTCTATCCCTCTCGCTTTCCTTTTCCTCCTCGTTCTTTCGTGAAGGAAAAATAAAATGGAAATTCGACGAGAGATACAGATTCGATTCTTTGGAAGCTGGTGAATGATTACGGAAAAATTTATCCTCGAATTATTCGTCCTGATAAAAACGATTAATCAGCAACTCGATTGTCCGAGGATCACGAGGATTTCCGAATAATATTCGGATCAATCGCTTCCTTCTTTTTCTCTCTCGCTTTCCTTTTCCTCCTCGTTCTTTCGTGAGCTTTCGTGAATAAAAAAAAAGGAAATGAAGAGAAAAATTCCGCGCGTCTTATTAACAGTTATAAAGAGCATTAATCTGGCGATCTCTTGCAAGGTGGGTTTTACACCGGAATTGAAAAGTCAGGAGCATGAGAAAAAAAAAGAGTCAAGTGTACGGTTGCGAAAAAAATGAGGGAAAAAATGGAGAAAGAATTCGGTGGGAGGAGAGCGAATCGCGGGATCTCGCGGTGCGAACGAGACAATCGTGAAAGCAACGGTGCACATTCACGCAACTCTCGCCTGTTTTATAAACTCCCCCGCGAACTCGCGATCGTATACCGTACGTACAAGTACGTCGATTGTCTCACTTTTAATAGAAAGTAAACACATTATGATTCGAATATGACCGTCAAACTAATTTACGTCCTTCCTATGCGAACGATATGACGAATTTAACATAAAAACGAACGAGCGACGGTGACGTCAACTTCCCTACTTCTAGCAAAATTTCGATGCCATTTATTCACAATCGAAGAATAATAAAATATAAAAATTGTGCTTTTCCTTGCCTGTACTTTGTACGCAATATAAAAAAAATTCTCTTCTGATTAATTTGAATTAAATTCTTTTTAATCACGAGACGCGTGTTTTTTTTTAATTTTGTTTATCTCGCGGCTGCATTTTCCGCCTTTGTACTTTATTTAACATTTTATGTAAGAAAAATGTTTGTTTCACGGCATCAGGGTGATGATAATAAGAGAGAAAAAAAAGAAACGGCAGATTCGGCGAGAATTGAGCGTAATTTAACGCTCAGCGGTGCACGAAGATCGGCGAGAGTATATAACGTCGAAAAGGGACGAAAAAGCAGCGATGATTTTTTAACGCTCAACAAATATCGTTGTGCGGATTTACCGCACGTTCGATATTTTTATTGTTGCGAAATTGCCCCTACTCGCAACACACGAGCGGTTTTATTTAAACGCGACTGGAGAAACCGGAAGTTAGTTGAATAATAATTGCAAAATGCTCTTCAGAAAAAATGTTGCTCTTAATTTCGAAAAAAAAAACACCATCGACGATTACACGAGAAAGTAAAAATGAGTTACCCAACGTTCTCGTCTAAAATGTACTTGTTCAACGGTGGAGTGTACGAAAATTGTTGAAATAAAAAACTTGGCGCAAACGAGTCATAATTATCATTTCATCATTGAAATAATCATATAATTGTGTGCAAACAACGGATAACTTTTTATGCACGCTGTGCCTCGTTTTCGATCGAATAAACATTTTGAAAATATAAACTAAAGTATGAGTACTTGAAAAATCGTAAAGAAAAGTGAACAAAAAGAAAAAAATACACGATTTTCATTTAATAATGGAATAAGCGCATTTCGAGACACTCTCGGCCATCCAACGGTATTATTCGTCTGATGTGCTGTATTTTCGATTAAAATGCCGGCCAGACCGCGAGTGGAAACGGCGGAACAGTAGTCTCGACGCGTAATCGTTCGTCAGTGATAATCGCCGTCTATCGAGAGATATTTTCGCGAAAAGAGTCAAGGAGTAACCCGTTTTCGTTTTTTTTTCTTCCTTTTTGGGTCCGCGTCTCGATATTTTAACCGTGGCAAAAAATATATTTTCGCGTCTGTTTGTGCTCTCGCGAGCGAATGGAATATCATTTTCTCTCACGTGGCAAAGTGCCGGTGCAAAACGGGTTTTGCCAAGCCCGCGAGGCCTTTCTTTATGAATATCTATCGCTGTATATATATACACATATATGTAATACATATGCAAAGGGATCAGCATCAAAACCGAATATAATCAAAAGAGAGCGGCTGCAAAATGAACGTTAGTCACGCCCTGGTCGATTTTATAAAAAATAACAAGTCAAATAAAAACAAAAATGTCACGAGGAAAGTGCATATCTGTGTGTACATGGACATACATCAGTGTATGAGAGTACAAAGTATACGACCGTGTTCCACTAGGATCCACACGTACATGGCTGGAATTTTCTTTTTTTTTGTAGTCCGATCACGCTCTTCCTCGCCCTAGGACGTGTCTGGCCCTTGTTCTCGTTATTTCCTCGATCCAGGTCTCGTCTGGCTCTAGCCGCACTCACTAATCTCACGAAATCATTTTTTTTTTCTCATTTTTTCAACCTCCTCTCGGAGGTCTTTGATCTCAAAACTTTCTTCGTCGCATTAACATCGAATCTTCCTTAGAATATAAAGTAAATTCAGCCATTTTTCAGATACACTCATTTTTTTTTATCAATTTTATAAAGGTCGTGAGAAATGAGATTGTGAAAAGTGGAAAAATCCCAGCACGGGAAGTAACAGACACCTTAATGTGTGCATGCAATATTGGATTAAGGAGGCAGATTCGCAACGAGAGAGCGTAGGATTTACAGCAAATCTCTCGCACGTTCTCGAGACGAGGAGAGCCAGTATTTCTGCTCAGCCTCTCGCGTAGCGACGTAATGAAAACTGTGGTCCATGACATAATCGAATCTTCATTACAGTTGGTACATAATATATCTGTGCGCATATGTACATCTGTGTATAAAATTCCAACACAAGTTTTCTCGTGTTGCAACCGACGTCGCGAATTCAGCAACGTCTTGTAGTGCCTCTTATTTCTCCACTCGAAAACGTCCGTCCCTGTGGATTTATACACACAGCCACATGTTCTCGTGGCTATGAAACCACACGGGAACGAAGAGCGTCAGGGAAAACGGAGATGAAGAGGAAGAAGAAAAAGGAGGAGAGTGCGGATCTCGCTTGGTATACCCTTGACTGCGCGTTGCACCAAGACCTTATACACCCAGCAGGAAGTGCTGAGGATTCCAGGAAACGAGCGAAACGATCAGTGCGACGAGGGAGAAGAACCGCACCTTGCGAAGATGCGGAAAGTTTCAGATGCGAAAAAAAACGAGATGAAGAGGCAAAGGGGGAGCAAAGTTTCCTTTCCCGATGAACTTTGCTTCGGCGTCTCTTGGGTTACAGCTGGAAAATTGGTTTTTTTTTATTGGATACGTTCTCCGGAAGTGCAGGACGATGAAAAAAAATAGCAACGAAAGATCCGACCGTCCGAGATGACGACGATGTGTTCAGCAACGACGTGTTACGATCAAATTTATCGATTTGATGAAATAATTAATCTCAAACAATCTTCAAAGTTGATTTATCGTCACTCGAGCTCACGAATCGGAGCCATCGTCGAATCATTGACTCCACGGATAATTACTTTCGTTTTGCTGGGCAAAGTCAACTTTGCCGATGATTAACGAGGTATGGTACAAAGTTGCAACATTTTTTAGCGATTCCAAGAAGCGATTAATCGTGCTCCGAGGATGAGGCAGGATTATATACGCTTACGTCGTTTTTCTATGATGATGATGACGATGATGATGATGGCTGCCGAGTGAATTACACAACTGGAAACCCAGTGACCTTTTTGTTGCAGCGAGCCGCACAAGCACACTGGTTTTCGATGAAAAGAGCTGCGAGAGGCTCGGGGCAAACAGATCTTCGAGGAAATAATTTGTACCGTAAAGTACGAGCGTGCGTTTGAATGTATCAAAGGTGTGTAATAATAGGTGAGCAAACTGGCGACTCGCCTCGTGTCTTCCCCGTTAAGGTCACTTGTTCGGAACGACGTTCGAACAAGTCACGAAGCAGCCCGTACGCCGACGAGGACGACGCATGACCGACATGATAAAACTCTCCTTCGCTCTTTTGAACCCGCAAAAAGAATGCCTCGCAGCGCGTCCTTTCTACGGCGTTATTTCGAAAATACGCCTGTCAAAAGTATCTCAAGGGATTCCTCATGCTGGATATAGAAGCCGCTCGCGATTTTTCTGTCGTCGAAACTGAATGGAGACGCGCGACGCGAGGATCGAGAAAACGACGAAATTCGAAAGAAGATTCGCTGAAACTGACGTTGATTGCATCACCGCGAATCCCAACGACTTAATTGCATCGTCAAGGATTCTCTCCTTGTGGGATCTTTCTTTTTTGACGGCAATTTGGAAAGACCACGGTGCGGTTGAGTAATAATGTCTTACGTGGAAAAAAAAAGTGGAAAAATTGGAATAGCAAAGTTGCACTCCGCTGTTTTCGATGTCAGGAGAGGTGGGACGTCCTCTTTCTTCTCGTTTCATTGATACTCGGGATCTGGACCCGATTGCAGGATGCTGCGTCCTTTGAGGTGCTTTTAGATGGTCAAAAGAGTCCCATTTGTTTGCCCTCGTTTCACAGTCGACTTTGAGCAGTATCTCATTGAGTATGCAGTGTGCCCCTCACCCGCTCCTCTTCGTCTGGTAGTTCGGACGTTTGCTCTCCTATTGACACACTTTTGGGCCCGACGCAGTGGCGGGGGAACTCGCATCTCTCGTTTCATAATGCCCGTTGGTGCGTCAGTGACTCTCAGCTCGAGTCGCCATCGGTGCCCCAGAGTTCCTCTGACCAATACACAACCGGGAGACCCCGAAGCTACTTTTTCACGCATCTTTTCATGGAGCCCGTCCTGGAATTCCTCCGAGCCGCAGTTGCCCGTACACGTTTTCACACTCGCATCCATACCCTCTGTACGTATGTGTGGCTCAATATATGGGCAATTCCACGCCGAATCGGACCATCTTTTCGTTCCATTCTACCATCCGGGATTCATTTTTCTTTCGATTTTTCAAACCTCGGAAACGACAGGAAATATCCGCTGAATCATCGGGAAGAATCAAAACGGACGATTGTTTTTGAAAAAAAAATTCTCAAACATGAAAATTGAAAAATCGGATGAAACAACGCACGGGCCGGATTCGTCGCTATTTTTTTCAGAAAGTGCGGAGAAAGTCCGATATTTTCAGAAAAAAAATCGTCGATATTCCGAAAAAATCCGTATCTCGAGAAGGACTTGAGAGAAAATTTTGAAAAAATTCACAAAGAGTCCCTTCGACCGGCAGAGTGCGGCAAAAAAATTTCAAGGAAATCGAAAAATCAAAGTTCCACACGTCTGTCGTTCGACGTGGAATGCCCCATACGTACGAGTACCACGCGAGCCTTCTGGGTTCTACGTGCTGAGGAGTTTTCTGCGGTCTTTCTTTCAACGTTTGTACGAGAGAACACACACGTGGTGCGTGCGAGGAGCGTCTTGATCGACCTAACGGGGCCATATACACTCTCGGGTCGTCTTCGCGTTGTCTTCTCGTTGCCTGCTCTGAATCGCGAAACAAGGAAGACACCCGAGTGTTTTCCTCGTTCCGCGTCATTCGCGCACAAATCTTGGGCTATTTCACGTGCATCGTTGCCATTCCGATGTAATCCCCAAATTTTAATGACGAAAATTTGAAAAATAACAACAAAAAAAAAAGCAATACGAGACTGTGTCACTTGCCGAGCGAGATTGGAACGAAAAAACATAGAGAATTTTGAAGAAACACTTTTGCACGAATTACACGCTTCGCGTTAAACGTTCTCGTTAAATAAAAAAATAATTATACGCAGCTCCCAAGTTCGCCGCTTTCTGCTTTTTTTTCTTAACTAGAAGATGATTTAGTAGCCAGGCTGCTCGGACCTGCCATATTCGGATTTAAAAAATGAGGACACGATCGGATGATAAAGTATGTTTATCAATTTTTTTTTCTTAATAACTCGAGAGAAAAAAGGACGTTTCGAGCAACTTCATCATCTTCGTATTATCCCGTTAATTATCGTCGATGTTGACCGTCGAATTTGGATATGAATTACGATGACGAAACGTTCATCAACAGCCTCTGCAGGGACTGAACTGTGGGCATGGACGAACATTCTGTTTCTTTTTCCAGTTAATTTATCGTTCGATAATTCAGTTGATTGTTCTTTTACGCTTAATCTCTCCTGAAAGTACCACTCTCTGACCTCTCCTCTGACGAGCAGCATGTTTTTTTTACTCTCTTCATTCCCGATCCATCTTCTTATTCGCTAATGATCTTTAACCGTAAAACTCCAACAATTATACGGAGGCAGGGGATGAGTACGAGTATCCATCGAGTCTCTCCTTGTGAAGCTGAGTGACCTCGTTGGTTTCGTGGTGAATATATATGTATTTTACGATCGACGGGCAACCGTTGGCGACCGGTCGGCGACGCGAGTTGAGAACAAATAAAGGAATAAGATGCCCCGAAAAAAAAGGAAACGTAGAAAAAAGGCTTCCGACGTTTTCAAGCGACCGGTTCGACTTCTCGCTGTCGAGAGGAGAGGATTATCGACCTTTCGCCGGTACACCTCTCGCCCGACGTCATCGTCGCCGGTTTTTCCGCGCCTCCGTATGCACTTTTGCGCGCGAATCGCCTGACCTTTTCGCTTTTGACAAATGCTCGCGATTATATTCTCTCGAAATTACAAATCACATTGCTTGCATTCGCTTCGCGATCGGTTGACGAACGAGTGTACTTGGTAGGGAATAAATTTGAATAAATTTCGGTTTTTTTTTCGACAGTCGCTGAATATCGATAGATCGATTGTCATAATTCGCAAAAAAAAAAAATAGAAAATCTTTCAAACGGACCGGAGCTCTGTGAGTCTCGCGAAGAATGGAACGAGTGGTCCGGAGTGTTCCAATTTTGAGGCGAGGCGCGAAAGCCGCGAGCCTCGCGAGGCTGATTAATCGTATCAAGATGGCGAATAATTACCGCAAATTTTTCCGTGTCATTACTTCGCTTTACGTTCAAAGTAGAATTGGCCTGTTTCGCCGACTGGTAAAACGAGCGATCTCCGAGCTATTCCGTGAAATTCGATAGCCTCGTCGAATCCACGATGAATAATTAACCATACTGCAATATCGCGCAGACCGCTGAAACCATCCAAGCCACAGACCTGTTTCGTGGCAAGGGTGGAGCTGATAGACATACAGTACGCACCGCATGTACACACACATACATACCATGTAACAACGCTGTACAGCTCACGATTAATCGTGAGAACGGAAATGAACATTGCGTCAATCCTGAAGCATCGCGAGAGATCGCGAATTCTCGTTAATTCTCTCGGATCTCCGAGTCTTCTCCATTCCGGAGATAAATCGTGAATAAAGCCGCCATTACTCGCTAATTCACCGTATATTCACTGCAGGTACTTCTCGGCAAGGACCGTTTATCGACCCAGCGTGAAATAGCCGCTGATGAAAACGGAAAATCGTTTTTTCCGAGTTCAACTTTGGAGACGCGAAAAAACCGAGGAAGAGAAGGGAATCGGAAAGGAATTGGGAGTATACGTACGATCGATCAATGTATGCATGTAGCGCGAAATTTAACACCGTTGTTAGGACATTGACAGCTGTCAATTTTTCTTATTCGATCATCTACTTTTCACGTTAATCATTTACATTGATTTTCGCTTCGTAAAACTGGGTTGACCGAAATCCTCTTCTTCCATTTCCGTCGCTATCAAGGGGCACGAGAAATTCGTTTGAGTGAATGAAGATCGTTGAAAGTATCCGGCAATTACGAGAGCAGAGGGAGGAAAAATCCGAGGGTAATTTGATTTGAACGGAAGATATGGGACTTTGCATCGATTTGACGAATTTTTGTGGCTGAAAGTCATTTTTTCGATTGAATCCGTGTACCGAGAAGATTCATCGAGTATTCTCGGACTGGGTTTCGTTCTCGGCACGTAATACGACGAACATCGCCCATCAGACTGTCCGTTACTTGTATAAAAAGTATGTTGATGTTGATGCCAGTCCTCTCAGCGGTTTGTGTATACTACGTCGATTATACCGTAAATTCAAGCATGGTATAAGTATTCAAGACACCGTGCTCGTCGAGTACCGCACGAGCCCGCTTTCCACCATCGCGAAACGCACTTAATTGCAGTGGCCAACTTTTCCCCGTGTACAAGAGGTGTATAGAGCACCTCTGTACTTCACGAAGAAGCTCGCAGCAGCAGCAGCAGCAGCAAAACTCGGAGCCGAACGGTTGTGGTGTTCGCGCGCGCGGGAAAAGTTTGCGTCAAAAAAGAAAACCGCGACGATACTCCAAAAGGATCCTGGTTCATAGGTCATGGTCTCGTGAAATTATATTCAGCTTCGCCTTGGAAAGTTTCATGAAAATTGTGGCTTCCGAGACTCCCGTTTTCGTAAAACGTTCCATCAGTTTTCTCGATCTCTCCCGTTGAATTAAACACGCGCGCGGATGTACAGGATGTCCCAAAGGTTGCGGTCAAACGCGAAGATTCGAGACTATACTTCGAGAGAGAAAAATGACGTCGAGAGTGAACAAATGACAGTTTTGCAAATTTCGATAGTTATAATATTGATTATTCGGGTGGTTTTTCTTGACTTTATTAAAAAAAATGCCAAAATCGGAAAACACGAATTTTTGTTCGTTCGATAAAGATTGCCGAGTTTCAAAGTACTTTTTTTTTACTACTTGCGGTGCTTGACAAATGTAAATTCAATGAACGGAAGACATTCTATATTCTGGATAGTCTTTCGATATCCGATCCGTTGACCCGAGCCAAACGGAACGTGAACGCTGGACCTCGTTTCAATGAAAGAAAAAATGTCCAGCCCTTCTATTTCTCTTTCACTCGAGTTTCTCTCTCTCTGTTTTACGTAGATTCCACCTGATCGGAAATACTCGATCGTGCTACAGGATTCACTCTTTTCTGGGGACTTTTGCGAATTGAAACAAAAATTAAAAAAATTGTTCCGTCTCAATAAAAAGGCACAAAAAACATTACTATAAAAATGAGAAAAAAAATGTACACAAAAATGTAATTCCTTGACTGCTTGAACATTCTTTGTAAAAAAAAGTGTAAACATTACTGAAATATTATTTTAATTTTAAAATAAACATTATCACGTTCATCATCTTTTATATTTTGTCGAATTATTGACAATGATTCGGGCAAAATGAATGATCGCCACGAACTTTGTGATTAATAATAATAAACTCGCAAATTCTCGTGAATGCAGAGTTTTGCACTTGCGCACACTTTACGAGCATCATTATGAGATCATTGGCGATGAGGAAAAAGAGTTAGACAAATAAGCATAAAAGCAAGGAGGGATAAAACGATAAGCTGGCGTGAGACTTTAATTTCATCGGTATGAGGAAGGTAAGCATCTCTCGAGGATGTCGAAGGGGAACGTCTCGAGTACCGCAGCATCTCTTTGCGTATCCCGTCTCATATGTGTGTTCTTACATACTTGCGGATAGCGTTGACCCATAGCAAACGGAGCGTGAACGGTAGCTCGTTCGATGACTGGTAAACCTATTAGAGCACCTCACGAGAAAACCGACGGTCCAAGAGCGTTCGAGTATCATACATGAAACACGTTTATTCCCCATGCGGTATACTCCTCGTGAATCGGAATGAAAATATAAAAAGTTAATTAATTTTCAAGCAAGCGGGATTCATCGACGTATTCTCTCGTTTTACGACGAAACACGAGCTCGTCTTCCACATTATTCTCATTTATTTTCCAGTATCGTTTAATTAATTGCAATTTTTTTTATCAAACAAATCGTACATCGTATCGAACAAAAATTAACAAACTCATTGAATACGACGAAGTTTTTTGAACTTTCACGTTCTCAATTATTTCCTATTTTTTGTAGAATATAATACCTGCCATAAGTCCTTGAAGAATTTTTCATATCGTGGTAAAATTTTTTTGCAAAAATAACGCGTTTCAAACCACCTTGATGAAAGTTACGTTAACCCGGATTGTCGCGCACATTCTCAGGAACGTGCAAACGCATCTACGTTTCCTTTGCATTTTCTTGAAAAAGCGGTTTCGTTCGTACTCGAAGTCGTTGCGCACACACGAGCGATATTACTGCAACCGAGACGCGATCATTCCGCAGTTCGACCAGAACGGTGCTTCGAATTATAACGCTGGATTTCGTACCTTGCATAAGTTGTAAATAATATCACGCTGCGTAAAAATAAAATCCACCGTAATAACTGTGTGTAGTTGACGAAAAAAAAAAACAACAACTTTTCTCCCTTTTCGAGTCATTCAGCGAGCGAATGACTCCGAGGATTCGTTTTGACTGAAAGCTTCAATGAAAAGAATAAATAAATAAAAATAAAATCTCAGGGATGTCGTTTTATCGAATTTCTCGAAAAAGTTTTTGTTCATTTTTTTCAAAGGACAATCTTCGGTGATCCTTTTTACGATTCCGCTGGGAAATATTTTGCACCTTAATCCCTTTTATACCCTGAAATATCTCGGAGAATCCGTTTTTTGTTTCTTCTTCGAATTCCGTTTAAAGCGACGCTCAAATTTTCGCGATTGAAAAAATAAAAGCTTCGAATCACCTTAAAGGATTCCTTACTAATGCGGGACTCGTGGCGCAGGTCGTGTAACCGGGGGATCGCACGAGAATCACGCCACGTGAGCAAAAAAAACCCAAGATTCGAAGCTCTCGTTCGAGAGGATTGAAAAAAAAAGGAATTTTGAAAAAAGTCAAGTCTGATCGGCACGTGCAGTTTCTACTTTGCAACTTTTCAATGTCTGACTACTTTTTTCCTCGCTCCCTCTTTCCACTCGCATCTTTCCTCTGGCGAAACACGAGAAGGCATAATAAAATATTCGCCGAGTATTTTCACACTCGGCTCAAGTAATCTGACCCCTTTTCGTCGTTCAACAAGAGGAAAAAAAAAACGAAAAAAAAAACATGAAACAAAATCCCGCGTTTGCAAAATATTTCGCCAGAATGTTTAAGAATACCGAGAGCTCGCGTCGAATGAAAATGTTTCTGTAATTTTCCATCAACATTGAATATGGAACATGGCAACAAAAAATGTATCATTAATTCTTCCGTGTTATTGTCCTCGTTTTGAATGAATACACGGTCATTTGAAAATTCCTTCATTCGTACTCGTGTGACGTTAAATTTCATTTTTTTTTTCAAATTTTCACGTATTTCTTTTTTTTATCGCCTTGTCATTATTCAGAAACTTCGAGATAATGTATTCATCGATAATTCGATAAAAAAAAGCACCCATCCGTAACACATTTTTCAAATTGACCAATTTTAAAAATATATTTTCGGAGTGATTCCTTTTTCGCATTTTGCTGTAAAATTTAGCGAACATTTAGCACGTGACGTTTTTGAAAAATCGATTCTCGCGATTGTCGTCCGAATCCCGAATAGTGTAAAAAGTGTAAAAATCAAGCTGCAAAATGGCCATTCAAGAGATCCTGCTCTCGAGACAGTCTTTCGACTTTGTTATTTCCAGTGTAGAAACTTTCGCTCGATATCAACCAGCAGAGAGGCCACTACGAATCAGAACACATATAAGTGTTGAACGCGTATCGTATACGACGTATTTATCGGACTCTTTCGCGGTACGCTGATCTCGTAATGATACAGTATGTGTATGTGCACGTACATGCAACATGCATGTACTTGTACGAGGAGAAAGAGTCAATTATTTCGCGCCATAAATCGTCCTCGTAGTTTTGCTTCGACAGGTCGACGACGCTCCACGAGAAGAAAATCATAGCTCCGATACAAAGAAGCAATATTATTATAATTCAACGGTAGCGAAATAACATTTATAAACGATGAATTTTCAAGCCCACAAATGGCGAACGTTTATGTCCCGCTTAATCATTCCCGTGACATTGAGCAACGATGTACGATTTCCATTATTCGTTAGTGTTTCAAAGTTGAATTTTAAACAGCAAAAAATCTTGACGAATTAAATGATTTATCGGACATTTCGTTGCGAATGATGACTCGACGATAATTTTATTCAGTACATGAGAATTCATTGATGAATTTTCACAGGGTGAATTTATTTTCTCAAAAAAATACCTCGACGTCCCAAAGTCATTGGACGTCATACGTGCAAGTGGCAATGTCGGAGAATGATGATTTTTTTCCATCGTTGTAGGTGAAAAAATTGATTGAAAATTTGGCGCGGATCGGAATCCATGGGCAATTTCATTTAATATCGTAGAATGGATTGTTTTCGATTTTGAATGAATTTTAATAGGGTGGATAAATTTCTCGATTTATAAAAATACCTCGACGGGTTAAGAAAGTTGAAATTTCACCATAGCCTCCCTTCAGCGTTTACCGCAGCGATCGCAGGACTCTTGTGCACTTTTACCGTGCTGGTATCCCCGGGTGAGGCCACTTTCATAACGCGAGGAAAGCAGTCTACCTACATAATGGGCGCGGGAGAGACTCGCACACGACGTTCGACGTCTACTTTTATTTTGCTTTAAAAAAGAAAAATCAAACAAATTAAATCAATTGGTTTTCCGATCGTTGGAAAAATTCAATCGACATTTCCCCAGGAATTTTAATCCAGCGATGGAATCAATCTCATCGATCTTGCAAACGAGAGTTTCGTCGCACGGAAAAAATGATAAGCGATAAAAATTATTACACGAAGAGTGATGAAAAGTCAACGCACCATCACATTTTCATATTTTTTCTTTTTCACTTTTCTTTTTAGATGCATTTTTTTTTATAATCCAGTATCGTAAAAAATGATGAAAAAAACGCTTGTTATTTTTTTCCTTTCCGTGTCTCGCAAGGCAGTGCCTGACAAGCTGTATCATTATTATTTCGCACGATAATATCGAAATTGTGCCAACCATAACCGGCGAGAGAGAATCGATCGCGGTTTCCGGTGGATTATTACGGTTTGATATTTCGAAATATCCGATAAAATAAATTGCGAGGATGTCGAGAATCGCGTCTCGCGTGCGGTACACGCACACACGCGCGCTTTTCGCACGTAAATCGACGCGGACTTGCGTCCTTTTGTCAATCATCATCGATTTCACGAGCCTCTTCCCATCTCGGCAAAGCATAACGAGGTTATCTCATCGACGATTGTTTCAGCATCTCTGACATTTTCTCTCCGCCGTTCAATCCGCTCGTATTCGCACATCCATCGGAGGCGGAGGTTGTGCCAAAACTTTTTACGAAACTCTCGATTCTTCGCAGCGCGACTGTCAAAAAGGAAAAATAACGATGCGTTCGCGAATCTTCGGAGCTCTTTGACTCTCCGAGTGGCGTTGTAAAAAGAGGAATAAACAATGTTGCATACCTCGTTGAAAAAAAAAGAACACACTCCGCGTGAGAGTACGTCACACGCGGTTGACGCTTCGTCGAGAATATCGCGATTATATTCGACTCTCGACTTTCCAGCACAGTGGCACCGATTTTTTTTTACACCAGGACTTTTTTCAAGTTATTTTTTATCAAAAAAAAAAAAAACTTACAAAATTCCGCAAAGTTTCCCCGAGCGCTTTTAACGGTGAATAATTCGATCGGAAAATCTCGTTACGATGTTCGCCTTGCTGAATAATCGAGAGCAGGTTTTTCGAAATCTCGGGATTTCGATCTGGTTAAAAATAAAACGCCTCGATCTAACTGGGTCTCGATCGAATTCATTAGGTCGGTTGCACCTTATATATACGCAACCAGACAGAAATTATAAATTGTCTGCCCGAGTATTGAGAGACGCACAAGGTGATTCGTATCGGAGTGATAAATCGTTCGATTTACGAAGTGCGAGTACACACGCAAGGTTGCGAGGATTCAATTGGCCAAAGTGTGCAGCAAAACGAGGCGAGAAAAAGAGCGAGACACGTCGGTCGAACGGAAAGTGAGAGGAGCAGGGATGGAAATAAAGAGAGTCGAATCTACTCGAGATTCAGTGAGGAAGAGAGAGACGTGGATTTCCCGAGGTCCACAGCGGGAGATAATGTGTATTATATATTCTATATATACCCATAGTACATACTATATATACCTACTCACTGACCTAGGATTCAAGACTTACGGGATCTCGTTCTCTCCCTCTCTCTCTCTCTCTCTCTCATTGTCTCAACTAGTCTCTCGTTATGAAAGTGATCGGGTCCAGAGATAAAAGAGGATATACGTACGCAAGTGGGTCAAATCGTGAACGCGATATACGACCAAACCCACCAGTGTTTTTTCACGTTCCGACGAACGTACAATCTCCGATCAACGTAGTCTCAATTTAATTCGTCTTATTTTCATTTTCATCCCGAATAAAGAAACGAATTTCACGGTGAAAAAGCGATTTCTCGACGACCGATTTGTTGTTTTTTTCAGAATATCCTCACTTTTCTTTCGACCGACGAATGGCGGGGGAATGACACGACGGAATGAAAATTTCGCGTCCTCAGCGATGCTGCTAAAGATACTGAAAAACAAAGATCAATCGTGCGCGTGAGATGCTGAGCGGAAAATCTTGGCGACCAATTTAAAAAAAAAGAAACGAGACAAAGTTCGTTATTTCGCCTGGTTTTTGTGCACGTGTGTGCGTTATCGCATATTAATCATGCGTTAAATCCTTTCACCATCTTTTCCCTTTTTTTTCCTTTCGTTAAAACACTAATCGAAATATAGATGACTGATACAGCGATCCTCGGCCTTCCCTACGAGTTGATCGTGTCTCGATTAATTTATACAAATTGGGCGTTTTCTCCTTCGCATTTTCTCAACTGCGACTCTTCCCACCGTCTCTACACTTTTCTCAGGTGTATCTTTTCCTGCTTAAATATCTATACATGTGTTTTTGAACACGCATGACACCTAGGAAATGCCCGCTGGGAACTTTCGACTGGAATTTGACGAGGAGCTCGTACACGATCTTGTCTCATCGTCGCGCGCGTTTATACACGAAGATTATGTACAAAAATATCCCTCTCGTTCTCCATTTTTTTTTATCTCTCGCTCGCGCACACTGCCTTAATGAAATCCTCCGATGTTAATGCTTGTCTCAAGCGATAAACCGTTTCTCGCACAGAGTACCGTTATCGGGTCATCACACATATATATATATGTATATTATTGTGTATATGTATGTATATATTTATGTATATATGTATGTATATGTATGTATATATATAAATAATATATATATGCCTTGGTACGTATATAATATCGAGTAAAGATCTCGTCCTCGAGGGACACACAACAGCTTTTCGCATTTTCCCTCTCCAGCATGACGAGAAAAAAAATCGAGCTCCTCAACACTCCGTCAATCACGTATTTTTTTTATTATTTTTTTACATCTCTCTTTCTTACCTTATTAGCTCGTCCGTGCGAAATGCAACCTTCAATTAGAGCCTTCGGTCATTAGAATCCTCGTATTAACATCCGGCACTTGGCACATCCTCGTGATTCTTTCGCGATGCATAAATACGCGCGTGTGTTTTGTTGTTTTTTTTTTTACGTCAAATCGATCAAAGACGAAATTGATTTGTTTTTCGATCGTGTTTCCTCTCTGCAGTATGATTTAGAAGAGATTTCTGAATAATCGTTGCACGAAATTTTTGTCGCAATGTTTCAAAGGCAACGTCAGCTGCAAGCACGTTTTTAAATGGACAAAACGTCAGTTTTTTACGTTTAAATCCTCCTCTAAAATCCGCTTTGACGAAAATTATGTGAAAAACAGAAGAGGTTCGACGTCAGGCGCCGGGCGACGAGCAAAGTGAAACCTCGAAAAGAAAATAAAAAAAAGTATCGTTTGATTTCGTTTATCATTCCGATCGTAGTCCCGGCAGGACGTAAAACGTTGAAAAACGCACGTGTTTATTAAATGGAGGAGCCTGACGAGGCCTCGTGAGAATTGGAACACGCGCGCGCGTCCGTTTGAAAAACGCGTGTCGGAACCGGCGTTGCGCACTCTTTAAACCTCTGGATATTTATCCTCGGCCTTGAGTATTTTAATGAAAAAAAAAAAAACAGCGAGAAGATAATAAAATTAACGCCATACGTTCAGGACGATCGTCCTTGATATCGAACACTCGATCGCTTTAACGGTTAATATCGTCTATACTGTACATTCTTTTTTTTTGAAAGATCAAACCTATACTCCAGTCGTCCTTGGATCATATTCGAAGCCAAGGTTGATCGAGAGAATTTTTCAAGTATTTGACTTATCAAGCTGACGATGATGATGAAATATTAATATTATTAAATTTGAATCGAATTCGTGTACGACGATTTATCGCCATCTCCGACTTACATCTTCAGATTTATCGAAATATGTTTCTTCATATTTCAATGGAAATGAATACAAATTTTTACATAAAATGTGTACAATTTTTGCAACTTTTTCTCAGCATTCTCCTCCTCCCGATACACACAGGATTTCTCTTCTCCTTCGATTAAGGTGAAATTTATATTTCTGGAGTAAAAAATGTCTTATACAAACAAATTCGTTGGCACGAAAGATTTTTTAATCTCCGAATTCCCGTATTTATATTTATTTTGGGAAGATTATTCGAGCGTGATCGAGAGATCCGTCGCAAAGTGCACAATCTGTAAAATCAAAAAATTCATTTCGTTCCACGGTGTTTTGACGTTTGTGGGACGTGAGTACTCGAAAAACTACTTGGAATGCGCTTCGTGAGGTTGTAGAAGGAAAAAAGAAACGAAGAGGAAATGAAAAATAAGATCTTGGACGTATAACCGAGTGTGGTGAACGCGTGTACGGTCGTGCATGACAATGCCCTCTTGTATACTCTTCGAGTACGACAAGAGGCGAGTACAGACGTACACGTACTCGCACGAGCACACAAGGGTATGCCAACGAGAGAGTTAACAGTACTCGGAGTAGTATGCAACGGAAAATATGCGATCGAAGAGCAAGTATCGATGTTCCACGTCTTTCTCTCTCTTTTCGTCGTCCATATGAGCAAGAGGCGTGTCAAGCTCGCATCTTCCAGCCATTTGCTCTTTGTTCCTGTTGCCAAAGTGATGCTGCAGCGGCAGAAACGGTAGAAAAGCATCCCAGCATCCCATCAGCCGCATACATTGCTCTTTCACCGATTTCTCGAGGTCATTTCCGGCATACATTTACGATTTTACGAATGACGCACACACACACACACAGGAATACCGCAGTGTTCATACGATTGCCTCGAGAAGAATTCAATGCTAATTCAATCTTTGTCATTTTTATCTCAACCGTGCAGCTCGTACATATTCTCAGCAGTATCACACGAAAGATTGGTGTATTTCGAAAAATCCCATACTTTCGAAAAATCGTCGAAAAAAAAAGCGTTCGAGGCGTTTTGTCGGTACAGAAAGTATATATTTGTAATTACCCGTTGGACCACATTTTCCGTCTTCTCATCGTCCGAAAATTGTTCGACAAGATCGAATTTATTTTTCTACCGAGTCATCTTCGTTCTTCGCCACTTTTACGCATCGTCATTTCGTATTTTCACGAATAACCGATTTTCCAATCAGAGGAAAACATCGTTTCTGAGCTGTGTTACTTTTGTTCACTCGCACACACGTCGTTTCAGCGATTTACCGAGCTTGAACAGCGCGTAATGACGATATCTTACAAACGTTGCCGTGTACGACTCCTCTGCAGCTCGAGGTCGAGGGAACTTCAATCCCTTCTTGGGTGTGATGGAAGCTTTTTTTTTACGAGAGAAACAGCAAGTACAAAGAGAAGGACGCAGAGAGACCCAGGTGAACCATGCGAACGTTACCTTACCACTCCGTTGCAATCTAGTTTTTGCAGCATCCGCACCACACGCTCGCAACCTCGACAGCCAAACTAGTTTCCACGATTCCCGGAGCTCATCTCCGCCGTTTCTTGGCCGGTCTCGCGCAAATTCTATACTTCCAGTTGCGATTTGCCGCTCCGCTGCAGCTGCAAAAAGATCCATCTTCTCGTTAACGAAGTGTGATCTCCGGACGAGGAATTTTCATCAAGAGATAATTGTACGGGTAAATCGACGAAACGAAGAGAGATCTTCAAGGATTTTCGACTTTTCGCATCAAAAAATGGTCCTCCCTCGAGTGATTCGCCGACCTTTGAAAAACGATGATTCAACGATGATTTTCGAGGACCTTTCGTCGTTTGGTCCGATGAAAATAAAATCAGAGATGAAGAAAAAGATCGGTGCATCGATCGCGGGAGAAAAACGAAGATGTGCTCTCTCGCTCGCTGTAGAGAGACATCAGGAAGAAGAGCGGTTGCGATGACGCCCGGCATAAACCACGGCCATCTTCGTGGATGCTCGAACACCACTCGAAGAACGGGTTTTACCCCGGAGGATAGACGATATCGTCTCCTCCTCTCCTTTCGCAAAACCTCCGACTAGATATGTTTCCCAGGGATGCTGTGTGCATTATTACATACAGATGAAATACGAGTGGTATTACCCGAGATAATTCTGTTTGCCAACTGCGTATATCGTTTCAAAAAGTTCCGCGTTTCCTCTCTCGGGGCAGTTGAGCGAAATTAACGAAGCTGGTTGAAAAAAAAAAAAAAACACAAAAATAATCGCCACATTCGCAAAAGCGTTGTTGCTCCCATAAAAGCCTTGAGAAGAGGAAAAGGCGCGGATGAACATTTTTCTCGCGGAGAATCGTCGAGGATTTTAACCTGCCCACCGAGAGCTTACACCAACCCCTCTACTTTTTTTTCAAAACGCGCATAAAAAACTCGTTTTTCGCCCAAGGCGGATAACGCGCTCGCTGATCCGATAAAGATTCAGGTGGAGCCATCTAAATTGAAACAAGGAGAATCTCCAAAAAAAAGAGGGTGGCGTGGGTGGAAGGGGGGAATTGAAAAAGCGAGAAAAAAGCGTGGGGAGAAAGGCCTCGAATGATACTACAGCATTCCAGGGTTGTTGACTCCCATAAAGGGAGCAAAACCCTCTTGCGAGTATCTCGAGGGTCGAGGAAACAAATTTTTTTCATCGCGCGTAGATGTATAAACGACGTTCGAGCGAAGATTCGGTGGATGCTGCAGGCACACTTTTGGGATGCTGCGTTCAACGCTCGAGAAATTTGTGAATAATTCGAAGACCCGCGCACTCGCAGCTTTGAAGTTTTTATCGATGTATCGATGTATAAACATATAGGTAAATAGTAAATATGTATCAAAGTAAAGTAACCGCGAGAATAATCCTTTTAAATTGGCTTGTAATACCGCGATGTCGACAGGAATCTTTAGAATCTTGATCCTCATCAACGATCACGTAATAAGCTGCGGTGACTCGTCGGCGTTCAGACCTCGCACGTTGCACGATTTTACTCCTGTTTATGTATACATAGATCTATATGTATATGTTTAAATATTATATATATAAATATATATATATTATTATATATATATATATATAGTAATAATAAATGACTCGAGCAAATCCAAGTTCCACGATAGCTTTCGATGCTCGAGCGTTTACATAACTGTAGAATCTCCGGCTGAAGTCTTGCATCCCAATTTGCTGGCATTTACCATTCCACGTGAGGAAAGCACGAGTGTAAATTAACATTCACATACTTTAGCCGGAATGACACCGTAAAGTATTTTCAATTATACAAGAGGAATTCCGAGTTGGTTCGTACGCCTACGATTGATCGATAGATTGACTTTTCTCAAAGAAAAATTACGTGGTCCAATACCGCGGGCTGTTGATGACGATAATAGTAATATTTATCGTGGCTGTTAATAATAATCCTCGTTAGAGCATGACGTTTTTAACAAATGGCCCTTTTATTCTGTCGAATTCTCTCGTGATATCCGAAGGAATAATGAAGCGAGGAACGGAGTGAAAGTCTGTCTTATTTTACGATTTCGTCGTCTTTTTTTGTTTTCTTATTTCTTCTCATCGCGACTGACTGACGCGTAGATCAATACGTATATCGAAAGTCGATCGAGAAATACTTCCACCGTCGTCAAAATTGGGACGAAAATTTCGGGTACTTTTCCGGGATGTTACAAAATTGTTTGAAAAAAAATGAAAAGTTCTGACGATATCGAGAAAACTTTTCTCCGTTCGCGTTAGTAGCGAAATTTTTCAAAGCTCTTGGAGCGTTTGTGATTTTTTTGGAAAGTATTCTGGAAAATTAAATGATAAGTTTCATGGACATTTTCAGAATTTACTTTCCAACATTGCCACGGTTCGAAATGACGAACCTTGGCACGTTACGTACGATGAATTATTTTTCTCCAAATTTTTATGGCGTTGCAAAACAGGCGGAAATTCCGACGGCATTTTATAGTTGTTGAATTTGCATGTAAATCGGTCCACAATCGCATCTCGCGATGACGAAACGTGAAATTCGGCGCGAGCGGTCGTATAAAAATGAAAGGGCTGATTCAGCGTCATTGAAATCGTTGAATTCGATGAAATTTTTGGTTTTTTGCGTTGGCGAACGAAAACTATCTTTAAAGCATCCGGCAACAGATGACTGCGTGTTTTCCAGACGTTTTGAAAGATGACTTGCACACGCCTCGACGTGACGATCAATTTTTATGATGTTCGAGCATGACAGAATCCTGCTACGATGATAAAATGGACTAGGAAATATATACTATACAAAATTAATCCTTCCATGCCACGAAATATGTGTAAAGACGTTCGAATATCGCTTCGAGGGCAGTAATGCGCGTACCACGATGACTTTGAACATCGTGTGCGATCCTGTAACATCAAAGCCGTTCTACTTTAATTCCCACTCTCATTGTCAGTGCTGTTATTCGTGTCTTTCATATAGAAACCCTGGTTTTCTCGACATTTCCATCGTGACAGCCATTCGAACGAAGAAGACGATAAATACTAATTAAAATAGAAAATAACGAATTACGTTACGAGTAAATCTGTGAAGTCCCTCAATTTTTCAATATTATCATTATTTATTATTACGTAAATTCGCAATTAATTGAAAAATCAATTTGAAAAAGGCGTTCAACCTCCGCGTTCCCCTTGAAATTCGACGAACCCGAAACTTTGGCAAGGGTGAGAAATATCGCAATGGAAAAACGATAAAAATCGTTGGCAATTAATTCGACAGGCTTTTTCGTCATTTCCTCATTTGGAGGTGTACAGACGCAGAGGTAAGAAGCTCGCGAGGTCATCTCGTTGTCTCTCGGCTTTCTCCAGTCTCTTTTTCCTTCTCTCTCTCTCTCTCTCTCTCTGCTCCCTGATGATGTTGCTCCAAGGATTTAGTGAATACACCACGAGAGTGCGAGACGAATCTTACGAAATCGGCGTTGATCTCCCGCCCTCGCACTCGGTGTACTTTCGCGACCGCGCGGACGCGGATAAAAATGTTTTCATTGCATCACCGCGCTGTTCTAACGCCATTGTACGAAATGTTGCGTAACTCGCGTAGTGTTTCTTATAGCCGTGATGGATTTACGCAAGCCGGCGACCTGCACTTTTTTCGAATCCCTTTTTTCGCTCCGACCCACAAATTGGCCAGCGGATTGGCCATATATCGCGGTGTCCGGCGTTTGAACAACCGGTTTATCAATAACCGATATCGATCACGATGAAAATACGGAAAATAGATAAAAAAAAATTGAACCGCGATATAATCCGATCAGCTGGATGCTTTTCCTCGTTTTATTTCGGGATGAAGCGAATTACCTTCTTTTTTTTCAAATAACGCAACGAGGGAACGTCACGATATTTATTCAATTCGATTTTATACGATTTCATGACTCTCCCAAGGTGACTAATTCGTTTAAACATCGTGTGTATCGTTATTATTGTTATTACGTAATAAAAAGATGACAGATATACGTAAATATGCAAAAGAGGATGAGGAAGATATGAAAATTGTGTAATGCCACGCTGGGAATTACCCGACTCGTTATAGCTCGGCTTTTTCATTCGCAGAAGCTGGATACGACGAGGATGAGATCCTGGGGGAAACGCAACAGCGTAATCGGGCATAAGAAAAGCGAGGGAAGCTGCAAGGATTATTATCCACACGGGAGACACAGAAGTGTCGGGTCGTCGTCGGTGAGAAACTCCGGCATCGCCGGAAATGACAATGACGAGCGTCGCCGTCGCCCCGGGTAGTCTCGGTGCGCCACCAGCGATGCTCACACCCAAGAGGTATCATCTGCAGCCTGGACTCTCGCAGAATTCGTCGCCGTCCTCGCCAGTGAAGGTAAAACCGCGTAAAACGAACGGGGAAGAGATGAAAACGTTGAATTCGATGAAGATGACATTTTTCGAAAAAAAAAACAAAATTTCGCGTGAAATAATAAGCAGGTCTTGGTCGGAGTATAATTAAAGTTCGATTTTTCATTATGCGACAAAAGAGACGGCGACGAAAAACCTGGACGATTGCGAGAATGATAATTATTCAAATGAACGCTTACAAAACCGGCTGCACCGATAAAACCGTCACCCGAGTCTCTTTTCCGTCGTAAATCAACGCTCGAGATTTTATTTTCGTCGTATAATTAGTCGTTATCGATATATGAATTATTGCATTCCGCGATTCTGAATTACACAGGAACTCGAGTGCATGTGCGTGAAAAATGGATGTGCGAGTCCTCGACGAAGCTCCGCGAGTCGAAATTAAGATCCAGAATCGAAAATCCAAAATGAGAAGAGGAAACTATAAAATTTCTACAGACACAATTATTTTGTAACGCGCTGGGATTAAATCGCTGATGCAACAAGATTTTTTTTATGATAAATCGTGTACGACTTCCGTGGCTCTCTGCGGTACGGCCTTGCATAAACCTTATTTATCCAATTAAGTAAGCCGTTATCTAATAGATCGTGAAAGAAAAGAGAGAGAGAGGAAGAGAGAATCAATGCGGGAAATCGATATTGCGCGTGACTTTCGTCTATCATCTCTTTCGATCTCGCGTGATTTCACAGCATCCCAACGTATCGCGTTTTCTCTCGCGCAACTTTTCGTACCCGGGAGTTTCGCGGATCGGAAAAAATAACGAACCCTCGAGTTCTTCCGCGTCGATATTCAAACTGGTATATAAATCACGCGGATATAATCATTTTTTTCCTCCATTTACAATGCCACGTATACGATTTTTAAACATTTTTACATCCTGTTGCGAAAATGAGATGTCGAGCTTTTCCTTTTTCCTCGTGTTTTTTCCCCCAACTCGAAATATCGCGAGGGTGATTTTTCGTTATTCAGAAAATTGTCCGCGGAGCTCGAGCTCCGCAAGACAATGGCAGTCTGTATTTTTTCGTACACGAACGGTATTTTTTTTATTTTTCTCTTTTTTCACTCGAAAGCGCGCTCGTCATGGCCGAGAGTGCGCGATTATCTCGAGTGATTAATTGGCACGAGCGATCAGCTCGTGCGTGTACATAGCGCGTCTATGGAATTGCATCCATTTCGTAACTTTTTGCATTAACGAAAAAGCCCTCAGCACGCATCGTGGAAGAGACGGTGCTGTCTTACCTTTTTTTATCCAACGAAAATCTCGATCTTTCGTAATAAACGTATATAATCATCGTACATCATCGTTATTTCCATTTTCAGTGGTCGATTTTTTTCGTCAAAATGAGAAGCTCGAAATAGTCATCGAATACTCAAAATGATACGATACTCTCTTCATTCGGCATATTCATCATTAATATTAGAATCAAATGTCACATCTTGCTTATTCAAAACAAACTCATTAACGTGAAGAATGTTTTCCACGACTCGCATCAACAATTTTCAAACGAAGCGAAAATAATTTTCAAAAATCCCCCATTCCCCGACACGTTTTTTTTGCCTACATGCAAAGATTTTTTGAGTTTCAAATTAACAAGATTTCCAAATTTTCCCCGACATTCGGAAAAGAATTTTTTTTTCACAACGTTGTCATATACCGCGTTCGATATTTCCCAAAAGACGTGAAAACGAAAGTCGTAGGTGTGATCTTGAAAAACCAACCATGCAAGACCCGACACGGGAGAGTTGTTGCACAGCTGGACCGCGATCGTGATTTATTTCTCCAGTCAGAGTCATCTCAACAAATGCCGATGGACCCATCCGCGTACGTTCATATATCTTTCGATTACGTACAAACGAAAGCCCACACATTGTGCGTTCAAACGAGTATTAAGTGAAAAACCTGAAAACCGAAACGACTCACGAAGGACGAGGGGGTTTAAGTTACTCTCTCATATTTTCTGTCCCTCAATTATCATCGAGGTGTCTTCGAGTGCAGACACGTAGATTCAGCTGTTCAACCACAGCCGGCGAAACAAAAAAACCGTTGAAATTTAATGCAACTTTTATAAATACACAAAAAGAAATTGCACATAAAAATAATAATAATTTAAAAATAACCATAAAATCTCGAGTTTTCAGCTCTCTCGAAAATCATCTCGAAAGATCACCATCGCAAATTTGCAATTACAAACAAATGGGACTCTTTTGTTTTTCGAATTTACGTTAGTTGTGTTGTGGGTAATTTTCTATACGAAAAAAATTTTTTTTTAATGACCTGTATATTTTTTATACGCCGAGATAAATATCGTGCCAAAGGCATGAATCTTCCTGACGAGCCTCGTAACATTTTCAACTTTTGATGCATTACACGCCATTTATTATCGTTATGACGCGTAGTACACATTTAGAGAAATGCATGCTCGGTTTAATAAGCTATTCCATTAGTAATTTTGAGGTAAAACCAGCTAGCGCGGTTATGTCATCGGAGCAACTTATTAAATTCTGATTCGCCGGTAATCGAGAGAGCCAGAAGCCAGAAGTCGTCTATCTCGGTGAAACGTTGAGCAGGTTTAATAAATAAATTCCTTGGACTGGATTTCTACGAGAAATTGAGGAACTTTTTACTGCTCCGCTGGACACTGTAATAAGCAATATTCGATCGCGATAAAACTATCGATCGACTCGCGGTCTTCGATGAAAACGAAAAATTCGATCAAAGAAAACGATAAAAATATACGTTAATACATAAAAATATGACAATATCCCGGTGAATATTACGACAGGGCTCAATTCTAAGTTAATTTAAGAATTCATCTACAAAAAAAAGCTACAAAACAAGTTTTGCCCAAAGCCAAATTAAAATTTCGAGCCGAAAAGTTTTTAAGCACTTTTCGATCCGACGAACCCTCGTTGAGTGATTAATCAACAAAGTTGGACCAATGGGAGGCAGGGAGAAGGGAGAGCGCGCGTCCGATTGGCTCAAACTCTGGCAATTAGTGGCTCGTACAGTTTCAACCCTACGAAAAAACACCAAAATGCATTTCGAGCCGGAAATTTCATCCTCGATTCGACGTGAAATCATCAACCTCGATTTTTTCGACCACCCTTACACGACTACAAAAATTTTTTTCTCTCCAAAGATATGACCATTTTTATTGCCGAGGCTCGTATATAAATACACGTAACAGTGTCCGATTGGTTCAAACTCTAGCAATTAGTAGCTCGTAGAGTTTCACCCCTACGAAAAAACACCAAAATGCATTTCGAGCCGGAAATTTCATCCTCGATTCGACGTGAAATCACCAACCTCGATTTTTCCGACCACCCTGTATATATATCTTATTACACGACTACAAACATTTTTTTCTCTCCGAAGATATGACCATTTTTATTGCCGAGGCTCGTATATAAATACACGTAATGGTGTCCATGTAGTCGCGGTATGTTTCCTATCAAACACACTGAATTATATTTTCAAGCCAGCAGGGCGTATCTGTCAGTGATGGAAGGCTATACTTGCGGTCTACGAGATGATAGTCCTTGCTGAAAATTTTCTATACATATACATGCATCGAACGTGTATATATATATTTATTTATACACAAGCGGTCTTACGATGTTGATGGGGCGAGCTTGCAGGGTGGATAGAAGCTTATATACCCGCGGAGGAAGAAACTTTACGCACCAGGAGAGTATAGTTTCACCTTACGAGGAGTTACGTCGTTGCACTACGACAAACGTGCGTTTTACACGTATATATACCACGAGTTGTGCAACAATATTCTTTCGCTGGTAATTCCGGAGCTTGTGAAAAAATTAACCACCTCTCGTACACGACCAAACTATATATAGCCTCTGTACCAGCTTCGTTTCTTCTGGTGCATCCACCGTGACCCCTTGCAACCGAAGAGGATACCTCAGGATGCTCGAGAGAACGATACATGTACACGCACACATATATATATACACATACATGACACAGATGCTGGGTACATAATATATATAAGAAGATCGTGTACGATAACTCGATACACGACTAGATTATACGAGCCTACCGATTTATCCAGTCGTACGTCATGTTCTAACCTTTTAAACGTGTTATTAAGGCGATACGAATGACCTAAACTCCGCTCGGACACTCATCGGAATTATCAGGATTTTTTTCCAATTTTTATTATTTTTTTTAATCGATTTTTCATCAAAATAATTGAGTCGCTGCTTTTTTCTCGCCTGTCGCACATTTCTTGAGCCTTGCGAATTATGTTTGTGTAAATTTGGGTGCAGGTGAGAAATATTGCCATTTTGATTTGGGGGAATACGAAGTGTCGAATATTTTGGGATTTTGCAGAGTGGCGAATTTTATGAATGAAAAGCCCCGTGTGATGCACGGTGACATTCGGTGCAGATGTGTCTTATCAGTGAAGAAATACTCGCGGTACTCGATCCTCTTTATTATCGGTAGCGATAAATTTTAAAGCTCCATGTTCAATCCGACAGCGTATAATCTCTCTTGAGCTGTGAATCTCGCTCGACGGAAATCGAGCGCACTTCCTTCACTGGGATTATTATTCTTTTTTTTTCTTCAATGCGATAAGGCTTATCGGAAACCCGGAAGAAACATCGACACTGGACTGTTTTTCTATCGTCGATTAAATCGTCGTCGTATCGTCAGATTATCCACCGCCTTTGTCATCCGGTTCGGAAAAACAAAATGTTTCTAAAATCGCATCTCCATGGCTTTGAGAAGTTTTAATAATGGATATTCTCGTGCTCGCACGCGCTATCAGCTGCACGCAGTCAAAAGTCAGTAACCGTCGAATTCAAGCAAAAATAAATTATTCTTTTTTTTTTTTATTCAAATTATTTTTTTTTTCACCGGCCAATCGGGGACGAACAAAAGGACGACAATTCGCAACGTCTCAAGAGCCGAGAAATTGAAAATTTCAATGAGAAAATTAGAAAAAAAATGGTAAATATTTGATTAGATCGGTTTTTTTGAAATTCCGCAATAATTCACTAAAATGCTCGCCATTTTTTCCCTAATTGAGGTAGATTCTCCAACTTGTGCTTATTCTCTCGGCAATCGTGAAAGCTTCAAATTGCCGCTCGGTTCATCGAGACATCTTCATTTTTCGATTTTTGGCGAATTGTCAAAGTCCGACCATCAATCTTCGACCACATACTTTGCCTTTTTTTCGCCGATTTTTGAAATCGCGTCTTAATAACGACAATCGCAGTCAAGGCATCGAGGATGAGAACTAATGATAGTTTCATCGTGTCATAGATTTATATTTAATTGTCGGATACGTGTATGGGTGTACATTAGTGTAATAACTCTGTGTGTACCGGAGGCACGAATATTAATTAACCAAAGCGAGAATCAACTTTCCCTGTTGGCCAAGGCCTGGACAAGGATGATCTCGGCGATGAGAATCGTCTTCGCTCAGCCGCGTACATCGCGCGAACATTTTTTTTTTATTGCGTCAACATGTACAAACGATGCGCAGAGAAAAAAAGAGAGAGATGAGAAAATCTTTCGCGGATTAATCTCGCTATCATTGCCGCTTCATCTCAATTTTGCATTTTCGCAACGACACATGAGCCAATATCCCTCGCGCAGCTGACAAACCGGAAGCTCTTCTTCGACCACGACGGTGTCTTATCCCCCACCCCCCTCCCCTCACATCCGCGTGCTTCCCCCGCGATGCTTTTTTCCTCTCCGTTTTACGCTCTTCGAGTATCTCGTCATTGTCGGTTAAAAAATTGCACAACGTTCCGTCGATGTTGCTCGACGATTAGAGGAACGCGAAAATCTCGTTGACTCTCGTCAGAGAGATTAAACAATGAAAAAGAAAGAAATCCGTTGAAATACACGAATGTATATAATTTCTACGATAAAAATGAAAAACATAGGAAAAAGGGAAAAACAGAAGCATGTTACGTATTTTAATGGGTTTTTACGTGGGATTTATTTTTGTCGGTGTTTTCGTCAAATTCTCAAAGAGACGCATGATTTTGCGGTAATAAATTCTCGTTCGACCGAATGGAATTTCTGCATCGGATCGGTGGAACGTGTGCATTTTTCGCTCCGTAATGACACGGTAACGGAGTCGGCGCGCAATGAAAAAGTGCATTTGAGGAGCTCTAAGATATTCGCGATTTTCAAACGAAACTCGTTTGTCCTCACTATGGGAGAGGAAAAAAGAAATAAGACAAACCGCGAAATCCTGGGACAAGATTTTTTTATGGCCATCAAATGAGAAAGTAAGTGCTCTCGGATATTTATCCGTGTGCCTGTACGTATTTATATACATACATAAATAAATATACGTGTATACATGTATTGCCCCTCGGCGCCAGCCTGTCCCATTTTCGCTCTGTGCGCTGCTTATTATTTATTGTTTTTCTCTTCGCCTTCTTTCGTTTTACCTTCGGGGTATTTGTCGGTTACTCGTTATCGCGACATCGAAATCGGGCAATTGATCGAGTATCACATGAATCCGATATTAATTATATCGAACGAGCTCTGTACGTGCGAAAAAAAACCTCAATCTCACGCACGGACTAACCGCACTTTTGCCGGATAACTATTTACGATTTTTCACTCATTTTTCATCATCTCACTCTGAAAAACATCCCTCGTTTTGATAAATAAAAATAATGTCGATTTTGAATATAACGTTTTGTATTTTCGCAATGATGATGGAAGAAACGAGAGAGTGGAAAGTAGAATTCGCGAGAGCTCGGTTTTTTCGTTGCAAAATTGCGCGAGGGCGAAATGCGCGCTAATTAAATTTGCATAGAATTTATAATCGCGGGAAAATTCAAGGGCCACCACGTTTCGTCCCTCAATTTAATGCCAGGTGCTGTCCTCCCTCCGAGGAAAATAAAGATGCGCCGACGACCGTTCGTTCGCACCTGCTGTTTATTACGGGAGGATATACAAGTACACGTGGTACATATTTATTTCCGGCAGGTGTGTAGAAAATGCGTCATTCGTCGATCGGGATTAACCAATGGGTCAACCTAAGAGCGGTTTAACCTCGCTCCGGAGCTTGAATAGTGAAATTTCGTTGACAAAATCGAAAAATCTATCGAGAAATTGTGTCCAAAAAAATTGCACGATATTTCGACGACTCATTTTCTCGTCCTATCGATTTTTTTTCTCGACGCCAAGCGGTCGATTTTCGAATCCTACACCGGTTCCGCCGGTACCTCCGTAACATCCTTAAAACAGGTAAAAGCGCACGTATTTCGTCCGACGGGCTTTAGATTAGTCTCCGGCCATGCTATCGCACGTTTTATTCTTTTTTTCATCTTCTCCCACCCTCTTAAAGAGCTCCACACGCATATAGAGGAGGGCGATTGCGCTAAACGCATTTAGCGCTTCGCGTCAGTTTTAACGAGCGTTCCGAGACTCTCGAAGCTCTGCTCTCTCTCGTAATCCGCATGTTGCGTTTACTTTTCGTGAATAAAAAAATAAATAAATAATAACCATCAAGTTCTTATCGAAAGAGTTACATTTGACTCGGGAATTCACATGCATCGTATTATCGCGGAAATTTCTGAAACACAGTTACGCGGAATGAGCCCGTGTCGTAATACCGACCGTAAGTTGCTCGCAGCATAGTCGTTATGAGTTGAGGAAAAAAAGGTGACTTTTGTAATTAAAAAATTGATAAAAAGAAAAACGAACGTGTAACAGCGCAGAGTCGGAGCCGGTTTCCTGATTTTCCGTTCGTACAGGTCGAGCACGTACACATGTACATTCGTATAGAATCGAGAGAGGGATCGTTCCTCTGGTCAGGGAAAACCTGCCTTCACTCTCCGAGACAGCCTCGGTCCCATTGGCCGAGAAGGAGAGTGCACAAACGATTTCTCTCGTACAAACAAATTTGAACGTATTTCACGTATATATTTCAAGAATATACCTATACAGAGTGTTTCAACACGCGATTTCAATAATTTAGAGTCAAATTTGGATCGTGGATGAAATTTCGAGACGAAATGCATTTTGGTACTTTGTCATGCGACCAAAACCTGACGAGTTATCGACGATCAAAGTTTGAGCCAATCGGACGCGCGCCCTCCCTTCTCCAGCGAGCGCCGCGCGCCTCCCGTTGGTCCACCGTTATCGATGAATAACTCGGCGGAGATTCGTCGTATCGAAAAGTGCTTCGAGACTTTTCGACTTGGAATTTCATCCCCAATATGGTATTAATTTATCAGCATCCGCTTTTGGGACATCCTGTGTACATAAATGCTGGCTCGAAGAGCCGAACCGTCGCGCCAAACTCCGATCAATTCGATCGGCACTCGTGGCTCTCCCTCACCGTCCCCCACCAGAGGGAGCAGCGTGGCAACGCAACGAAATGCGTGACAATCATTCAAGCTCTCGCGCGATGCACACGCCTCCCGATGTGCACGAGAATTCTTTTCTCCTCCCGGATCTTTTCGACCTTTATCTCTCTTTTTTTCGTCTCATCGTTTCCATCTGAATCCTCGGACCTATCTCGTCCGCGTTGGACCGAAACGTCGTCGGATTCCTTCTTTTTTTCGAGAACAAAACAAGACCAGCTCTTCGTTGTTTCCATATCCGACATAATTGATTTCCCCCAGCTCGGCCACGGGACCACCCGTGAAATATTCCGTCTCGAAGAATTCCCTGTCCGGATAAAAACTCTGTGAGGTTTTCGAGTATTTTTATAGCTTGGATATCGGACTGGGAAAGAAAGCAGCCTCGCTGGAACGAACCCGATGAAAATTCCGTGAAACTTTACTCAAATTTGAAAAAATTAATGAAACATTTTTCACGAGTCGTTTGATAAATCATTAAAGAAGAATTTTCTCCAGTGTCTCGCGGAGATTAATATCGATGAGAATATCTCGAATGCCTTCGAATTCATACGTCATTTAATTTTTTCTCCACAGAATTACGATACCCTGAGCAAGGGTAAAAAGTCATGGAGCGTTCGTTTGGGTCTTTCGCGGCAGAATAACCAGAGTACGGATGATTTGACCAAGGGCTGGGGCACGATAAGCGGTGGTAGCGCCTTGTCGCGTCAAATGTTGTACGGCGATCCTTGGTTGTACGGCACGGTAAGATCGTCACGTGGTATTCACGACCCACGCGGTTATTTGAACCCTCTGCCACCTCCACCGGGTGCCCCGGTGCTCATAGTATGTTCCTGTCCGGAGTTTCTCACTGGCACGACCAGGAAGCTCGGAAACTGCCGGAAATGCGGTGGTCACCGTCTAGCCGGTGTACCACTGGGTGGTACATGCCGTATGCCGACAACATCCTCAAGGACTCGTCCGAGTTTGGCAGGTAAGAAAACTCACATGTTTCCGCATACAAACATACTCATACGGGGCATTCCACGCCGAATCCAAAAGTTGGTCAACTATACAATTCCTCCATTTCGAATTTTCATGGCACGTCATTCCCTCCGAATGGAATCTTTGTGAATTTTTTCAAAGTTGTCCGCGAGTTTCGCAATTGAACCCGGACTCCTCGTTCATCGTTATTTTGGGGGATGGAACGGGGCAAAAAAAATTGGAGGCAATTTGAAGAAATGACGTTTTCGAAGCTGTGAGATTCGAGGCGGAATGCCCTATACAACTGTACGGCGCGAATGGTACATGGCTGAATAATTATTATCGTGTATAGCTTTTACGAGGCAAAGCGTAAAAAGCAAGAGTACAGCAGAGGGCAGTATAAGGGAGAATCTTCTTGGGCTTATTAAGGCTGTCTTTTGTAATAGAAGCCTCGTTCTAGAATTTATGACGGTGTATTAAACGAAAGAGGAAGAAAAAAGAAATGTAGCACCGACCGTGGGAATGTCGGAGGAGAAATTTATCTGTTACCAAAGTGTAATTCCAGCTGCAATTACGGTCGTTGAAGAATCGAGAAACGCTCGACGTTATCGGAGGATTTCTCAATGTCATTTTACGAATGTGTCTCTCGTTTTGTTTTTCATTTAAACGTGTTGCGGTCTTGAAGGTATTTTGAGATCCTCGGTGGACGATCCTTACGACCTGATGCGACGTAATCGCCTCGTCGAGCCGAGATCGAGAGCTCGGAGCATATCACCTCACAGACAGGCGAGCCAGCGCGATTCGCGAAGTCAGAGCGTGGCTCGAAACGGCAAAGATCGAAAAGCAGCATCGACGGAAGTCGCTGTTTCGAGAACGGAATGGTTCGACGCGGAAGCGGCGGATCCCTCCTACGAGGAAAAGCCGCGAAAATCACGAACGAATTTCGTCGTCACCACCAATGGGAACTGGCTGGAGGACGGGAAACCGGAAGAGGCGAGAAACACGACCGGGAGGACCGCGAGAGCAACGAAGAAAGCGAGAAACTGGCAGGATTCGGACAACCCGTCGAGATTACAGGACAACGAGAGGCAGACGTTGAAAAACGGCGTTTCCGGCGCGGTGGACTCTCGAAGAAGCATCCTCGAGTGCGACGTTAATCCTTATCTGCTGGTGAAGAAGCAGATGAGAGACGAGGACGACCTGAGCGACGATTTGTCGGACAATGCCCTTGAACTGGAGGAAAAATCATCCTCGAATCTCTTTGACCCTTCCAAGGTCAAATCGATCGAACGGGTACCGAACAGGAGCGCGGTCGCGGCGATCGGCGGCCAGAGAATCCGCGTGTTCAACGAACCTCGCGAGATATCCGACGAGGACGAGACCGGAAACGGCGTTACGACCACCGCTAGAGTCCCCGCAGCGAGGGTTTCACCGAAGAGACCGCCGAGGAGAGCGAAGGAGACGAGAACGACCCTCAAGAGTATACTGAAGCGGGGCAAGGTCGACGGTAAACGCAAGAACGTCCTTTTCAATGTCAACAACGTGATTTTTGCTCCGGAAAAACCGCCGGAAATGAGTATGACCGGTGGCCGAAGATCGTGCCGAATTTCCACGAGTTCCTCCTCCCCCAAGGACATAACGATCGACAAGAGGGCGGAGGAGCCGATCGCACCGGAGGAGCAAATACCGGAAAGGCCCAAGTTCATAACGATACCGAACATAAGGGATCCCAAGAGACCGATGCCGCGGGTACAGGAGCCAAAAGTCATACCGGAAGTAGCCAAGGGGAATTCGACGATCGATAAAATGAAAAACGAGCAATCGACGGGCGCGAGGAAACCGGAAGTGCCCGTGAGGAACTTAAACGCCAGGGACATCGTCCTCGGGAAAACGATCGTCGAGGCGAATCCGAGCGAGGAAGCAAAATCGCTTGTGAATTCGTCGATGAACGCCGCTCCGATCGACCCTGCCAGCGAGAAAGCCGAGACGAAGAATGGACCGAGTGAGAATCTCGGTGGTGAGAAAAAAGCGCAGGTGAACAGCAGCAGCAGCAGCAGCAGCAGCAGCAGCAGTCAAACGTCATTGGAGACGTTGAGACCGGAAGACGAGACTGAATTGGAGATCGAGATCGAGGAACTCGAGAAGGGACTTCCGGTTGTCGAAAGCGTCGACAAGGAGCTTATTCTCAAATCCGGAGGTAAGGAATTATCGTCAATATCGTTTTTCCACAAAATGGCGGCTTCAGAATGACAAAAAAGAAATCAACCTTTTACGACAACCCTCGATTTCTCTCGCTCGTGAAAAAAAGTCGCTTTCTCACCCATTTCACCCCTGAAATAATTCGAATTTCGAGAGGAGTCGATGAAAACGTAATTTCGAACCCAGGTGACAAAAGCGATCGAGCTCGGCGTGATTTGACAAGGTGACGCTGGTGACCCGAGGTCACAGCGAGCGCGACTAGAGTCCCTCGTCGTCCGATCCTTTACGAGCAATTCATGCGTTTCTGATATATTTTATCTCTCATTTTCACCTACCTATATATACATATTTATTTAAATATACGTGTATATAGTATATACACAGTGCGTTATATACACTAGCACCGCAGCTGTATACGAGAAGTTTAATGGACCGTTAACGCGCTGACACGAGTTATCGCGCCCGCCGTGTACGGAATATATCCTTGAACTCGTAAAAAAAAATCGCACATTGCGCGGATTACAGGCAAGGATAACAGGAGGAAAAGCCTCTTGGCGCTCATTCTATTTTATCCCATCGTGGACGTAACCATCCACAAATATATATATATATATATATTTACACATGTGTGTATATTATTCACACACGGATGTACATCGTTTCTTTTTTTTCTGTCCCAAGTTACTACGCTGGTTAACGGTCTTACTTGGCGGACATATAAAGAGTACAAGTCGATGTACACCATCATTATTATATGTTGTCGGTCGTAAGAGAGTCCCAAGATAGACATGATCGATAGCAGCAGTATATACGCTTAATCCCAATGAGGCAGATGCCTAATTCAACCGTGGAAAAAGCATGAAGATTCCTTTGGATCTTCGCGAAATTATTTCTCCAATTGCATTTTAATTATTCGTTTATATTTCTTACGAAGATGAATCGTGCTTGTCTTTTTTTTTTGCGAACATATAGAATACAGGAAACTCGAATATGCATAGGGCACAACGAGGTATTCTCAAAGCCTGGTTGCCGTAGAAAATCTGTCGAAAATGAGAGGCAAAGAAAGATTTTTTTTTTTCAAGATGAACGGCAACGGTGACTCACGAGATGAAACATTATTTGTTTCGCGATTGTTCCACGCGAGCGCCTCGAACGTATTTGTTATTGCAAATTCACGATAATCGTCGAGTTTGCGAAGAAAAATCGATGAAAAAAAGGCATACCCCCGGGCCAAAATAATTTATCGCTCTCGTGCCGAATTCAACCTTTTGCCATTCAGCTTAAAATAGCTAACGCTCCTTCAGCGCTTCTCTTATTTCTACGATTTTTTATTCCCTCTGTTGAATTTTTTTCACTCGTCCTTTCTCACAATGGCTCTGTCGCGGTGAACAATTTCTTCTTTTTTCTTCGTCAGCTGAACTTTTTGCCGCCATTTGTTCGCCACGAGATGGAAGAATAATCACCTCCGATACGTACATATATGAGCCCATAAAAAAATAGCGTTTTACTCTCGTCCAGCTGGATCGTTGGCAAATAAATGAGCAGCTCGCGGTCCATTTGCGGTAAAACGATTTTTTTATTATTCGATTTAATTCCCAAGCGTTTCTTTGTCGTTCTCAAACGACGGGAGCCAGCACTTTAACGTCATTATAATCCCGGTTTAAAGTTTAACAGGGACGACGAAACGGTGGGAGTCGAAATGTCCGGCGGAGAGAAAAAGGAGAGAAAGGACACGGCGGATCCTGACGACCGTGAGTTTTGTCCTCCGCGGGCGATACGCGCCCGTTTGTGCTCGGGAATTTCGAGAGATATGAAGTATCGCGCAGCATCGTATGGCGTGCGATAAAAAAAAATGAAAAATTGAAAAAAAAAGAAATCCCTCGTTATATCGCTCAGCGAGTCCCGGCAGGCAGTAGTTAAGGTCAGGGTCGGTCAGACGATCGGTTGTGTGCGTTTAACCGTTCTTTCGCGACGATCGACGATCTTTCAGGCTTTTTTTCGTCATCTTTCCGGACGAGAGAATTATTTTCTCAAAGACCGGATTCAATTTGATCGACGAAACTTTTGCATTGACGAAAAAAAAGCTCGTCATCGAGTTTTCCCGCGAAACATCGCGGAAATTTCACGAAATTCGAGATTGAAGTTTTTTTTTTGATTTTCCAAATACTTTTTTTTCTTTTTTGTCCACAGAGAGAGAGAGAGAGAGAGTTTGAGCATAAAATTGAATGTTTACAACATGTTCTCATCGATAATCCAACGCGGATAATGGTCGCGTGAATACCGAATGACTTCCGGCGAATGTACACACACGCTCGGCGTGCGAGTCTCGTTCGAAGGATTTCCTTTTCGATTTCTCATTTCTCTTTCCATCTCGCGATCTTTCTCGGGGCTGTTGCTCGCTTCGCCTCGATTTCCCCTCCGAACAACGACGTTTCGCTTCTTCTCTCGTTTATTTATTCATTTTCTTCTCCTCGATTTGATCTTCTTTACGCGATACGCGCATCTGTGTCACGTTGAGACAAAAGAAAAAAAAAGTATATGCCCAGTATTTACGCAGGAGGGTTCGACGAACGGATGGAAAATCGCACGACGATTCACGGTGAGATTTCCGTCCATCGTATTTCCTGTCGCGTACGAGCTGATCTCGCACGTTTTATTTCGCCGCGAAAAAAATTCATCTCAGACCGCAGGTCGATGATTTGTCTTTGAAATTTTTTTCAAATTTCTTTTTATCGTATAAATCGGTAATTACAGCCGAATAATCATTTCAATTATTGATTTTATTTTTATAACATTCAAATTCGAAAAAAAAACGAATAAATTGGTGTTTATATTTGATTTAAATCGTTGCAGCAATGAAATGATGCTTTTGACACTTTCTTCAATTTGCCCCCATCTCGTTTTCACACTGCCTCGTTTCCCATCGTCTTTTTCATTGATCTCAATTTCAATAATAATTTATTCGCCATTTAATTTCTCTCGACTCTCGTGCTCTCGTCATTTCTCTTCGTCGTCTTTCGAACGAGTGGCTTTTTCGTTTTTTTTTCGAGTGCCCAAGTACAGCGGAGGATTAGATAGTCCAGGAAGAGTGTGTTTAGTGGGGAAAACACGAGGACGACGCCGAGGACGACGATCTCGTAGGCGGATGCCGCTCCGGGTGGATTCTGCGGCGTTATATCACTGTATCTTTTATGACACAGAGACGACTATATTTCACCTCCTCTAGGCACAACATTATCGTGATTCTCGTGTAAATTGCAAGCCCTGATGGTCATGTTTTTGACCGTCTTTAAAAGCATCGTCGCTCGTAAGCAAAGTTATTGAAAAAAGCTTTTGAAAAATACGCTGCACGATGAAAAAAAAAAAATCTCTCGCGATGCCTCGATCGAGAGCTTGAAAAAGACAGCCCGTATGCCGAGTGACGAGAGAATGTTTTTTCGAGCGGCAAATTTTGGTACTCTCGACAGCATAGAATTTATTCGACACTGTAGCTGAGATCGGTAAGGGGGATGATTTTTTTTTCGTTTTTCTCGATGTTTTCCTCCTTTTCCGTGCTTCCCGCACCCGCGAACCCGCGAGACATTCTCCTACAAACGTTCCAGAAATTCCAGATGATACGCGCGATCTCCGAGCGTAATGGCAAAGTGGAACAAGTGTGCGCTACTCGGACGGAGAGAAAGAGCTCTCGAGAAAAGCAGTGCGGAAAAACTCTTGCGCGTACGCAGGCATGTAAAAGCAAAGCGCGACTCGCCTCGAGTTTTCCATTACACGCCTCGAGAAATTCCACAACGGCTGCACACGTTTATTCTCACCGGACACAATCATGTGGATATTAAAGTAGGGGCGATCGGGGCACGACGGCCCCCCGAGCGAACGATTCATTTTTCCAGCTTTACGAATGAACAAAAATGCCAATGAAAATAATTCATTTTCAGAGACGAAAAAATTGCTTAATTCGAAAAAGACGCTGGAAAAATGAATAAACGTCGAAAAAAATGATGATTCTCGGCGGAAACTGTCTTTTACGGAAATTTCGGAAGTACGTCAAGTTCGCGAAAATTTGTGATGAAAAAAAAAAATGAAAAATATTGCGGCATGTTTTTTGGGAAGGCCTTCGTGCCCCGGTTTCTCCTCCACGTTGGAACTCTCTGAATACACACGCGAGAAGCATTTACCGTGTGTATGTAAGGATTGTATGTTTCGCTCGCTCTCGTTGTTTTTCCCGAAGTAATAGACGAACGGGAGCGCCACTTTCACCGATGGTCTCGAAGGTTTTTACGTCCACGCACGTGAAACAACGGCGGGTACATTTCGGAAAAAAACGACACCATTTTTCGGGATTTTTTTTTTCCTTCCCGAGTAAACCAAAAACACGTCAAATTTCGAGTCATCGTTCGCAGCCCAAAGATCGCTTCGTATCGATGACGAAAACGCGACGGTGGATGACGAAGGAAGGATTTTGCAGCGGGAAAAATAGAAAGTACGTTAAAGAGCCGCGTAATGACATTTTAATCGTTCGTTTTGTTCCTCTTTTTGTTTCCCCGAAACGTCTGAGGTGATAAGTCCCGCGGTATTGTGATACTTTTCGAGAAATCACAACTTCCGGTTCCGTATAACATCGTACGTGTCCCAACGTCGGGAGTCTCTCGTCAAGCGTGTATCACAGAAGAGCGAGCACCGAACAAACCGAGGCTCGACGCGATCGGTCATGCTGGTCGAATCTGCGGTTTCCCTTCCGGTTTTACAATCGCACGCCGCTTCGCGCTCGATCCGCAAAAATTCGCCAACGAGGGGAGCGCGGTTCCCGCGCGAAAACGCGAGAGAGGAAACGTTCACGGATGATCATTCGCGAGCCGCGCGTTTATTTATTCCGCGGAATCGCGAATGATCGTAAATTTCACGGAGAAAGTGATGCAAATTATTTTCACGTTTCCGCAAATCGAAGAAAAAAAAGGTTTCCTCGTTGGACGAGCGTTTTTCGAACTCTGGCTCGAAAAGTCGTCATCGTCGATGCGCCTCGTCGTTTTGGCAACCATCGCTGTTGCTATTGTTGCGTAATCATGCTCAGTTTCGTTGAAAAAAAAGCGATTCGTGCGAAACACGACGAGGGCCGAACGGCGCACTCCGTCGTCGTGCATCGGCAAACTCGCGCGATTCCCTCGATCGAATATACACAAAGAGTGGGAATTTGCCGCGATTTCACTCGAGGAATCGGGTCGAGCGGCGATATTCACGGTTTTTGTCCACCGTCTCATTTGTAAACGGCGCAACATCGAGCAGCGATTTCGTAAAACTCGCCCCGAGCCTCGAATAGTTGGTATTCGAGGTATCCGATCCGCCCCACACTTCCGGTATACTCAACGTTGGTACACGTCCGACTATTTTCTATTTTTCGATTTTTCCGATCGGCGATCAAAGACGACAAGAGCCGAAGGTCATGTTTGTCAAGGAGTCAGAGCGATCGGACGAGTATGAGACCGGAAACGAGCGCCGGAAGCGTCAGTTACCTGGACACGATGCGGCTGAGTCTACGACGGAAAGTTCCCCAGGAGAAGTTGGACGACGTCGAGGTTGCCGAAGGGTCAAGGGCAGGAAGACCGGGGACGAGCGTGAGGATGGAAACGGTCCTGGCCAGGACGATCGCGGAGGCTGACGAGGAGCTTCACGACGAGAGGACGAGCGATCTTTCGCAACTCGAGCCGCCGACGACCGCGGGACTCGAGGAACGAGCTCGCGAGGCGTCGTCGTCGAGGAGGATCGATCCGGCGAGGAATCACGAAAACTTCCGACGGATGAGGCCGACGAGCTGGTCACCACCTCCGGGGAAATTCAAACACTCGAGCGGAGATCGCGCGAGTGACCCTGGACCGATGAACGGGAGCATGCGCGAAGAGAGTAGTTCGCCGAAATTGGACGGGTCCCGCGGGAATCCCGAGGAAATGGCCGGATCGTCAGGCTCCTGGAGGACCAGGGGTTCGTCCACGGAAAATTCAGCGAAAATCGAGATAATAAACGCCAGACCGGAAACGAACGTGTGCAAGATCACCGTGAGTCCGAGGGCGTCGCCGTTGATTCATCGTCTGAGGATCAGCGGCAACGAGACTTCCAGGGGAGCCCGGAGGACGTCGATCATGATAAACGGAGACAACGACCCGACAGCGGAAGCGAAGAGCAGCAACGACAACAAAGTGACGATAAGCGTCGGCGGGGAGGACAGCGTTTGCAATCCAACGGTGATATCCGTGAATTCGGCGAGTCCACCGAAGATTCAGAGTGCAACGGAGAATCGCACGCTCGTCATACTGGAAAATTACCGTTCCAACATCGTCCTCGAGTCGAATACTCGCGACGAGAGGTCAAAGAGGTCATCGTCCGTGGAATACAGTGGAATGGACGGCGAGTCGTCGACTCGGAGGAGCGAGGACTCGGTGCCGTCGTCGCCGGACGACGGGAGACCGGAAATACCCGATAGAACACTGGGCCTCGAGAGAAGGAACCTCCGGGAGTGCTCGCGTCTGAAGTACTCCAGCGGAAGCGACGAGGAACGCGTCGGTTACCGCAAGAACGATCAAAAGCCTCGTTATCGCGAGGTCGATTCGACGAGATGGTCGTCGCTCTCGAAGGAGTCGCTGATATCCAAGCTCCTGGAGGATTCCCTGAGGAAGGCGCGCGAGAACGGTGAGATACTGGACGAGAGCAGCGGCGAGGCCATTCTGCGAATCCTGAAGCAGAGTCTGCTGAAGAGCAAGGACTACGAGAGCTCGGAGTCGACGATCGAGCCGGAAACGTCGTACTCGAGGTCGCCGAGCCTGAATTCCGACAGCGATTTCGTATCGACGAACCTCTTCCTCGAGGAGAATCCTTACGAGGTGATCAAAGAGCCGATCTACGAGGAGATACCGGACGAACCGCCGCCACTTCCGCTCTCACCGCCGCCAACGGAGGACTACATCAAGGACAGAATATACTTTGCCGACGAGTACAAGGAGGCTTACTACAAGAAGGTCAACGCCGGACAATTCTTGCGCTCCTACCTGACGGACGACGTTTTCGGCAAAACGAGCGACTTCAAGCACGACGACGCTGCCAACGAAACTTCCTACATGTCCAAGAGCCCGGAGGAATTTTTCAAAGAAATCGGCAAATCCAACGACGGCAACTTGACGAGTAAATTCGAGCTGCTGAATTTCTTGATGGACACGAAAGATCGGGCGATTACGATAGACGAGGACGAGGTGGAGGAGGAGGAGGAGGAGGAAGAGGAGGAGGACGACGACGACGACGAGGACGAGGAGGAGGATACCGAGGGTGACCTCGAGGCGCTCTACGAGCGGAAGGAAACGAGCATGGGGGATTTGAGCTCCAAGAGCTCGCAGATCTCCAACGTTTCCGACAGCAGCGAAGAGTGCAACATCATCCTCGCGAGTTCACCGGAAATGCTCAAGGTAGTGAAAAGCAGATTTTTCAAGGTCACGCGGTTTTTTTTTCTTTTTTTATCATCATCTCGATCAAGCTTCAATGTCGCGTCGCTTTTGACGAAGCAGACTCGCACCGTGGACATCGAGCGTACCGACAGCGGGGTCGGCTCGGAGAGCAGCCAAGCGAGCAGCAGTCGCGGCATGGCCAGACGCTGGAGAACCGGAAACGTCTCTTCGGCTGCCGGAACTTTACACCGCGAGATACCCCAGGTGATTTCCGGCGACACGAAACTCTGCGAGGATTGCGAGCAGCGTCTGGAGCCTCTCATAACCGACAGGTAAGCGAACGTACTCTTAAACAAATACTCGATTCGGTACGTAAATCGGTCGAGATATCGAGTATTTCAAAATTATTATTATTGTCATTCGATTTTTCGTATAATATATGAAAAATCGAATAATAATAATTATTATTATTTTTATTATCCGATTTTTCAAACGCATCTCGGTTTCTCCGTCGTCGACGACATTCCGACTCTTTCCGTGGACAAGTGGGGGGTTGTTTTTTTTTTCTTTCACGACAATCCGACAGTTGGAACGAAAATAACGAGAACGATATGGGAAAGCTGTTTAGAGCGTGCCCGGGCTCGTTAATTCGCCAGTCGTCAGCCAAAAAGAAAACGAGCATGTCCCGCGCGGTCACTCCGTTCGATAAACGCGAGTTTTACTTTCGCTCTTTTTCCACTCGCCCGCCTCGCAATCGATATCGTCCGGAGAAAGTTTTTTGGCATCGCGTCGCGAATAAATCCAACGTTTTTTTTCTCATCCGCCGTATCAGCGACGCGCGAAAAAACTCTCGACGGTTTTCGTCCTTTTCGCGATCGCTTCGATACGCTTCCGAGAGATTCGCGTGTCGCTTGCTTTTTTTTTTACTTCAGAATCTCTCAAACGATCGATGGAAAAATGGATGAACAAATTTTATCGAGAATTTTTCGTAAAAATGATTTTCTCTCGTTAATGGATCCGAAAAATATCGAGATTAACAAAACAGGTTTTGGGGAAAGCTCGTCAAATTTATCAAAAAAAATCGACCGAAATGTCCGGCAGAAACGTCTACTTTTATTTATTTTATTTTTTTCTCAACGAGTCGCGACATTCTTTCCTGGGAAATAATTTTTTCGATCCAATTCGTAAATGTCGCATAAATTCACGGGGAAAAAAATGTTTCCCTCTCGATTTTTCGCTCGCCAAGTGCGTGATTTCATTGATTTTGCGCAGCGGCGTCGTTTACGCGCCGTTCGTATGCCGAAAGTGTTCGAAAAAGCGAGCGGAGCGAAAGGAAATAATCACGGAGATCGTCGAGACCGAGCAAAAGTACGGCAGAGACTTGCAAATAATTCTGGAGGAATTTCATCGTCCGATGTTGCGAGCGGGCCTGCTGACGCAGGAACAGCTCTCGGCGATATTTCTCAACGTCGAAGAGCTCCTCGAGCACAACCTCCTGCTGGCCGAGAAGCTCAAAGACGCCGTCGAATTTAGTCAGGTGGTGATGTTTTCTTTTTCAAACAATTTTTCAATAAACAAAACCGACCAGAGGAAATCTCCCGAAATAAACTCCGTTAGCTCCGCGTTGGTAATTTCCCAAGTTTTTTTTACCGAGTTAAAAAAAAATTGAAGGAATAACTCAAGCCAACAAAGTATTTCGAGGATTTTTCAATAAAATTCGAAATTACTCCGATTTTTTCGAGCCTTTTTTCCGAGTAAATTTTCTCGGATCGAAAATCGTGTCGAACGCGTTTTGTTAACGAAAAAAAAAATGTCATCTCGCGTCCAAGGTGTCGGGTGACGAGGACCTCGTAACGGTGGATGTCGGGAAGATTTTTCTCGAGTCCGAGAGGATGCTGCACGCCTTCGAGAGTTACTGCACGAGGCAGGGCGGAGCGAGTCTCTTGCTGCAAAATCTCGAAAAGGAGAAGGAATTGCTGAGGATTTTTCTCAAAGTCTCGCAAATGGAGAACGCGGTTTTGAGGAGAATGAACTTGAATTCCTTCCTGATGGTACCCGTTCAGAGGGTCACGAAATATCCGTTGCTGTTGGCGCGTTTGTTAAAAGCGACCCCTTGCGGAAGGAGCGACGTTCACGAAGCGAGAAAGAGGCTCGAGCAGGCTCGGGGCAACATTGAATTGCATCTCGAACACATGAACGCGGTGAGTACCGAAAAATTTCGAAAAAATAAAATTCATTTTGAAAAAACGAGAAAAAAGACTCTCTCACCGCGAAATAAGCTCAAAAAAGCTCGTTCACTTTCGCGACTCGCCGGAAGGTGGCTCTAGCATTGTGGTTTCGATCGAAACTCGGAAAAAAATTGCAACGCTCGAAGCATCGAAGCGTCGAACGACGAGACGAGACGAATAATTGAACGCAAAAAAAGTGTATTCGAAAAATCTCTCCCGGTTGATTGTTGCTGTTTTTTTTTCAAAAAACGAGTGTCTCGGTCGTTATTCGCGCGGTAAAATTCCGCGCGATGTCAGAAGGTCTTGTTAAAACGAGGAAATTCCGCTCGAGGGACGAATAAAAATTGAAATTAACGAAACGAATAATGATGGTCGAACAGGAAGCCAAAGACGTGACGTCGACGAAGCTCTGGCGCCGAATTTCGATAATACAGAACGGCAGGAGGTCCAACGGTGAACAGGACATGGTGAACATCAAATTGCGAAAGGTGAACGCCCTGAAATTTTTCCATCCTCGGGATAAACGAGATTTTAGGGGGGGGAGTGAAGAGCAGCGAAAAAAAATACGAATTTTTCGTCGTTTTCGTTTTTTTTCTCCTTTTTAATTTCTTTCGTCTCGTTCTCGAAACAGATGGCGGTCGAGGTTTTGGAATGGGCTCACGAGGAAGCCAGGTTCGTCCTCGAGGGACGTCTTCTCGTGGCCCAACCGACCGACAATAATTGGCGACGCGGAAGGACCGTCAAACTCGCCCCCGTCACCGCGATGCTCGTTACCAATGGAAAAGTATTTTTCCTTCTCGCATTCTCACTCTTATTTTATCGAAGGGACGAAAATATCCACTAATTATTTACGGATTTCTCAGGGTTTTTTTTACATCAGCTCCGAGTCATTTTATTTATTTTTTTTTGCGTAATTTGTCTCGACTTTACGAGTTTATCTGAAATTGGGTTTCTATTATTTTCCTTCTCGCATTCTCACTCTTATTTTACCGAAAGAACGAAAAAATCCACTAATTATTTACGGATTTCTTAGACTTTTTTTTACATCAGCTCCGAGTCATTTTATTTATTTTTTTTTGCGTAATTTGTCTCGACTTTACGAGTTTATCTGAAATTGGGTTTCTATTATTTTCCTTCTCGCATTCTCACTCTTATTTTATGGAAAGAACGAAAATATCCACTAATTATTTACGGATTTCTTAGACTTTTTTTTACATCAGCTCCGAGTCATTTTATTTATTTTTTTTTGCGTAATTTGTCTCGACTTTACAAGTTTATCTGAAATTGGGTTTCTATTATTTTCCTTCTCGCATTCTCACTCTTATTTTATGGAAAGAACGAAAATATCCACTAATTATTTACGGATTTCTTAGACATTTTTTTACATCAACTCTGAGTCATTTTATTTATTTTTTTTTGCGTAATTTGCCTTTCCGAATATATCGACTTGACGATTTTATCTGAAATTGTTGGAAAACTTTGAAAATTTTATTGAAAACCTTGTTTTTTTTTCGAAAACTCGTTTCCACCGAGTGTTTTCGATCTGTTTTTTTCAATATTTAAAGAGAATCGAAGGGTTGAATCGCCGGGAGAGTTTTTACATGATTGCTTTCTTTTTTCCAGCCAAACACTGAGTTTCTAGATTCGAACGACGACAGCCTCTTCCCCAGGCAAATCGGCATAAAGGAAGCCACGCTTCTTCTGGTCAAGGAAAAAATCGGTCGATACTCTCTGCTGCGCGTGAGTTTCGATCTTTTTTTTCGAAAAGAATGTCCTCTCCCCCTCCTCCTTAAGGACCTCTCATCTCTCTCTGAATTTTTTCCCACAGGAGCCATTGTACTTGGACAAGTGTATCGTATGCTGTGAGACGGATCTCGAGGATTATTTTGAGATACAAGAGCTTTCCTCCAAAGAAACATTCATTTTCAAAGTAAATAAGTCCGAATTCGCGGATGGATCTTTCTCTATCTTTTTTGCAAAAGAATCGCCATTGCTATCGACGAGCCGGCGATATTTTTTTTCAAAAAAATCAAAAATCTCCTTTTTTCGACTTTTTTATGATTTTTTTTGGTTTTTCCCTCGCTCTTTCAAGGCCGAAGATGGGGCGCGAACGAAAAGGTGGTGCAGAACGCTGCAGGCGCACGCGCAGTCCCTCGGAGCTTGGCGACGACGTCGCGGCGCTCTTCCCAACATAATGATTTGCGGAGTCGCGAGAAGTTGAGGAATCGACCGGAAGTGGACCTTTTTCTCGACTTTGAGGGAGAAAAAACGAAGAAAAACACACGGTCGATGCCGAATTCGACGCTCTTAACCAAATAACGCTTTACCGAAAGAACAAGAGAGAGAGAAAGAGGGAGAGGGAGAGAGAGAGAGAGAGAGAGAGAGAGAGAGAGAGAAAAGAGACACAAATTTGAAAACCGATTGCGGAGAAAGTTTTCGTGTTTCCCGAATTTTGATTCAAAGTATGAAAAAACAAAAGGAGAAAACGAGAGAAACAAAGAAGAGACGAAAAGTGTGAAAAAATCCGCGCGGAAACACGCAGTTTCCCGCGTGACTGCAAGGACGAAAGGGGAGAGCGAAAAAAGAACGCGAAAAACGCTCGTTCCGATAATTCGCGTATTATACACACAAAAAAAAACTCAAATTCGCATAAGCGCGGTTTTTCGGAGTTTCAAACGCAATTTCGTTTTCCTTTTTTTCACAGACTCAAAACGAGACCTATTCCGCCGAGTTTCGATTTTGCGTAAAAAAAAAGAGCAGAAAAATTCAGGAGAAAAAAAGATTTCCTTCCCTCCTCCCAAACTAAATTCAGCGTTAAATTCCCGGAGAAGCTCATAGCGAAGCGAAGGAGATTGAGATAATTTTAAAACACTGGATAATTCGCATATTATACACACAAAAAAAAACTCAAATTCGCATAAGCGCGTTTTTTCGGAGTTTCAAACGCAATTTCGTTTTCCTCCTTTTCACAGACTTAAAACGAGACCGATTCCGCCGAGTTTCGAGTTCACGTAAAAAAAAAAGAGAGCGGAAAAATTCAGGAGAAAAAAAGACTTCCTTCCCTCCTCCCAGACTAAATTCAGCGTTAAATACCCGGAGAAGCGAAAAAAGACACTTTTACCGCGAAATAAGCTCAAAAAGTGCATTCGCATATTATACACACAAAAAAAAACTCAAATTCGCATAAGCGCGTTTTTTCGGAGTTTCAAACGCAATTTCATTTTCCTCCTTTTCACAGACGCAAAACGAGATCGATTCCGCCGAGTTTCGAGTTCACGTAAAATAAAAAAGAGAGCGGAAAAATTCAGGAGAAAAAAAGACTTCCTTCCCTCCTCCCAAACTAAATTCAGCGTTAAATACCCGGAGAAGCGAAAAAATACACTTTTACCGCGAAATAAGCTCAAAAAGTGCATTCGCATATTATACACACAAAAAAAAACTCAAATTCGCATAAGCGCGTTTTTTCGGAGTTTCAAAAGCAATTTCGTTTTCCTGCTTTTCACAGACGCAAAACGAGACCGATTCCGCCGAGTTTCGATTTTGCGTAAAATAAAAAAGCGAGCCGAAAAATTCAGGAGAAAAAAAAACTTCCTTCCCTCCTCCCAAACAAAATTCAGCGTTAAACTCCCAGAGAAGCGAGAATAAATCAATTTCTCGACAAATTCATTGTTGAGGAAAATCGGTGATTATCGAGTCTCGAGGAAAAAAAAAAAAGGAAAAACTGCGAATGAAATTTCGAGCCGCCAGGTCCGAGCTACTTTGAGCTCGCGTCGAATCCCTCGTACGCGCGTACGCGCGTCAATACACACGTACGTGCGTACATGCAAAATAATCGACGCAAAAAAAGAACGAGAAAAGGATGAAAAAGCAAAAATTCCTAACTACGATTGCGCGCGTGCGAGACACTCGTCGTGCGCGGGATATATTTAACATAGGAATTACTATTTAAAAATGTAAACTATTATTATGTTTTTCTTTTTTTCCTGCCTCGAAAGAAATGAGTAGCTGTGATATCAAACGGTGTTTTGGATTCCATTTTTTTTCCTCCTCGTTCTATTCCTCGACGATCTTTCCGATGCGGAGGCTTAAAAGAGACGGGGGAGAGGGGATTGGAAAAAAGAGGTTGCGTGAGAATTACGGTGGTTTAAAAAAAAAAATGTCCAATTTCGCAAATTTCCACCGCGAAAATCGGTGGCGCGACTCGATCGTGTCCCTTAAGATTTTTCCGCGTGAGAAATGTTTTTCGGGGAGAAAATTACGAAACTTTTTCCGAAACGTCCCAACGGATGTTCCTCATTCTCGGAGAAATCTTCTCTGAAAAGTGGGCGCTTTTTTTTTTTTGGTTTTTAGAGAAATCTCGTCGAAAACGGAAGTAAAATAACCCTTTATTCCTCAACCAGATAGATCGCCGATCGATTACAAATCGAATTGCGTACATTGTACGATGGATATCTTTGAGTTTTTCAATGTTAGAAAATAGTTACTGTAAGTGTGATCGCCGCGCGTGAAACGCCCTCTAGAGTCCGGATCGCAAATTTGTGATTTTTGTTTTCGAATTATCGCGCTAATTTTGTTACTCGCTTTGCTGTTTGCCTTTTTTTGTTTTTTTCAAATTCCGCGCAGCTCCGAATTCGCCGTTTCGACCCGAAGCTCATCGTCCACCGAGTCGTCCTCGTAGTTTTCGTCCTCCGCGAGGACCAAATCGTCGACCGCGACGCCGGAAAGATGCCTGCCGCCCAAGATCTTCTTCGAGGCGCGATAGTTGTAATGCTCCATTTCCGGATGTTTCTCGATGAGATATTTGTACGCGGAGCACAAACGATGCACGTCCTCGACGTTCAGCTCGTAAGGCCGAGTTCGAGGATCGAGATCGGAGAGTTTGAACATCATCATGGACAATTCTTCGCGGGCCTCCACCGGAAATAGTGTCCTTGAATGAAAAAACACGAGCAATCGTCGTTGATTCGACAATCGGAATTTTGGAGATTTTTTCGAAGGAATTTTCTCCGAAACATTGATAAAAGATCGAGGAGATTGAGATAATGCAAAAACAGTGGAATAAAGAACAGTTCCGGCTTGTTTTTTTTTTTTTCCTTACCCAACGCCTTTGATGGAATATTTACGACGAAAGCTGAAAATGTGACGAGTGACCTTTTCGAAGAATTTGAAATCGTGGTCGGTGACCGGTGTGACGAGGGGCACGAAGGACACTACGCCGACGTCGACTTTCGGTTTGGGCACGAATGCTTTACCCGGTATGAGAAAACGCAATTTTGGCGTGGTCCAAGCCTGCGTCATCACCGAAAGGCGACATCGCTGTCGATGGGATATCGGGGCGACCAATCTTTCTGCGACTTCCTTCTGAAAAGTCAACAGCATCGGTGTTCGACCGAGCGACCATGGACCCTCTCGCTTGGAAATCTTTTCCAGCCATTTTATTATCAAATGAGTCGACACGCTGAACGGCAGATTGCCAATGATTTTTATCTTCGGACATCTCTCGGCCCATTCCCTCTTTTCGCTCTCGTCTATCATCATTTCGACGTTCGTCCGCAGTATATCGTCGTAAACGATATCCATGTTTCCACCGACCGCGGAAAAGGCTTCGCCCAGCATTTCCAGCGTCGGAGCGAATCTTCTGTCTTTTTCTACGACCACCAGCCTCTTTGGCATTTTGCGCAGTATCGAGCGAGTCAAACACCCCGGACCGGGGCCCACTTCCACCACTTGGTTATCCTTCAATCGGCCCGCTTGCGCCACCAATTTGCTGGTTATGGCGTCGTCGAGCAGAAAATTTTGAGACAATTGCTTTCGCGCTGTTATTCTGTACAGTTTTATGAGATCTCTTATCGTCGGGAGGGGAGGTAATCTTACGACGCTGGAGGTCATTTTGTGAATATACTAAAGCAACGCGACACGAAAAAATTGATAAATATTCCTACGATTATTGTAACTCTCTCGCAAACAAAATTCTCTTTATTTTTAAAGATTCTTTTATGCTTTTTGCAAATGGGGGGGAGAATCAAGGCGGGAGTCGGCTCTACTGCTCCTCGTCTGATACTTTTGCCGGCTCGTCAAAATCGTCCAAGAATCTTTCTTGCTTCACCGCGTATATCGTGTACGAGTAAATTCCCGCAGCTAATACGGCCAAGGCACTACCGAGTATCCGATTGTTGAATCGTACTTTCTTCAGTTTGGTCACTCTTTCTAAATTAATGGCTTGTACGTGCTTCATCCAATGGAGATCGGAGGTTGTCAGTTTCAGAGCATCTTTGCTGAGATCCAATTTTGGCATATCGTCTGGTTCCATAACGCGGAATACTGCAGCACCTTTGAGAGTGGGAAATTTTCCGCAGCTGAGACACGGAGCATTTTTGACAAAAAAAATGACGTTTGGAGCGACGAATCAAAATTGACGGGAACATTTTTTGAAATTGAAAGGAAGGGAATTTATATCCTGCTTTGAAAGATTTTTTTTTATCAAAGTACGAAAGTAACGCGTTGTCGAATGTTGGAACCGAAAGTGAGGTTAGGTTGCAGCGAAAATACGACTGGTGATCTACTAGGCGGCGATTTGCCGTAATTCCGTGTTAACAGTGTGGAGAAATGTACGCGAATATTGAAAAAATGCTTTACAATTGTCATCGACTATTACATTCATACTCACGATTGTTGTTTTGCGGGGAATTAATCGGAGACACCAACGATTACTCGGCTGGCGAACAAATCGGTGATGCCGCCATCTTGGGAATGAGGATGCGCGATTGTTCCGCGGTTCTGCGCAACAAATGACTTCGTGCATGTCCGCCATTTTTCGGTGGGTCTTTCATTCCAGTGCAAACATCCAGTGGCGTCGGGTTGAAATCGGGCAATCGTGCCAGTAAGTACGAAAAATTCATCGTTATTTGATTGATTACGAGAATAAAAGTCGTACAAAATATGATGAGCGATCAAAGATAGTTCATATGACTAGTCGTTTCAAAAAGTACAGGTTTCATGACAAAAGAAATTCAATAGGACGTATATCGCGGAGAACGACAAACTTTCTAATCCGCCGCCATTGTTATCGAATGTTTCCGCTAACAAAAGACGCGTCAATTGTTTCAAAGCTTGAATTTCGTACAAATCTCCCTGTAAATATAAAGTGTGTTTAAAACACCGAGCAACAATGTTCACCAAAGTAAAATGAAGCATTATGAACAAAGTTCAGCGTTTCTTTCTTTCGAATCTCCCACTGCGCGGTTATGACGGTGAACTTTGTCGCACACGCGACACGCGCGTGTGTATCGTGGTTACATCGTAGTTATAAAGCGTTATTAACCACTGATGCAACATCAACTCGGTATCAGTTACGAACTGATAATACTTCCGGGGGTGTGCGAACTAAGAGATTGTTAAAAAAAAGGTCCATATCATGCTGCGAATCATGTCCAGCGCGGAGTCAAAAGTTTTATAATCGCCGGCGCCGTCTTGTTGTAGATGGCGCTGCGTTACCAGATAGTAGAGTAAAATTCATGCGCGCGCATCAGATGTGCCGGTATTGCCGGCATGGGCCGAACGACAACAAACGTTTTTGACCATTTCTTGACGTTCCGTCTAACCTGCAATCGTCGGATCGTGTTTGATACACATTTTATGACAAAAAAACATCGTCCTCGTAATAAAATCAAACGTAAAGCGTTTATAAAGTTTATCCTCAAATTTTCTCAACGGGCAAATCTCATCTCGTTTTCTTTTCAGTCACAATGGAGATAGATTTGTCCGATGACGATTTGTTTCCCGCGAGCGACGTCGAGGATGAAACAAACACTCGTTTGTCAGCTTGTAACCCAGTTGTGGAGGACTTGCTGGTGCAATTTCGCGACGCGACCGAGAGGGTTGAGAGAGCTAAAAACAACGTAGAGCAAATGCGAGAAATGTCAGAGAAAGTATTGGAGAAACTACGTTTGCGGGAAACCTGCGGCTCCAGTAGCGAATCCGATACGGCGGACAGTGACGTGAGTTTTATCCATTGTAGTTATCACACCTTTTACTCGACATTTATTCTCAATAAAACAATAACAATTAACCACCATGTAAAACACAAAATACATCAATATTGTCCGTCGTCAACAACATTTTTGCCCATTGTTCCTGGAAACTTCTATATTCGATCAAGTTTTGTGTTCAAATATCGCTGAAGCGGTACTAAAATAATAATAATAACAAGCAATCGCAGCAGTAATTATCATTATCGTAATCCCAGCAAAAACAAAATGAGAATTCAGCCGCAATGTGGCGTCACGTCAGCAATACCGTCAACTCCTTTGAAAATGTCGTTTTACGCTGTTCCCCTCAGCAGTCGTACGAGGTTACGGGAGAGCCGGCGACAAAGAAGAAACGAGTGAGAAAAAGCAGGCGAGCGGAGTTTTTGAAGATCGTCGACACGTGGCAGCGAGTCATTGACGACAAATGGATCATCGGTGTTGTACTGACGAATACTTCGAATCGGTGAGTCGAAGATGAAACAAAGATTTGCGTTTCTTATTTTTTAAACATTTTTTATCGTCAAACGACAACATTTTTCCTGACGAGGAAGAAGGCGGGAGATGTCCTTGAAAAAAAAGAGCTTTCTCTTCTAATGTAAAACATATATATATATATGTATATATTCTCAAACGATTATCTTACATTTACATATTTACAACTGAATAACGCGCATGTAAATTCGATCGTTAATTACTCGCAAGATCCTCGCGCGGAGCTCGAACGATTTTTTTTTTCGTCACCTCTGCGAGTTTTCCCGCACAATTTTTCCACTTTTCAAAATTCCGCGTTTTCGTCATTAGAGCCTGTGAAGAAAAAGGTGAGACTCTGTCTCGCGAAAATTCGCCTTTTTTTTCCCAGCTCGGAGGACAGTTGGGATTTTTCGAAAAAAATGACAAATTATCCTCAGGCCCATTGTGAAATAATCATATTTTGCTTCTTCACTTCGTAGTTTCTTCTTTTTCCTTCGTTTGCGGAAAATTACTCGGGGTCTGCTCGTTTCTAATTACTCATTGGGAATTATTAATCCAGCGGGAAATTGCTCGAGAGATTTATCGCGGGATTTAGCGGTCGTGCGATTTCTGAAAAAAAAATACCGTCGCCAGTTTGAAAAAAACGAAGGACAGTTGGGATTTTTCGGAAAAAGTGACAAATTATCCCTAGGCCCATTGTGAAATAATCATATTTTGCTTCTTCATTTCGTAGTTTCTTCTTTTTCCTCTTTCGTATGCGGAAAATGACCCGGGAACTACTCATTGGGAATGATTAATTCAGAGGGAAATTACTCGAGCGATTTAGCGGTCGGGTGAAAAAAAAACGAGACGTTTTCTTGTGAATTCTCGCGTAAAATTCGCCCCTAATATACGAATAATATAAAAAGAGGCAAACAAACTTCCGCAAAAAACGAAAACACGCGATGTCTTTCGTACCGCTGAAAATTTCATCCTGAAAACGTCTCTTCCAGCCTGTCGAATGGCGAAAAATAATCATCTTCTTTCGTGCGAATTATTATCGATTTTTTCAATTCAGCTTTTCGCCTCCGTCAATGAGAGTCTTTTTTCCTCGCCCCAGCGATCGCCGAACGATCGTCAACGGTCATTAAAAAGCGTGTCCTCAAACACACACGTTTGTTTTTCGTTGTTTCATTATTATTATTATTATTATCATGATTATTCCTCCTCCGGCAATTTCGCGCAATTTTCCTTCCTCCGAACGTTCCCCATCGTCGTTTTCAATCGTCCCCTCGACGTCTCTGCCCGATGCATCCGTGAGAAATAAGTTTTTTTTCACCATTTCGGCGATTGTCCACGCCGAAAAAACCAAAAGGACAGACGAAAAAAAAAATAGAAAATGAACACCTCGGTCCGTCTCTCGCTGCTCTCACTTTTTGCAGACTAGCGGGCTCGCTTCGTCCTTGCCGATCGCGAAATAGTCGTCCGGCGAATATCCGAACAGAACAAAGTCGTATCTGCGAGAATGAGAGAAGAGTCGCGATTATTGATTTGAAAAAAAAAGAAAAAGAGAAAAAAATCGAAAAACGGATCGAGAGAAAAATGTGTTTAGCTCGCCTGAACATCTCGTAGAGGTCGTTTATCTGACTCCTCGTCAGCTGAGCGTAGTAATTTTTTATCACGTCCTTCGTCTGTACTCCGCGCGTCGGATTCTTCCACTCGGGTTTGACGATGTGTCCCACGTGAGCGTGCTTTATCAGATAATTCTGATCATCCTGCGGCGATGATGAAAAGAGCATAGAAGAAAAAAAAAAACAAAAAAATCCTTACAGCAAAGACTTTTCGATCCCCCGACATTAAATAACAGCCGTTCGTTATTATTATTTAATGCGACATTCAGCGTCGTAATACGTTTGAAATAATAATAATAATAATGATAATAATTATTATTCGTCACAAGTAATTGTCGATTATTACCATTCTTATTGATATAATAATAACAATAGCTATTACTGCTATTGTTATTATTATCTATTGTTTTTCAATGAAATATTATCATATTTGAAGTAATAATAATAATAATAATAATTATAATAATTGTTATTATTATTATATTATTATTATAATTATAATAATAATATTATTATAATAACTATAATAATAATAATAATTAATAATAATAATAATTGTTATTATTATTATATTATTATTATAATTATAATAATATTATTATTATAATATACATTATTAATAATAATAATATTATTATTAATATTATTTAAATATAATAATAATAATTATAATTATTATATTTAATAATTATTAATAAATAATAATTTAATAATAGTTATTATTATTATTATAATAGTTATTATTATTATAATAATAGTTATTATTATAATAATAATAGTTATTATTATTATTATTAATTATTACTACTTAGAATAAAATAGGGATATTTTTATTGAAAAACAATATATAATAATAACAAAAGCGGTAGTTGCTATTGTTATTATTGTATGAATAAGAATGGTAATAATCGAGAATCGCTCGTGACGTTGATGAAAAAAAAAAAAAAAAAGAGAGAGACGTATCGCGTTTCTCGTTTCGCAATGTCCGAGACGTCGAAGAACGCTGCGAAAGCTCCGTAATCGCGTTAGTTTTATATTTCATTATCCCCGATGCGACATTTCAAAAGTTCGATATCTCATCGACGACGACGACGACGACGACGACGACGACGACGATGAGCCCAACTTTTGACCCGACGGCCGTTTTTTTTCCTCAAAGATTAAATCTCCCCGCCGGACTGCGAATCGAGCGATCCTCCCGCTAAAATAATCCCTCGTCGAGCGAAAAAGTCACGCCGCTCTTGTCCGGATTCCGTCTCTCCCGACGTGAATGACGAATTTGGGTCATTGTGAAAAAAAAAAAAAAAAGAAATATAAATTCGTCCGAGTCTCAAAGCCACTTCCGGCGCACGGTCAAGTTCGCAGCTCTGTTCGTCGCGGTAATTCGACGTTTTCGCATCACCGTCCAGGGTGATCCTCTTACGCGAAAGTTCGAGTCGTTCGAGCCGCGAGGAACGAGTAAAATGAAAATTTCGAAAATTTCGAAAATTTCTATCCCCCGAAATCTCCTTTTCCTCTCATCGATAATCCTCGATAATCGCGAATTTTCGTTCAGAGAGAGGAGAAAGAGGTATTTTTTTTTAAATAACAAAAAAAACCCCATTTTTAAATGACAAACTCACGTGAAGCGTCTCGAATTTGGCGATAACGTCGAAGCGCACCTGGCAGGGCGTGCAAAAGTTCACCACCGGCGTCCAGTGCATGTCCAGCTCGTTGCCGGCTCGCCATTCGCACAGGAGCCATCTCACGAATTCCTCAAAGTACGGATATCTCGGTCCCTGTCTCGAGCCTTTTTTCGAATCCTGTCGACGTCATTTTTTGTCGATAGAACAAATTGTCGATAGAAAGAAAAGCAATAAAGCGAGAAACGTATATTTCCATCGACGACCGATAAAACTTTCGGCAAATTCGTATTTCCCCCAAAAAATCCATGGAAAAAGAGAAAAAACCCCGTCGCTCGAAGTTACTCAAATTTGCTCGAATTTAAGGTAGTTCTATCGTTTTATCGTTTTCTTAAGATTTTGTTGAAAATTTGAATACGTATTCTTTGATGTCATATATACGTGTGTAATAAATTTTGGAAGGTTTTACCACGTGGAAGTTGAGATATTTATTGGTAAAAATCACAATTTTCGGTAGTCTCTCGTAAGAGCGCGTGTTAAAAGTTGCATTTTCATCAATGAATATCTTGGCTTCTACGTGGTGAAGCCTTCTAAAACTTTGCACACATTTTTATGCAACATCAAAGAAGATTTCTTGAGTTTTCCAAAAAAATCTTAAGAACATTTTTTTCGCAATTTTTGTAATTATAGAGCAAGCACATATCACCTGGGATGACCGTGAATTTGGAGTATGCTGTTCTTTAGGCGATTTGCAACAACTTTTCTTATTTAACCGAAGCCCGCGAACCATTTTGTATGTGAGAAAAACTGCAAAACAATTTCTCGATTTGAATCTAACGATAGAACTACCTTAAGGTAGTTCTATCGTTTTATCGTTTTCTTAAAATTTTGTTGAAAATTTGAATACGTATTCTTTGATGTCATATATACGTGTGTAATAAATTTTGGAAGGTTTTACCACGTGGAAATTGAGATATTTATTGGTAAAAATCACAATTTTCGGTAGTCTCTCGTAAGAGCGCGTGTTAAAAGTTGCATTTTCATCAATGAATATCTTGGCTTCTACGTGGTGAAGCCTTCTAAAACTTTGCACACATTTTTATGCAACATCAAAGAAGATTTCTTGAGTTTTCCAAAAAAATCTTAAGAACATTTTTTTCGCAATTTTTGTAATTATAGAGCAAGCACATATCACCTGGGATGACCGTGAATTTGGAGTATGCTGTTCTTTAGGCGATTTGCAACAACTTTTCTTATTTAACCGAAGCCCGCGAACCATTTTGTATGTGAGAAAAACTGCAAAACAATTTCTCGATTTGAATCTAACGATAGAACTACCTTAAGGTAGTTCTATCGTTTTATCGTTTTCTTAAAATTTTGTTGAAAATTTGAATACGTATTCTTTGATGTCATATATACGTGTGTAATAAATTTTGGAAGGTTTTACCACGTGGAAATTGAGATATTTATTGGTAAAAATCACAATTTTCGGTAGTCTCTCGTAAGAGCGCGTGTTAAAAGTTGCATTTTCATCAATGAATATCTTGGCTTCTACGTGGTGAAGCCTTCTAAAACTTTGCACACATTTTTATGCAACATCAAAGAAGATTTCTTGAGTTTTCCAAAAAAATCTTAAGAACATTTTTTTCGCAATTTTTGTAATTATAGAGCAAGCACATATCACCTGGGATGACCGTGAATTTGGAGTATGCTGTTCTTTAGGCGATTTGCAACAACTTTTCTTATTTAACCGAAGCCCGCGAACCATTTTGTATGTGAGAAAAACTGCAAAACAATTTCTCGATTTGAATCTAACGATAGAACTACCTTAAGGTAGTTCTATCGTTTTATCGTTTTCTTAAAATTTTGTTGAAAATTTGAATACGTATTCTTTGATGTCATATATACGTGTGTAATAAATTTTGGAAGGTTTTACCACGTGGAAATTGAGATATTTATTGGTAAAAATCACAATTTTCGGTAGTCTCTCGTAAGAGCGCGTGTTAAAAGTTGCATTTTCATCAATGAATATCTTGGCTTCTACGTGGTGAAGCCTTCTAAAACTTTGCACACATTTTTATGCAACATCAAAGAAGATTTCTTGAGTTTTCCAAAAAAATCTTAAGAAAATTTTTTTCGCAATTTTTGTAATTATAGAGCAAGCACATATCACCTGGGATGACCTTGAATTTTGAGTATGCTGTTCTTTAGTCGATTTGCAACAACTTTTCTTATTTAACTTGAGCCCGCAAACCATTTTGTATGTGAGAAAAACTGAAAAACAATTTTTCGATTTGAATGAAACGATAGAACTACGTTAATCCCCAATTTTCCGAATATTTATACCGATTCGTTGATGAAAAGAAAACACGTACGTACGAAGAAAATCCTCGTGCATTTCGCGCGACGATTGCGTAAAAAAATGTAGCCTCTTTGGGCGGGTTATTCATTTTTCATCGGCTCGTCTCGGTTTTCTCGTTTGAATGAAAAAACCATGAAACAAGAGAGAAAAAAAAGAAACGAAACGAAGCGAGCGCGTGCTACTCACCTTACGCCTGTACTGCGAGACGATGTGAGATCCGAGCTTGCTGTGAAACGTGTGAGGCAAGCTCTGCTCCAGTTTGTCCCTGTACGCGCTGAGCAAACGCTCAAAGGGGTGTCTCACGATGAGAAAGCTTATACTGTCGTTCAAATATCTCGCGAGCTCCTCGGCCGTGGGCCTTGAATACCTTTGCCTCGCCAGCGACACCGGCACCGCTTTCGAGGCTTTCAAAAACTGTGGACTGTATCTGTTCGTCCGGGAGGCGATTTAAAAAATGAATAAAAATCACACGACGAAAAAAATATTCGTTTTTCCGATTTTCCAACGATAATAATAATAATGAGTTCGAAATGGTTAAAAAAATCCTCAAAAATCTTCCGAAAACGAAATATCGGGGTTTTCTTCCGAATCGGCGTATTTTGCATCCGCGTTGCTAGTAAAAAAGAACGGGCCGAATTTCTTTCATTCGGATCGGAAAAATATTGATTTTCCCGATTTTCCAATAATAATAATAATGAATTGAAAATTGATGAGAAAATTCTCAAAAATCTTTCGAAAACGAAATAATCTTTCCGATTTCCCAATAATAAAAATAACAATAATAACGAATTCGAAATTGTTCGAAAAATCCTCAAAGATCTGTCAAAGGCGGAGTGTCCGGTTTTTTTTTCGAATCGGCGTATTTTGCGTCCGCGTTGCGAGTAAAAAAGAACGGGCCGAATTTCTTTCATTCAGATCCGATAAATATTTATTTTCCCGATTTTCCAATAATAATAATAATGAATTGAAAATTGATGAGAAAATCCTCAAAAATATTTCGTCGGTGACGAAATTATCTTTCCGATTTCCCAATAACAAAAATAATAATAATAATGAATTCGAAATTGTTCGAAAAATCCTCAAAAATCTGTCAAAGGCGGAATGTCCGGTTTTTTTTTCGAATCGTCGTATTTTGCGTCCGCGTTGCGAGTCAAAAAGAACGGGTCGAATTTCTTTCATTCGGATCGGAAAAATATTTATTTTTCCGATTTCCCAATAATAATAATAATAATGAATTGAAAATTGATGAGAAAATCCTCAAAACTATTTCAATAATAATAATAAAAATAATAATAATAACGAATTCGAAATTGTTCGAAAAATCCTCAAAAATCTGTCAAAGGCGTATTTTGCGTCCGCGTTGTAGGATGAAAAATCAAAAACGGGTCGAATTTCTTTCATTCGGGTCGGAAAAATATTTATTTTCCCGATTTTCCAATAATAATAATAATGAATTGAACATTCATGAGAAAATCCTCAAAAATATTTTAATAACAATAATAAAAACGAATTCGAAATTGTTCGAAAAATCCTCAAAAATCTGTCAAAGGCGTATTTTGCGTCCGCGTTGTACGATGAAAAATCAAAAATGGGCCGAATTTCTTTCATTCGGGTCGGAAAAATATTTATTTTCCCGATTTTCCAATAATAATAATAATGAATTGAAAATTCATGATAAAATCCTCAAAAATATTCCATCGGCGACGAAATTATCTTTCCGACTTCCCAATAATAAAAATAATAATAATAACGAATTTGTTTGAAATTGTTTGAAAAATCCTCAAAAATCAAAATCAAAAAGAATGGGTCGAATTTCTTTCGTTCGCATCGCGAGGCAACTTCGCGCACCGCCGGTGACAGCGCGGAGATGAAAACGCACACGGGGGGGACCGTGTGGTTATTCGAACGAAACGCTGTCAATTGCGAAACTCGTTTGAAATCATCGCACGGGCGAGTGTAACTTTGCGCACGAGGTCAAGGACGATTTGTCCGGAGCAGGGCGGGCGGGGGACGACAACGGAAATAATTCCGACGTTAGATACACGCGAAAGTACTCCTATCGAGTGTTCTCGTTTCGTTTGAAGCAAAAGTTTTTTTTTTTTTTTTTTCACCATTTGGAAAGAAAAAAAACCTCGCGATTGTTCGAAATTGAGGTAGAAAGATTGAGGCAGAAGGAACGAAAAGAACTGGCAAAATTTGATCGGCGTTCGAACGAAATTGGTGAAAAAAAAACGAAAAAAAATGCAAAATTTCTATGAAGATGTTTGCTATTTCGAATTTGCTATTTCGAAAAAAATAATAAAAATGTCGCGTAAAATCGCGATGGAAAATTTCGCTACTCGCGATTCGGAATGTTGATGATCGTAATGATGAAAAATTGGAGCAACCGACGAATCGGCGACCGAAATACAGATCCGAAACGTCGTTCGTGAGGGTAAACAGTCTACTTACCCAGCGAGTAAATTGAAATTGTACATCCACGATGTTGACGCAGCTTTGAAAACGTTGCACCAAATCAAATGATGTTCCCTGTTGACGAGAAATTCCCACGCGTTCGGTCGATGAAGGGAATCATTGCCCGGACGATCGAGACCCTCCTGGAAACACTTTTCCATGAGATATTTGCGTCTCGAGGCGAGACGCACCTCCGTCTCGGCGTCGATCGTTTCCTCCACTATTTTTTCCTCCTGCGTAAGTCCTGGCTCCTCCTGACGCGAGAAATTCGTGAAAAAAAATGTCGAAAAACGTCAATACACGAGAAGATTCGTCCCGAATCATTGAAAAGTTGTTTTGGAATGGAATTAAAAGTTCAGAGAATTCGCAAAAACGGTATTTTTCTCGTCCTGGAAAATAAATTCGCGGATGCGTCAATATTCGAAAAAAAAATGTCAAAATTAGGAAAAAAAGTCTACGGGCTGAAGGGAAATCGAGTTTCCTCGGTTTTCTCTCTCGTTTTGAAAAATCGAAGAAAAACAACGAATTATGGAAAATTCGTCGTTTCTGACGAAATTTTTTCGAAAAGTTACACAAAATTTGCTGTTTTTCGCGAAAATCGATATTCTCCGTACATTTTGTACGAGATTCATCGAATTCCCACGAGGGTCCCGATGATGACAAAGAGAAACGAGGAGAGTCGAGTTGGAGCTTCGACGTGCTCGTATTTTCAAAAGCAGAGACGGGCGAGCGTGGAAGCTCCTCGAACGACGAGTGCCACTCGAGTCGTCTTTTTTCCTCTCTCTCTCTCTCTCTCTCTCTCTCTCTCTCTCTGGTTTTTTTCCGTCCTCGCTTCCCCGACGATCAAACGAACGAAAAGGGGCGAGAAAATTGAAATAAAAAGCACATTGTTCCCCGATCTTGACGATATCGAAGGGTTGTTAATAAATTGGAGAACTCGTCTTCGATAGCAAAAAAAAAAAATCATCGCATATTATTATTTTTCACCCAACATTTTTCTACAAATATTCTCATTTTTTGCTATTCACGAGTCGCCCGAGACGATCATCTTAATCTTAACGATCTTAACAATCTCAGACAACTTTCTTAATAAAATTATTGCGGAAAACCGGAAAATACGCTTAGGAATATGAGATGAGCGCGTCTGCGAGTCATCCGCCGCGTAGAGCCGAGCAAACGCGTCGCGCACGTACCGCGATCGTATAGCGTTTGATAAAAGCTGACGATACGCAAATGCGCGTGGGTACATACGCCTGCACGTACGCGAGCACGAAAGACGATCGACGCGACGCATTAGATCGAACCAAAGGTCATATTTGTTAAATCGATTCTTCGGAAATTTTCTCGTACGCGGAGAGAACACGAGACGACCTCGGGTGTCGCTCAAATCGCCCGAAAAAGAGGAAGCAACTTTTCCAAATTACGTTTAAGGCGTTTCGGTACTACTTATCTGGTAGCAAGATCTACAGAAAATCTCATTGTATTTCTGCAGGATTGCAACTGTAGCTCGCCAAATTTTCTTTTATAAGTGGCGTTCAATGCTACGGTTGGCCAACCTACTACTAGAAATGTGCATGCGCATGCACTTCCCATCGCATCCAGATGGAAATCGTCATGTGTAATTTTCATGCAAAGGCTTGTGTTTTGTCCTGTATCTCATCAACCAAATGGAAAAACCTCTTCAAATTTGTAGACAATCATTATACAGATGTAATTCAGATCTGACATAAATTTTATACAAATGGTAATATTTTAAAAGAATTTACAGCCCAAACGAATATTTCGCCCATTTACTTCCGAGTATAAGCCGAATTTTTGAAAATTATTTACAAAAAAACGACGTGGTGGATCAACTTGAAATTTGAACCGTCTACATTTTGTATACTCGCCATTTACGAAAAAAAAAATCGAGTTCATGGTAACATTTTCAAAAGTACTACCGAAACTCCTTAATAACGATTTTATAAGATAATAATAATAAAATAATAAAAGTGATAATAAAAATAACAGAAAAAACCGTAAATTACGATCTTAATTATTAATAATTAACGAATCAATGTATTCATTATTATTTTTCAATTGCGAATTAGATTCGACTCGAAATTTCGAAACTTTTACGAAAAATGGATTTTTTTTTTTTTTGAATTCGTACGATTTACGAGCCCGAGCTTGCGGAACGTGGCGGAAGCACAGTGGCAGCTCGTGCCTTCCGTTTATTGATTTTCCGCGGTGCGCTTCTCGTCAAGACCGAAAGTGGGCCATTCGGGAACGGCATAACTTTCGCGGTCTTCGTGTTTCCCGGCGACGTTCTCTGTCCCATTTCTTTCCGCCTCATTCCCGCTCCCTCGTCTCGCTACGTTGAACGATGAAAGATAAAAGTCCCCCACGCAGGGATGCCCAGGGGGTGTTGCTTTCCGAATTTTTTTCGTCAAAACATTCGCCAACTTTTTCCGGAGCACTTCCGGTGTGATGCTTCGATCGACTCCATCGGAGGTCGATGAGGAGATTCGCGATTTTATCGTGAAAAAAAAAAAAAAAAATTCCAACGAAATCGACGACGCGAAAGCATCGAGAATCTCGTGACGATTTTCACTCTCGGATTTCGTCGCTTCTTCCGCCAGGCTTTTGATTAAACGTTTTTCGTTTTCTGCTTTTATTTTTCGACTCTTGGAAAAAAGCCTGAAAAAAAGTTTCATCGAGAGTGCATTTTTTTTGTTACCTCCCCGCCCCCATCCCTTATTCGCTGTCACTCTCGAACGAGGGTCAAAGGTCCGCGCTCCACTCGATACGATCGTGATACAGCGAGCAGTTTTTGGTTTTTTCCCACCAGGAAAGATTCTCGTGGACGAGATGGAGCTTTGCGAATAATCGAAACTCCGAAAATCGTCGAAAAATGTCGCGCGCCCAAAAAGGGGCCTTTCCGCTCCTGTCTGACCAAATCCGGGTCCTTACTACTGCGAAAACTTGCCTCTCCTCCGCGGAAACGAGTCTCTCGTTCGTACGAGATTATTGCCCGATGACGATAATAAAAAATTCACTTTTTCGTCATTCAATTTTTTTTTTCGTATTTTCGAACGTTTTTTTCGTATTTTTCGTTTTCTGCTTTTATTTTTCGACTCTTGGAAAAAAGCCTGAAAAAAAGTTTCATCGAGAGTGCATTTTTTTTGTTACCTCCCCGCCCCCATCCCTTATTCGCTGTCACTCTCGAACGAGGGTCAAAGGACCACGCTCCACTCGATACGATCGTGATACAGCGAGCAGATTTTGGTTTTTTTCCACCAGGAAAGATTCTCGTGGATGAGATGGAGCTTTGCGAATAATCGAAACTCCGAAAATCGTCGAAAAATTTCGCGCGCCCAAAAAGGGACCTTTCCGCTCCTGTCTGACCAAATCCGGGTCCTTACTACTGCGAAAACTTGCCTCTCCTCCGCGGAAACGAGTCTCTCGTTCGTACGAGATTATTGCCCGATGACGATAATAATAAATTCACTTTTTCGTCATTCAATTTTTTTTTTCGTACAAAAATACCGATTTTTCATGAATTTGGCACTGATTTTCGACGTCACCCTCGCTCGTCGCTGCTGTCTATTCTCTCTGAGCCTGTTTTTTTCTTTTTGCAGCGATCTTTTCCTCGTTCCCGTTACTTCAAAGTTTCTCTCTCTCGTTACTTCCTTCGTCTACTTTTTCGTTTCCCTCTTTGTCTTTTTTCTTTTTTCAACCAACACGCGCACTCGAATGCTCCACTTTTCGTTCTTTGCATCCACGACGCTGGGCGCAAACACGCGCGCGCAATTTCGCGAGCACAGGGACGATATTCAAAGGTTGAAAAGCTACCTGCCGCAATGCGTCTGGAAGTCTGCCAGACTCGACGTTCCTGTTTCGGTGTATTTGCTCTTTTCTTATCTTTTTCTCTCTCTCTCTCTCGCTCTCTCTCGCTCTCTCGTTACCAGCAACATTTTCACCTTTTTCGATTTTTCGATACTTCACGCTCCAAAGTTTCCCTTTTCCCTTGCGATCGCGTGAGGCTCGGCGAGGATTTTTTGCCGAATAAAAATGAGAATCGTTGAAAAAAAACGAAACCCCCTCGATGTACGTCGTTTTCGATCATTTGCGAATAATAAACTCTCAAAAATCGTACGATTCAGAAGCAAAAATGCATCTACACATTATCCCCACGACAAAAATTTATCCATATTTCAGGATAATCGCAAATCGGATGGGAAAATGCTGAAATATCAAAAATACTAAGAAATAAACTAGTAAAAGCGATGAATTTTTCGTTTGTGACCGTTAAACGCAATTGCCAAGATCGAAAAGCGAGCTTTTAATCGAATAAAAAAAAAAGAATATCCGTTCGAGAGTCGCGAGCTCGTTCGCGATGAAATTGAGAAAAAAATCGACGTTTCTCGGCTGAATTTACGAACAGGGGAAATTTTCGATCTTTTATGCGTCTGTTATCATTATTATTCCGAATCGAACGTCCCATATACGGTGCGCGAACTTGCACATGACCTGGGGCGATGCGACTCGCCTAGCTGCGCTGTACATCGATATCGTTACGTCCATGCGGATACTACGTTCCCATCGAACGTATTTTCATATTTCATGAATTCCACCTTTCCGCACGAAAGCTTCCGCGATGAAAAAACTATTAAAACGAGTCTTCTTTCCTTTTCACGCTGTCGCCAGCAATTTTCCAACGCCTTTCTCCCGTCAAAGACGGTAGATTTTTGAAATTCTTCGAGTTATTCGCGAACCCTCGATGCAATTACACAGCAAGGAAGCTTTGTCAAAAAACTCGTTTCAAAATAGCGGGAGACCCGTCAAAACAAAAAAAAAACACGAACAATAATATAATATAATATAATAATTGTATTATTATTATTATTATTATTATAATATTATTATTATACAAAGAGAAAATAGGAAGACTGACGAAAACAAAAGATAATTTTGTACACTATCGATGCACGTCCTCGAAAAGTTCCGATGCGACGGACAGATGGCGCGCTTGTCGAGGGTCAAAGTTATCGCTTGTTCCTCTTTAACGTAAAATGGGGGGGAAAAAAATAGCTTTTCATACCGGAGAGCTTCCTTCGTCGCCGGACGCGACCTCGACGGTGAAAATTTTTCAAGCCAGCGAAAATTCGAGCGAACGAGAAATTCGGCAGGAAAAAAGGAAAGAAAATGTCGGGTCGTAGGGTAACAATGCGAGTTGAAAATTCGGTGGGAATTCGCGTGTCTTTTTCTTCCTTTTTTTTGTGTCTCTCCACCGCAATCTTCATTCGCCCTTTTGTCGAATTGCAAAAAAAAAAGAGAAATTAAATAAGCACGCCGGGGGTGAAAACGAGCGAAACGGGGGAAATCAAAGTTTCTTTGATCGCGCCGCGGTCAAAATCGAAAAAAAGGTTTTTGCCTCTTTTCCGATAGTTCGCGAGCTTGGAGCGCAAGCTCGCAAATGAAAAGAGAGAAAAAAAATACGACGTCAACGCGCTCCGACTGCTGTACGAACGGGGAAAAAAATGAATAACAATCATTATTATTATTAATAATAATAATAATCCATAATTTCGATCGAAAAAGCAACAAAAAGAAGACGGAAGAAATGTCCGAAAGGCGTTTTTTCACGAGAATATAATGCTCCTCTTTGTTTTTTGCTAAATGTCGATTTTCTTGAATATTTTTTTTCCCCGCTCTTTGTGAAAATTTCCCTCCGTTTCGATTCGTTTTTTTTTCTCTCAAACTCTCGTTGGGACGACAAATCGTCGCGGTGGGGATGAAAATGGGGGCTCACCTCCGACGGTGCCGTCTGCTGAACGCTGTTTCCGCTTTCCTGGCTGGATAGAGCGAGTATGATAAGAACGAGGACTCCCGCGGCCAAAATCGTCCTTCGTAATCCCGCGAGGACGTGACGTCGCGGTGTCATCTTTTCCCTGTGAACGAACTTCCTCCTGTACTCATAACGAACTGAAAAAAAATGGAAAAACAAAATTAGCCCCCTCGCGATCACATCATCCTCGAGTCTCAACCGGACGTCTCTTTTTTTCATACCGGAAACAGCATCGCAATCCCGAAACGCAATTTGAGACGGGTAACACCGAGGAATACGAACAAAAAAAACAGTCCCATTCTGTAAAAATCGTCGAAAAAAAGCAGCCTCCGATGATCTCCTCATTTTTCGTACGAATTTTTATTATTTCGAACGAGCGGTAACGAGTATAAAAAAAATCATGAAAAAAGTAATCGACGATGTTTTCGTTCGCAAAGTCGAAGAATGCAGGCTGGGAACGAAGATAATACGGTTATCAATGTTGGAAGGTTGATTCGTTAATTCGTTTTTCTTTTTTTCCGTGGAAAAGCACGATTCCCGAGTTTGCTTTGACGTTGAAGAGAAAATGCGCCTCGTTTTTGTTATTTTCTTCCACTTTTCGTTATCTAATCGATTCTCGTTACTCGGACGCAATTTGTCGAGGGGCACGAACGACCGTGAAAATACGAGAGGCGTGATAAAAATATCGGTAATTGCAGTGAAATGTCGCGTTCACGCGGTCGCGTATAAATAATTGGGCGTTTAGTCCATAATCGGGATCATGGGCGCGCGAGTCGCTTTCAGGCTGAGAGCTCCGAATTGATTATTCTCATCGAGGTGGCAATCTCGCAAAAGTCACTCGCAAACGCGTTTGTTTGTCGGGAAATGCGCAAAAACTCGGTCAACTTGCGATAAAAATCGAAAAAAAAAAAACATTACATCAGGCATAAAATAAAACGTCCGCGCTATCATTTACTTATTATTAATATAATTTATTATTCTTGTGACATCTTATATTTATCTTATCCTATTTTATCTTTTATTCTTCTTATTATATCTTCGGAATGATAGCAAAAAAAACGTTTTGTTTTTTTCGGTACTCTTGGACATGTCTCGACGAATTTATTTTTTAATTACCAAAAATTATCATCGCATAGACCGTTATTGTCGCGACGAGTTTTCGGATGTCGAGAGCTCGATCGTGTGGCGGTTAAAACGCGATAGTAGGGTTGAGAAAAAAATAAAAAACGTTTTTATGGTACGGTGGGTAAAAAAGGTGACGAAAGCGATGAACAAACGAGCTCGCATCTTTTATTGCCCTTGTGCGATCGCGTTTGACGATGAGGAGGAAAAAAAATAGACGGAACGTTGCATATTATCCTTGCTGAACGCGTAACGCGTAATTTTCAATTGCGTAACGCGTGCGGTCTCTCCAGTTGGACATACGAGCTGTCCCGAAGGCTGTAATTCTCTTCTATGTATGTATCGCCTATGGAGATTCGCTTCTTTTCATTTTTATTGCGTACGTGTGTCCGCGTACTCGTGCATACCGTCTATGAAATTACTCACGTTTTGTTATTGTGCACCGAAAAAGATCGTATTCCATCTCTGTGCTCTTAATTCGATGGGATTATTAGATTCAATTGGAGCAGGGCCTTTATTTTTCGAATTCATCGTCAACGATATCTTCATCGATGTTACCATTTTATGAATCGTGTTTTCTACACCTTTTTTAAATATAACGTATTACGGATCGATAAAAATTCTTTTAAAAATCATTATTATCATTCTAGCGAATTATTATTTTCTTTTTCTCATTGCGTAAAATATGAATACGAGCGCAGGTGACGCGGTTGTGAAATACGCGACGAAAGTGTCTCCGGCGATTGACGCAATGCTGACAAACTTGAAAAACATTTGCTTTTCAAAATGTGTAATTTTCAAATTTGACGTTTCTTTCTTGACTCAATTTCTTCAATTTTTCCCGGATGTAATGTATTTGATTCATGTATTGTACACGTTGATAGCGATTCTTTTAAAAATTATCATTATTCCAGAGAGTTATTTTTTTTTCTGCTTACGTAAAATACAAAATGTCACATTCGACTGACGACGGTCGCAAAATCCGCGACGAAAGTGTGCGCCGCGATTTTCCTACCGCTGATAAACTCGAGGAGTATTTGCCTTTCAAATTCATCGTAAAATACATTTTCTGAATAGCATTGTTTAATTTGTATTTTACGAAAAAGGTATCGTCGTTACTACCGTTTTCTGTCGCTTTTTCTATTTATTTTCAATTTTCGAAGCGCCTCATTATCCAAGCAGACTCGACGACCGAGTGCAGTTAACAAAAAGCGGCGAACGCCTCATTTCCATTCGTTTAGTAATTTTCACGTTCGACGACAATCTCAAATCACTCACGGGGGGGTTCTGGCCCTTCGAGGTTTTTTTTTCGACGAATCAAACATCGAAAAAAAAGTGAAAAATAATGTGGAAATGGAAGATTTCGTTGGGACTGGAAAAAAAAGTCTCGATGGGCATGAATCGTGTGTGCTTTATTCCTGCAAAATAAAGCCCTCTTCGAGGTGTTTTTTTTTCCTTCATCCCCTTGTCCATCGATCCCCCCTTCTTTACTCGATACCCACATCACAAGGGGTTGTCTCGGGTCTGCATTTCCGGTGTTCACCCTCGTCCATCGACGCACGATTATACACACAACCATGAAACCCCCGTGTGTGCACGTACACAAAGTCAACCGTGCCATTAATCGAAGCCAAAAGCTAAAGAGCAATCGATGAAACTTCGCGTCACCGCCGTGAGTCAAAATGGGGGTTCATTAATATCGACGTTTATCGAGGCGAGTGTCATACCCGCGTCCATCGAAATTTCGAAAAATTCTCAGGGGAAATCTGCAAATCGGATCGCTTTGAAATTTCACGTGAGAATTAAGCGACACAGCACGGAGGGACTGACGATTTTAGAATTTCGAAATTCGGACATATTTTTTTGAGTCTACGAAAATTTTTTTTTTGCAATATTTCGAAATTGACAAACCGTCGGTCCCTCCGTGCCATGACACTGAATGCTCGCAACGAATTTCGAGTCGATCGGATTGCTGGCTGTTGCGCGAGAGTTTTTTTTTCATTTTTGAGGTTTCGGAGGTACAACCCATCGGCCTAATGTCCGATTTATGGTGAAATCCCAAGTCCGGAATGCGTACGTTACATCCCAGAGTGAAAGTTTAAATTACCATTTGATAGTTTCGATGATGATTTTTTGATCGATTTTTAATGGAAAAACAGATGAATTTTCAGTTCTTCGCTTTCGATGAAGAATAATCGTGATTATTCTTCGTTGAAAAGCGAAGGAATAATTAAAAAGACTTTGTTTCAAACAAAACCAGCGGAACAGAGCGTTTATACTTTTTTCGTACAATCTTTCGTCACTTTTTCGTGCGATTTTTTTTTCTCGATGAAATGTCACAGCCTTCCTCGCGAATGTCGTTCCTTCGTCAGCGAAAATTCTACCAAAAAATAAAAATTGAGACGTTCTTGTCGTACCTTCCGAGGACATACACCCCCCGCTCGATGCTATCACTGGCTCATTCACCGGCCACCACTTTGAAGCTCGATCTTGATACTTCGTCGATAAAATCCAACGACGATTTTCTCTTCGAGTTGAAAGTTGAAAAAAAAAACAAAGATGGGCACTAAAACGTGTATAGACGCGTTTGCACACTTTGCACGCGTTGTTGCGTGGATTACCGACAGATACGGAGAGAGAAAGAGACAGGAAAGAAAAGAGAGGGAGAGAGAGAGAGAGAGAGAAATAAAAGTACAATATAGAGTGATTAGGATTAAAGTGAAATGCGGGTTCAGCCGCGACCGTTCACGGCGGCATCGTCCAAAACACTGACGATGCAGATTGACGACGCCGGGCGTCCAAGTGTGCTCGGCGTCGCGTGAGATTCTCCCCCTCTTCCTGCGTATATATACCGTTAGACAGATCCTGCTCTCCCACATTGCTCTCTCTCTCTTTTTTCATCTCCGTCCGCGCCGTTTTGTATCTTTTCGTTATACCGGCTTGTATAATCCTTTGCAGAACAATTTACTCCTCCTTCTCACGACGATCGCCCTCCATTAGACCGAATTACGGCGTTTGCCGAGCGATACGGGTGCAGGCACAGTCATTGGCCACCTGTGAATGAAAAAATCAAAACAAGAATTCCCTTCGTAAACCATGAGAATAGAAAGCGGTCGTCGAATTCTTTCGCGGCGTTTCGCGTCCGATTCTCGCGGCGGGAGCTCGGAAACGGCGGAAGGTACAGTGATTGGCCACCCGTGTAAAAGAGCCCACTCGCGAATTATTGCGCAACTAATGCACGCTCTCTGACGCGGGGTCGGAAAGTAGGTTTTTTTCGTTGCGTTGGTACATACGCTTTTTTCAGAGGGTTTTGAGTCTGTGGAGGGATGCTGCGAGCGAGCGAGGTGCAGTTATTGGCCACCTATAGAAACCGAGGGTAATTTCTTTCGTGAATAACGACAGCGATGAAATATTTTCATTCGGATTTGACTTCACCCTTCAGCATTGCTCGCAAACTCGCTGGAGTCTAGTTTTCTCGTGAAATCTTCCTCGGGTATACTTTATTTTCCGTGAATGGTAAACATTTTCACAGCCTCGGATCCGAGAGAGAAGAAGGAGCGTGATTATCCGCGTCCTCCGCAGCTGTTTAGCTGCGGAGTGAAAAAAATGCGAATTCATCGTTCTATATTTCTCGTAGCGGTAGTCTCTCGTGCGCATCAACCCCAAAACCTCCCCTTTCCCACAGAGTTCTCCCCCCACCGCGAATATCCAGTCTGGCTCATCGCTGAATATTTCTGGCTCGTTCGAGAGCCAGCGAGCTCGCTATGCCAATCACTGTGCCATCGTCGGAGTTTCGCCGTTTTTCTTCTTCCTACATCCTCCCTTCGCTTTCAGGGGGTTGCGGAAGAACGAGGGAGGTAGAGAGAGAGAGAGGGAGAGGGAGAATGCTTCAACAAACATCGAGGGTGTCGGTGTACGTGTGCGCCCGATTGGCGAAGCTCTTCGCGGGTCGATCTATCGCTGGCTGCGACGAGCGCAAGCGCGAAACCCTCCTCGCTCGCGTTCTCTCCCTCTTTTTGCGTTTCCTCCCTCTCGTCGGTCGGGTTCGACGACGAGCCCCCAATTGACGCGAAGGGCGCAGTGATTGGCATACCAACGAAGCAGATGTTTTTTGTTGCATCAATATTCCCTTTTCCATCAATTTTTCGCATCGGAATAGAATCGTCGATAAACGCTCGAAACCCTAGGATTTCGTCGTATTTTTAGTACACCCAGAGAAAAGATCTATTATGATTGAATAGATTCGTCTATTCAATCTTCATTTATTACAGTTAAATAAATTTTTTGTTGGATTAAATAAATTTTTATTTGATTTGATTTGCCTATGTATTCGCTTCTAACATATATATTTATTCAACATTCATTCAACAACAGATATACTTAATCACTGAATTACACGAATATAAATGATACTATAAGAAATATTTTTCGTATAGTGCATGAATGCTGATATCAAGCATCGTTATTAATAACCGAAAGGCTATGGCGGTGGTAGTTACGATGGTGGCTACAATTCCTTGTGACGGTCCAGCATTACTGAGGTATAGACGATTCGAGTGAAAAGAATCATAAGTAGCCGTAGCGCAGTGGTTAGCGCTCATCGCTCTCATCGGGAGGACCCGGGTTCGAGATCATCCAGCGGCGAGGCCACCATTCCGTTCACTCATCGTCACTGGACCGTCCCCACCACTGCAAGACCGTTCGGGTCATCACATCCTATACAACTACTTCCAATACTAACTCCAGGCTCGTTCCAATACTTTTTAAATAACACTAATAACACTAGTTGAATCAAATAAATTTATATGTTGAATTTGAATAAAAGTCTATTCTGCCAGGAGCCAAGCAAAAAATCTATTCAAATTAAATAGGTTTTATTTGAAGATAATAGATTTTTTTCTGGGTGTACCTACTCGACGGCACGACGGTCATCTTTTTTGGCTCATTTTGAAATCTGCCGCTTGTCGTATCTGCCCGGAAACGGTGGATAAGGCTCCACAGTCGTTCTCCGATGGACCCCACTCGTCTCCTCTAATCTCCGAGATGACGAGAGTTCAAATTTCTCGAGCACCAAACGGGCGAATGATATTTTCCGCTTCTTCAATTTTACGAGCCATGAAAAACAAATGGTCCGCGCGGCAGTCGTTGGAAATTTTCGATTAAAATTCTCGTCCCCGCGATTTCACCGTCCGACCCGAAATTCGTCGACGTCTGCTTTTGAATTTCACTTCCGGTTGCGGGACGAAGATTTTCCCGATCCATCCGTCAGTTTTTCATTTTTTTTCTTTTTTTTTTCGATGATGCTCGAAATTTTCCCGTGCGAAAAGCAGATCCGCCACGATTGGATGATCTCCACCGAGGCGGTTCGCCGAACGGTCCGGCTGCTGCTCGTTCGAGCAAATTTGAAATCGTCCGTCGCCTCCCGGAGCTCCGCTCCGAGTTTTCCCCGATGACTAATATAGAACTCATCGTGGCGCTCTCGGCGCTCGCGACTTTGAATTTTCTCTGCGCGAAAATGAGAAAGAACGCGAGGTTTGAAGATCTCGCGCGAATATAACACGCGTGATTCATTCGATTCGCGGAATTCGTGACATAGAAGCACGAGAAGGGTACAGCGAGTGCTTAATCAATTCTCAAATGGTCTCCCTTTCCGGCGAATGCAAGCGCGGTTAAGAAATCCTCTTTCGAGCATCCGAGAATTCGGACCACAGCCTCCTCATCCGCGAGACGTTCGTCAAATCCAAGAAAAATCGCGCCCTTCCTTATTTTCATCCTCCTTTGTCACTCAATTTTCATATAAAACCGTAAATTCGCTATGATTCTCAACTTTTTTTTTTGTTGCTTTTTCGAAACCTCGAAGTCCCCGGAAAATCCGGGATTTTCCCGAGACACGAAGCCTCGACGAAAAAAAAGACGTTTTGAAAAAAAGTGCTACGCCGATTCGGATGAATCTTCGCGATCGTACTGTTTGTCCGATCTCCTCGGTGACTCTGGAAAACGATATTTCCATTATTAACCGAGTCGAGGGAATATTTAATTTCCCACGCGTGTAGCTCGTCGCGCTCGTTCGTGCGAGCGAAGACGAGGCTTCGCGGAGCTCGCGAAGATGCGCGTGATAAGCATAATTAGCAGCTTCGTTATTGCGCGAAACGCTGAATTTAAGGTAGTTCTATCGTTTTATCGTTTTCTTAAGATTTTGTTGAAAATTTGAATACGTATTCTTTGATGTCATATATACGTGTGTAATAAATTTTGGAAGGTTTTACCACGTGGAAGTTGAGATATTTATTGGTAAAAATCACAATTTTCGGTAGTCTCTCGTAAGAGCGCGTGTTAAAAGTTGCATTTTCATCAATGAATATCTTGGCTTCTACGTGGTGAAGCCTTCTAAAACTTTGCATACATTTTTATGCAACATCAAAGAAGATTTCTCGAGTTTTCCAAAAAAATCTTAAGAAAATTTTTTTCGCAATTTTTGTAATTATAGAGCAAGCACATATCACCTGGGATGACCGTGAATTTGGAGTATGCTGTTCTTTAGTCGATTTGCAACAACTTTTCTTATTTAACTGAAGCCCGCAAACCATTTTGTATGTGAGAAAAACTGCAAAACAATTTCTCGATTTGAATCTAACGATAGAACTACCTTAAAGAAGAAAAAAAGTCCACGATTCGACACGAACGTTACTGCGCAAATGGGAATTTACGATTTTCGGGAAAACTTTATCGTCGCCTTTTTGGTCACTTTCGGAATATCGCGAATCGCATTGGAGAATGGGGGGGGAAATGTTTTTTTCTTTCGTCTATCGCGCGCAAAAAAAAAGCAACGAAACTTGCACATTTTTCTTATCTGGGCGACATCCGTCCAGAGAGATTTCGTCGAGCCCGCGTGAAACGAAACGCTGATTATCTTGTCCTTTCTTTTTTTTTCTCCCTCTCATTGTCATTACTTCGCGGCTGTGTTTATCGCATTTTCCTGCCCACGCAAACGGCATCTCGCGTCTCAATGACGGTCCATCCGTCTGCGAAGCAAACCGCGTTTTGTTTCGTTTTTTTTTCAATTCGAATTTTGTCGACGATTTTCGCCCAACTTCCGTGACGTTTTTTTTTATGATAAACAAATAAAATAACGGACGACTGATTTTTTTCCTGTTAAAAAGATGCCAAACGATGTTTCGAGTTTTTTTTCGCGAATTTTTCACGAGATCGCAAGTCGGATCGAAACCGAAACCTTTTTTTTTGGCTCGCAAATGTTGCGAATTTTCGAAAATTCGTATATTAAGCGTCATTTTCCGAAAATCGTGTTTCCGAGTGATAAGTCTTTCCCTGTCGCCCATAAAAACATCGCGGGAGTTGAGAACATTTTTTCAAGCGGTAAAAAAAAAGCCTGCAAATTAGAGAATCGCGAGGAGCGGAGAAAGGTGGACTAACGAGGAGAGGGGGTATTGCAGAATTTTGGAAAATCCTCGCGTCTACGCGATCGTCAAGGACCAAACGGAAACACGCGGGGTCTCGTCCTTTTGGCAAATCGTCGATTCCATGTCGTGCAGGGTCGACGAATTGAGCCCCGAGGTGGAGAAAATCGTGGCCTGCGTGGCGCTCGATCTTCCGGATTTTTCGAAAAACGACGTTTTCGAGGCGTACGCGACGATATGTTACGCGAAAGACGAGAGAGAGGCGCAAACGGCCGCGCCGAATTTTCGCCTGCGCGCCAGCGACGTCACGGACAAAACGTTCGCGCCGAAATTCAGCGTCGATTTTGAAAATACGGTGATCGCGATAAAATCGATTTCCGTCGATCGACGAGTCGTCCTGCCGATCGACAAGGACGACGTCGGTGCTCGGCTCTTTGACTTCCTCGAGCGGAATGGCTTCCGGAACTTCGCGGACGACAAGCCGGATGTTTACGTCGCCAAGAGCAACGAATTTTGCCGTCACTGCATCGTCGAGATCCTCACGATCAGCGAAAGTGACGCACCGATTCGCGTCACCGCTCGGTAAGTCGAAAAAAAATTATCCTCATCGTCATCGATTTTCTCGCGATTATGATTTTTTTCACACGAAAATCCCGGAGGATCGGAAGATTATTATCGCTGGACCGTGAATTTTCGTTGAAAATAATGCGTTTGCCATTTTCGATAAATCGATATTCGATCGACGGAGTTTTTGTCATTGAAATTTTACATATCGTTCATATTTTATTGTATCAAGCTGTTATTTTTATTGATATACATTTTTTGTAATTTAAATGTAATTTATCATTATTACAAACTGTTGTAATTTTGCAAATAAAAGTTTCGGCGTTTCGGCTTGAATAATTTTTTTTGTTCGTCCCACGAATCGCAGAACATCGGGACATCTCGAGGTGATAATTCGGCTTCTTCGAGATAAATTTGCGGACGCCAGAGTGATCGAAACGGAGGACGGAGCGATGGAGGCTGCGAGGGCGCTCGAGCACGAGCTGGAACTGGAGCTCGCGGGCGTCGATCCAGGCGCGCTGCACATCGCTCGTATCCTCACGGACCTTTTAATTCCATAGTCCCGATTCCTCATCCTTTTCAACCATTTTTTTCACGCAAAATTCGCCAAACGAATTTCAAATCAAGTTTCAAATCGAATTTCAAGAAAAAAAGAAAAATCATTTTTTTCTGCGCGAAACTTTGAAAAAGAAAGGGAGCCGTTTAGACATTTTGCGGAAAAGTTCGTCAAACGAACCAGTGGATTTTATCAATGATTTATTTCGTGAAATTACAGAAAGCACATCCGGTTCTAAAATTAATCTCTCGCGTTGCTCAAAATTCATTTTTTAAATCATTTTTTCTACACAAAAAAGAAGCAGGCGTTTGAAAATTTTTTCACGGGGAAAAAAAAGTAGAGACGATTGTTCGAAAGAACCAGTGGATTTTTTCAATGATTTATTTTGTTAAACTATATAAAGCACATATTTATAATAGATGTTACGCGTGAGTAAGTGAGTGGGTGAGTGTGTGAGTGTTTTTCTTCATCTCGTTTTATTTTTTTAATTATTTTTTTCACGTATGGAACTCGCCGAGCACTTTTGATCGATCGAATCTAATCGTCGTTTACGATCGAAGACGCATCACGCCCGACGTTCCTTCCCTCATTTATTATCTATTTTTTAATCACACACGCAGCGTCATACGAATATTGCTCCTTCTCGCGATACCTCTTTGCTCCTCGCCGAAATTCGCGCGCATCCCCCCTCCCCCCCCACCCTTGAAACCATCAAACAGGCTTCTCTCTGGATTCGGATATACAACCCTGTTTGTTCGATCCTTCAATTTCCCGAAAAATCAAAATTACATCAAGAATTGACGGAAAACAGAAAAAAAATGGATAAATCTTTTCGTCTCGTACTCACGATCAGCATCATTTTTCGTCTCAACGTTATTTCTACGAAAAAAGTGCCGATCAAACGTGAGAAATAGTGGGAAATTAGAGGGAAAATAGAAAAATCGATAAAAAGACGATAAAAACGATCATAACGACGGCAATGATAATAATACTCCGTTCTGATCGAAAGGCTTTTCGTTCTTATCTTTTTTTCAAATATTTTTCGTTCGTCTCGCGTTTTCGTCCAAAATTTCTTCAACGTCGATCGTGCCGGATGTTCCCGAAAATCAAATTCACCCGCGAAATCCCTGAGACTCCGTGTGGTCTCGGTTAGGCACCGAGAGAGAAAAATGTTGATCGCAAAAAATGAAAAAAAAAACAAGAAATAATGAAAAAAAATAAACGCCCCGTCGCGACACCGACGAAGTTACTGATATTTTTCTTTCTTTTATTTCTTCTCTCATTTTCTCTCACCTTTCCGCATTACGCACAAGTGTTTTAAATCTAGCCTATATTTAATTAAATATCTCAGTCTATCTATAATCGCGAATATCACTAAATTCATTACAACTGTAATATGGCAAGTTTTTATTTTTACATCGTCATTTTTCTCACCGTCGGTGTGTTCGCTCATTCACTCGTACAATTTCCTGATTCTCCCGATATTTTCGTGACAAAAAAAGAAAAAAACACACTCGAATAGAGACGAAGAACGAGGCAACGAAATAAATTCCATCGAACAGAGTACAAGCGCGAGTGATTCGATGAATGCCTCTGAAAAATACCGCTTTTTCCATCATCCTCGTGATTCGACGAGGAAAATTACTCGCGAAAAAAAAAACAACAACAACGAACGCCGTGAGATAAAAAAATCATTCCGAGAGTGCATCGCGCGTACAATTTAGAAGAAAAAAAAACCGGAGCGGAACGAAAATTCGGCCGGGGGAAAAAAATGAAAAAATTCGGAATACTGAAATTTTTTTGAATAAATGCAAATTCGCCGGAAAAAAAGATGAATATTTTCAGAACCCTCTGCGTTTCTCGAGTCGCCGAGAAATTCTCATTCCGTTTCAGTGTTTTTTCCTGCACTCCCACGGTTTGTCAATTCCTTTTTTCTTTTTTTTTTTTCGATAAACTTTCGTCCCTTCGGCGACGTGATAAACGATGGTAAGTGCTGTTTCTTTTTTTTTTTTCATTTTTCATTTCATTATTCGTGTGTATGCGTTTGTGTGTCTGCTGAAAAACTGTCAGATTCGGTGTACAGCGAGAATGACGAGTCGCACTTTTTCTTCATCCTCATATTGTACATATATATATAGATTTATATATTTTTTTCTTTTCTCAACTTCACTCTCGAAATATCACGAGTCTCAATCTTTTTAACAATAATAATTGCAATTGTTTGTTGTTGTTGAATCAATGATAATAAAGTCGTCATCCCTCGTTTTCAATTTTCCATTTTTTCGTTTTTTTTCTTGCATTTCATCATTTTATTCATTTTTCATCGATCGACTAATGATAAACGCGCTAATCGACATTCGTGTCTTCTCATCTCCCCTCGTTCGTTCACCCCATCTTCCTCTCGCCTCTACTTTGTGTAATTAATAAATAATAATAACGACACTCCGAGTACACCGTGCGAATGATTTTTTTTTGTTCTCTCGTTTTCTCTCTTTTTTCTTCGTCTTTTAGGCCCTTTTGAATCTCGAACGAACGTCCCTACAGCGATTCTCAAACACTCCCCGTGCCGGATTCATTCGAAAAACTCGCGGCGAAACTTTTTGTTTTTCCTCCTCGATTTTTTCCTCTTTTTTGCCTCAACTTTAACACTCCTCGAAGAAAGCTTTTTTTTCTCTACTTCACGTGCTTTCTAAAAAAAAAATATATATTTATGTGTATATATATATATATGTATATATATGTTTTATGTATTTTTCTTTCGGTTTTTCTCGGCACAAGCGGACACTCTTTTTTTTTTTTTCTTCTCCTCTTGCACATTACTTTTTTTTTTCTCATCTCCCATTCAGACGTACACGCATTTAAACACACGGAGGCTCTCGCACGCACAGGCATTACAATTCGTCGCTTTTTCTCACTCGAAACGCGCTCTCGTCCTAAAATAATTATTATCGTCTAATATCGTCACACAATCGGATTTTTCTCTCGCTCGTTGGGCTTGTCGTGTTGCTTTTTTTCGTACATCGACGATGTTCTCTACAACGTGTGTGCTGAAGCTCAAGCGATTGCGATTATTATTATTATTATCGTTATTACTATTTGTGTGTGGGTGTGTGTGTGTTTTTTTTTTGTTTTTTTGTTTTTATTTTTTTTACAGTTTTGCCCGGAAATCATTTCCGTCTTTGCAAATTTTGTTTTTCCTATTACAATTTTTCCGTTCTTCCTTCGAATTTTGGCGTTTTCATTATTTTTCCTCTCCCTCGATCTCACGATCGACTCGGACGAGTTTTTCGCGCCGATTGAAAAAAAAAAAAATGAAAAAACAATCGAACAAACGACAAACGACCCGCAATCGAGACGAGAAAAATGCTCGGTTGTGGGAAATTTTCTTTTTCGTGCACTATTTTTTTTTTGTTTTTTTATTTCGCTTCGTTATTGTTATTGTTATTATTATTATTATTATTCGAGGTTGCTCCGATCGATAAAATGCCGGGCGAATCCTCGTCGTTCGGGAAAATGCTTCACGCGTAGAAAAATAAATCGTAGAAAATACATAGGAAATCTGTCTTCGCGCGAAGCACCCAAAATCGTCTCGAACGATCGAGGATTCGCACGCTCGCGATCGAAATCGTTTTTTTTTCTTTTTTGCGCAACGAGTTTGCTCTTTTTCTTACTCCCTTTCGTTCGACGCAGTCACGAGTCCCTTTTGGAAAATTTGTTTCTTCGTCTTGGCGCGGTCCAGTCGTCAGGGAAGGCCCGCCTCTGCCGATCTTTACGCCATCTTGATGAATCTTTATCGTCATTTTCGTTGACACGCGAAAAATCGTTTTTTTTTCGTCAATTTTGAAAAAAAATTAATAAAATCGCCCTACATAATGATTTTTTTTCGATTTTTGAAGAATTTCATTTGAGGATTTTCTTGAATTTTTTTTCTCTCCGAGTTACGAGGACAAAGATGGCGCAAAAATGAAAATCCGGGGCTTCCGTGGCCTCTGGTCCACGGTCCAGACACTTTTCTTCATTTTCTTGGCGTTTAAACACCGATTTTGTTCCGTCGGATTAATTTTTTTTTCATAATTCAACTTTATCTAAATCACATGCACACAGTGGCGCCACTTTTTCGTGCGGACGTGAGAAATTCAAGCTCGCGCCATCGCGATCCTCGACTGCATCGTTTGTCTCCTCATTCACGCCCTTAAGTCTCGCTTCTTTCAATTTATTCTATATAAACTCGCATTTTCATGTATTTTCTGTTGTTTTCTTTTTTTTTTTTGCTTATTCATTAATCAACTATCCTACGTCGTGTGCGCGGTACTCTCGGGAGAGCATTGGCTGCGAGCTGTTCTTAACATTCTGTCACGTTTTTTTCTCAATTTTACATACATATATATGCATATATATTTACACGGGGCGGGCTCAAAATAATCGACCACTTCCTCTTCGCGACGCAGAGAAAAATCGATCGTTCGTCAATATCGAGGGCTGTCAAAATCGATGTAAATTAATAGAAAAGCATAGTAAATCATAGAAGCACAAAAAACATCATGTTATTGAATTTTTTTCACGCTCCAGCAGGCTCTCGCGAAATCCAAAAATTCCAAAGTCAAAAAACAAATTTTGTCACTCAAATGGGGATTGAAAAATTGCAAAAGGGAATAAAGTTCGTGAGAAAAAAAGCTCATATTTGAGTCAATTTTTTATTGCATCGAGAAGCGAAAAAATGATTATTTTCATCTCCCCTAGTATGCATATATATATATATTTATTTATTTTGTTTAATTCCCGCTTGATCAATTTATTTGTCCATCCTATTTATGTACACGTGTATTTGAACGCGTGTGTGTATCCGCGCAAGCTCAGAATCGAAATTTGCTCAAGCTTCGTTTCATTGCTGTTGTTGTTATTATTATTATTGATATTTCAATTTAATAACGACTCGCAGGAATACACAAACGCGAACCGATATATTTTACAGCTTGACTATTTATACATGATATAAATTACAGCGGTTAGAAAATGATCGTTTCTTCGTCGTCGTAAGGCTAGAGTTGCTCGCTCATTTCCTCTGATACTCGTTCTTCCATTTTCCCTTCCTCGCTTCGTCGAATGAAATCTCTCATTTTCTCCACCAATTTCGGTTCTTACTCACCATGAAAATATCGAATTTGTGCTTTTCGCGGATTTTCTAAATCTCCCTTGTTTTTTTTTCTTTCTTCTCGATCGATTTTCAGCGATACGACGATCATTTATTCCAGAAAAAAGAAAATAAAAGGAAAAATCATCAAATATTCCACGATTTGCTCGATTGACGATTTGATGCTTGAAATTTAAAAAAATGACAGAAATAATTGTTTCGAAAATCCGATAATCTAGAATGCGCGTGATTTTTGAAAATTCTCGAAAAAAAAACATGTCTCACCCTCAAAATGTCTCTTGTTTTTTTCTGTAAAGAATAAAGCAACCATCGTTTTATCCCGAATGATTTTCGTGGCTTAATTTCCAACGATTTTTCCGAAATAACTCGAAAACGTCATCGAACACGTGCTTAAAACGTATCTTTCGAAATTGACTGTATTTTACATCTCAAACAATTTTTGTTTGTTCATTAAGCGCTCGCGTCTCGATTGTATTTCGAATTCTTACTCCCTCCCCCCTCCGCAAAAAAACTTTGAAACTGCCGATCGAGTGCCAGATTTGAAGGATGGTTTTTTTTCTGTCATTAATCAGGAATTATTGCGAGCGAGGAGGTTTTTTCCCTTTAAATTGAAAATTCGCCACGATCGCTCGGTTTTTTTTTGTTTTTTTTTTGTTTTTAACTAATCGATATAGAGCACGGGGATTGGAGGGTCGGGCGAGTGTTCTAGAGACTATAGTGGACGGGCGAAGTCGAGTATTGCCGCGGTACATAATTTACGACCATCTTCGTGAGTATGTTTTTCTCTCATTTTTTTTTTCATTCTTGCGCTTGTTGCTGCTTTTTTTGTTCTTAACTAGACAATTATAACTAACGCTTAAATGTAAATTCACTAAATTCATCGTGTTTTTGTTTTTTTTTTCGGCAAATATCTCCCTCTTTTTCCCCCACGTTTCGATCTCAATCCTCCTTTCCTATTTTCAATTATTCGCACATTTTTATCGTAACTTTTGTCCCTCAGATTGTGGATTATTTCATTTTATGCACCGCAAGATATTTTATTCTTATCATAAGTATATATATATACTAATCGGATAGTATACATAATATTTTTCATTTATTTACAATCTATTCAATTTTTTTTTCGTACGCCAAGTATTTATATATATTTATTTATCTATTTATTTACGAATGCGTGATTTTTCGGTCTCACTCGAATTTCGCCTAAATACCTCCTAATCCGCTATCTCGTATTTTACTGTGAGTTTCATTTTTTTTTCTTTTTTCAATTCTAACCATTCGTTCGATTTGTTTTTTTTTCACTTACAATTGCGCTCCCTAAGGCATTCGTTATGGCAAGTATGTATATCGGAGTGTCAGTCGTTTGCCGAGTTGACCTTTTTTCACTTGGGCGTTAATGGCGTTTGAACGTTCTTTTCGACATTGTTTTCCGGCGGAATCGGTAGACAAAAAAAAAGGAACTTTGAAAAATTGACAAATTGACATTTTTCGTTTTTACCGAATTTGAAAAAAAGATCGACGATTGTAACGAGCGAGAGACGAAAATTTCGAATTTGAAAAAATGCAGAAATCTTCCGTCCTTTCAGACCGGAATTTTTGGGCTGCGAATTAACGATCGAATTGCGCCCAAGTTCGAGAAATCAACTTGGGAAATAACAGACACCTTGATGTATGTAGTATATACATGTATGTAGTATATAATGGTGCTCAGCCAAGTCCAGTTTGTATTTCCGGATTTTTCAAAATCGAAAACAAAAGTAACGGATATTCACAAGCTCTTTGCCTCTTCCTCGATAAATTAAGGGAGAAAAATCATCGCGATTCGGTGAGCCAATAATCGATATCCCTTCTTTACGAAATGACGATCAACGATGCACCAGGATATCCACTTGATTTCATCATCAATCGCCATTTTTCACGCGAATATTCATACTTCGTTCAAATTTCGAGCGCAATCGCGACAAGTCGCGATTCGACACAATTTTTCCGCTCTCTTTTTGTTTTTCGAGGTCGCAGTGGCAATTTACAAAAAAATTGACGCTTGAGGTGATATTCGTTTGCTCTTCGTTCGTTTTTTTAAATCTTGTTTCGTCTCAATTTTATCTCACTCGTTTTTGTTTGTTTGTTCTTTTTTCTTTTTCTTTTTTTTTTTTTTGTTTTTCATACAAGTCTACGCTGATTTACCTCGAGAAGTTATAAAAATAGTACTTACACGGCGTTTTAGTGCAATGTGTTGTTCCTGTCTGTGTGTTTGTGTGTCGGGTGCCGATTCAAACGTTTCTTTTTTTTCGATAAAATTTTGCGCAAAGTAAAATTCGACGATGGAAATTAATTCCCCCCCCCCGATTCGAGCGAACGTCCATGATAAACGCGTGTATATATTTTTCCTCATTTTTTCCAACTCCGGTGCACTCTTTTTTTTCCATTCTCCGAAACTCGACGTGGCGATACCTCGAGTAATGGCCACGTGCAGATTCATTATTTTTAGCCACGTTGTCCTTTTTTTCTTTCTCATTCCTTCCGACTTGTCTCGCGTGCCAAGAAACGAAGGAGCAAAAAAAGAGCGATCGTTTCAGAGGATGTATCGGATGTCCGAAGCAACCTCGTGAAAAGAAAAATAAAAAAATGTTGCTCTCGTATGGAAATAGAATGGAGTAAGAAAATGCTGCTCGAGACGAATGAACGATTTAAATCGAACGACGACGAGTTTGAAAAGAAAACTCTTTTGTTTTTCATTTTTTCGCATTTTTATTCTTCAACGGTTTCGGAGTACATGCGTCGGATCGAATCGTCGATTTTTGCGAGTTTTCTTTTCGTTTTTTTTTCATCTCATTTTCATCGCTCGACGTGAGATTCGGGAAGGAAGGTTGAAAAAATTTATTTATTTTTCCCGCGTGTGAAACAATGCACCGAGTGTACTTTTTCTCCCTCCGCCCCCTTAAAGATTTACCATCAGTGAGACCGGAAATGAAATTAACACCCAACGAAATAATCGAACGTTTCCGGAGCATAGAATCAGCGATATGTGTCGCACGCGCAAATTGAACGACGATTTTTCGAAAATTAATTGTCTCCCAGGGGAAATAAAAAATCATTCGGATCTCCGTTCCATTTTGTTTTTATCGCACGGTCACAAAAATTACTCTCATTCCATCGGACTTTAATTTCGATTTTTAACCAACGGAATTTATGAAAAAAAAACAAAATTAAAATCTGTCGTTTGGGGATTTGATTGTTTTTTTTTTTTGTAATCGCACATGGCACTCGCGAATCGGCAATATCGGTGTCAACATTAATTAACGTCCAATCTCCTCCAGTCGGTACCGGTTTTAAATTGCGATTGCAATCTCCGGATTATTATTGATTTTTTCCCTTTTTTTTTCAATTGATCTTCATTAATAATCGAACAGCGCTCATTGACCGGCAATGTTCACGCGTTTTCTCGTCGTCCAAACGAATGACAATGTTGTCCGTTAATTAAAAACGTACCCATTAAAGTAGGAGAAAAAAGGAGGATCGTTTGAAAAAAATTAATAAAAAAGCAAAGATACTAGTGTGCGTTGAAAATAAATAAATCCCCAATAAATTAAACGTCGCGTTTTTCGTTCGTGGGGAATAATTTCCCGGTGAGACTGCATGTGCCACGGATTTTTAACGTCCATAGAGAAATAGTGATTTTTAATGAATAAAAAAAAAAGAAATAACGCGTCTCTTACAATTCTATAAATATCTATTATCTCCGTTGTTCATTTCCCACGAAAAATATATCCTGATTTGTGTATTTATCTTTTCGAAAATTGCTCGTTTTTCGTACTCTGTTGCTCTACCATCTCGTGTATTTGTGTACGTGTTTTCGAAACCTGTTTCTTTCATGTTTCTCTTTTTTTTCTATAAAGACGTATGTGTGTATATACATGTATGAGTACAGGTTACGTTTTTCTTTTTTTTCATTCCTTTTTTTTTGCGCAATTGTTGCATTTTCATTCGGAAATCGAATTCTACGATTTTCACAATCAATTTCATTTTCCCTATTTGTTTATTTATTTTTTCCTATAACTTCGGTAAAAGAAAAATCTCTTATTTTTTTTCTCAACGTGTTTCATTCTTTCATATCCGTCGCGAATGAATTATCATGATATATCGTTTAGGCGTTAGTGACGCGAGAGATTCGACCTGAAATTCAACGTCCAGCGCAGTGATCGAAAAAAAACAAACGAAAAAAAGATTAAAATCGATCGATCATGGAGTTGCACACTTTGAGCTTCTGGAATATAGACCTGCGGATTATTTTTTTCGAAAATTCATGCACACCTTGTTCGAACGTCGAGGAACACGCGGCAATTTTTTCATTCGAAAATATTGAAAAATTTGAGAAAAAAAAAATGTAACAAATGCGATCGACTTTTTTTTCCACAAATCGAGGTGTGCAACTATCTTCATCCGACGAATCGATGATGCCGAACGTTCAGCCAACGATAAAATTTCTTCTCATCAATTTTTTCGTAAAAAAAAACCTATACACGTACCGGGTGTCTCAAAAATGGATGCTGACAATTAAATGCTACATCGGGGATGAAATTCCGAGTCGAAGAGTCCTTGATCATTTTTCGATCCGACGATTTTCCCGTCGAGTAATCAGCGAACGAAGCTGGACCAATGGGAGGCCGTGCGGCGTCCGATTGGCTGGAACTTTGACGACCGATAACTCGTTGGGTTTCGGTCGTACAAAAAAATACCAAAATGCATTTCGACTCGGAATTTCATCCAGAATGTAATTCCAAACGATTAACATCGATCTTTGTAACACCCCGCATCCATCGGAGCCCATGCTTGATTCTCGGATGCCAACGATTGAATGAAACTCGCTGCGCATCGTCGTCTCTCTCGCGCGTCAACAACTAAAATATCCGCGAGACTAATTCGCACAACTTGTTAATATAGCTCGCTATCTATACATGTTTTGGTTGTTTATTTTCCTCTTTATTCATAATTTCTTAATAATTATTATAATCTGCCTAATAATGCGATAATGGTAGTAATCATTGCAATAATAATCATAACAATAATAATTTATTTCTCATACACATATATATATATTTATATTGATATAAATATATATACATATATATATGTATAGTATTTATAGTGTTCCTTTTTTTTTTATAGTACATCGCGTTTTATTTTATTAATCTCGTAAAAAGATGCCTCCTTGTCGCACGCGTTTCCGTCTCTTACTTGTTAAAACTCTTTTTTTTTTTTTTCTCTTTTCGCCTATTTATACACATCTTCAAGAATTCTCATCGCCTCCGAGGCCCAAAGAACTCTCAACAAGTTAACATGGTCCTTGGGCCCGAAATATTTCTATCATAACCGCGTCCGCACCCTTCCCTCATCTCGCCCCATTTTTCGTACATTTTTCCCCAGCGGTTCCCACGAACGGTATCGACCTGTCGCAGCGTGAGTTCGTCAGCTTTTACGTTTCTCAAGAGGCGCCAATTTCAAAACTCGGTCGACCATCATTTTTTCGTTCCTCCCTCGATTTTATCTCGCGGTCTTTCTCGAACCAACGATCTCTTTGGGCTCTTCGGCTCTCTCCATCTTTCGTCTCGAAGTTTATTCGGAATTCGGTTATTCGTCTATGTGTTTCCGTGTGTGTGTGTGTGTGTGTGTATTTTTTTTCCGCACAGTGAGCTTACGTACAGTTTCCAAAAAAAGGCCGTTAATCGCGAGGCTAAGCTTGCTTTTTTTTGTCTTCTTTTCCAACCCTCCCCGAGTCCCGAACACCCGAAATCCCGAAATGAGATTCGGAGAAATTAAGGTGGTGGCAACGCGTTAGCTCGCTAGACGGAATAGAAGGGGGGGGGGATGACTCAAAAAAGGGTTCATAATTCGTTTTATTTTCACGTTATCGAAGCTTTTTCTTCGCCAAGTTTTTCGAGAACGCATCGTCCTTCTTGAAGAGCTGAAAAAGCCTGCTCGACACTTATCCTCGTGATTTCGTGGATCTTTTTCGATCCTCCGCGGTTTTTTTGTTTTTTTTTTTTCGTTTTTGCAGCCTCTCCCGGGCCGGACCGTGCGTTCTCGCGAGAAACAAAAGCATCGACGAGACTCAACGCTGAGAGATTGACGCACTCGGCTATCCTCCGTTGGCGTTAATCTCGATATTTTTTCTTCCTGCAAATTCCTTCGCTCCTCGACTCATTGGCAAGATTTATTAGCACAGTGTTCGCTTCTTTTTTTTTTATTATTATTATATTCGCTCGCAGACGAAATGGCTCCTGGCTCTCTTCGTCCTCTCGAAGATGTTTTTCTCCTCTTCGGCTCCAAATCCCAGCAGTAATCTCCACCAGAACGACGGAGGAAACTTGTACGCCGTTTTGGGTTTTTGCTTTTTTTATTTTTTTGCAAATTTGACGTTTCCGAAGTGCTGGAGGTTTCTTTTTTTTTCTCGGCTGCTCGAGTCCCGTTGTTTGGCTGCCGGGGGAGAAAACTCCTCGCACGTACGTGCCATCTTCGTTTTCGCGCCGACCATCCAGGCGCAGCCTCACCCTGAGAGGAGAGCCTTTTTTTCATTCTCGGAGCCATTTTCAGTATCTCTGCGTCTGCTAGTAGGACGAGTGTCGTCATTGATACGAGTCCTTGTGAAAAGTGTCGCTCTTGTGGAAGTTCCTTCGACCCTCCCTCGTGAGCTCCTGACTGGCGAAATTGTTCTCGGATTTCGGCCTCGGTAAAAGACCGGCCGGCAACGTTCTCAGCTCCATACTGTGCACCTGCAACGAATTCGACTTTTTCTTAAACGACGTTGCACCCGTCTCTCATCCTCCGGAAGGAGACTTCCGGAGAATTTTTTCGGTTTTGTTTTTTATTCACGGCGATTGATTTTTGTTTTTGAATCTTTGAGGGAATTCCTTTTTTTTCAGCACAATCGTACGATAGCGAGCGAGATGATTGGAGAATTATCGGCAAATCGCCAGCTTCCGGTCATTTTTACTCGGGCGAAATTTTCCTCAAAAAAACAATTACTGTTTCTCGCGGGGGGGGATGGAAATAACGTTAAAATTACCGATTCCTCGCTGGCACTCGCGTGAGCCGCCTGCTCCGCGAGGGCGTTCACCACCGCGCTTATCGTTTTCGATTCGCTGCCGAGGTCTTCCTCCCGATGCGCCACGAGATTTGGATTTTTGCCGATTTTGTTTAACCTGCGATAACGAGTTCGATTAAGCGTAGGGAATGTCACACCGGAAACAACCAACGATTATTCACGCTTTTGACCGTGAAACCCTTCGCGGCACACGTTCGTTTTTCCCTTTTTGCAAAAGAATCGATTAACACTCGAATCTTCATGAGGAAGAAAAAAAAATTACCGATTATTGACGATTATCATGTTTCGTTCTCGGTTGACTCGTGCCGCCAAGGGTTTCGATAATGACGGACCGGTGGATCGAATAAAAATAACAAACGAAAAAGTCAGCTTATCGAAATTAAAAAAAAATCATATTCACGCATGATCAGACGAGAATAAATACGACATGGTGTTTGTTCATCGTTATTTTGTCGAAAAATCGATGAAAGAAAACATGTCGTACTCATTCGGGAAAAATAACCAACCAGTCCGGGAGAGATCGATTAATCGATGTTTCAAAAATATTTTTTTTAATAAATATAAATATCGTTTATAACATTAGTATAAATATAAAATGAAAAATTGCGCAGAATTTATTTGAAAAAATATTGTTACATTGCTTGCTTTGCGAGCAGCGTCGAGCTTCGATTTCAACGATTCGAACGAAATTGTTGGTAATAATAATAGAGGAATAATCGTCTATAATTATTAATTGTATTCATTGAAATTGTCGAAATTGTTCGCTCATCTTTGCATCTAATTGGTTATACAACGGCGCAGTGGCGAAAGCTTCGCGCTCAGCGTGTGCCGAATCTTCAAGCGCGTTTGCCGTGGCGCATTTATCGCGAATTCGCGATCGAAGCTCCGGTAAAAGGCCTCCCCTCGCATGTTCGACGACGATTCATCTCCCTCCCCCTGGCGTCTGGTTGACAAAAGTTTCTCTCTGCTTTTCGTTCGACTCGAAAAATCGTTATGCAGCGGGTTTTTCGAAATCAGAGACATAGAGAGAAATTTTGCAGTGTCATTTTCTCGCCCCGCAATATAAGCCAAAAAAAAAACACACACAGCGACGACGATTCGAGCGAGCGATTACAAGCAAGCACCCAGTTTTTGACTACGATAGACATTTTTGAAAAAACAAGTACAATTGATCAAATATATAAATATAAATAACAACCACTCGGACGTGTACGTATTCGTACACGAGTGTATACATGTGTATATAGATATAGTACGTATATAATACAGAGTTTCCGAAAAATCAATGTCAATAGTTTACAGCCAGATCCGCGACGAAATTCCGAGGCGAAAAGTATTTTGCCACTTTTTCATGCGGTCGAATCCTGCCGAGTTATCGACCGTCAAAGTTCGAGCCAATCGGGCGCGCGCGCTCCCCACTCTCGCGCGAGGCCTCGCGCCCCCGATTGGCTGGACTTTGTCGATCGATAACTCGGCAGGGCTTCGTCGGATCGAAGAGTGCTCAAAGACTTTTCGACTCGAAATTTCATCCCCGATCTACTCCGAAATCGTCGACCCTCAATTCCGCGACACCCTGTATATATATATGTATATGTACCAGCGAAAAAGAATAAATTGTATATTACTTTTCTTTTGATCGTTCGCATAATATGACGGGAGCGGGGTTTTGATGATTCGACATCTATTAGCACACCAACTCGATAGAACAAACCTAACCAAAGTTTATACCTCTCGGCGGCAACGCTCTCCATGGTACGGCGCATTAACGGATATTGGTCGAGCACAGCGTTGAAATGATCCACCGAGAGGCTGAACAGATTACAGTATGTTTCCGCTCTGACGGAAGCGACGCGACGCGCGTTCGTCAAAAGACAGATCTCACCGAAGTAAGAGCCGTCCGAGAGGGAGGTGGCGACCTCACCGTTCGCCATTACGATATCGACGATACCCTCCTGTATGAAATACATCTTTGAGCCGATGGTGCCCTCCTTGATTATTATGTCACCTGTGCGAGAAAAATTAACGATCAGCGTCGACGCAATCGAGCCAAAAACATTCCGGAGCAAAAATCCCATGAAAAGAGTGCACTATCGTGCGAATTTCGAGTACTCGACGTTGAAACAAAAGTCTTTAAAAACTTCCCCGTGCCACAGGGAATTTTTCAAAGGCCTTCATTTGGGACTGCATTTCCGGACAATTCTTGACGACAAAACATTTTGCAAACCAATCGCAAAATGGCCGGCAAATAGCAGCGACAAGAGCGCCACTGTCGAATTTGCCAGCAGCCGTGACGTTTCGCTCAACTCGCCGAATATCGTAAAGAATCGAGGGCGAACGTTAAAAAAGAAAAAGACGCAAGCAAAAAACCTCGTTCCCTCGGCTTTTACCTGGCTGGAAGACTTCGTAGCGCAATTTTGTCACGACGTCAGAGACAAAATTGGAGTCTGCGTTAGCGAAGAACGGTACTGACGCGACGAGCGATCTGCAGTTGTAATTTATCACGTCCTAGATCGGGGAGGAACAAAATAGAACGATGAAAATGATTTCTTACGATCTTGTCGACTCTGGCTCTCGTTTGAGGTCAATTCGTGCCTTGTGCGATAAATTATATATACATATATATACATGTACACATGTATATGTTTGATGTACAATGAATAACAATCGCGATCGTTTCTCTTCTCATTTTTTTTTTTTTTTTCACAAACGAGACAAAGATCGATCGAATATTCAAGTTTGCTCAATCTCGCGACTGTTTTTTCCCCTCTCTCTCTCTCGTGCGATAAATCAAAGTGTAATTTCGATCATTCCACGGCTAATTCGTAATATCGTACCTCTCGTAGTTTTTCCGAAAGCTCGCCGAGTATGAGTTCCTCGTCGAAGAACTTTCCCTGGTACCGGTGCTCGAAATATTCCGTGATCCTCTGTCTCATCTCCCTCGGTAATTTTCGATAGGCCATGTATTCCTCCACTTGCTTCACCTACCCCGAGAACAAATCATCCCCGATCAACCTACCGCTATCCGAACCATCGATCGATATCATCCTTTTTCCTGTTTTTTTTCTTCTTTTTTTCAAATCTTTATCCACGAAATGGAGGAAAATAATCGCAGCACGATCTATTTTCATATTTTTTTCTTTGGCTCGAGATAACGGTATTCAGAAAACACCGGGGGGGAGTCCGAGGACCTTTTAAACTCGAGAAAGGCGTAGCTTCAGCGGATACCGGAATAATTCATTTCCGGATCGAGAGTGCGGGGTGTGAAACTATGGGGTTGCTCGAGCGACAAAACAGTGACTTTGCTTCCTTCTTCGTCTCGCCTCGTTGCGATTTCGTGCAAATAAAGATTGTGAAAAAGAAAAAAAACGAATCGTCTAATTATTTACAAAGATCGAAAGTCGATCGTATGTACACCTTGTTCTCTCTCTCTCTCTCTCGTTGGAACGATCCTCGATATTATTAATGTCGATCGAGTGGAGGAGATCAAATGAATTTTCAAAGAATCTTCGAAACTTGCCCCTCACCGTTGCGCAGCATCCGGTGGACTTACCTTCTCGCGATATTGTCTCCTCGACGAATCGAGCGACTGAATGAGATTGGTCGCGTGACCGAGGAAAAGAGCGTAACAGGTTGCCCCGCTGATCATACTGAGCATCGTCAGCCACATGTCCGTCAACGACTGCGGTGGAAACCTCCCGTAACCGATGCACAGCATGTGCGACATGGCCTTGAAAAGCGCCCAAGAGTATTGCTCCAGCCAAAACGAATCCTGCCGAACAGGAAAAATGCCTTTTTTAGAATCCAAATTTTCCATCATCGCGAGTGTCGCGAAAATCAACCCCTTCACCGACGGCAAATCAATGCAAATTCGGAATGAAAAACAGTCAAAAGAACCACGAGTTTCTCACTTTACGAAAGTAACTTTGACGCTAAAAGACCGTACGAAAGAGAGACTGCAGCAAGAGACTCGCGTTACTTCCGGTTGAACGAAAAAATGACAGCGATCGCGCGAACTTTCGTCTCCACATTTTTTTTTTTTTTTTTTTGACAATCTTATTCATCCGATAGCTCGGTGAGGGTGAAAAAATAATTGAAAAACGCTCGTTTTTTTCGTATACGATCGTAGTAAATGAGGGTTCGTTCGACGAACCTGCAATTCGTTGATCGCGACCCAGGAGTTGCTCGGGAAGCCTTGCAGCATCGGAACGAGAAATTGAAGGCAGCCGCTCCAGTGGCCGATCAATAACATCATGCATATCAGATTAAAGATCCGCATGAATACCGACGCCATATTCAGGAACTGTCAACAACGACGAAACATGCTTTAATCCACTTCCAGACGGCATTTTATTGATTTTTTTTTTTTCCGTCATTCGAGATCTTTCAACCGAAGGAAAGATCAAGATTGACTCGAGTCGCTTTCCTGCTTTGCATCGAGGATATCGAGGGATTTTTCGAGGCTTCAAGCTCCTTCCCTCTGGGAAGACACTTATGTTTCCCATTTTTGTTTTATTTTTCTCTTCAGCTTGAAGCTTCTTGTTACTTTTTTGCGGGTGTGTATACAGCGGTAAAAGCGGATCGTCGGGCAACATAAAAAATCGAAAATAACAAATCATAAATCGCAAAGAGGCTTCGCGAAGCTCTTTCCCCTTCGAATCATCCCCCTCCCGTCCCAGCCCTTACTGTCACTACTCGCAAACGAACACACACTCGTGGATCGACTAAACACCAAACGAAACAATAAAGACACTTAACACACACAGAAATAAGCGATAATCGAGGCAAAACAATATCGTAACTCTTCTGGCCCTCCGGCGTTGAATAAAACTGCAAGCTATAAAAAAAATTAAAAAACCACTGCGAAAACAATAAAAATTCATTATTCAACGTGTTTGTCACGGTGGGTGGGAAAGAAAAAATCGGCACACACACAGCTGGGCCCCGCTGTGTCGCTGGCTCTTCTGTCCGTTTTTTTTTTCTTCTTTTTCTCACGGATTCGAAAAATTCTTTCGAAAGACTGGCTCGAAAAAGTTTTTCCATTCCGAAGCTTATGTAAACACAAACTTGAAGCATGCCATTGCGCCAAATATACATACTCACTCTGTCGATCGATCGATAAATGTACAATGCTCTTGCACGAAATTAAAATCTCAACGAGAACGAAAGATCGAGAGACAGAGAGAGTGAGAGAGATAGGAGAGAAAAAAAATAAGAAAAAAAAAACACGTTTTTTTTTTCTAAATAATAGTCAAGTCGAAAGAAAAATTATCGATACGACTACGATGCTTTCAACACAATTATTACGCAACAAAATATAATTAGCAGCTTTAGTCCCTGTACGGGATATCCTCAAATCGCTCGTGCATCAGCTCTACGTTGTTGCTGTTCCATCTGCGTCCTTGTCTTTTCTCTTCGAGTTTTTTGGTTTCTTTTTTTACACATAAAATCGAGGATGGGGCGGAGCTACCTCGGAGAATGATGGTCGATGGGCTTTGAGGTGTACCGGTGGGTCTACGTATTTCGAGGGCGATCAAGCGAATGACAGGGATGATGAAATCGATTTTTTCATCGTCATCGATTTATTCCGATTCTAACGGAAATTCATCGGTAATGTTTGGCAAAGAATTTCGCGTTTGATAATTTATGATGGAAAAAAAGTGCATTCCTGCGCAGCGAAAAATGATCTTTCTGAAATGAGGTTTCTTCGCCACGAAATGAATCGTTCGACGCTGAGTGATTTTGAAAAACAAAAAAAAAAGACTTCTTTCCCCGTCTTTTTTTTTTACCGATGAACGAGGGTCCGGGGAAGGGGAGGGGAAAAATCGTGAACACCAAACATGATTGATGGAGACATCGATCATACTGCGTATATGTGCGATGAATGATTCACAGCGATAACAATAACAATCGAAATGGGTTTCGCGTTATCGCGGCTACGCGAACACACTTTGGGAATAATCGGGACTAAAATCGTAATTTATATGCGTATTGTTAATCGGCAAAATCTTTGAAATACGTTACCTCAGGGTTAACACGTTTTTTTCCACATTTTTTTTTTCATCAACGATTTTTCAAACACACACACACACACACACACATCACATACGTGCATACATACAGGGGTATAAACGTATGTATGCTTTGATTCTTCTCATGATAAATAAATCATCGTATGTAACATTGTACGTATCAGGGTGGATCGGGAAGAAAAAATTGATATTTTCTCCACCCTCGAAAATGTCAAATTTTCCTATCGAAAAGATCGAGGATTGCTTTTCCTTCTTTATTGACATGGAAAATGATTTGCACGATTTTTTTGCTTGTCTTCTTTATGTATTGAATTAATTTTTCCTTCTTTTGAAAATCTCTAAAAAGAGCCAAGATTGTGGGTTCGACTGATTCAAACTTATGCAGGATATGACCAAAGTTTTCACTCCAAAAATACAGTCCTTTCTCGAACGAAATTGCCGATAGGATCATTAAATTCGACTTTTTTTTAACCACCCTGATACACACACATATACATCCATACATGACATGAAATGTCTTTGGGATTTCTTTGACGAGCCATCCACTATTAATTACATGTAAAAAAAAAAGTTCACGTTATTGACTTTTTTTTTAACAATCGCTGTAATGACGATGATGTCGATTTCGCAAGAGGATGAGAATGGATTTGCGAATCGAGATTAGAAATATTAATGGGAGGGAAATGACACGCGAAAAATGGAGAGAAAAAGAGCGAGCGAGAGAGGGGGAGAAAAAGAAGAAGGAAAAAAGAGAAAGAAAGAGAGAGAGAGAGAGAGAGAGAGAGAAAGAGGTGGATTGATTACGAAAATGTTCGGTGCGTGACACACATAGCGAGACACACATATGCACACTTTTCCCGATGAACTTTTGACAAATAACCGAAAGATCGACAGCAGTTCTTTTTTGTAGTTGAATCTTTATTTTTATTGATTTTTTTACTGAAATATTAAACAAAAAGAAGCTGAGCGAGTAAAGCGACAAAAGCCAGATGCATATTCAACGCAGGTAGCCAATTCAAAGCAAAAAGCAGAGAGAATTGATATTAATTTCGCAGTGAAAAACAAACTTTTGTTCCCCATCGTCGGAAAAAAAATTACAGCATCGTTATCTTTTTCCTTTTTCCTCCCTCGGAGATGAATCTCTCGCGCTTGCATCTCTCGAAACGATTTTCCGCGTCAATTTTGTCTCTACTGCTTGTTTCTCAAATCCTTCAACGTACGAAGGTATCTACGTTTTCTAACACCATGTACTTTTAATATTGCGATCTACATTGGCACGTGACTCGTCGTATTTTTCATAAACACGTATTTCGTGTGTTGAAAATAATTTGAAAAAAAAGAAATCGTAATAATTACCAGTACTTTTTACAATTGACCGTGTTTTACGATCTGTGCAATTTACGGCAAAGCGACAGAGAAGGGACGCCCACTCACGTGCTTAGATAATTCGAAAGTGCGCTGTCTAGCGATAAAAAGCACTTTTTATTTTCAAGCGGAAGAAAAATTAGCTCGACGATGGGAGAGGACGAGGTCAAATAATAATTTGGAGGAAGCACTTTTTTTTTCGACTCTCGGGGAAATCGATTAATCAGCAAATTATCAGAAAGAGCACCTTTCGTTACTTTGACGACAGTTCCGTTTCATTAATTTTTTTCCCGCATAAATTTTCGCCAAAAGATCATCGAAATTTTGTACTTTCACGCGTAATCACTAGAAAAATGTTCAACAATTCATCTTCATTGTTTGAAAAAAAACTTCATTGTTTCAACACTCGGGAAGTATCAAATTGATCGAGAGTTTATCGAAAATCAAACTTTTTCGCAATCGTTGATGAAAGAAAATCGAAGAAAAATGATGCAATTTTTTTGTTGTTTCTTCCGGCATTCTCAAAGTAACGAAGAGTGGATTCTCGTGGGATTTCGGAGATTCTCTATCCCGATACTTGTCATCGCTAGGCAGAAATACGAGGACGCAATCGGCGCCGATAACAAAAACTTTGAAGCATGAGCCTATTGCTGCTGCGATAATACATATTAAATAATCATATATAATATATACATACACATGTACACATGTATATATGTAAATACATATTTAATGCGGCGAAAGGAACAAGCGAATGTTATTGTAAATTAGAAACCAACGAGCCAATCACAGCGTGCAGCTCTTTATTTCTTTATTTTTGTCGTTTCCTTCGACTGCCGGCTTTTCGTCTATTTTTTCGATGGTGAAAAAAAGAAAATTCGAAAAAAAAAGCGAAAAAAATCGACGAAACGCTCGCTCGGCGAAAAATTACACTCCCAAACGTCGTATTTAATCGATCCGGGCAAATTTCGCGGCAAAAGGATGCACTTTTCATCGATTTTTTTCGTCACTTTTCTTTGCTCCTTTTTTCTTTTATTCACGGTTTGGTTTCGTTTCTTCCTTTTTTTTTGTTGTTTTCTTTTTTTTTTCGAAAAAAAAAAATGAAAAACGAAAAAAATTCGTGACGAAGATCGAACAGATCCATTAGTTTGCCCATATATTGCCAGCACATGTGGGGATATACGAGAGCTCGCGCGTGTTCTTTTTTTACGGGCGGGTTACCTTAAAAATAAGGTCGCTTTTGCTGAAACCGGACTTCTTTTTATTCATATTGTCAGAGCTTAGGCGCCCCCTCCGCTCAGTGCGTTTTTTTTGTAGGTTCTGCAATATCTAGAAACAAAAGAAAGCCGGGACATAGCCAGACATAGTAAGAGGAAAACAGGTTAAAGAGAAAATGTGTGTAGAGAGAGAGAAAGAGAGAGAGAGAGAGAGAGAGAGTGAGAGAGAAAAAAGAAAAAAGAAAGAAAGAAAATAATAGAGAGACGGAGAGAGATTGGTGGATTCGTAGATAAAAAAAATGAAAAAATTTCGTATATCCTCCTTTTTATTTGTCAATCGTTCCTCGCTTTCGATATATCAAAGCGGAACGGACATGTATAATTGTAATTCAGTGACAGCTTCGGGGGATGAAATAATTAGTGTGGATATCAATTGTTACTGGAGCTCAAAATTTGGATTTTTCGTTTAGCCTTTTTCATCGTTTATCCGATGAAAAGTTGTCATTTTCTTTTTCTTTGTTTTTTTTTTTCATCGTCCACAGAAAAATTGCCTTCTCATACCTCTCAAAAGTGATTCTCTCTTTCTATACTTTCGTTGCTTCTTTGTTTTTTTTTTCGTTTTCGTTTCAACGATTTTTATCTTTTCGTCATCGACGTCGATAATTTTCTCACGCTTTTTCGAGACGATTCGTCTCTCATTTCGTTCCTCTCGGGACAACGTTTTTCGATTGATGATTTTTTTTTTTTTGCAAAACTGGTGTATCCTTCGAACCAACATTTTTCGACGTCATTTCGTCCGTCCGTTTCTTTTTTTTTTCCGTTTCAACTTTGATCGTTGAATTTGATTTTTTGCTTTCACGACAACGAGATTCGTACAACAATTGAAAAATCAAAGCTTGTCGCGTGCGTCACGTGCGGAAAATCAAACGTGTCGCGTGTGATTCGTGAAAGAAAAAAATGCGAGAAAAACGCCGTAATCAGCGAATTCATGATTGCGAGTGTGAGATCTTGAGATGTTACGATTATTTTCACGAACGATTCAAAAAATGTTGAATAAACGTGGACAATTTGGTTGAAATTTGAAAAAAAAGCCATTCTTACGATTTATCACAATCAATGATCAAAGCCCCGATCATAAAAGCTCCTCAATCGCCCAAGCGGAAAGCGCAATTATCTCTCTTTGCTTATTTGCAATTGACGGGAAAACAAAAATACCTGCAAGCGCCAACGAAAATATCGGTCGAATATTGACTCTCAAAAATACGCCATTCCAATTGCGCATTCTTTTTTTTTCAAACGATTTTTGAACTTTCAATTTTCAAACGATTCGTTTGAAAATTTTCGAAAAAAAAAATATATGTATATTCCTTCGATCTCATGTACGGGGAGTTGAACGCTCGGTCGAGCGGGGTTCTTTTTTCATCGAAAATTTGAAGGCAAAAGAAAACGGGTGTTTTTCGAGTTTTGTTAATAATTTTCACACAATGATTTAATATTGGACCGAATATTCGAGTGAAATTCCCCATACGTTATTGAACCGTCCATGTCCAATTAATCGACAATCTCGCGATAAAAGTGATCACGTGTGAGTGCATCCGTGAGAAATCCTGAAAAGAATCAACATACGGATTGATTAAATACTCAATATTTATTGTCTCCCGGCTCCAAAACAAATCGCGGACCACCGAGTATTGATTAATCCGCACAGGATTCAATGCAGCATCCGAGACTCTCGCACGAACGCGCACACACACACACACACACAGTCACCGAAATTTTCGCAGCTCTTTGCATCATTAAAATCATCGATACAAATGTAAAGGTGTAACGAAATGAGCATGAAAAATGATGGCACGTGGGTGAAAAAAGAAAAAAAAATTTCGAGTCTTTTTTGTTTTTTGTCTCTTCTCTCCTCTCAATCGAATCTCACTCGCTAAACATTTTTCCGAATTAACGAAACGTCGAAATATGTTTTCTCGTTTCCGCCTCGAATCCCAATTGACTCTCAAGCTTTCACGAGTCATCGATTTTGGAGTATCGCAAAATTCCAGTCGCTCCGATATTATTATTATTATATTATTTTTACACGTACAGATATTTTCGATTACCACAATTACTACCAGCTTGAATAATTTAACAACGTCTCGCTACCTAATTAAATTCGTATAATCTACGAACATCGAGTGTCTATTTGTTCTACGAAAAAAAAAAAAAAATGAAATCGAATGTTAAAAACAAACAACTGCTCGTAATAGTGTCTAAACGATGCTGCGAACAACGCTGAAAACGAAAGAGCTCACTTTTCGGAGTAACGAGATTATTAAATTTCATCGCACGATTAAATCGTTTGACCAGAATTTTGCGGCACGTCGAATCGTCGTGTTGGCAGACTCCGAGTGGAAAGGGTCCGGAATGATCGAATCGTAATCCTCGATAACGTTAATTTACAAAATTATCAATATTTTCGGAATATATGGGATATTTCATGGCAAATCGACACTTGAACTACTCCATTTATCGCGCAATTTTTTTTCACCCTCTAATTAAAAAAAAAAAAAAAGTATCGATAAGGAATATCCATAATCAGTGCAATCGTCCAATTCAGCGACGACGAAAGTATAAAAAAAGGCACGAAAATCGAAAGATCGATCGAAATATCGCGTCGCGACGAGTGTCGATTTTCCGCAGAGATTTTCCATAAATTGGAAAAAAATTGTCATGGTTTAAATATAGTATATGTCATAAGAGATTCGAGTATCGTTAAAAATCTGTGAAACGAGTGATAAACTTGTTTTCTCGCGACTGTTGTTTCGTGTGTTTGTCAATTGTTCGTTAGTCGCGGTTTCATATCGTGGTTAATCATCAAAAATGCGTGTGAAACTCGTTTGTGTGAGTGCGTGAAATTTTCAACGGACTCAATTGTACACAATTATCGGTTTACAACGATTCGCGTATCTCGTTATGATCATTGAGATCGAGAGCCAACACAATTTCTATGTGTGTGCAGCAATCATTTATCGTGTAAACCATTAGTTACGAAATACGATATTTATAACGTAAAAACGTTTCGAAAGTACACCGTCTTCCAAAAGTTTTCGGACTCGTTTTTTTACAGAAATACGTTTCTCGTTAGGGCGAAACTTGATCGATTCGGAAGTTGAAAAAAAAATTCGCAATTCGTTCCGTTTTTGACATTATATCGAGCATTTGACGTATCTTGAAACGGAGATATACGCAGAGATCGAAATGCAAATTGAGATTAAGATTTTTTATGATTGAAAGTTTAAATTTTCAGTCCTCGTTGTGTTAATCTCGATTAATGGTGGATTTCTTCATTTTTCACGACGTGCTAGCCTCGTCTGGAAACTTTTGGACGGCAGTGTATATATATTTATATGGTATTTAGAACAGAGTATATAATACGTATCACTCGACACTGATCAATATTCAATATACATAATATCATGCAAAAATTGGATATCTGTGTGTATATATACATACATCGTTAAAACAACAGCGACAAAAAATGATAATAACGAACAAACGAGAATAAATGTTTACCTAAAACTCCTAAATGTTGCTATATGTAATTGCTATAGTTGATGTTTTTTTTTTTCAATTGAATAAATTCAATTTTGATTGAATGGCTGAACTAGAAACATTAGTGTTTTCTCCCTGAATGTTTTTCTCGAATTTTTAACATGTTTTTTCCTTGTAATTGGTGGTCCGTTGTTGAGAAAAGTTGGCGTCGGAAAACTGATGTTTGTGAGGGAAAGATCGATAAAATCAATTCGAGATGAGAAAATAATGAAGTTTATTGATAATTTGGATTTTCCCATTACCATGAATAAAAAAAAGTACCCCTGAAGATGATCACGAATATTCCTCCTGGTAATTTGACTCCCAGCATTCTTTCTCTTGTACGATTCAAACAGAAACGATTTCCCTCTCATTTAATGGGGATTCGCATGATTGGAACTTTTTTTTATTTAACAACTCGTTTCCCTGCCTAAACGCAGTAAAGGACACCCGTAGCTTGCTCGACGCTTGCACGATCTCATTATGGAATCAATTAATCAGCATAGAACGTTTCTTCCTCATTTATTGTTTCCCGTTCGATATACAGGGGGTCCCAAAATTCGATGTCACCAATTTACAGCCAGATCCTCGATGAAATTCCGAGTCGAAATGTATTTGAGAATTTTTTTGTACGACCAAAACCTAGCGAGTTATTAATCGTCGAAAAATCAGCCGACGCCGCGCGCCCCCTATTGACTCAACTGTATCATTCGATAACTCAACGAGAATTCGTTGGATCGAAAAGTGCTCAAGGACTTTTCCCCTCGAAATTTCACCCCCAATGCAGCATCAAATCATCAGCACCGATACCCTGAGACACCCTGTATATCGTACAACGCGTTCGTCCGTCGCGGCGCAAACTCGCGATTTTCAAAGCCGTTCAATCCGTTAAATCGTACTCGTGCAAGCGTACAGGAACATGTAAAACGACTCGACATATCCGTGACTCTGTTCGAAAAAAAAATTCAACTCTGCCAAATCGCAAAACATTTTGGAGCATCTTTTTGAATGAAAAATCTTTTTAAACCGATATATATATGTCATTAATATCGCGACAGTTTTTAATCACAAAAATGATAAAATCCTCGGATCTGACGTGTCAGCGTCATCAGTTTGATCGAGCCATCGTTTCACGACCGATAAGTTGCATCACGCGAGAGAAAGAAAAAAAGTGCGTCGGCGTCGCGTGTGATTCGTCGTTTCGGCGATTCGTCACGGTCCTCGGAGTCGAAAAATGAAAAACCTCCGTTGGATTTCCTTTTTACGCCTTTATTGCAATTTTCATTTTCTCCCCGCCGCACAAGCTGACGTCTATCGGTAATTGGAGCGAATTACGACCCACGCACGCACATTGTACTCGAAATATATATCGCGTTCTAATGATCGTAATTGATGGTCATTTCTGCGCGTTATTTGCGGACCCGACTGGATATTATATAAATGCCCTTTAACGCCACCGAAAGGCCCGAGGTGTCGACGCGCAATAAATATATTCACCGCGACATTATCGATTTTCCTTTACTATTTTTTTTCTGCTCCGACGAGAAACAAACTCAAAATTCCTCATGATGTTTTCCCTCCCACCCGTCACATTTCTCGCGCAAAATGTTCAAATGATCCTAACGACGTATCGCTGTATCGAAAAATAAACAATAATGATATCGAAGATTGAAAAAAAACACATGTTGAGCAATAGAAAAAAAAATAGGAGGAAAATGTGAGAGCAGATCGAGAGGCGGAGAGAAATAATAATGGCGAGTGCTTTGCGTGCTGAAACAATAATTTTCTCATTGACAAACTATGGACTGTCAATCGCGAACGGGATAGTGCGGTAGTCTTTTTTTTTTTTTGGTGCAATTGTTCGCGTTTTTGTGCAAAAAACAAATAAGGAGTTACCGTAACGAGCAGAGCAAAATGATGACACACGAGGCATCAAGCGGAAGCTGGGGGTTGAAAAAAAAATGATTTTTTTTTGTACACTGAATATAACAACGAAATAAACGTCGGGAGCAATCAGATGAGGATTTTTATCACGTAATTAAATCATAACGAAAAGAAAACAATCGACGGAGTGTCATTGGGATTTTTTTTTTTGGGGAAACACACATGTATTGTATATAAATATATGTGTATATATTTATATGCCGATCACGGGCAACATTGCCATAAAAATTCGGGCAGAACAAAAAAGTTGTCACACCTAACACTCACAGGCAGACCTAAGATCGGAACAAAAAGACGAATCCTTCTGGCGTCTCGGCGCGAAAGCTCGTTCGCGTCGAACGAACCTTTCGTCTTTCACTCGGAGTGTCGTTCGACGCGAGGATTTCGCTCGAGGACGAAAATAAAATCTACACACGGTGTTGCAAAAACGTGAGAACTCCCGTTGATAAACCTACCCACGTTTTCCAAAATCTTACAAACAGAAAAAACACGAAAAATTGAGGGGAGAAAAAAAAATCATAAAACCTAACGAACGAACAATCAATAAATGGCAAAAAAAACCATGTCAGTAACAAATCGTTCCAGATGGGCATTTCTTTTTTTTTCTCAAGGATGCGAACGTGTTGAGTGAACCAAAAAAAAAGAAAGGTCGCCAGACTGGCTTCCGGATCTTCCATTAATGTTTAAACAATTTTATTCCCACGATGCACGGTGCAGACTCTAGTGATAATGACCTTGACTACTACGGGTTTTGTTCGGTTCTCCACGGGCCAATCGCGACCGAGAGCTCCCCCGCTAACGATGTTCGCTGATGCAAATTTTGAAAAAAAAACCATGATTTCACAAAATTTTCGTTCGAAACTCGAGACATTCACGATCATCCAATAGGGACCGAACAACGAGACCGAATCGATGAAGAATGGCTCCTGATCGCGATTGACCCGTTCGATTTGCTGACTATACGAACTATAATACGAATCTCACAGAATCGTTCTCTTACTCATGTCTGGACGATATAAAAAATCTATGCAATTTTCTAGCTCTCAAAAAACAGAAAAACACGAAAAAGAAAACAAAATGAAAACCAATGAAATAAATCCAAATTTTGAGTGTACATGTAGATACATAAAAGCATATGATCAATATATATATACATAATATATACATACGTACATTTCTATGTATGTACAAGTACGAAAATGAAAATAGGTGAAAAGTAAAAAAAAAGATGACGTGTAACACGGTTCCACAATAATCAATGATATCTAGCGTAAAGAAAACGATAAACAAAAAGGAAATTAAACATAGAGAAAGAAAAAGAACAAACGGAAGAATGGAAGACGAGTGAAAACCAAACGAAAAAACGTATAAACATTAATTTTAAGTCAACGAACGCTTTTATCAAGAAAAGGACAATTGGCCTTGATTTTTCGGGTTTACTAGGCAGGCACACCTTGCTCGTTCGGTCTGGTTGGGGCGGTGTAGCCCGTCGCTCGTAGTGCCTCTCCGGCTGTTGATAAAGGGGTATCTGCAAACCCATTCCAAACGTGTTCGCAATGCCCACAATGCAATCCATTACAATCTGTCTTCATTAATTTACTCGTAATTGTACATAAAAAAAAACGAGAAGAAAGAAAAGAAAAACAGAGGAAAAAATAATTTTTTCTTCGATCGATCAAACTTTCGACGGTGTTGTTTTTTTGGTTTATTTAAAAAAAAATTCTTTTTTCGTTGCTCCGATTTCGCAATCACGCGCATTTGTCGCCGATCGCGTGATAAATCGGTAAATTCATCTCGGGAGCTTCATCGGACGTGGGAATAATCGAGTGGAAATTTCGTGAGGAAACAGAAAAAACGAACGAAAGGAAAAAAAAAATAATAAGGAAAAACGAATGGAAAAAGTGCGGACGTTGCGACAGCAGCGGTGTGACGAACAACTCGATAATACAAGTTTGGAATAATCATAATAGTAATAACAATGAGAAGAATAATAATTATCGTGATAAAACGATGAATAATAACAATAATAATTGTAATAATCGCAATAATGACACATTTGGCAAAACGGACGTGGGTGACAGTGCTCGGAAGAACGTGTTCGACACGTGGCGAAAATATTGCGCATTAATATCATAGGTACTAAGAGAAAAAATGAAAAAAAATAGTGGTGTGGTGAGTTGTGCAACTTGGTTCTGAAAGTGTGAGCGGATCATTGAGAAAAAGTATGGATTAACGACACATATATCAAAAGGTGTGTGTAAGTAACGTATTTAACATATGTGATGTGTATATTATTTATAAATCTATGTATAAATATATATATATGTATATATATAAAATGTACAAGGTTGCTTTTGCGAGGAATCAGCGGGGGTGAATCGTAAAATCGAAAATAAAATAAAAATGCAAGATGGATCGTGTTTCTTCTTCTCGTAGAGTTTTATCCCTGAAACAGCTCGTTGAGATTTAATTCGTCGTTTCTTTTTTTGTCTTCCGCGATCGGACAAGCGGAATATTTGAAATTTACACTTTCTTACACTTTCGTATGACATTTGCCTCGATTGTAACCTGCATATTCGGAATGACAACGATAAAAACGGTCGATTCGTCACGGACGATTCAATGAAAAAAAAAAAGATGGGGTTTTCTTGTCCCAGCTTGAATTTCGCTATTTATTCAATTTTTTTCATCGCTTACATTACATCCTTCGTGTACTCGTAAAAATTCTCCGAGTTTTGACGAATTTCAACCGATGACGGAAAAATTAATTTCAGTTTGTTTGTTGATTTTTTTTTTTTTTCAATGTTCATTGATACTGTAATTTCCTCTTTTGATTTTTTTTCTTTTCTTCACGTAAATATACGTTTGAGCTTTGAAACGAAATCGTGCATTTATCAGCCTGGTCGCGATCGCGGTGTGCAAAACGACACGGATAGATCCGATGTAACGCTGCAGCATCCGCGAGCAAATATGATGTGCGCGAGGCGTGTGGCTTTCGCGGTGAAAGCCACCCCCTAACGCACATCATCCCCCTCGCGTTGTCTCCACCAAAAACCGCGAAAGCTTCCGTTGTAACGTCGCCGCATCACTCCGCTTTACTCATAAAGTGTGCATCCATTCGAAAAATAAAGAGAGAAAAGACGAAAGAAAAAATTCAGAATATTTCTTTTTTATTCGGGGATAACATTTTTTTAACATCTTTGCAGTAAGCTACTCTACCATTTCCGGTAAGCGGGACAACAATATCCATCGAAGAGAAATATCGTCGAGTGGCGACACGTGGAATTCGAAAAAAAGATTTTCGGAGTAAAAGATTTTTTGCGTTCAGTAAAAATCTTCCTGTATTCGAATCTCGTTTTTATAATCATCTATTTTTCACCTTGGCCAAACGTCTCGTAAAAAGATTTTTAATTCCGCTTGTCGACCATTCTTTTTTTTTCCATTTTCGAGAGTCAAAAGTCACTTTGTACTCAAATTGTGCGCGAAGAAAATGAGAAGAAACGACGTATTAAACCGCCTAATTATTTCGCAATTTTTTTTACATTAATCAATAGTCTTTCATGATTTCAACGTCGGACACGATCGTTATCGTTGACATTCCTCATATTCTTTTGTGTCTGGGATGACGAAAAAAAATCAACGAGAAACAAACAAACGAATAAGAGCAAAAAAATCGTGCTTGCGTTTGCTTTATGCGCGCGAGAGACTCTCAAACGAGCCAGAGAGTCATTGAAAATGACTTTTTCTCGGCTTTTCTTCTCTCGGCATTCTCGCCTCTCTTCGATTTTTATTTCTCACGTTTTTAGCGAATTTATCATCGAGATGTCTTGTTTTCTTCAAAATAATCTCAATGTGTGTAAAATATGTTTTTTTTTCTTGACAATCACGAGAGAAGAATTCTATCCCCGTTGTTTCCGGGCGAAAATAGATCGACGATATAAAAATCGCGACAGTGATATTAGAAGCGTGACGAATTTATCGAGATTTCAGAAATATTCATTTTGATTTTTCAATTGGAGCTAGGTATACGAAATGTCCTGAATGAACCGATGATCCGCCTGATTGATTCGTTGGCATCTGTGGCGTTTTATTTTGCACTAAAGCGAGCTAAGCTATATGCAATTTACATAGAGGCTTGTCCAGTTAATTTTTCAGCTTTCGTACGTAAATTTCTCTCTACGGCTGACATTTTCTTTTTTCTTTTTTTTTCCAACAGTCCTGCGACTGCTTTTTCACAAAAATAATCGATCCGCTCGATTGCACCTAAATATATCGACCTAAATAACGAACTAACGTATTCGCCTGTGCAAACTATTCATCGCTAGATCGAAAATATATCGCAAGTACGAAAATGATTGAAAAAATATTTAGCCCACGTTTTACGAGAGAAGCGTCAAACTGGCCTTCGTTTTTTTTCGCAAAAAAAGAAAATAGACATTTCTGAAATTAATCGTGAAAGACTTCGCGAAAAACAAGCTTGTTTTTATTTTCGAAATCGGAAAATCAATCGAATATTCGTACATGGAATGAAATTTGCAAGAAAATTTCCGAAATATTCGAAATCTCGTAATTACGTTTCAATGTCGATTCGTAGCCAGTTTGAGCGAAATGTGAAAAATGATTTTTTCGAATCTGCTGTTTGGGGGAAGGGGGGGGGGGGAGAATTTCGATCGGAAAATTCGTGTCGAACGCGAACTTTGGTCCAAACTGTCAGCCGAGTAAAAATAATGGGATGGATCGAGTCGATGTTTGTGGCATTGATGAAAAAAAATATTTTGAAAAAATCCTCTCAACTGTCCGATTATTTGTTTGTCCCTGGCTTATCTCGATCGATCTCGTTAAACGATTGAATCGATCGATACTCGCTGATTAATTATTTCATCGTACGAATTATTTGTGTGCACATATACGAAGCTTTACGTTCGATATATATGTCAAGATTGTATCAATGTATATGGGAAATGTTATAAAATATTGAAGAGAAGGATCTATGTTGTAAAAAAAAAATCAAATGTAAAAATTCATGTGAATATAAATATATATTTGCATATATTTATATCTATATATACGTGTAGAAATAAGCTTCGAAATGAACGAATTGATACTCACATAGACCTCTTCCCATTGCGAGACGTATCGCACCAGTCTGGAAAGTCGCAGCAGCCTAACGAGTGAAAGTAGTTTAGCGAGCCTAAGAATCCTTAAAGCACGACCAGCGTGCAAAATTTGGAAAGAGTCGCTGACGTCCTGAAACTTTTCAAGGGAAATAAAATCAATCGACCCTTCGTGCGGAATCGGGTGTATTATTTTCGTACGAAAATTTCGAAAAATTCATTCGAAATTCGCAAGAGACGATTGGAGCGCAATGGGGTTCTCTATTTTTCGTCATAAATTTTTCAATTTTCTCGATAAAGGTGTACAAAGTTGAGGGTAAAAATAAAAACAAATTTTTACGATTTCTAATGGATTTCTGATCAATTTTGGTTTTTTTTTTTTTTTTAATAAGAGGCCTGAAGCCTCTTTTGAAGATCGCAGCGCGATGGAAAATGCGTGAGATACGAGAGCAGGGATGTGAAAAGAAAAAAACCAGCTTGAGGCTAAATTGAGCGAGAAAAATGGAAAAACTTTGTTGTACCTTTTGCCCTTTTGGGTTTTTTCACTCTCGCGTTCTTACTTACTTGATTAAATATGAGGAAAATGTAGTCTAGCGGTATGGAGGAGATAAGGTCGAGAAAGAACCAAGTCCTGAGGTAGTGTTTCGCTATCAACTTTGGATCCAGAATAACCTGTTCCGCGTTGTCCTGCTGCATTATGCCTGATGAGACGATTAAAAAGAAAAGAACAGAGTGAAACAATTATTCATTCGAACGAATTTCCTTGCTGTCGCGAGTGGAACATTTTACGATTTTTTTTTTAAATTAAAAATAAACGAGATTAAAACGAAAAAGTCATTTCTTTTTCCATAGGGAATATATATTTGCGTTGAATTTCATCGTCGATTAATTCGCGTTAAATTGGAGCTTTCTCATATTGGTGAAATTTTCTACAAGTTTCCTGGCTGCAGCGAACGTATCGAACGAGCTCTGACATGACCAGGGAATTCCCGAGGGTGCCATTTCCCAGTTTTAATGTCCCGGTGCATCCCTCTTCCCTCTATACGTATACGATCATCCGTAAGATAAAGTTATTCTTCTTGATACAGCAGAAAAAAAAAGTGTTTTTTTTTCATATTACGTACGACGAAACTTTAACGAAACAGTTTTTTTTTTTGAAAGCTCAAGATTTTCGAGTCTACAAATCAATTCGATGACAATTTTTGACTTATTCGATTATTTTATCGAAATATACCGTTTTTGCCGACGCGAAGATAATTTCAAAAATATTCAAAGAGTTTTATGCTTTACGACCTCTCTTTTGGGAGAACTCACCCGTTCTGAAGTTGACGACAATGTCTATGAGAAATATCGTGTCCGAAAGGCAGTTGAAGGCTATCCATCGAGTGCTCAGATCGTCATTGAAAAAGCTAATGGCGACTGGCAGAATAATTAAATTCGCCACGAGAAGTAACAGCATACAGAGATCCCAATAGAATCTGCAACGAAACAACGTATTTTTTTTAAATCCATATAATCATCGAATCACCCGAAAAACAATTTCACAATTAGACCCCCGATGATTACACGTTAATGACAAAAAGTCTCACCCGAATGACGAGCGCGTTTTCAAAACGAACCGTCATAAATTCTTATAAAAAAATCGTTTGTCCGCAACGCAGCATGGGTACTAAAAGTCGCTATAATTCAGTGTTTCATTTCATCTCGAAGAGCACGAGCGGCGACCTTCTTTACGTCGCCGCGGTAAAGAAGCAGCTCCGGGATATTTTTTCCCTCACGGTCTCACAGTGCTAATTATAATTCTTTATACACTCGGCAAGAAAAATGCGCTCGATTCATGCACACGGCAAACGAAAAAGAAGAAGACCAAAAACGCCTCAGGACATGTTACAATTTATTTTTTCCCTTTTAGACGTCACGCGCGTCGTGCGACGCGACTCGCGGAGCTTTTATTTTCACAACAGGTGGTCCCACAGCGTTCTTTCGCCGACGTGAGTGCTTTTCCCATCTGCGCGAGACGTCGGTGAAACAATGGGAAAAAACAAAGGGAGGAAAAAAGAGCGTCGTTTGAAAATGCAAAAATGTGCAGGTGAGAGCTCGAAAAGCGGAGAAAAAAAACATCGTAGTCGCGTACGAGCTGGACCAAGTGGCGAGCTGGACAGGCTTGGGTGAAAACCGAATGAGGGAATTTAAAAAAAACTACAAGGGAGATATGCTAATTTCCGAACACTCCGTTCGCTGATAAGACCTTCGAACGCTTTCAGTGGCTCCATCTTTGGGTGGAAATTGGTTAAGGTAGGCGCGTCGGATCCAACGCAAAAGATTGGCCCACTTTTCGACCTAATAACCTTTTGGCCATTCCCAACTGGGAACAATGTGCTATAACTATCGCCATATTCTTCGTACTTTTAACGTTTAAAGCTGGAGATACTTTACGATCGGTGGGAATACGACGATCTCGATAATCAATGAGCCTTTTGTCCGTCAAAATGCTTTTTTGTACGAAAGATCATTCTGGTAAACGATCGGAGGGGGAAAAAAAACGTTACTGCGAGGTCGCAATTTTTATGCGAACATTTCTTTTGTACGATCCGGACGAGTATAGTATACCGCGTAGTGCAATAATGAGGAGGGAAAATGGAATAGAAATTCACGTCAGTGATTATGTTTCAGCGTGGTGGAACTATGGTAGAAAAGAGAGTGAGCAGTTTTTTTCATCTCGAGAGGCTCGAGGGATGTTTTCTCACCCAATAAAAAAAAACCAAATTGAAAGAAACATTTATTGTATCTAATAGAAATTTGAAGAGAGTTAAAAAAGTTCTATCTCGCGAACAAAGAACAACGCCGTGTTTTTTTTTAAATATCTTTATTGAGACGCCTTTTTGTGCACAAAAAAAATTCAGCATCGATTTTAACGCTACGAAACTTGGTTTAAACGACTGTTTCACCGCGAAACCCGCGGCTGACTCGGTTGAGCCGAAAGATACGTTCCCAAAATGCGCAAAACTTGGCTAATAAAGCCGAAAATTCATCCATCTTTTTCCTTTAATTCTACAGCAAATGTTTCTACGATGAAAAATATAAAATTCCACCGGGAGAGTTAATGCAAAAAGCTCTTTTGATGCTATTCCTTTGACGTATAGTCTCTCCACCGTCTGTTTGCAGCGAAATGGTAATTTCTGCCGCAAAACGGCAGCCCCGTTTCTCGCGTTTCCATCTCTCTCGTTGAATATCATTTTCCCTTGTGATTCTCATCATAAAGAGTAAGAAAGAGAAAAAGCCCCTCCGAAAAGCACGAAGATTTGACGTTGATGCAGGCTTTTGTACGAAAAACGATAAAGTTTCCGTTTTCTCGCTCATCTCATAATTCTCTTCTCCGAGAAACGTTTACAAATTAATCAAATATCTCTTTAGAAATCGTGACTCTGAGTTTTCTCAGCTTTAGAATCCGAGAAAACAAAGATTCTTCGCCTCGTTCCTGTTTTTTCACTCAATGATTTTTCGAGAGCTTCACAGCGCGACGAACATCATTTATTTTCGTCTCGTTTTTGAAAGAATTCATTTATCGTAGTGTCGAAAATAATAAGAAGAAACGGGGGTTCGATCTTTGACTTGAAATCGTGAAAAATTTTATCGAAATCATTGAAAGATTCGTACGAAATGGAAAAAAAATACTCGCCGGGGAAAAACCACTCGATAAAGTAGACGAACAGTGACACGTTTACTTGTTCATTTTTTCAACCTCTCGTTACTAATTGCATTGCCATGGTGATTGAAGCTGTCGATACACGGAAGAATTTTTCACGCTGCATTATAACGATAGAAAAATGCAGGAATATTAATAAACGGTAAAGAAGAAAATATTCAATTATCCTCCAAGCCGCAACATCTACGAATATGTGCAAGGCTGCAAATTAAAAAAACAATGAAATTCTTCGACGTTGATGACTTTGCCGGCAATCGAACGCTCCTTCTGCATAATCCACACATTTTTTAGCACGCTCGTGCGAGAGACAACCAAACGTTATTCAAATTATGGTAATGCCCGCCGTCTTGTCCTCAACCAATTGATATTCAATTTCGATTCTCGAGAGAAGATTATTTAACAAACACGATGATTTACAATCGCATCACGGAATTTGTATTATTGCAAGTTAATTCCCGCGGAAATGCGGCTATTTTTTTCCATCGCGTCTTCTTCCGCCCTGTTTTTTTTCGAAAATTTTCTTTTTTATTTTTCTTACGTGTAAAAATGTTTCTTTTTCTTTTTACGCAAAAATGGTGAAAAACACTTTGTCCCATCTCTCGAACGAGCGTCTTTTCTCTTCCGCCGTCGTGCGGCACTCCGGATTCGCGAAATTAATCTCAATTTAGACTCCTCGCGTACGAACCAGCTCCCTTTTCCCTGGGCATACAGCATATATCGCATAATTATGCCAAAACAACGATTCTCTCGAAGCATTCAGCGATCGTTTTCACGATTTTCATGCTAAAGATGGAAATAAAAGTCGCATTGCTGCCGCATTATGCGGAAAGTGCAATTTAAATGCGCAAAGACAAAGAGCAACAATTTACGATGTTAATTACTCGTCGTAAAAATATCCAATCCGTTAATAAATCATTTTTATCGAACATCCTGTTTAATTCCCTATCGCTGAAATTCTACCGCGTTCCTCAGGCATATATTTCGTAATAACAATACAAAAAAAGGTGATAATACAAAAAAATTCGTGGCCAATGAAATTCGAACGAATTCGAACGTGCAAAGAAAGTAAATTTGATTCTGAATATTTTCAGAATTATTTTTCATCGCCAATTTACCGATAAGCCTTTAATACTGTTATTACTCGAAATTGCTGTGCTCAGTATTTTTTTTTTTCAATTTTTATAGCCTTGCTTCCGCTTCGTTGCCCAAAATATCTTTTATTTTATGTTAAAACTTCACGCACAATCTGCGATAAATCCAAGCTGGAATCAATAAACTGAAACATTTTGGTCGAACAACACGTGATGTTTGAATTTTTCCGCTCGGCGTTTTCTGGCAAACAGCATATCGTTAAAAGTTAACGATACTCCAGGCAGTGAAGAGGGCATTTTTCAGAGCCTGAGGTAGTTAAAGATATATTCAGGTAATTGCTATTCTCTCTGCATAGAGAAAACAGCTTGGCACACGTACCATAACGGTTTTAACGATTCTCTTGTATAAGTACACACTAACGATTTTCCCCAGAGTATGGTAGTTTCGTGAACATCCTAACCTTCAGTCAGGTGAAAAAAAAAACAACCAAAAACGATCGTGAACGAACTTTTTTTTTTCGAAGCATCTGTCGTCGATTTTTTTCTTTCTACTTTTCATTAAATTTCTCTCGAAAAATATCCAAGCACGAAACGAACTGTGGCTTCTGACGTGGGAGCAATTTATGCGAGGCACAAAATCAATACACTTCCGGTTTTGCGAGGGCAGAATTTACCAGTAGAAAAATAATTTTAACCGTAAAAGTTGATTAATTTTTTACGAAACATTCCCGATTATCGGCGAGTTTGATAAACGATTGATTAATCCACCGACAAACATTTTCGTCAAGTGCTATTTTATTTCGCAAAGCTTGCTTCTCTCGTCCGAGAGTGAAAAACAGACGAATGGAAACATCAAAAAAGTATGGAGCTTCAGAGTCTATCGATGATGAACTCGGGGGAGGGGGGAGGGCGTCTTGGAAAAGATTTTTCTCTCGTCGATTGCAGAGAAAATGTTTCTTATCGCGTTTTCTTCTCTCTCCGAGAGGTTCGAAGCAGGTTTCCGCGTCTCGGCGGAGCATTGTCAATGTGAAAAGTCGATAGCTGGTCGGTGAAAAAAAAAAAAAGTTGGAAAAGCCTGTGGCTATTTTTTTCTTTACGCGTCTTTTTTTTTCGTCGAAAATTTACGGTTCGTCGATGCAGCGAGAAGCAGTTGCATGCAGGGCAGATATCCACACTTTTCATTTTTATTTTTCAATTCCCATTTGCGAAAAGATCTTATCCGAAAGTTCTTTATTCTTCTTTCGCGTTTCTTCTCGTCGTACAGCCGGTTACCCTCGGGATTTTTCTGGCCTTTGAATACATTCCCAAAGTTTTGTCTTTCGAACTACGTATATAAGATCGAGATGATTCGATCAGTCTTTGCATCCGAGGCGAGACCGAGGAAAAACGAACAATTCCATTGGAGTAACTTTCTGCTACGAGCAAACAAAAATTTCCAAAGTTTCGTTGAATTTTTCAAACATACCATTTTTAAACGCAAAATTATATATCAACGTAGTCTTGAAAAAAAAAAAAACAATCACACTCAAAATGATGATCAAAACGAAGATCGATAGATACAAAATAAAAATTCGTCATTATTTTCATTTTCATCTTTCCGCTCTCCTGCTGCCTGGCGAAAACGACGAATAACAGAGTTTCCCATTTTGACAAATAAAAAATGAAAAAGAAATCTTCATCCACCCACGCGCCGATTTTCTATCCGGGTACATTTTTCACTCGTGTATACCTCAGCAAAATTTCGAGCATTCCCGTTGGTATTTCCATCGAACAAACAACGAGAGCATCAGCGGAAATTTTCTTTGAACGAAACGAACTACGAAGCGATAATTCGATCAGCCCGAATTAGTAGAACGTTTCGACTGTACACAAAGCTCATCCACTTTATAAAATCCGTGCTTGTAAACCTCTCGTCGGAAAACCTTTCTCCCAAATTTAATTTATCAATACGACTTTGCTGACCGAGATTTCTCATCGATTCTCGGCCAATTTTCGAAAAAAAAAACCCCTGTTTACAAAAATCTCATTCGATCAAGCCTGCAAAGGCTTTCACACTCGAGATGAAACTTTCGTTGCATCTGTAAACAACGAATTTCCCTTTAAATCGACGGATCCACGTGCTGTTCATTTCGTTTTTGCAGCTTCGCACATCGAGCGAACATTTCCAGACCGGTCTAATTCGCTGATAGAATTCGCGCGATAGAAATTGGAATTTTTCGAAGCTCGGTCGTAAAGTCGATAAAAAGTCGTAAGAAAAAAAGGAAATCGTGAAAAAAAAGACGATACGAGTCAAATCGAACATTTTTCACTCGACCTTTCACCTACTCCGAGTTTTTAAACGTTTACACGTGTAAATAGTCCGACTCAGGGTGTACTGCACTCACAGACGTCACACGTGTGCCAGTCGTATAAACTTCTCGAACGATAAAAAGTTATATTTAGTTGCTTCTATATTTAAATTACACTCTCGTGGTAGCAAAGTTTCGTGGATTTTTGTAGTCGAGCTCGATTTATCCAACCCTGACGTTGATAATCGTCACACTGAGAGAGACACGTGACCTTTGATCGAAAACGATCGACGATTCTCCATCGATAAATTATCGATTCGACCTGCGAAAGGCATCCTTCGATTCCGATGAATTAACTCATTTTTTCATATTTTTGCGAAACGAAAGAAAACATTTTTCTTCCCCCTCGTGCATCCATCGACGTTGCACATTTTCCGGGCTCTCGAGTATTGTAATTTCTCAAGCTGATCCCTCGTATATATATACGTTCGAGGGGCGACGAGACTCTCGACTCGATGCGTTTAAACATCGATTTTATTCAGTGGAAAATCTCTCGTGTATCTTGCACGAACCAGCAGAGCGAAGACGAGCTTTGGCGACGTGAAAAAAAAAATTCACCATTCCTACCGAAATCATATCTCGAAAAAAGGATTCCATACGCGGGCAAAGCTTCTTCTTACATTTTATTTTTTTCCTTCAATCAAATATACGCGATCACGTATTTTTTCTAAATTTTTTTTCAAATTCCAACAATTGCAGTTGGCACGTTACGTCTGTATTACTCCTCGATGTATTTTCCTTCGTCATCGTTGTATATCGTTTGAGGGATTCAATCTACGTTGCAAATAAGATAATCCATGATCTTTCGGATGCTGTACCAACATTTTTCCACCAATATCCGCTGTGCGACTGTCGAATCGACCGTATTGGCGGTGATAAGCCTTCGCCGATCGGTCGGTTCGTCGGCCAGCCAGAATTCTAGAGAGGCGTCGATACGAGCGAGACGCATTGCGTGTACATCCATTGTGGTCCATCGAAACGGTTAACAGGTTGCAAAGCACATGCGTTTCGTGTCCCTCGTTACACACTGATATGTATATAAATATACGTATATAACGCACATATATAAAGGTTAGAACGTTGTTACGTCGATTAGTAAGGATCACTGGTTGGAACGGTAAATTCAGCAGCAGCGAGGTGAACGATGGATCGTGATGGTGTGGCATGGATCGTAGAGATTGTCCGGCCGCCGACGACGACGACAACGGCGTCAGATAGGCAATAATACCTGTGTATATATGTATATATATATGTATACATATGTCTTTATATATGTATACAATAAATATACTGTATACATATAAAGGAACATGTATAAGAGCCCGGGTAGACAATAACGCCGCGGGGTCGTCCATTGTCCGTCCAGAGAGGATGCTGACATAACCAGAAGCAGTGTGCTCATCCATCTATTTTATGGACCTAACGTAGACCGAGTTTCGCGTTAATCCAGGTTGTTTCCCGACCCACACGTGGATCCAGAAAATCTTACCAGCCCGAATCCCTCGTTTCGTCATTTATCGCGTATATAAATAAGCTAATTTCGATCGCACGATGGACCGTGAAACAGCGATCATCTCAATGACAAGGAAACGTTCCGCGTCAATGCCGTTCGGGTATGTCACGGCCCTGGATAAAAGACCAGACACGCCATCCGCCCTTAAGCTCCTTTGAGGGTGAAATCAACCCTCGGAAGCCAGTTGCGAAGTTTTCGTATGTGAATATTCGTTTAATTTTCTCCTTCCTTCAAAACCGATCGGAATTTCTGGAATAGGATCGAGGGAAGGAGGAATTTCGGGCTTTTTTTTGAGTGGATTTTCCCCGGGGGGAAGAAATGAACCGTTTTTTTTTCTCGATGTTTAGAGAAACGAGAGAGCGGGGGAGGGAGAGGGTGGATGAGTTTTTATTGCTCGGGTACGATCTAGAGTGACAATGTACCAGTACTTTTATTAGCGATGTGGCGTGTGTATAATGTTCCGCGTGGGCGTAGGTCATGGCCGGGAGTAACGCGAACAGTGTGAAGGCTCGCGGTATCGTTGACGACATGCAAGAGTGACAAATTTACTTGCTTCGACACTGATAGGCTTCCCATGTACATACATATGTGTATACGAGTGTAGGTGGCATGCTCCGATCGTAGGCGCAAACAGAGACGAATTAATTAATCGAGTCATCTTAATTGCACCCTCTCCTAGCTGGATTCTTGAGCTGACTCGTGCGAGACCTGTCGTTGGGACGTCGTTTCGTCTTGTATCTTAATTGCCATTGAAACAAAAAAAAATTAACAAAGACAACGATATCAATCGTCCATGAAACGTCCTTCCATTTGTCAAGTTTGCCAGAGGCTGTTTTATCGACTTTGGCTTTCGGTGAAAAAAAATCGCGATACGCATATTCGCCTAACTTCTTTTTTACGAATTTTACGAATTGCACCCTCTCCAAGCTGGATTCTCGAGCTGACGAGTGCAAGACCTGCCGTTGGGACGTCGTTTCGTCTTGTATCTTAATTGCCATTGAAACAAAAAAAAATTAACAAAGACAACGATATCAATCGTCCATGAAACGTCCTTCCATTTGTCAAGTTTGCCAGAGGCTGTTTTATCGACTTTGGCTTTCGGTGAGAAAAAATCGCGATACGCATATTCGCCTAACTTCTTTTTTACGAATTTTACGAATTGCACCCTCTCCAAGCTGGATTCTCGAGCTGACGAGTGCAAGACCTGTCGTTGGAACGTCGTTTCGTCTTGTATCTTAATTGCCATTGAAACAAAAAAAAATTAACAAAGACAACGATATCAATCGTCCATGAAACGTCCTTGCATTTGTCAAGTTTGCCAGAGGCTTTTTTATCGACTTTGGCTTTCGGTGAGAAAAAATCGCGATACGCATATTCGCCTAACTTCTTTTTTACGAATTTTACGAATTGCACCCTCTCCAAGCTGGATTCTCGAGCTGACGAGTGCAAGACCTGCCGTTGGGACGTCGTTTCGTCTTGTATCTTAATTGCCATTGAAACAAAAAAAAGTAACAAAGACAACGATATCAATCGTCCATGAAACGTCCTTCCATTTGTCAAGTTTGCCAGAGGCTGTTTTATCGACTTTGGCTTTCGGTGAGAAAAAATTGCGATACGCATATTCGCCTAATTTCTTTTTTACAAATTTGGTGTTCGCGTCGATTTTTTTGCGGGCCGTCAAATCGTCGGTATCGTAAGAGCGGAATCGCCGTTTTCGAAAAAAGTTTCTTCAACAGCCGGAATAAAAAAGACACACGGGAATCATGCGTTCAAAAATCGAGAGGAGAAAAAAAAGAGCGTACACGTTCGGGTATCGCCTGGCTATTGTGCTCGCGGCGCGCGAATCACGTTCGGAATTTGCCTCGCGTTTCACCGATCGATCGCGGCTCGTTCGAGGCAGAATCGCAGTTTTCACCGAACGAAAATACGCGTCGGACAGCCAACGAATTTTTTTTTTCAGTTTTTAATTGATTTTTTCATCGTCACTCTCTCTCTCGAGCATATCTCTCTCTCGAGAGTGTATTCCGCTGTCAAATTCGACGATTGCGAGTAAAATTCAAATTCAAATTGCGAGTAAATGATTCGAACGTAAATTATGATCGCCGGAAATGAAGTCTCAAAGACATCATTTTTTCACGATAAATCGATGTTCAACGGCATTGTTATCGACCGATCTCTAAAAAATCGTGGGAATCGAACGTTTCGACGTGAAAGTTCGCGACTTTTGAAGGCGCAGCAAAACCATCTGGCGAGAAACTTTCGCGCGGTTCTCTCAGCAGAAGCTTTTCAATGGAATCGCTGTTACTTCCGTCAGGGGTAATAAAATATTTGCGGCGGCACTTCCTGTTTCTCATGGCCCAAGATGGTGGAGCTGGCGCGATGATTTTGCCTCCGGTATCGAGCATAAACGTCCCTGGCCTACTGAGCACGGCGGATCAAAACTTTATGCCAACCGTATGTATCGCTGTTCGTGCTCATGCACGTTTCTCCCTTTCTCGTTTCACGTCGATTAGCCGCGCTATAAACTATATCTCGTCGTCGGCAGAGCACTGAATCGATTCGATATAATATTCGAGTGTGGCACCGTGTATGGGGCGTTCCACGTGAAAAATCATACAGCCTTGAAACTTTTTCAAAAATTTTTCGTCGATCCATCCCCGAGATCTCGAATTCAATCGAAATTCAATTCTCAAAGAGAAATTTTCGAGATACACAAAAATGGAAGAAAAAACATCGAAAGGTTCGAAACGAACGATCATTTTTTGCAAATTTTCAGCGTTGAATTGTCGCAGGAAAGGACGAAAAGGTTTGAAATAAGTGACGAGAAGAATTGAGGCTGAATGGAGGTTCCAAAACTGTCTGATTTGGCGTAGAACGCCCCATATATGCGCATGTGTGTGTTTGTACATACAGAGTGTGGTGTATGTGCGAAATCGGAACGCAAATCGCAGAATCGTTGTGAAGGAGAACCAGTGTGTGCATGTACGTACATTCGCTCCGCCTTTGCTTAAACCCAACGCACGGTATATCGATATTTCGATACAGCAAACGTTAAAATTTTGCTCTCGATATAAATCTTTCTCTCTCTCTCTCTCTCTCTCTATTTCGTTCCATATAAATCTATACAATGCCAAATACATTTGACGATGTATATGGCCAGGTTCTTTAGATACATTTGTACATTTCTCGTTGCACACACAAAGAAATTTATTCTTACCATTGTATACAGCACTTGGAAGCAAAAGGACGTAAAATCACTCCGTTAAACCACGCTTAACGGGAATTGCGCCCTTCGGCTGTTTTTATATCGCGATAGTCGATGTATCATACGTAGACTTAAATGGACAATTTTAACACCGATGGAGTCCAAGCACCATGAAAAGTTTATTCAGTTTCTCTGTCAATGGAACAAGACGCTATCTTTTTGAAAATTCCTATCGACGTTCGTGTGTACGTACAAAGGCATGCACGATTGATGATATGCCATGATACAATGTAATTGAGTTTATTTACAGCTGACTGTACATGTATCCTTCAAAAGAAACGACACTTGAATGAACGTAAAAATTTTGATCGATATGAATACTGAAAATTGAAGAGTTTTATGAATATTCTTATTGAAGAATTAATTCGTGTTTACTGGTTAGTTTTTACATCGCACAGATATATGTTTCTTTTGTGAGTATTCGTGTCGTTGAAAGAATCCTTCTAATAAAAAGCTAATGGGGTCCCGAAGTTGACCCTTTATCGAAAAATTTTGGATTTCGAAAATTATTGTTAATGGTCCAAATCGATGTATTTTTTCTCGCTGATTACGAAACACACGTCCGAAAATGCGATAATACGAATTTTATCGATCAATTACTATTTTCTCATTGAAATATCGAGTTTTCGGGAAAAAGTCGATGGATTTCGTGATCAGCGGGAAATTTCCGATCGAATAAGCTTCTGAAATATTGAAAAATTGAAAAAAAAAATTTCGACTCATTTTTCGCCACTTTTCCAGAATCGTCGAAAAGTCGAAATTTCAAATGATCATAACTTTCTCCCTAATGAAGCTACATAGATTTTTTGGGAGTGTTTTGAAAAGCCCTCGAGTAGACTTAAGCAATGGTGAAAGTCGATATCGTCGAAAGGTGTATTTTTTCTCGCTGATTACGAAACACACGTCCGAAAATGCGATAATACGAATTTTATCAATCAATTACTATTTTCTCATTGAAATATCGAGTTCTCGGGAAAAAGTCGGTGGCTTTCGTAATCAGTGGAAAATTTCCGATCGAATAAGCTTCTGAAATATTGAAAAATTGAAAAACAAAAAATGTCCTCATTTTTGGCCACTTTTCCAGAAACTTCAAAAAGTCGAAATTTCGAAGGCTCGTAACTTTTTGCTCTCTGATGCGCGCGGATTTCTTGGCAAAATTCCCAACTATTCAATTTTTTTGCGTTTTCTTACTTAAATCTCGAGTTCACATAGAACGCCCCATATGTTTGTTATATTACGTTAAAAAGTGTAATTGCGAGTCATTTTCTTTTTAATTTCATCGGTACCCCAAGTTTCTGATATTGATTGTACACACGTGGCAGTTGAACAGAGATTTCAACTTGCCATTATTGGATCTACTTGTGTACACTTATTAGGTACATGTGTATATAAATAAATATGAAGATTGATGATCCCCTTGTACAAACATGCAGACGTGGAGCACACGAAATTTAGAACACAGGCCAATTGGATAATATACCGTATATCGCAAGGCCAACGGGGAAATGTGTTATAGAAGCTGAGAAATTCCATACTGATATCAAACATGCGAATGCACGTATTGCAGTCATTACCGATAACAAATTATTCCTGACAAATTTCTCACTGAATTTCCGGTCCAACTTCCCGCAAACACGCTGCGGCATGGGACCGCGAACAGCGGAATGAGAGTTTAAAATAGTTCGTTTCAAACTCCGACTCTGACGAAACTATCAGCTGTTATCACTAGTCATGAGTTTGAGGGGAGAAAATAAAGTCATCGTACTTGCGTACGCGAGATGAAATTGTTGAGAAAAAAAGCACGAGAAATTCTGAAAATACTCGGAAAATGTTTTTTTTTTCGTTTCAAATTCGTTTGGTTTTTCGAATTAACTTGATTTTTTTCAACATTTTTGTCTTGCAATCTTTTTTTCCCTCATTTTACGAAAATTAAGACAAATTTTTCAGTTTAGATGATGAAAAAAAAGATTTATTTATTCGTCATTTTTCCCGAGTAAAGGCTGCTCATTAGTCGATAGGAATTTTCGATTTAATCATCTTCCGATCGCGACACGATCGGAGTTTCTCTTCCGGTGCAAAAAGGCCTGCGATATCGCGAGAAAACGTCTTCAGGATGTGTTCGATGGATAAATTATCATCTCGCTTTTCATCTCCTTCTCATTGGGGAATTTCCCATTGAATTTATACTGGACGTTTCACGGCGACAACTCGTCAATCTTGAGGATCAACCTCGTAAAGTGGCGAGTGAAAAACGATCGAAATCGAAGGTCTTCCTCTGAGGCAGTCGGATAAAATCGACGGGAAATTGAATTTCCACCTCATGCTCGGCCTTGAATTTACTCTTTTTCGTCCATGGCATACAGGCTGATTCAAATGGAGCATGGAACTTTGTTTGTTTTATTTTATTTTTTCAAATAGACTTTTAAATGAAAAACCAAAGAATCCTGATTTATTGTCTGTTGGAATTTTAATTTAATTTAGACGTCGATGCGAAGGCATATCCGTCGAAAAAGATCGCAGTCTGGGCAGAATCGATGCAGTTTTGAAAGATTTAACGATCACAATCAGCGAGAAAAAAAATAAAATTTTAAAAATTCAAAAATCCCAGATTATCGATCGATAAATTCGATTGATTTGATTGGAAATAATGAATTCAATGTTTCGAGGGAAAAAAGTCATGTCGGGAAATGACGAACACCCTAATACGTATACATACATATTTTGTAAATATGTGTCAATGTGTTCTACCTTGATCGTGATATTCGCCATCCGCGTTCCACCTCTTAATCCTCGCAACCCGGCATGTACCAATATTCATGGTAATCGGTCGTCAGCTTGGAGTTTCAAATGAAAATTATTAACACCAGATAGAAGGGGATTCAATATATGAGATGATTTGACAGCGGAAAAGATGTATTTTCGTGCAATTTGGATTAGGTTGGTACCAGTTTTGACTGGTGAACCGTACAGTGGTATGTACGCCACATTGACGTAGCATCGATATCACGGAATGAGGATGAAAAACAGTGCCCTCGGATCACAATAGTTGCACGATCCTCGTGCGTATGCGTGCAGACAAAAAACGCAAGAATCTACAATTATTTGATAAATAAACATACATTCCCAAAAAGGCCATTATTTTTTAATGATTTTACATTTTATACTACACTCACATTTTTACTCTCATAATGACATTTTTGTATTCCGATGTTCATCATATCGGAATTAATTATTTTTCGATTATTTGAATCTCAATCCGGACCATATTTTTTAATTATTCCCGCAGAAATATTCGTTTTTATTGTGAGAAAATGTAAACGAATTGTTATCAAACTAATATTAAAACTGTCGGTAGGAAGCATTTCAGTTGCGTAACTTTATGGATATTTACACAAATATTTATTGTTACGGGAAAAATATATTTTTTTCTCTCGTCTGTGGACAAACGTCGTGTTGTAAAAATGGTAGGTAGAGGGGCGTGCGAACCGTGGTGCGGATTATCAATCCGTTCGACCGCTCTCGATGTATCGAAATACCGAAGAAAAAAAAATGATTGATGCTGAAACGCGGATGTAAATCTGACCGAATCTGCGATGCATGTGCAGACGATCGACGCTCGATTTGTTTTGTCTCTGCTCGCACTTGTTTCCTCATTGTCACAGTATTTACATGCACACATGGATTCGTCTATGTACAGGGTGATTTTAAATTGAGACGCGTTACATAAACTTTAAAATTCACTTTAAACTATCAAGTAAGTGAATTTTTCTCAAAGAAAAAAGAATTCTTCGAAAGTTATTTCCAGCTCAACGGTGATATTTTAAAAACGAAAGCCAGCATTTTTTTTTTATTACAAATTTGCATTCTACGATAAATGTTGATCCAAATGGCGCGCGCGCGCGTATTTGCGGAATCGCTCGACCGGCAATGACGTTTAATGCGTTCCTGATAGATCGAGTCGAACTTTACGATAATAGTATGTACTTTGAAAGCCACATGCATGTATATAATGCTCTATGCAAATGTATAACTGAAATTGCATGATATTGGAATAAAGTTTGAATGGTCGGCGATCGATTTCGCGTCCAAGATTGGTACAATAAACGGCGCCATGGTAAACGCAACGGCGGACGGACGCCTCGACATTTTCCCGTGCAATCGCGAAAAGTCCTCGAAAAATCGCGCTACGCATCATCGCTCGCTGTTCGAACTGCAATTCGTTCGTTTCTCATGAATTATTCGACACACCGCGAACGAGAAAAAAAAATTCAAACGTTCGTAAACAAGTTTCTCGAATTAATTCGGTTTTCTCGAGATTTATTGAAATTTTTACACATACAGGGTGTCCCAAAAAGTTGTTGCCGAGGATTTACCGCTGCATCGGGGAGGAAATTCCAAGGCGAAAAGTCCTCAAGCGTTTTTCCATCCGACGAATCCCCGTCGAGTTATCGATAAATATAGTTTGGCCAACAGATGGCGCGCGGCGCCAAAAACTTTGATAATTCATAACTCGTTAGGTTTTGGTCGTATGGAAAAATGCTAAAAGACATTTCGACTCGGAATTTCGTCTTGAATCAAGCTGCAAATTGTCGGCATCGAGTTTTGTGACACCCGGTATATTAACGTATCGCGGAATGTCGTTCGGAATCGCGATAACAAAGTATACTTGCAAATGTTTGAATAACATTTATTTTTAATTGGTCTTCTTTCGCGGTTAACGTAACGCAGCGAACGGAAAAAGAAGAAGAAAAGATTGCAGGCGCGTTTTCATGAAATTCGACGATTCGGCGTTTCCGCGCGAGGTATTATTTACACGCTCTGCAGAGTCGCGACTCGTGTATTTATATTTCCCGCGAGATCTCATATTTCTCAAGAAACCAACACGCGCGTAATATGCACACATGCGCATTCCACATCTCACTCTCTCTCTCTTCGGTAATTATGCAAATTTCCCGCGATCTTGTTAGCAAAAGCGAAAACCGCAAGACGATATGTGACTTTTATAGGCCAGTAAAATAATTGCGCGCATTGCGGAAAAAGTGCGTCGAGTAAATTGTTGCTCGGCAAATGAATGCCTTAAAAAATACACGATATATCGTTTGTTCTTGTTTCAATCGTCATAATTATCGCAAAACACATTTCGTGTTTCTCTCGATGGAAAAAGTTTGTGTTTGTTGAAAATTTATTCTTTATCTTTTTTTTTTCATATCACCTGCAATTACTGGGACGTGCCGAATACGCCTCTTTATACATTTGTGATAACAATAACAATATAATTAACAATATCATTATCCGTCACTTGATATGGACCAAAAATATTTTCATAAATTATTTCGTAAAACGAATTTTTTATCGCCTCGACGTGTATAATCGTTTCATTTCTCATCGTTGTCAAAAACCGTTTCCAAAAAATCAAAATCGATCGATTGATCGTCGATCTCGAGATCGATTTGCCTCAAAGATGTTGATGCTGTGTATATTCATCTCAATGACGGACGATGAACATCGTTCCCCACAAATATGATGATATAGCGTGAAATAATGGACATGTGCGTTAAAAATGTATTTCGAATCGCAGTGAGCGTTAGAGAGGATATAAGAGAATAATTATTAATTGAAACGGATTTAAGGAGGGCAATCGACCTACTTGCGCCATTGGAAAGGCCGTTCTCGATCACGGCCGTGCCGATATATTGACCTCGATGGCTTCTCTTTCTTTTTTTTCTAGAAAATTAAAAAAAAAAAAGAAGAAAGAGACGGCGAATAAAAAAACGTGTGAAACCGATGCACGGGTGATATCTTTCCGCATCGATTAACACCGCAGCTGCGATACGCCTCGAGGCAAAAGTTCGTCTCTCTTTTCAAGAAAACAGTCACACAGCTATCGGCTCTCGCGCCAAGAATCCTCGATTACCTTTCTAATATTCAATTTCCCCGCGTTATTACGCGGATTTATAAATGTGGATCAAAGTCCACGATCTTGATCGTGAACTTGAGCGCGAATGATGTACTTCCGGCTGAATGTCAATCGGAGATTCTTGAACTTTTCGTGCGATAGGAAAACCCGTATCGCACGGTATATTATGCACTTTTGGAGTAATCTCAAAGTTTTCTCGCGCGAGATTGCATCGAGCGATAAAAAATTTCGCATCTTTGTTGCTTTCAATTTTTTTTCTTCTTTCGTATCGTATTATAAACACTCTGTAAGGTCTTATTAATATCCTATACGGTAATAATCATCACAGCCATCAAAATTATTTTAAAAAAATAATAAGACCGCCTACTAATTTAAATAATGAAAAATAATTGCATTAATATCGAAGAATAATAATTCATTATTATAACCAAGAAATAAACGAATAAAACGAAATAAAAACCTCTCTCTCCCACACACTCCTCGCGTGAAATCTTTCAATTAAAGATCACTAAAAGCGAGTATATACACGTTGTACTGTCAACTGATTATAAAGCATCTTACATATCTGCTGTATGTGAAGCTGCTGCACGTGTGTGTGTGTGTTTCTGTATGGCGATGATCGGAAACTGTCTGTTTGAAAATTGCTGAGACCTCGTTGTTGCAAACGAGTCGAGCTGTCGCGTATATACTCTTACACGCACGCACACACTCTGTTCGCTGCTTCTCCGTTCTATAACTGTGGGGACTGCCCTGTCATTACGTAGTTTGCAAATTTAAACAATGGTTTCCTACCGCCGACGCGAGATGAGCCTCAAGCCGCTTCGACCTCTGTATAATGCATATGGCAAACCTTTACAATGCATATGACGATGTGAACAAGAGAGAGAGAGAGAGAGACAGAGAGAGAGAGAGAGAGAGCGAGATAAAAGGATGCAACTATATGTATATGTGCAGAACGCGGTTGTAGGGCTCACACATGGTTTATGTAAGCCAGAACGACCCGAGCAAGATATCCGCGATATCGCGCGAACTTGTACACGGGAGTCGCATCCAAAACCGCGCAGAGACGATATTCGAGAGTTCCCGCCACACTTTCCGACGTCGATATGATAATTTACGGATGCTGGGAAAAAGAGGGATATCATTGACGAGACTATACTTTGAGCTTCTCGAGCGAGAAGAATATTTTCTCCCGAGCTCTTTTTTTCTTCCTTCCCCTCGAGACTTTCATCGACACACCGGCGGGTTTCACAAACCGCGAGTGGAAAGATCCCAATCTCTCTTGCACGCCTTTTCACCTTCTCCTCGCATCCGGAGGATTTTCTCAAACACTCGAAACAGCGGTTCGAACGCGAGTTACACCTTTTTTTCGAACCGAAATCGAGATTTTTCGATTTTTCTTTGAAATTCCAAGCGGAACAGATGGAACTTTCCGTCGCTGTTAGATTCTCGCGAAACCCCTTAAGGCGAATGCCAAGTGCGTTGGAGAGAGAAAAAACGAGTGAAAGCTCGCGAGACCCAATTTTACTCGCGAGAGGAAAATCATCGAGGAAGATTTTGCGGATGCTGCGCCGCCGGTCATTCGCGATCCCTCGTTTGAGTTTCTTCACAGTTTGTTCTTTTGGTATTCCGAGAGGTATCGAACTATAAGCTCATCGTACGGAATGCGAACTCAAACTTTCGGAAAATTACTCGGTCCAGGCGAGATTAAATTTGCCTCTCGAAGGCTACGATTCTTTCTTCGTTGCAACTTTTCTGTCACAGAGTAATCGAGAAACGTCGTTTGCGAGCACTAAATTATCCAACCTGTTTTCCGCTCGACGAAACGTCTGTTTCTCGTGTCGTCAATGTTTAATTTCATTTAGCTCAAAATCGGCTTCCTGAAATTGCCGAAATTTCAGTGACGAAAAAACGAGAGATCAAAAAAACGGTCGAAGCGATTCGTGCTAAAGTCGCCGGCGTTTTCAACGACGACTCGCCGATGAAAATGGAACTCGCGACAGAACGTTCGAAAGAGCCGAAATAAAGTTTTCATCGCCGATAGATGACGAAACGGGCGTCACGGAGAGACAGTTTCGCGAAAATCGCGAGGGTAAACGCGGCGCGTCGGAAACAAAAACGAGAAGCGCGTGTTGCTCGCGGATTGAGCGGATCGAGAGAATCCGCTGAAACTTTGGACGAAAAGTGTTTGAATAATCCAAGCGGTTTCCTCTCCATTTCCTGCCTCGTGCGCGTCGCAAAACCTTCGAGCAAAGTCGGAGATAACACTTTTATCTCAACTCTGCTCGAAGCCCTACGACGCCGGAGCGATTTCTTTTTCATGCACCAAATTATAACAATCGTGTAATAATGCACGAGACTTTTTCAGCAATTGCAAGCTCCCCTCCTTCGCAAACATCCGCAAAAGTATCAAAGTAGGACGCGACCGGAAGTCAGAACGAAGACGGAAATAACGAGATAGACGCAACCGCCGAGAAAGATCTTCGTTGAAACTTTTTTTTTTTTTTTTCGTCAAAATCCTCGTGCGGAGATTCTTCGCTGTGATGGATTGCTTCCATCGTTTTTTGGAGTGAAAAAAAGAAAAATGGTCGTGAATTTCGTCACGTAAATATATATTCGCGCGAAACGAAGGCAGGGAACGAAGTGGAATGGAATATAGAATACTTTGATGCTGGATGCATTCGCGAAACTGGAAAAGCGACGAAAGTTGCTCTTTGTACGTTAAATACACGTGCAACCCTCAAAGTTGATGCGACAACCCTCTCCTCGTTCTTCCTTGTCACAGCGAAAAAAAAAGAAGAACAGGAAGAAGCCGCGAACAAATCGCAAACAGACGAGGATTTCGGAGCGCATTTCTGTGTGCACCACGATGGGAGAAGAGTGCGGAAACTTGCGGCGACTCTCTCAGTGATGGACCGTACTTTTGAGATATCTCTTTCACTCGACCCGAATCCGCAGCAGCTCCGATGCGCCTCGTTTGCTCCGCGATTGCTCCGATTGCGAGTTTACTCCGATCGATGCACGAAACTTTGGCAGACTCGATCGCTCGCCACACTCATTGGCTTCGAGTTTTTAATCGTCCGTTACAGACCTATCGGACTATCGAGACTCTGAGGGAACAACCCCGGTGAAACAAAAAAAAACCTTTTTAAGAAAGGAAATATTGAAAAATAATTCAAACTGCATTTCTAGTAGGCAAAATCAATATAAATACGTTGCTTTATTGAAGTTCGTTTTATTTCGCGTATATTTTCGTGATGAGAAAATATCATTCGAAACTTATTGTGTTATAAGTTTTATAAAAAAAAAAGCGTTATTTCGACGTGGCAATTACTCAAAATGACGCGCGAAGATAAATGAACTTTCGACGTATCGAAGAGGATAACGAGAAGCTTTTTTGAAAAAAAAAAACGGTCAAAGAGAATTTCCAACGGGCGTTTAATTGTAATTGAAACGACGCGCGACATTTGCGGCTGGTTTTAAGCGTTGCACAATATTGCGATCCACAAACCATCGGAGGCTGCGAGCTCGCATGGGGATGATGGAGAATACAGCCGCGAGAGATATCTCAATTGACCCGAGGGAATCTTCGTGCGTGTGTGTGGGTCTGTTTTCTCTCTGTACTGGCCAACTTGGTCCAGTCAGTGTTAATCTCGTCAATATACCATATACCAGCTCACGTATCTACACAAATTCACGCACATGTAAAGATATGTATTTACACATCCGTGCGCGGTCCATGTGTCATAAGAAACATCGTGGAGTCTCAGCAATGACGCCAGCACGAGATATAATACCCAGTCTGTTCCATTGGCGTCGTGTCTCGTATTACGAAAACAATAGTGACAAAATCTTTTCCCACCAGAAGAAAAAAAAGACTCGTGTCCCCGAAAACATATGAAACATCCGCAGCATCCCATCGATCTCGATATTTTTTTATCGAATCGGTGAAAAGACGTCGAATTTATTGTTTTTCAAGCCTCGGGGAAAGTCGACACTGAATTTCACCGTACTTTCATACTCGAGCTGTCACGTTCGTGCTCAATTTTCTCATTTCATTGACGATATTTTCGGATTTTTTTGTTGTACCTAAATTCTCTCGTTCGTACAAAAGTATCTTATCGGGCGTTAAAGCACACTCGTCTTGCAGACGTGACTGAAGGTTCAAAAGTTTAGAAGACTCGCTATATCTCGGATAACTTTATAAATACATTTTATTTTCAGCGCTTTAAGGTAGTTCTATCGTTAGATTCAAATCGAGAAATCGTTTTGCAGTTTTTCTCACATACAAAATAGTTCGCGGGCTTCAGTTAAATAAGAAAAGTTGTTGCAAATCGACTAAAGAACAGCATACTCCAAATTCACGGTCATCCCAGGTGATATGTGCTTGCTCTATAATTACAAAAATTGCGAAAAAAATTTTCTCAAGATTTTTTTGGAAAACTCAAGAAATCTTCTTTGATGTTGCATAAAAATGTATGTAAAGTTTTAGAAGGCTTCACCACGTAGAAGCCAAGATATTCATTGATGAAAATGCAACTTTTAACACGCGCTCTTACGAGAGACTACCGAAAATTGTGATTTTTACCAATAAATATCTCAACTTCCACGTGGTAAAACCTTCCAAAATTTATTACACACGTATATATGACATCAAAGAATACGTATTCAAATTTTCAACAAAATCTTAAGAAAACGATAAAACGATAGAACTACCTTAAGACATTGAGTGACGCTTTAAGACATTTTATGTCAACAACAGTATTGAAATTTTTATTAAAAATCAAATATTCCGCAATTTTACGGTCTTTTTAACTTCAGAACTGTCAAATAAACGTAATTTTGATGTTTTTCCGGTGTTTATGAAATGAGAAAATGATCCATCAGTGCCCCCAGTTGGGAGAAAGTTCGTCGATATTCAAAAACGACGAATCTAATCGCCCTCGCGAATGATAATCGCCCATAGATTTTATAATATTTACCGAACGCTCTGAGCGAAAATCTCTCACTCTCGTTTGGCGAATCTCGCGCGTTTATAAACTCCAGGATCGAATAAAATGCGTATTATTCTCGGGCTATACTGAATAAATGAAGCGTGACGCAAAAATCCGGATTCGTGAATCACGATTTCAAAAGTTACATGTATACGTTCACCCAATATGAGCGTACGTGTGTACGTGCGGTGGACGAAACGACGTGGCGATGCTGGATAATCGGTGAAATATTCCCATACATAATGTACATTATATATAAACACATTGTACATACATAAATATGTATATATAACAATCGTCCACGTTGATCGAGATCGAGGACATCCCCCACCATTTTCCCCTTACATATGGCATGTATCTGCGTGTACACACACATACACACATTTTCAAGCAAAGCGCAGCGTGACTCTCGAGCACATTTTGCCGGAAGATATTTCACAAATGAATAATTCAGCGCCGCGTGAATCGAGATACATCTCTAGATAAAACGCATTTGTGTACACAGACTCGCATGTGCGCGACGAATTCTCGAGATACTTTGACATTCGGTGGAGAATTGATTTCGAAAAAAAAAAAAAAAAATCGAATAGAAGCGAGGTTTTTCATCGAAATCGAAACAAACAACGAATAATCCGGTGGATTACCGAGGAGCAGCAACGATATAATATCTCTCGAATGAGAAAATCGTCGGGAAAATTGGACTGTGATGTAGAAAATAATCGGCGAATTTTTCCGATGAAATTTTACGTAAAAGGAAAATTGAAAGATCACGATTTTTTGGTTCACTATAATATAAAACGATATTTCAGCGTTTTTTCGAAGGAATAATAGGGGGGAATGTAAGCAAAGATTTATTTGGTAAAAAGTTTCAAGTTCCGCTGAATAAATCCTTTGTTTATTTATTTCTTAAATCCACACGAATCCGCTTTGCGTGAAATGTATGCTTCGTAAGAGACACACGTGTTTGTACCTGTCTCGTCAATTTCGCAACCACGCGCAGTTTGGACGAGTTTCGCGACTCTCGCGGGAAATGAATATGGCGCTGGATCCATCGGTTTATTCGCGGTCGAATTATTATACGATCGCTCATGAGCAGGGGGAATTCCGAGTCGCGAATAACATCAATGTGCGCGGAAATACATCTGAATCGCGGGGAATCCGCGAGCTGCTGCTGCTGTTATTCTCCGACGCGCGATATGGAGCTTGGCGTTCTTCGCTACACCATGCGACGATACACATACATATACAGGGTGTCCCAAAACTAGGCGTCGATAATTCAAAGCAAGATTCGAAGGGAAATTCCGAGTCGAAAAGTATTTTGATATTTTCCCATACATCCGAAATCCGCTGAGTTATTAACCGTCAAAGTTGGCGCCAATCGGACTCGCGCTCTCCCCTCTCCAGCGGCGCCGCGCGCCTCCAGCCCCGAAAACGTCGGATTTCATCTCCGGAAAGCTCAAGAACGAATCGGAGCTTGAAAACTCAAAAAATCGACTTTTTTTCGATGCCTCTGGCACTCGTACGATTTTCACTCCATTTTAACAAGTTTTATATATTCCAAAACCGCGGAATCAACGAATCAGAAGATAATTTCCTTTGACCCGTGGTTCGTTATTTTTTCTTTCGCTTCATCAGTCGCGGGCGTTTGTGGGTAAGGTTTTTTTTCTTCTTTTTTCATCGAAAGAGCTTGAATTGCGTTTCAGAATTTTTCGATCAACGTACCCGAACATACCGTCTTTGATACGTCAAACTTTTTTCACTGCGAATTAATTTTTTGTTCTTTCTACACGATCATAGACGCTCGATCACGTGGAATCGGCGATCCTGATCCTTTCAGACCCCCCCCCCCCTTCTCCTTTCCCGTTCTTCTTTAAATCTCGATATCCTCGTCTCATGTGCTCTCTTGTAACAAGGCCGGATGAAACTCTCGTGTGAGCGCATCCACTTCGCTCGAACGGCTTCATTAATTAAACATTCAAAACCGCGTGTCCTCGTTGCAATTCCATTGACCCGTTCCCAACTGGGCCGATCGCCTGCGCTCGATAAATAAACGCACCGATATTTCACGCATCTTTGAGCAGTTTCTTATCACGTACGTTCGATGGTCTCGCACAAAAATCACGACTAAAAAAAAACAACGAGATCGACGTACAAAAACCTCCTCCAACTTGGAATTCGTTCTGTTTTTTCCAAGCGACGAATCTTCGGCATTCAACGCACGTTCCTTTGAATAATTGCACTCTGCAGAAGATCGGGAAATGTCGTAGTACGACAGTGAAGAAAAAACCTAGCGCTCGAGTCGAAATTAATGTTAATTCGTGAAGAAAAACGATAACAAACGACGCAAAGACGTAGCTGTGTTTTTTGTTTTGCAAAGAGAAAGAAATTGCAGCTACGAAGATAACGCGCGCAGCCTCCTTCTTTTCCTCCAAACGAAACGATTGTACCGTGAAATTTAAGAGAAGATCTACCGTCGGCCCCGTGAGCACGCATATTGCACACCTCGCGATGGTCTTGAGAAGCGTTTCTACGACCTCCTTTCGTGGCAAAAGAGAAAAACGAACTCCGCAGAATCCCGAAACGTCTCTTCTCCCGCTCTTTGATTTTATTCATTTCCGCATTTTCAAATATTCACCGAGAGGCGAAGAACAACGTTCGTGCCTTGTTCTCGTTTATTCCGTACAAAAGATAATACGTTCCCTTTTTTTTTTTCTATATACCCCGGAGGAAAAATACATAACGATGGATGCAGATCGTATTACAAATTGTTATTGCAAGGTTGCTCAACTCTCGCCGCTTCATGAGGTTATTTTTATTTTCTCTTCTGCTACGAGCGTGTCACGTTCATTCACAGCGGAGGATATCCGCTCTCCGCGGACTTTACAATCCAAAAGTCGTTATCTCGCGTTACGATATCGTCATTAGACTTCAATGGCGGTTGGTGAAACAGCCTGGATGTGCGATCGACAATAATAAACGAAAAAAAAAATGATCACGTTAAAAAACAAATGACATCGAGGTCCACTTTTCCGGGGTCATATTTCTCCTTGCATCTTTTTTTGCTCCCAAGTGGAGCAAGACGTATTTTCGTCAATGAACCAATGTCGAGGCAGGAACCCCTCGAGAATCACGTGAATGTCATTCCCAAAGTTGAAAAACGCGTCTTTGGAGGCTTTTGGCTCGATGCCCTGATAATGAAACGCAGGAATAACGTGATTTTTATACGAGATAAACAGGGAGAGGGCGAGATGCACGGGTGAAGATGAAAAAGAACAAAAATCATCTCGAGAGTGAGAACAGAACGAGAAGAGGAAGAAGCTGAGCCTCTTGGAGGAATTTAACGAGTCCAAAGCTGTCGGTTCGTTACGTGTCTCGGCTGCTGGTCGTTGCAGGATTTGAAGGAAAACTTGGAGACACGTTGATCTCTCTCTTTCTCTCTCTCTGTCTCTTTGACTCGTGTTTTTCATATCCTTGATGATAGAAATGTCGGTTATATGAGAACTCCTTGAGCCTGCCTCCGAGGAGGCGTATTACACCGGAAGAAAATGGAAACTGCGCCAAAAAGCATTAATTTTCATTGCTGGCTCTTGCGAAACTCGTTTCGGCGTCGAGGCCTCTCGAATAAAATTTGCGTCCGAATGTAGAACGTTGATCGAATTGGAAGTCATCCTAAATCAATGATTTCGGTACGAAATTATGGATAATTGACTGGCACTGTTTTTTTATTGATGGAAAAAAAATCGAGTCGCCATTTTGTTCGTCGACGTTCGTACCTGGATGAACTCTGGCTGCGAGTTCAAGCCCAGGTACCGTATCAATGCAGGCTCTTCTCCCAGGCCTATGGCGCTGCTGCCAGGCAGTTGCAGGCTCGATCCGTGAGAAAAACATCCCCGGAGATTCTCGAAACTCCGGGAATCCCTCGAATGACCAACTTCGGGAGGCAAAAGGATCGATATAACGCGCGACACACACGGACAAGAGCTTTGCATTCTACTCGCGAAACTCGCGCACAGGCCAGCCGTGTTTTTCTTCGCGGAGCATTCCAACGTGCATTTAAATCGTACATCGAAAGATTTTGAAGAAATATTCAGCGGGATGGGGTTGATAACATCGAGGAGGGCACGAGCCTGATTTTTTGATTTTGGAGAACTTTATTTCGATCGAAATCGATAATTTCATTAATTTCAATGGGAGGATTCCCAAAGAATTTTCGCAACGAATTTTTCGAAACTCTCGAATTGTCGAGCTTTTAAAGCTCCGAGAAGGAAGCTTCTAATCCGATCACACTTCAAAGTCCAACTTTAGCTCGCATTTACCAGTCGAGTACCCACGGTTTTTTACGGTAATTTATATTTCGATGGAAATTGTAGTTCGCTTCGTCGTTCCGCGTTAGGAATCGAAACAAAAATCCAGACGCGGTTATAAATAGAAAACTGTGTGAGATAAAAATGGCTAGACGTTTTCCCCATATTTCTTGGTGCTACGTAAACTTGACTACGCTCCCTGGATTCCTCACTCTCGCTCACCCTCTCTCCCTCTCTCCCTTCCTGTCGGTATTCATGAAAAAACAAACAAATGAAATTTTGTTTGATATTTCCTCCGCCCGAGATGCAGAGACAGACCGATGCCGTTTGTCGATTTTTTTTTCGTAAAAATAGGAGAAATAAAAACATGTGTGTTCGAGAAACGTGTGAAACGACTTACCGAAAACTGGAGCAAGGATGTATGACCCAGTGACCCGCAGCCTTCTGCCTTATTCGTTCCTTCATAAGGGCCTTTTTGCTACCGAATAGTTTCATCGCAAGCTTGTTGTCGGTCGGTTGAAACAACGCTTGCAGCTGATTCCTGATGAAGCTCTGTTTGACCTCCTGGCCCGGAAGACCCGGGCCCAATTCCTCCTTCGGGGTTCCATAGAGCGACACGTCGTCAACCCCGAAGTGGACTTTACCGCTTCCCTTGTAATTCATCTCGTTGCCTGAAAACAGAACCAACCGATGTAAGGCCATGTGCAAAGATCAAAGTACAGTTCGAGAATAAGAAAATTAGAAAAGGCTGGATTCCGTTGAAAATTCGTTAACTCGATGACCGCGACAAGACGCTCGCGAAATCTTTCGAGCTTGCGATTTTCGATTTGATTCCGTACTACCAAGATAAAATTCTGGGACACCCTGTTTGTGTGTCTCTCGAGTCGGATGCTGCGCTTTGTGGTCCGACCGCATCGGCGAGAGATCAAACGGCAGCTCAACGACTGTACGATACGAGGCGAGCCTTGATTCGATAAGAGAAGCAAACTAAAAGTTCCGAGTGCGTTTGCGTTTACGTGGTTACGAGGGAGAGGAATTCCAGTTGGACCGGAAAATATTGTAATTGAATTTCGCGGTCGACTTGAGCCTGACTTTTGAGCTTTTTTACACTTCGAATATCGGTTTTTGATTAGTTCAAAGTATTCTTTCGTCATCCATTTTTTATTATGTATAATTGTGATAATAATAATGGCGTCATCAACATTTTTGAAATTATATTACTTTTCGTTCGAAAAAAACGTGTCTCGATTGAACCAGCCTTCGTTATTGACTTCCGGGTGTGCATCCCTGAGAATTTGAACCGGAAGGAGGACCCGTTACAAGGGTTGGCCCCGAGTTGGACCTTCTCATTGACGAAAAAGCATGTCAGACCGTGTTTACGAGAGAAAAGAGAAAGATCATCGGACCAAGGTCGCGTTAGCACATTCTTACGATATAAATTCTCTCCGTTTTTTTTTTTCATCGTAAATTTCACACGAATCGTAAAATCCTACGTTCGAATGTTCGAAAAAACGTGAAAAAAATTAAACCCTCGAGGATCTTCCTCGCAACGCCCTTCACGGAAAAAACCCTGACCTCGCCAAGTTGAAAAAAAATAAGAGGAAAAATAAATATTGGCAGCTGGGAAATTCGAGATTTTCATCCACTTTGCGCATCAGCGAAATTAATGACTTTTTTTCCATGCCTCAATTATGTCAATTTACTTCAATTCGGGCTTGAACAGTGCCCGAGAAAATCCACGATCTTAAAGATTACATCACCGTACTGCACTCAAAATACAGATAAACCTTTACTCGTTTCGAAAAATGTATATATTTTCGATTAAAATATTTTTTTCAATCAAGCTATCGTGATTAACGCAAATATCGCTTTTGCAAATTTCCAAAGTTCGGCATTGCACCGAGAATTCCATCGCAGAGCGACTGAACACGAATTTTCCGAGCATATCCATGGAAAATAATCGTCAAACTGGCAAAATACGATTCCGCTTCGAATATCCTGAATAAACTCGAAAATTGCCGAAAAGATTTAACGGGCGCTTTGAATAAACGGATCAAACGGGTAATTTATTACCCCCTGCGCTGAATCTCGAAAATTGAATGATTGATACGCCACCTGTGGGCCGCGTTAAAATCACAAGAAAAAGAAAAATTGATGAAAGGAAAAAAAACAGATCGGGGCGAGTGGGTCGAAGCAAAATACGCCTGAACAGCCGATTAATCATCGTTAATTTACAAAAAGCAACGAAAGAGACAAAAATAACGAGCAACCCTCCTTTTTTTCAGTGCAAAATACCGTTCGATGTAATTTTATTCACGACGAAAAACCGCGCATAAAAACAACCGGATTTCTCGTTTGATAATCCTTCGAGGATAAAGTGAGAAAATAATTTTAAAAAAAGCAATCGTATTATCCAATTTATCGTATACCCGAATGAGGGAATGATCAATTCGACCCGCCATATTTTTCCCTCTTCGAGTTTTTGCGAAACGACGATGATGAATGATAATTGACATCGAAATTACCCAAAGGCGTTCTTAATTTACGACGCTGACCTCGATCAAAGCTCGAGACAACCTGACGAATATTCGCACGTTTTATCTCGTACGACTTCATATACGCGTCGCGCGAAAATCCCACAAGAATAACATGTATTTTTCGTCCTTCGACGATGCGTTCAACACCTTAATCCGAGGTGTAGCTTGTTCTTCGGCAATTCGGCATTCTCACGCGCGAAACATTTACCACTTCTCATTGCCGGTTTCTCGTGGTATTAATATTTCACGCGCCTCACAATTGCACAACAAGGCGACATAACGAAAGACGCGGGACGTAAAAAATACCACTAAAACGTCCGCGTATCGTATTTATTCACGTACGTTGTTTGAATAATTGTCCGGTAAATAAGGATGCTCTCATCATCCAAGATCAATTATGATTTATCGCGAGACGCGACACTCTAATCGCACTCAAATTGTCAGGCAAAGTACGCGCCGCGCGATGGCTCATTTTTTTCACACTCATCTCCCGAAGATACGTCGTTTTTTATTTTTGCAATTCCGTGACGAAACGCGTGAAAAAATAAACATGGAAAAACATTCGTGCGGAGAAGAAACTCGAGGCGAGCTCGCAACGAAATCTCGAGCTTGGCAGAGGGAAGAAAATTAATCCTCGAGCGCGCTCCGAAGAGCCTTCGTCTCACGGGCAAAGGATGCTGCAAAGATTTGTCAAAGTCGATCCGTGGAGTAAAAAAAAAAAACGAGAAAAAAGAATCTCAAAGTTGATCTTTGGAGACACGTATCCTTCGAGGGGATCTTCGAGGAGCATCGGGATTTAATTTTAATCCTCCTCGAAGGGTATGAAGTTACCGAGCGAACGCCACTGGCGATTCGGTCGAGTGCCCTCGAAGCTTCTCAAGAATGTTTAATATCGAAACTGACTCCCCGACGTTTTGTTATCCCCCGTCGGAGTAGGATACTCTCGGGGATGACTGCGAGGAGGAAAATGATTTTTTACTCACCGGTATCCCCCAGGAAGTCAGTGATGAGAAGGGTCTCGTCGTCTAACGCGGTGACGAGGCTGTCCGTACAAGTATTGGTGTTCTCGATGCTGATTTTAATACTGTCATCCTTGTTTAGCCTAGGATGATTGTTTCCCGATGTATTATTCGCTGCGTAACAATTATTATTGTTATTATTGTTATTCTGTTGGCCGAGATGTTGATGGGGTGAACGGACGGATTCTGTGCTGCTCGTGTGAAGGCCAACTCCCGTTGTTGCTCGGCCGTTTACGAGACGAAGACTCGGTGCTCTTCTGCCACCACCGCCTCCGCCACCCCCGGATGCGGCACGGCCACCAACGCCTTCGCCCTCCCTTAAAAACCAAAAAGAAGCACATTATCGAAAAATTCATCGATATTTATCACTCTTATATTCACGACTTTGGGTGACATTTATTTTTGGATCGACTTTTGCCGAATAATCCCGAAAGAACCGAGAATCCTTGAAAGAAAATGTTTTATCGAAAGTCGCGCACGCGTTCGAGAAAAGCAGCGACAGAGATGTTTTTTTTCAACGAGAACTTTGATGCAGATCGGATGTGGGAAGGAAGAATGTCTCGATGAATTTTGGACCGGTAAAAATGACTATCGAAAATCGCATTGATGGAACAACGGAAGGGCGATATTTCCGAGTTCTTTGTCAGCTCCATCGTGGGCTTTAATTACGCTGCAATTAATTCATACAGAGGAACCCCAAAGCTCTTTACACACAGACACAGGGCAGATAAAATCCTGCAGTCCCTGTGAATTTTCGACCCTGAAATGCTTATCCGTCCCTCGACGTTGAAATTGCGCGGTCAGTGCGAGGTTTTTTCGCGTTACGGTTGGCCATAAAAATGAATTATCTCGACCTGGTGAACGCGCGAGCCGGGAGAGGATGACGGAAGGACGGCTGAACCCGCCATTTTTGATAAAACAAATTGCTCCCGTTGTTCCACGGTATTTTCATTTCGAAAATCATTCGATGCTTCCGCAAGTGGGTTTTCGCGATCCGCCATTTGTTTTTCTCCTCCTGGCGCGCGCGATTAATCACGATTTATACTCCATGACCTCCGTGTTGAATTTTTTTTAAGCTCTGACATTTGAAGAAAAAATAAAAGTTCCCTCGAAAGCGTGTACCCACGAGGGGAGAGGAGGTTAAGAAGGGATAACCTCATCCATGGCCCTCTTTTGGAGACAACACACAGCTGCAATTCAGCAGCTCCCCAGGTGACTTAAACATATATCTATTGTCTCTCCTGACTCTGACTCGAGTGCACATAATATATCGTCCTCTCTCGTCGTATACGAACATACATATATGCAAACGGACACACCATGTTGCGAGGTAGAGCGCGATCTATTTTAAGAAGGAAATAAAAAAAAAAAAAAAGCGTCTTTCTCGCGGTTTCGCTGAGGGTCCAGCTGATGCTGTCAAGAGAAAATGAGAGAAAGGTGAAATGAATTAACGTCCGGGTGTATGGATATGTATATGATGGAAAGAAAGAAAGGAAAAGCAAAAAAAAGAGACGAAGAAGTCACGAGCGTTGCACACACACACCCTCTCGAAATGAGCAGGCTGAGGGACGGCCCGAGCTCGAAAAAAGAGTGTCAAGGTTCGCTTACGATTGTCAACGTGTATATACAATTTTATACTCGTACAACAAATGGAAGATCGTCTCTCAGAGATCTCGCGGAGAATTCCATCATACGTGTGTGTCTCTCCTTTGTAAAACGGAGGACCGGGCAAACGTGTTCCCGCGCAGCATCCCACTGTATCTTTAATCTTCTTCCTTCTCACTTTTTTCCCCCCGTCGTCATTGTTATCATTATTTCCCTTCTCTTTCAGACTCTTTCAGACTCTCTTCATACCGTTAATTCGATTCATCTCGCATCTCTCTCTCTCTCTCTCTCTCTCTCTGTCAAAGTTCAACGTTGCCGGAATCCATTTTTCTACTTTGATGTTCGAACAATGCGCTCTTCTCCTATTCCGGCATATCCCCTCGCAGAGTTTGATTCTTGTATTGCACAAAAAAGAAGCAAAAAAAGAGTACGCGGTTTCCTCCCTTTTTCCCATGATCGAGATTGAATTTTTTCATAACTTCGCCCGCGCTGGTGAGGATCGTTCGATCTAGAAAGAGAGAAAAATCGATTCTCCTGAGGATATCCGGTTGGCTGACCCTCGTAACCCCGCAGCGTGATTTCTCGATGATGAATTATAATGAGGCTGCCCACTTGAAAATTCCTCGGTCGTCGTTGCCTGCTCACGGAAATCGGCACTTGAATCCACAATACGAGTAACGTTAACGCGCCAAGAGACTCGAGCGAACGACATCGCGGCGTTCTCGTGACACGCACACGCGATGTCGAATCGAATCGAAACAAACCTCGCGTTTGTCTCGATGTGAGCCTCGTCGTAATTGCCTCTTTCTGCCCCTCCCCTCCTCCAATATTGAATGACAAACGATAAACGAGAGCTTCGATGACTTTACGAGCATCGGACTTGAACTTGTCAAAGAAAATAACGAATATACGCACAGATTACTCTCACAGAAACCCTCTCGAAGAAAAACTTGCAGTCGATGATTTTTTTCGAAAGAAGTATCATTAATTCGATTGATCATTCAGCGACGCGATGATTATCATTGTTGTACGTATCGTCTGATCCGTGCTTGTCGGAAAATAAAAATGTGTACACGGACAAAAACGTTCTCGAAGAAAAAATCGCAGTCAACGATATTTTTTCTACAATTAATAAAATAATGACAGTCGCGAGAGAAAATGACCGAATTTGTCGAAACGAGACGATGCAACACAATTATATGATTTGCAGGCGTTTAAGATGCCAGAGTGCTTTTATTGAATGAATTAATCGTCATGTTATAATTACTACTCTCTTGGTAATTATTGTCTCGTTATTGAAATCGTCGAAAAATTTCATTGACGAGATTTTCCATCAGCGTGAAATTCCCCCGAGGGACATTCATGGTGTGAGTGCGCATGGGACGGATATCAAGCCGAAAGAAATAGCGAGCAGGCTATATGACCGAAAAGATAGTTGCAATTCTGACCCCGGAGTTCATGGAGTCATGAAGTGAAAAGAGAGAGAGAGAGAGAGAGAGAGAGAGAGAGAGAGGGCAAGGAGTCAAGGGTAGCTAACGCGGTCGACCGAGCATGCACATGTGCTCGTGTCACTGACGTTGCAAGTGTTTATGCACATGTACATCTTCGAGAGAATGAAACGGATGCTGCAATGTCGCAGATAAAGAAAGAGAGAGAGAGAGAGAGGAGAAAAAAAAAGAAAGATAATTAACATCAGTCTGAAATCGTCATCATTATTATTACGAGTGGTTGGGGTATCGCGTTCTCTGATAAGCTCTTCTTTCTAAATTCGTACCACCCTTGAAACTCACAATCGAAAAATCGCACAGAGAAAGTCGGAGCAGAGCGTAAAATTCACTCTCAAAATTATTCATCCTCGTTTTTGCATTTTTTTTTCTTCTATTTGTCTCTGACGTATCCATCAACCGTTTGTTTTCGTTAGGGGATGAAATAGGGCCAATTATACCGCGGGAGTGCATTAATCATCCCTCAGATCAAACTTGAAGACGATCATTATTTTATTCGAGTCAGCAGGTCAACAAATTTTACTCACTTTTTGTCTCGAGGCACGACGAATCGATACACGATTATTTTCTGATATATTCCCAGTTTTTTTTTATATTTACGTTTTTTTTATTCGTTTTATCGACGATGACTCAACAGGAATGCGCAATGAACTCGAAGCTCGTAATAAAATCTGATAATTCGAGAGTTTCGATCATCAATTATTACTGTATTTGTAAGTACCTGACGAAGAGAGATGTACTGATGGATGACATCGAGATGAACAATTGTAATTATCAGTGCGATTCGAGACAAATGTAATTGAATGTAAATGTTTTTTTTGTAATTCGAAACGACTTTTCGAGACTCCAAATTTCGATCTACCCATCGGAATAAACTTATGCATACGATGGAAACATGTGCGTAATCAGGACAAAATTCTCATTGCATTGGACACATCCAGCCTCATAAATTATGATGACTGAAAAATCATTTCCACGCGCGAGCAGCTTTTGCCACGGTTTATTGTTTATTTATCGTCTCATTTCGTTTGTAAAAATTCAACGGCGTACACGCGAGAGTGTGGCTGCATCAAATCGTTCCGACGAACCTCGAAACATTTATAAAGCGTCGTATCCAATGACGTCATCAATTTGCAGCGAATACGCATGAAAATGGCAATTTATTTTGAATTAAACTAAAAATAGAGGGTGTTTTTTTTTTTTTCGTGCATCGGGTTAAAGTCACTAATGACTACGTCGTTAACAGACTCGAAAATTATTGCATAATGGCTTTTCGAGCGCGACGATTAACGTTGACATTTTTTCATTAATTATGTTTCCCGATTCCGGCGTCATATAATTATCAGGCCTGGTTGCTTTAAACGCTAAACGGTATTCTAACGAGTCTGAACTGGCTTGAGAAAGCGATTTTATTAAAAAAAAAAAAATACACACACGTCAATGCTAATTATTTCGTCGATGAAAATAATGAACAGTGATAATTAGCTCGTGCGACAGAATAATTGATTCTACGTTGCATTACGAATATATTTGTAAAGTACCTGAGTTTCCAGTGGTCCCAACGTCAGCCAAAAATGAACGCTCGCTCAACGGCTCGGCTTGTAAAATCCTTCTTTTTTTTCGTAATTGAACTTTCTCACAGTTTTACACTTTCTTTTTCCCCTTTCTACGCCACTATATCTCGTTTGTTTTTTTTTACTCACTTTAGTGTCTCGTCTATTTTTCGCTAAAATAAGGTATTCACAGCGTTCACGAAAAATGTTGTTTTCTCCTCAAATTTGATTTTTCCACCGACGCTCTTGTTCTCGAATTTGTCTATTTCTTTTTTCCTCTATCTCTCTAATATCAATCACTCTGGAATTGACATCGATGTTTGCCGTTCGATTCTGCGATCTTTCTACGAAGAACGAGGAACATTAATTTCCAAGCTCGGAATTGCCGAAGGAAATGCCAAACACCCCAACGGAGAATGAAAAACCTTTGTAAAATCAATATTTCACCGAACAAAAAATTCCGACAATCCAACTTTCAATTTTTCTGCGATCGCCTGAGAGGGGAGGTATTCTAATCAAGTTTTTTCGAATTTTTTTTAGAAATTTTCTCGTCATGAAATAAAAAGAAAAAGTAACGCCAAACGGAGTTGATATTCCTACCGAAATTCGATGAAATACGTGTGAAAGAAAAATGACCTTTGCACCTTTCGTTGATTGGAAAAATAATTGTCCGCGTGAAAAAAAAAATAAAAATTACCGCACTTTGAATTTCTCGTTGGATTTTCGGTAGAGATTTTACAGGGATCAGCGGTGGCCATGTTATTCGTACTGCCTCGAGTCACTGCCGCCATACGAGCTTGGCTTCCATGACGCACACTCGTTGTTTATGATTTGAAATTGTTACAGACCGCGAGAACCGCACGAACGAGTCGATAACGAAATTTTTATTAACCGCACTCGTGGCACGTTCCTTCTGTACGGTATTGCAACGAAAATCCATCATACGAAATAACCCAAAATGACGTTTCTCAATGTCAAATTTTTCCTATCTTTTTTCCCAATATTCAACAAGAAAAATCGACAAAAAAATGTTGAATCACGCGAACAATTATTTTCTCAATACGTTCGCGATGCTGCGGGGATTTAATTATAAATCAACAAAATAGCAACAACGAAGATGGAGGAAATAAATTTTCCTCCATTGAAAATTCATTCGCTTTCGATTTAATCGCTGCTTATCCTTTCTCGAAATTTTGCAAATTTTGCAAAATGGCTACGCTCTCCCACCATCGAACTTTGGCTCCTGATTTGTGATTCCTTCAAAGTCGGGGCAAATTTGGCAGTGGAATACGAGTCTAGAGTCGATTCTTTTGATAAAAGACGTTTCGTAACGATAATGGAGAATTTTTTCAAAATTTCGACCAATGTTGTTCATCGTCGATGAATGCATATGTGTTGTGTGTATATATTCATGTGTTACACGGCATAAGGCGCCGTTTCTCGTTATCGAATTGCAAATGCAATCGGAGCCTCGGGGAATAAACGCACGCGAAATACGCGAGATGTGCAACATCTCTTCTTTCTCTCTCAGTTCCCTCGCGAGTTCTAGCGAAGCCTGCACATAGTATGCATATATATATAAATCGAGGATGCTCCCGTAGTCCATATGCCAACACACGTCCTCATGTACGAACTCCCAGTGCTATATTCTCGCCAATTCTGGCACGAATTAAATGAGGGTTCAACAATCGACCTGCCTTCACTCGGTCGAATTAGATTCCTCCCCTTCTCTCTCTCTCTCTTTCTCACTCTCGATTTTTCTCTGCCGGTCATCACGCAGAGGGAATCGACCAAAAACCGATCAAAAGCCTCTACCTTCGTCGTTTGTTGCTCCGAATTTTTACGAAACGAGCCAATCGAGCGGGAATCACGAGAATCTCGAGATACATATTTGCTGGCGATTTTTCGAAAGAAAAAAATTGACTATTTATTCGTATTCAAGAAAAATAAAGTGCCGAACGTCATAAATAAAATTGAGTTCACGCTGGAAATTTTGACGAAATATTCGAGGGGTATTGACAGATAAGACCGTTCGAAAAATGATGACGTTATCACGGATGCCGAAATGACGATATTTACGAAACGTTTCTTGATAAAAAAAGAAAGAAAAAAGATACAAGAAACAGAGGAATGTTTTTTTCGATAAAAACATGTTTCTAGCACGAAACGATGAATAATCGCTTGCGACACGATAAGTTCGTCGAATCTACCGCTTAGAAGCGACGACGGATTTTACGAATTTCTCCTCGGAGTGATTCTCAAGACAATTTCGATGTCCGATTTGATTTTCTTCCAAATTTCGTCGATCGTCTCCTCCCGCAAAATTCGTCACCGCGAAGACACAAAATGAGAGCCAATGGCGATGTTCGTCCATTATTTTCCCATTGAATTATTCAATTATTTTCCTTTCACCATGAACCTCATCAGCCAAAGACCGTCCGTTATTCGAGCGACTCGGAGCCTCTGCGACGGATACAAAGCACAAGTGGAATTAATTTCGTAGTCTCGTCGTCTTATTTTTACCTGACAGCTTAGCAATTATAACATCGACGGTCGATTTCACTTCGCCGAATGGTCCCAGCTTTAATGATATACTTGGCGACTAATTTCCGAGCAAACATTATACATCCCCGATCGTTTTTCCTCGTCTCTCGCGCTGTCTAATCTTAAGATCGAAATAAAATGGAAAAAAATAATCAATCGATCACGATCGATCGCGGACCCAGGAATTCTCTCTCGCGCGACGCGTTAATCGACACTCCGAGCGTCCACGAGCCGGCGAATCGAAATTCCTCTCGAATTTTCCTAACTCGCAATTTGGAGCGCGAATTTACCCTCGAAGGCGAATAATCCCGTCAAATTCATACTCAAAAATGCGTTTGCGCTTTCTTTCGTATCTTTTGAGTTTTCTCGTCAAACGCCACCGTTACGCGCGCACTCGCACACGTATGTATATATTTAAACAAACAATAAAGTCACTGTTCAACCCGCGAACTCGATGGATTTTTATTTTCGTCGATTTTTTTTCCTTTTTCCACCGAAATTATTTTTATCTTCCCGTCACTTTCTCGAAAATATCGATGCGCTCCTGCTTTCTTTCGATCGATGAATCGCGAAATGAAATAAACTTTTGATGAACGTACGCGCGATTGGGTCGTTCGTGAACGCGTTGCGCGAGAATGCGAGAGAGCAAATGACCGCGACGAGGCTCTTCCCGGTTCACACGTGCGACTGATTGAATGACTGTCCGACTGACTGACTAAGAGCGCGCCGAGCGACCGAAGAGAAGTTTCTCTTCTGATGCTGCTGCTGCTGCTGCTGCTGCTGCTGTTGGAGCGCCAGTCGCAGCAGGCCGCAGGACAGTCTGTGCGCGCTCAGAGAGGGGCTCAGACCTGAACTCTCGGAGAGAAAGATCGAGAGAATGAGAAGAAGCTGAAGAACAGAAGAGAGAGAGAGAGAGCGGAAGACGAAGAGGGGAATTCCCTGGCTCTTAAAAAAACCTGAAGCGTCGAAATTTTTCCCCGCCAAGCCGCCCACGAAAAAATCATCTCCCGACAGGATATGCAGCCTGGTGATCAGCACTCGTCTCGGATACACATGTTTCTGTGCGAGAGAACGAAAAAACGAAGAAGCGCAAAAAAGAGCGCATTGACGAGACTCTTTCTCCCTTTTTTTTTATTTTGCGCGACTCCAGCCTCCGACACGCTCTTTTTTGTCATCTCTTTCCGCCTCTCGATCTTCACAGCTGTTTCTGATTTACGCTCGCTCCGTTTCCTCTTTGGGCGAAAAAAAACATCAACCGGTCGGTCTCAAGAGCGAATAATTGAATCAAAGTCCGGAAATCGTGTCGAATTATCGGAAAAATAAATCGTACGAATAATTAAGGCGTAGCTTAGTAATTAGCATTATTATTAGCATTGTTAGCATACGTTGCTTTGTTACTGTCATTGTTATTTATATTATTTTATTATTAATCGCGAAATTATTTAAAAAATCATACATAACCGACGTGTTATTATCGCAATTCTCCAATTTTTTTTCCACATTCATCTTCCAGGTGAAATTGAGAGGAATTTATTCTTTTTTTTTTGTTCGGCAGACTGAATATGTCGCGACAAAAGGTTAATTACCGGTGGAGCTCTCCGGGCTGGATTTGGTTCGCGAAATTAGGGAGGGAGAGCTAATGACGTGTAGGGTAAATAATAAATTGATGAAATTGAGAGTCAAGTCGTGCTTTCGACGATAAACGGGATGGCGGAGGCTCGGAAAGATTGTCGACGTTGCGGAAAACAAAGTTACGAATGAGGCGGTTTCTGAGACTTTATATGTTCTTTATATACACATTCATAGCGGTTTCGTTTAATGCAAACACTGCGGAAGCCGTCGTTCAAACTAAACTGCACCCAACTGCACTCTCTTTGCTCTCCCTTTTTCTCTCTCTCCCTCTGCCTTCCCTTATTCCTCCTACGTGTCCATACCGTCCATCGCACCCCCGTTTACGATTCCCGAACCGCCACTCGTTCGACTTCCATCCCCTGCCCGAATGTGGTCAAAGGGACCACACTCGCGTTAACCAACATACGTTATTCTGTTTTCATTCAATTTCGCTTTCGTCGTAAATCAAAGACACGAAAACGTTCATTAAAGTCTGTGTCACAACGAGAATAACCCACAAGATTCACCGTGGAACGCGATAAAATACGTCGCGGGGACCAAAAAAATGTTTTTTTTTTGTAAAAATTTCCATTTTCTTCGATCCGAATTCGTTCGATAATTCTTTCTCTTTGATATATTTATTTGTCATTTTGACGGTTCAGTTTTTGTTAAAGGGTAATTTTCAAAATAAACTGTCGGAGATTTTGGAGTAATTCGGAAAATTGTATTTGACCAAGAAAAGGATAATTTTTGTGGGTTATAATTACAAGTTTTTATTTTTGAATCGTAGAGAAAAACCCGACGAGTGATAAAGAAATCTACTGAAAAAAGCTTCATAGTTTCTTCTCGAGTGCAGTCGAAATTCGAGCGGAGAAGTAAGAAAACTATCGAGATAACTGTCGTGCGTTGTTAAAGACTCGCCACAGATGGCAGTGAGGTCTTGTCTCGGAGGGGGTGTTTTCTGCCGTACCGACCGACCGAATTTTATAGATTATTTTTTCGTTCTAAAATTAAGTCATTCTGTGTTAAAAATCGACTTTTCGCCATACAGCGAAATTAATTGAATTGCGCAAATTAATTTAAGCCCCAATTGGTGAACGAGGTCGATCCCGAAATGGAAAGAAAAACAAATGTGCATGATTTTCGTCGACCAATTAATTAATCCTCGAAATTCAATCAACAATGTGGCTTGTCAGTCGCTCATTTCTCTCTCGTTTTATTCCACGAGGTCGAAATAGTTCCATTTTTTTTCTCTTACATTGTGCCTTTTAATGATTTTTTTTTGTCGAGAAATAACGAGGAAAAGAGAATGAGAAATGATTCGCGTCACACATCAAGCATATATTCAAAATTGATTTTGCAACCCTTTCTGTTTCCAATCAGTGGATGCTCGTGCTCAATTGAAGCTACGACCAGCAAACTATGAATACTAACGAGGAAGACTCTCTTCCACCCCTCTGCACAGGGGTCGGTAGCTTTTCGTCTATTAATGGAATAAATAATATTCCAAATGTCGAATTTCGATGCTTCGGAATGTGAATTAACATACCGACGATAAATCCCCGTACAATAGATCGAAAAATAAATAAAATCTATCGAGTATAAAATGATCAGCATCGTCAGACTTTATTTTCACCTCCGAAAAAATCGACCGATCTATTAATTTCCAATCAAAATAATACTCGACTCATAATTTCGTTAACTTGAAAATTAATTTCCCCCTGAATTCTTCAATTAAAGTTATTTTGAGTTATTTTTTTTAATTGGCTATTTCAGCAGCAATTATTTAAAATCAGACATTAAATGAGGAATAAAGCAGGAAACGTGTCGATGGCATAAATTGTCGTCGATTCGAAATGTGTATGCAAAACGAGACTTAAAAAAAGGAACAATTAATATCGGAGAAAAAATGGCACTCGTGGGCAATCCAATTCCACGTGTGCTTCACTCCAAATACAAACATAATTTGCATGCCAATTAATCAGAGACGTATCTAACGATCATGTTCGTGACGAGTCTGCTTTGGTTGCAAAAAAATAAAAGAAAAATCATTTTCGTGTCTGCGAGAAATGAATTTGGTCGATAAAAACGGAATCAACTGCGTATATCAAACGTAGAATTTATCCCACGAATGTTCGAATAATAATCACCGAAAAATAACGTCAAGTCGAAATAAATTTTATTTCATTTCCCCTTGACGTATTACAAAATGCTCGATTTTACAAACGCCTGCTGTGCTTTTTACCGATCATTAATCATTTTGCGACGAATGTAAATGTAAACATGGTCAATTATATCGTCAATTTTGTAGAAAAGCGAGAGGGGAGAGTCTTAAGGGGGTCAGGGGCAGTCTGCAAGACTGATAAAATCGCAAGGATGTATATGATGGCGTCTATCCTCTCTGGTACTCGTTTTATACGATAAAAACTTAAACTGTGCACGTATAAATGTATGTATGCATAAATATACACGTGAACGTACCTATGAAATATAGCAAATGTCTATCGATTGGATGCATGCCTGTTCTAAATCCGTATGTGCTCAGGTATTCGTATCGATATATGAGAACGTTACATGTGGGAGAATTACGATGAACGCTGCCTTTATGTAGGTCAGTAGACTACGTAACCGCGAAAAAATAAGAGAGAGAGAGAGAGAGCCAAAAGGGACAATGCCTTTTTTCCCTGCTTTTAACGAAAACGCCATTTTCCATTTAGTCATCATCAATTCTGTGGTTATATCATCACCCCCCCTCGAGTTTCTACATCGAAATAAATAGATCTCCTATTTATACACGTTTGATATTTTCGACCGAATTGGCAGGGACGTAAACCCTCGAAGCTGTTTTTTTCATTTCTCTCGCTGGTTTTCTCGACTCGCCAGGAAAATCGATTCAACGGGATTGATTATTTTAAAGGGAAGACCTCCGAATCTGTCTTCATCCATAACGACAGAGGTTGAGAAACTTTGTCGAAAACGGAAAAAAAATATCGACTCGAATTCGAATGAAAAAGCCATTAACGAAAATTTAATAAAACTTTTTAAATTTACGATTCTGCAAAACTTTTAAATATGCACCGGAGGTTGATTTATCGTACGAAGGAATTCAAAAACTTTTTGCCCTGTGATCGATCTTTTTCTTTAACGAGGAAAAAACAACGGATCCCTCGCGCGGGGCAATTTAATGGCGAAATAAAGATTGACAAATTTATGGCAATTTTTTTTTTCCAATAAAGTTTGATTTGACGTATACGAAGACATTCAAACAGGGCTTGGTGGTGAAATATAAAATTGACGACTGATGTCCGAGGGATAATTTTGGGGTTGAAAATTTTGTTGAAATCGTTGAATTCGCGGAGGGCAGCCATTGCGAGGCAATTGGTCGTGACTTCGCTCGAAATGCCTCGTATTTGATAATCGACTTCTCGCCAGGCTTCTCCACGACCGATCATTCACGTTTTTCTTCGGGTTGCACGCCTTCGCGCGACCAAGAATATTTATTTGCCCAAGGGTAAGGTCGCAGGGTGACGTACGTACTTTGCAAAGTACGCGAGACGCCGTTTTTTTTTCTTTCATTTTTTGCCGCAACCAACCCTCTTTTCCGAGCGTTTGGTTACACGTACACGACTCCATTCTGCCAACTTTCTTTCCCGGGCATACTTATGCGGTTTGTAATACATAAAAAGTATACTTATACGTGCCAAGGAGAGCCCAGATGCTTGTTAGAAAGTCGAGACGACGAACGGACGTATTACGCATAGGGCGTTCCGTGCGAAATAGACCTGACCTCGTACCTCCTCGTAATTAATCCATACTTCCATGTTGATATTGTGAATACGAGCGTAGCTATGCCTGTTTGTTACTTTTTCAAGGATAAATCGCTAAACTGTTATTGACGAAACTTGAGGGTGGGAGCAGGAGAAGGAAGGGTGTTTCTAGCATCTCCGGGAAGTGCACGGGCTACCTTGTGAGAATTCCGTTATCCACATCGATATTTTTGGCGTCTTCTCTGGATATCCCAAGGAAAAACAAATTTCAAAACTTTCACGACGAATTTCGACACTTACGCAGGTGAAATCAATGGCAAATACGAGAATTGATGAGTTTTTAATGATTTCGTAATTATTCCGACTGATAAATAATTTTCCTCAAATTAATGACGTCTAGGATATATTTAACTTCCTAATCACCGAAGCCTGACGTTTTCAACGTCGAGTTATCTGCTTTTGGCTATCGCGGAGTCGATTTTTTTCAAATTTTTGAGGATCGAGGAACGTTTGAGAATTTTTCATCGAAAATTATCAAAGGTCGGGTTTTACCCGACACGGAATGGCCTGTATAAATATAAATGGGTGTATATTTCGTATACATGTGTATATATTCGAGTGTACGTGAAGCAAAAGTTTCTTCCTCTCGTCCTCGACGTTGATTTTTGCTCGAGAGCGTATGAGAGTGACAGGCCGGTCGAGCAATGTGTTTGAGGGTGTGTTGATAAAAAGTCTAGAGAGAGAGGGAGAGAGAGAGAACCGCGAATGGCCGTGGCAGGGTTCGTTTTCCAAGGGTGCACGCAAACTGGCATTCTCAGTCATCCCCTTTATTTCGCTTTATGGTAAATTTCAAGCGACAATCTTGGACGGCCATCGAACAAAGTCGAACACGAACTTCTCTCGACACTTTCCCTCGAAAATCGACTATTTTCTTCGTAGTTTCCGGTAAATAAAAAGAAAATAAGTTTCCTCAACGTTTCCCTTTTTTTCAACAATTTTTTAATTACCTTTTCACATTATTATTATTCGAAATCACTCGGTATCAAAGATTTTTCAACCATCGCCGAGTACTCGAAATTCGAATTCTATACTTCCGGCAATTTACGATGAAAATTTTCCGCCATTCTCAACCCTCTTTTCCCTTGTCACGAAATAATGGAATTTCGGTATATTCATCCTCGTTGGGGAAGAAATAAAAATATGGAAAAGGAGTCGGCGTGTGTTGTCTAACCCTCTCGTCCGACTGGCGCGTCAATTGCTCTCGCATCGACTTTTTAATATTATTCGCAATGTACAAGGCGCGTGTAAAGATACGGCCATACACCGAAAGATCAGTGGTGGAGAATATAAAGTGGAGAACTTTTTATTATTGGGATCCGACAGTACGGCGCCCGTGACGTTCAACCACCAATGGCCTTGCATAATTATCGAGAAAAAAAAGATATCGGAACTGAAACACGGGTGTCGAGAGAACCCGACGAACCTAGAGTCTCGAACTTCAACCCTTATTTTTCTACCAGCGCCATTGGAGCTTCAAGATCACGCCGAAAGCCTCGCAAATTTCGAGCACATTGCCAAAAAATTAACGAAGATAAAAGATCATCGGAAACTCGGGCAAAATTGCTGACAAATAATCAGCGATAATACGCGATAGTCTATAATTAATAATAAATTTAAAAAATATACAGGATGTCCCAACAAGCTGTCTAATAATTTAAAGCCGGATTCAGAATGACATTTCTGGTACCACGTGCTGCAGTGATATTTTTTTCCGAAAAAGTGGGTCTTTTTTAAGGGTCATTTACTTTTTTCTCCCTCTTTCTCTCGTTATTCCGCTCTTTTTTTCCTCATTTTTTCCATCATTTCTCACTGTCCGTCTGTCCTGTCTTATTATTTTTGTCGGTCGAGGGTTCGCGACCGTGCCACGCTTTTGCTCGCGTATTGATCTCCGCGCTTGACTCTTTGCCCCACACTGTGCTTTCCATCCTCGGGCAACCCTCTATATATCGTCCTTTAAACCAACTCTCTTCCTCTCTCTGTTCCAAATGCCCCTATTTGGCATTTCGCATATATCCTATCGTGCCCCTCTGAACTTCCGTGTGCCCCACTGAAGTCTCGACACACACACGCCCACGTATATTCCATTTTCGCGATTTCTACATCCCGGACAAAAATATATTTCGAAGGTGGAGAAACAATGTTACCTCGAGAAATCATCGGATGATAAACCTCGAGATCGGCAATTAATTTTTGGTCAACATTCTGCGAACTAATTTCGACAAAATTCAATATGAATTTTCAACGAAACCTTTCGACACTGCTGCTGCTTGAAATCATTTTTCGAAAATCGAATCCGTTTGGTCGAATTTCGAAAATCTCGTGAGCTTATTTTAGGAATAATTCGTCGATCGATCGTTGATGCTAAACGGGGTTGAAAAGAAGTCGAAATTCCGATTGAGCTCCGAGCCAAAGCTCCGATTGAGTCGATTTAATGAATTTGCGATCGATGCAGCAAATAAATGGATTTTTCAATGAAAATTTCGAAGGGATGGAATTGTTCGCAATCAAATGGACCTTTGTACTCCGGGGACAAACAAATGCGTTTTTTTCTCTGGAATCGACGAAATTTGCTCTCGGTACAGTTGGTTATCTCCGTTTCTGAATCGCGCACGTATCCGATCGATTTCCACGCTATGACCTGCTCCACGGTGCGCTCGCACAAATAAAGCTTCCACATTGTGTGCTATGTGTGTTCGCTTTTTGCATCGTACGTACCGGTGAAAAAAAACCCACGAATCGATTAAACAGATCGATCGTTGCAACTGAATACAACATTTTCCGCGAAAGTGAGAAAAAAAAACTACCGTCGACCGTGCGCGAAATAATTTCAACGTCGATATAACGCTTCAGCAGTAATATGGAATAAATTAAAGGGTCCACAGAGTCGCATTATTTTTTCCCAAATTTCAGCGATACTTCGTTATTCAAAAAAAATAAAAAAACATTGTTTGCAAGCGTGTGTTGAATTACGGCGGGCATTGTTTCAGCAACGAAAAAATAGAATAAAAATGTCGCGTGCTGGGCAGTGTCATGAAAAACGAAGAAAAAAATCAATCGTCGGTCAAATACGGAGCACGGCAATATTCAATAATATGAAATTCAAAAAAGGCATTGAAAAATAGACGGAGAAGAGAAAAGTTCTGAAAATATTCGGAAAACTGGACTTCCCCCGATTTTGAATCGAAATGAACGAATGTATTCAATAAAAAAAAAGGATAATTAATTTTCTGAATATTTTTAGAATCTTTCTTTTACCGCAATTTGCTCATATCTTTGTAATCTTGTTATTGTTCAAAGTTATAGTGTGCTCGGTACCGTGCGTACTTTTGAATTTTTCAAATTTTCGAAAAGTTGCCAAGTTCGCGAAATTCTCGATTTATTTTATTGCAGCTGTAACAATGCCTATGTCTCGTACGTCCTCGGGAGATAAATCGAGAGGAATAAACCAAAGGTTAGAAACCCTAAAATGGATAATAGAACATTGTCCAATACAGGATTTTTCGTGATGCGATTACGCGATGTTCAGCGCGTGTAATACGTTGTTAAACACCCACGCGTTTCCTTCGATCTCGACTCTTTCACCCTCTGCTCTACCGCCATGATACGTCGCGGTTCACAGACTATTACGACCGAGCTAAAAATAGCGAGAGACAGAAACCTCGCGAGGGAGACTCCAGCAATCATTATCTTACCTCGTCACTTTGAAAATTCGATTTCACCCCCATTTATGAACACTCGCAAATAACAATGATAATAATGACAAAAACTGCGATAAAATCAAGTGCAACACTAACAAACTTCCGCGGAAGCCTGGTAGGAATTACGACGATCGTGTTTTCTTTTTATTCATCGCCATTCACTGACCGGATCATTTTTTTTTTTGACAATTATCTCATAATAATTTTAATTATGATTATAATAATAAAGAATATCGTAAAACAGATCATTGTCGAGTCGATTGTTATCGATCACGAAAAAATGGTGAATTTTGTCAATTTATTTCCCCCTTCTCCTCGCTGGTCGCGAATTTTTTTTGACAATATCGTCGTAGGAAAATTCATTTCGGATTTTCGTATAATTTTTACCGACGGTCGATATTCCGAATCCTCGACTGCCCTCGGGACGTAAAACCGAAATTCTTTGTCAAGCACCCCAAATATACTTGGAGACTCAATACAGATTAAAAAAAAAACAGTTTAAGTTTAATCGTCATTTAAAAAGAAATGGTAAGTTTCAGTGACAAAAACTTCGTCAGTGTGAAAAATGCACTTTCCTCACCTGGATTGTAGCCACAAATCTCTACCAAACTCTCCATTTCCTATATCGCGCGAAATTTTCTTTCGTTCTGCAACACACAAAGCTATGGATGCACGCTGCGTTCTACGCACACTGCAGGGAGCGATATCGGTTTACTGAACCAAAAAAAAAAAAAAAACCAGGAAAGGTACGGGGCAGGAGCATACGGAGTGGAAAAAGAAAATACGAGTCAGGCAGGGAAAAACGCTTGATTAAAAAATTGAGCAAAGCAGTCAAAAAATTGAAAAAAAAAAAATAGTTGCGAATGCATCAAGATTTATTGCACGTTACAAACTTTGTTATTTTTTCTTCTCAAATGCGAACCATCGTAGTTAAATCCCACACGTACAAAAACAACTTGACGAAAGTAATTTAGCATCGTACAGGAAAAAAAATATATATCGAACATTGCATGGTGTTGATTAATGTACAGATCAAGGCGCAGGCGTGATCCACCTAAAGCTCATGGCACGTTGTTTTTTTTTCTTTTTTTTTTTTGCAAAAAAATACATTCATCTCATCGCGATATTTTTTTACATCTTCTGCCCTTGTTTTCTCCGATTTTCGTAAGAAGCTGGCATGAGCTGTGTGTCGATAATGGCGATAAATAAATCTCTGTGTCGTTGTGTGTTATTCGTGTAATTACATACGCGTATGCACGCGATATGTAATTGCGTATATGCTCGTAAGACATCGAACACTCGCGATTATTTGTAACAAAAGAAAAAAAAGGGGCAAAAAAAATGGAAAGCACATGTAACACATTTTCTTGCGTGCTGAATAAATCGTGTAATTTGCGTACATGAGAGGGTTGTTTTCCTGATTGTTCGGAGGCTGAGAATTCGCCGAGCGTCTTGGTCTCCATATGGCCAATCTCGCGAAACCGTATTTCGTCATTTTCCTCACCGGATGTTTATCCTCTTATCATTTATCCCCTTTCCACCCTTATTCCGGTCCTCCCTCGTCCCTCGTGATGTTTCCTCCCCTCAAGCTCGATCGCTCAGCATTCCCCGTTGCAATTCCATTACACTCGACGCTTTCTTTCCTCGTTATTTTCCTTCAACCGTGAAAAACATGGCCGAGCAATTGCCGAGTTTTGTTTATGCATTTCCTCAAGATACTCCGAAATGACATTGCGCTTATCCACGTGATGCCTCTCGCGACGATCTTGCCTCGCCAGTTTGAGGCACAAAAACTTTCAAGCGACAATTGAGCAACAATTATTATACGTTTATCGCCAAAGATGCAACAACGATGGTCGAAAGCGGCTTTATTCTATCTTCTTTTGTCTGTCTGTTTTTGTGCCTAAGCCTCTAAATTGGCGGTTGTACAAAGTGCGTAGCAAAAATATCTCGATGTCTTTTAAAAAGTTTCTCTCTGGCCTCCTTCCTCCTCTCGTATGCTTCTTTTTTTTTCAGCCCTTGATGAGAACTACGTTGCCACTGGATCTTCGCGAAATACGCGTATATATATCGAACACCGATGAAGCAATGGCTGACTCAAGCTCTGATTGATTATTTAATAGAAAAACGTCACAGCCAGCAACGTTTTATAACGATTCGTTGCTACAATTCTTATTTATGATTTTCCTCGTCTCGACATTTTTTTGCGATGATAATTCCGCCTTGTTTTCTCTCCCGAATTCCCTTGAATACGATTGCGAAACAATTGTCATCGACACTTTTGAATTATTCGATGAATTATTTGCCGATACTTTTTGCGGTATCCTTCGATCGCTCGTGTCTCGTCGTTTGTCCAAACACCACGTCGGCACACCGCAAAACTTTGATATGTTGCCGAGGTTGGTTATGCACTTACGGCATACATCAAAGTCTAGGGGGTAAAAAAAAAGAATTCACCTTTCCTCCCTCTCTTTCGACAAATCCACCTCCGGCGTCTCGGTCGTCAAGGCATTGAGCTTGCGCACAACAAATCAGCGAATTCCCAACGACAACGGCATGAGAAGCGGCAAAATAAGCAGCGAGCCAAGAATTTTCCTCATCGGGTCCAACATGCTGGCGAGATTTCCCGTTCCGTTTGCGCGATCGTCCGAGCAGCTTTTCGATCTTTAATCGCCAAATTTGGACACGTCCAGTCGAATCCAGCTTTTTCTTCCTCTCGCGTCAATTTTTATTCGCGAAATTTACGTCCCCTGTGCAACTTTTCCCGAAGATTCTCGTTCTCTCGAGGCTCGAAATTCCCCGATGATTATCGATTCGTCGATTCTCCTTCGTTGGCTCGGAATTTATCGTCTCCTCGTCGACGTACGTTTTATACGGGCGACCTTGATTTTCTGGAGATTCGTCGGCCCCGTGTTACGTATGATGAAATCTGTGGAGCACTACTGATCGCGGAGATTTGAAGAAGAAAAAAAATAACAATCAGACGATCGAAAGAAAGATCGAGAGGCAGGGAGATAGTACGGAAAGTACGGCGCATAAAAATCGCGGTAGCCGCAAAAGAAGCGAAGAGTGCTCGAGCACCGAGAGCATCTGGAGTGGAGGTTCCCGTCTGATGTCTCGCTGCATGAGAGAATTTTGCAAAAAGACCCACGAGGTCTATGTACGCTTGTACGCTGGGTCGAGAACGTTCACCAGGGATTATCAATTCTGCGACGAGGAGCAGACTTCGTTGATGGTACGAGGCTTCCCCGGGGTATCGTCTTTCAGCGAGAAACTTCATCCCCCTTCGACACTCGACGAGAATATCAACCCTTCTCTCTCAGCAACGAGCTTTTCTCCTCTCGAAAATTCATTTATCACGCTATTCCATCGATTCAATTGACTTAAAAAAAAAGAAAAAATGCAATCCGTCGAATTCGCAGAACAACGAAGTTTAATTATCGTCTACATTGGGCGATTCTCCATTTTCTTTTCTTTCCTGCCTTTCGCTTTCGAAGCTCTTTCCTCGATAAAGCTCATGATCGAGATCAGAACCAGGCCAAGGTTATCACGTCCGACGAATTATCGCACCTTCGCCTGCGAATTTCTCCGAGAATTTCCATTCTCGAAAAACGGAAAAGCCATCCTTCGTCGCACGCGAAATAAGGGAGAAGATCGACTCGAATGGATGCAGATGTTTTTTTTTTGGTTTAAATGCTCGATTAGAAAAATTCGATGGCACTGAGAAAATCGTCGAGGTCGAAAAATGTCTCTTTTCGTTCGTACAGGTTCGTTTAATCTTCCGGAGATGTGGGAAATTTTTATCACAGATAAAATCCTCGAAATTCTCACCTAGGGGAGTCTCTCGTCCACCTTTGGACGTTTCTAGCACCCCTGCGCCATCTTCCCGTCTCTCCACTTTCTCAGCCTCTCACTCTCTCCCTCTTTCTCTATCTTCCTCTCGTATCCTTATCCCTCTCGAATTTCACTGTCTCGCATATAATTATATTTATCACCACATTCCGGTAACAAGATCATGATACATTCAATGGATTTCAGTGACGAGCTCATTCGTTCTTTCCGTCTCCACTCACTGGCAAAAACCGCGGCGACACCTGTCACTCGGCTGCAGCACGAGAAAGGATCGAGTCATCCTGTAATATCTCGGTTGTTTCGCGACTGCGCGAGAAATTCTCATCCATAAAGACTCCTATCCAGTCTCGCGAATGTTTTACCACCCCTCTGACCCCTTTTCCATCGTTCCGAATTTTGCACAGGGTCCTCGCTGAAATCATCCCCCTTACCATTTCACGTTCCATCCGAGTTCAAACTTCCGCCGTCAGCCGGAAATTCCGAATCGTTGAATGACTTTTTCGAAACGCAAAATGGGGTCCCTCTTTTGAAAATTCCGTTTCCGACCTTTGCAGAAAAAAGCGTATGATTTTGCACGCCAATTTCTCCACATCTGATCGCCTTTACTGGCCGCTGATTACTTCGTTATCGAGAGCTTTTCTCCTTCGAGCTTCAGGGAATCCACCGCGAGGGCGCCACCTTTGAATTTCATCCCCGATTGGGGTGGGAAACGTAGATGTCGCCTACCGACCGTGGCAACGACCGTACCAACCCCCCGAGTGATCCTCACTGCGGGGGTTGAAAACGTAGGAAATTTGCGCGAGAATTGATTCGTGTGCGGATCGAACGTGTGAGGCTGGAGAACGAGAAGAGAGGAGCATAAAAATTTCACGGTATTTGCTTTTTTTAACCCAGGAGATGAAGAGCAAACGAGAGAAACTATGATCGTCCCGAAGGCGATTTTGCACAAAAATGACGAACAAAAACGAAGTATATGCCAGCTCTCCTTTTTTCGGAAACTCCCTGTTCTCCCTGAAATTGTCGCAGACGTATTTGTCGACCTATTTGACAAGGACCTTGGCCGTTAAAGGCCAGCCGAACGTCCCGAGGAGGAGCGCAGTAACTCGAAACTCACGAGGAAAATTCGCGTTACGGGGTTGACAAAAAGTTACAAATATCGAGGTCAAAAAATGGTGGTGCAAACCAAAAGCCCTTGAGAATTATACGCGATTCGAGCGAGATCGACATTGTTCCTCCGCCTTCTTATCACTTCCGTCTTTTGCTAATATTTGTCAAACTCCAGAGGGCGGATGTCGATCTGGAATGACGGAGGGAACAAAATTACCCTCCCTGATGCCATTAAATAATGAAGTTTACCGAAGGATCACGATGAAAGAATTTCTCTCAAGCCTCCGTTACTTTCTTTCGTGCGATACCGCTCTGTAAACAGGAAAAGAGGGGCTCAATTTATACTTCGATGTTCCCGCAAGTCGTCTTTAACCTCGGTACTAACATCCCCTGTCAGAACCGATAATGATCTTGGGAGTCTCGGAAAAAGAATGATTTTCGGCTCACTGCTAATTGGCTCCTTTGCCCCATCGCTAAAATCGTGCGGTCACGGCCCGCAATAATCGATCTTCATGAATATTAATGGCGGCTATCTCGGGTTTAGGGGATGCAGCAAAGATTTCGTAATAGCGCGGTATATCGACAGCTTGTGTCAGCTGAGAAACGAAGTTTCCGGGTGAATGAATCTTTTGTGCGTTTCGTATCGAGCACAGGATTACGATGGGCCTCTGGCTGCCCAGCATCATTCATCTCTCGTGCGAAAAATCGTAAATTTCTCAAGCGGAACGTTTTTTTTTTTTTGGAAAAAAAAAGACATTTATTACGAACAAATCCATCGCCAGTGGGAGAAAATATGAAGATTCCCGACGCGGAATGGACCGACGAGGGCCATAGAAAATTCTGTTGGGGTGGATTATTTTTTCTTCAAAAATTGGGGACTTCCAATCAAGCAAAAAAACGGTACGCGTCATGCGACTGAATCAAGGATACTGCGGTGTAATTACGATGCTGATTACGTCACCAATCACGTGACACTGATTAATCGTAATTACTTCCTTTCTGTCGTTTCCTGCTGATCGAGGATCTCGACTGTCGCCGTTAATTTTTATCCAAAAGAGGGCGGTAGCGTCGTCGTTTTATTCGATCACAAAATCAACGATCCGATATGTATGAAAATTTCTTATAAAAAGCTTATTTACAAAACTTTTTTTCTCTGCATCGAATAACAAAGCTTTGTACAAAGGGAAAAAAAATTTCCCATCAGTATGGAAATTTTAAAGGGCGCCACAGATGAGAAAAAATATCGATTATTTTCGGAGCAGCTTAATACACAACAATAATTAAGTTCCTAATTAACGTGATATTAATTGTCGCGTTATTTCCTCACGTTGTGTAGTTCATATTTCAATTATTGTAAATAAATCGAGAATAAAACAAGGATGCATCGAAGAGAAAAATAACGCTAAAGGACCTACACATTTATGACTCTTTGCTGCTTTCTCGTTTGGCAGGAAATACGGCTCTCGCCTTCTTTACAACCCCCGAGACTTATAGAGCCTTCAACTCATTTCTTTCTCACTCTCTCTCTCTCCCCTTTTACCCAAGGCACTTATCATTTATAACAAGCTCATAAAAAAAAATCTAAATTTCAAATGCTGCCCTAAAACTCCTCGATCTTTTTCAGCCTTTTTCTCTCAGCATTTCAATCCCCCATTCTCTTACTGTTAAACAGTAAGTGATGGACAATTCACAAATACAACAGAATCGAAGAGACCGAATTGGCGAAGGGAGTAAGATAAATAAATTTATGTAAATCGAAGAAAGCTTCGGAGATTTCAGGCATCGAAGTAATTTTCTGAAATCCCCGATTTGATGATCTGCCATTTTTTTTCTTTTCCCCCTCATTTTCATTTTCGCAAAATAGAACACTGAATCCATATTATTGTTTACCATTAACGTAGTGTGGAAAAAAAAAAGAAAAATTGTTATCAGCACGTGTGATTCGTGAGATTGACACGACAGATGTAATTTTTTTTTTGTGGCGTGTCTCCGTGACATCCTGGATCCCAGGATGTCGTTGGCTATGTAAATGTCATTTTTTATCCACGAATTGCGGTCAGACAGCTGCATTTTTTCCATAGGGGCGGAAAATGGCGGGGGATGACGTGGATGAATGTTTGGAATGAAAAAAAAGAACCAAGGAAGAGTTTGAAAAAAAGCTCCCGACATTCTGACCAGAGCGTGACCGCATAAAAGTGATAGTCGGACCCAACGAGAGTGGTGCCATCGGACGAAAAATTCTCTAACGATTTCTTACGATAAACTTTAATTTCTCCAAAAATTCCATCGTCGCTTCGATTCTGTTCTTTAATTTTTTAAAATTATTATAAAATAGCGAATTATCAATGATTTATATTATACACAGTTTTAAGCGAATTTATCAAAAATAGAAATTCAAAAGGTCGAAAATATGTTGATAAAACTAACGAATTAATTCAACGTAAAATATCAAATGAAATTTTGCCGAACATTTCCGGAATTTTTTCTCAGCGATTTCTATCTTTTGAATTCTGTTCCGGTTCGAAATTACTGTGCTCAGTGTCTTACATGGTTGATGTTTTTTTTTTCAAATTTTTACAGCATCGCCGAGTCTCATTCGTGCATTATCTTGTCGCATACGCTTTAGCAATCATTTGTCCACGATTATTCATGCAAGTTGTCTCGGTACTCCACTTCCGGTCACCAAATACGTTTACGCCAGTGGCTTCGAATTTTTCCCTCCCTTTCTTTTGGTGGAAAAAAAAATATATCTTTTTTCCTCAGCTCTGAATAATCACAGAGGAAATCAAGCCGGAAAGAGAGGGCGCGGAGCGGTCAATTTTCTTACGCATCGTGTGCACACGTAGTAACCACGAGAAATGACAGATTTTTCATCCCCTACAGCCCCTTGACAGATCTCTCGCAAGGTACACAATTCGCCCCATTCTTCCGAAGAAACAGAGGCTCCAGAACCATCCCCCAACCCCTGTCATTTTTTACATCCCCCATCGATAATCGCCGTTCATAAATCTCACGAACAATTTTTTCTCATATTCGTAGATTGCCCTACTTCGGTACTTTTGTAGATTAGAAGTAGAAAAAAAAACAGATGCGAAGAACGATACGAAAAGATAAGCTCAACGTGAGAAATGAAATGTTACGTTAAAAAACATATCTGACTGATGGACCGCGACTAAAACGGCTCGAACTGCCTATTTTCATTGACATCCCTTATTTACACAGCCCTTATTTGTTTTAGACTCTGTGAAAGAAAAAAGATCGGATAAATAAAAGAATTACGGTATGACGAAATTTTCCGCGTAATAATGATTTTAATTTAATTTAATTTCACCTCGCTGAAAATTTATCACCAGCGAACGCCATTAACGTGACGAATAAATATTTCATAAAATTAATTAATAACGTACGTTTGGTCGATTCAAGCGGCTGATAAATCGATGTTTGCACGTGCGGCAAATTGTTTATAATGAAGCAATATATTCATCGCAATGAGAGACTGTGTGCAGAGAATAATGAAAAACTTGTTAGGAGGGACGTCAATTCAACTTACAGGGAAAATGGCCAGGAGGTTTCGAGCTTCTGTGACGAAGGCTTTTCATGCTTTCCACTGCTGCTACTGCCGCTGTGTCGATTGTTCTCACTTCCGTGACAACTGCAGCAATCAGAGAAACAGAGAAGAAATATACGAGTGAATCATTTGCTTTTCCTTCGGTCTCGTCTTTGCATGAAACAAGCTCGCGCTTTCATTTTTATTTTTTGTTTTATTACGCGCTAATTAGCTCAGAATGTTCTGCACGGTATAAGATAATTAAGGAGGTTCACGCGTAGCTCATGATCCGAAAAATCATCTGAATTTTTTGCTCTCTCGATCGTCAGGAACGAATTGTGAATAAAATATTTTCGTCATTAATTCGTAATAATAAATGAATTTTAAATACTCGCGCGTCATGCAAGCTGAAAATAAAAAATCTTTCATCGTGTACGTTGGCACTGCTGGCAATCTTCAAGAAAAGCTGGCATTTTGGAGTTTTTTTTTACCACAGCGAGGCTCCATCGCTGCGCTGCATGCATATTCTTTTTTTTTTGCCATTTTTTGGTTACTCAAAGTTGCAAAAATCTGTGTTAAAGAAATTCGTTGATTACTCCAGACGGTGGTTCCATTAATAATTCCAAAGGTTGTGTGATATATTTTCTTTTGTGACGATGTAAAATTAAAAGTTGGAAGTTCTCGTGAACCTCCTTAATGTTGATCAAAAAAGGATCTAAAATGTGCGTTTGAAGAAAAAAATGCATAGACTCGTAACAGCAGGAAGAAAGTTCGTTTCAAAGTACAATTTCGAAATGCTCGCAGAAATTAAGATTTTATAGAGATTAGAGGGGGGGAAAAATCTGTGCAACGATGGTAAGAACGATCGAATTTTTTTTTTATTGGAAATTCTTCCGTGTCGTTAATTTGCTCTCTACCTCTGTTCTACCATTAAGATCAAAGTTTCTCAACAATTACGGAGTGAAAACTTTTGACCGACGACATAATTCAGGATGATCGATGAATTTCAAAATGACATCTCATGTGCATATATATATATATATATATATTGATGAGAATCTTTTTTATTTCTTGTACTACACGTTTTTAAGGGTGAGAACATCCGAGAACTGCATTAAAATTCCGGACGAGCTTCTTCGAGATACTGTCGAGTTTGAAATTTTTTTTTTTTCATGGGCTCTCGTTTTTCCCAATATATCGCAAACGCATGCACGTAATAGCCATGAAAAATGAGCAAAAAAATGTGATCGATGTTCGTCGAACGATTCGTGCAAAATGTCCGTTCCATCCGCATTAAAAATCATCCCCGGGGGGAAATACTGCGAAAAAAAGAGTGTACGAAATTTCTAGAAAAAAACACGAAAAATGTCTGTGCAGTTTTGGAGAAACGATTTTTTTCATTTATTTTCGATAATTTTTAGATACCAGGGGACGAAATGTCCGGGGGTAAAATGTGAATAACTGTTTTTTAATGCCCGACTGTGTTCGCCCGATACGCCCCCTTAAAGTTTTGCGTTTTTATTTTTGCGTCACGGCTGGGCCATAAAAGCACTCGCTCCGCGGAGGGAAAACGTGAGAGGCGTTGGGAAAGAATGAAAATTTGCAAATATAGTCGCCAAGGAGGACCGCGGACAAGTTGCGAGCTCGCGAGCGATACGCGCTGAGGGGGTTGGAAAAAGTGAGAGGGGCTGCTGAGGCTAACAGTTATAAACTGAATAATTCATGAGGCAAATATGAGTAGAAGAGAGAGAGAGAGAGAGAAGCGGAAGGGGTGGGGAGAGAAATGTGAGAAGAAGAGAAGAAACAGAGATGAGGTTGCATTTACAAGCAAAGAAGTCTCGCGTGTAACTTGGCGAGTAATTAAGGTCGTTGAGCAAATATAGCTTCGAAATGAATGGAAAAGCGTGATTCAGAGTTGGAGAGGGTTGAGAATGTCTCGCGCTTTTCCGCATCGTCCAAATATGATGATGAGATAATAAGGAAAAAGCCTCATCGTGCGCGAGGAAAGCTGAAGGGAAAACGCGAATAGCGTCAAGAATGATAAATAAAGAATTTTCAAGCTCCACACGTTTGTTCCGCGTCGGTGTAATAAAATGACAAAATCCGCGCGGAAATGGGATTCATAAATATAGAGATCTCTGACTCTGAAACACTCGTTCATATATGAGAAAAAAGTAATGATAAAAATAAATAAATAAAGTACGTCATAAAAAGGATAATGAAGTCGTTTTGCTGCGAGAGACTCGAGTAACGTTAATTGGGAAGGAGCTTTCTTTCCTTCCTGCTATACGGTGTCGATAAAATCAAGAGGAAAATATCGTATTATTTTCTCGTATTTGCGCAGTGTTTAAATATAACTTTATGCTGGCATTAAAGTCGTACGAGAAATTGAATTGAAAATTGGAGTGAAATGTTGCATTTATGATCGATTGATCGATAAATACGCGCGCATCAGAAAGGAAAAGGTAGTTAGGAATTTTCGAAATTTCGACTTTTCGAGGTTTTTGGAAAAGTGGCAAAGAGTGAGACGAGATTTTTTTTTCTGATCTTCGATCTTTCAGGAGCTTATCCGATTACGCAGCCCACCGACTTTCTTCCGAAAACCTGATATTTCAATGAGAAAATAGTGATTAATTGATAAAATTGTTTTTTCGCATTTTCGGACCGAAGTATTGGGGTTTCGATGAAATACCGGTGTGTTTCGTAATCGGAGAGAAAAAATACATCGATATGGATCATTAAAAATCATTTTTGTAATTCAAAATTTTTCGTCATTTTCTGCCGGATCGAGTTGGTTCACTAAAATGTTTGCCATTTTTTTCCCCTTCGAGGAAGATACTCCAACTTGTGCTTATTCTCTTGGCAATCGATGAGGCTTCAAAATGCCGTTTGGTTTGTCCAGATATCTTTATTTCTCGATTTTTGGCAGATTTTTAAAGTCGGACCCCCGATTTTCGCCAATTTTCCCATACATACCCCTTTGCGTTTTTTTCGCTGATTTTCGACATCGATTTTGAGGGTGAAGGAATCTAGCTATCGACATTTTACTTCCACAGTTCTTTAAGTCTACTCCGGGGCTTTCCAAAACACCCCTAAAAAATGTATTTAGCATAATTTGAAACGTAGTTATGGCCTATTGAAATTTCGATTTTTCGACGATTCTGGAAAAGTGGCAAAAAATGACGAAATTTTTTTTTTTCGAATTTTCGATAATTCAACACCCTATTTCTTCGCAAATGTTCCAACGATCACAAAACTCGTCGAGTTTTTCGCGAAAAATCAAGATTTCATTAAGAAAACTCAAAAAAAACAGTCAAATTCAAGCAAAAACAAAACATACTCGTGCGTCAGAAAATAAACGGAATTTTGCCACGAAACAAATTCCTTTTTCACCGACCAATCACGGGCCGAACAACACGGCAACAATTTCCGATATTTTTCCGATCAGCGATCAACTTTTCGTTAGAAGGATTTTGGAAATAACAAGACGATTTGATTCCGAATAAATTCGAGAATTTTGCCCATCGAGCAAAAACATCCGTAACATAATTACGACAGAGGCAACGTACCCTCATTGAAGTACAAAAAGTCGCAATTGAGATGACAAAGCGTACAATAATTGATTCGTATTTGGCTCGCCCTAATTCGCTCGTGTGTCAATTTCTTTTCCTCCTTCTTTTTTTTCTCAAACTACAGAAAATTTGGTACAGATTCAGAGCGATAGATTGATCATTGGATCACATCGAGGACGTGACCCGTTGACACGAAACTTGCATTCTTTTTTCTCTCCGCAAACCCCCCCCCCCCCCCCCTCATTCTCGATTCCAGGCGTTAGTGGAGCAGATATATTCTCACAGATATAATATCGTATCAGTACGAGCAGGTCCTCCCTCGCAGTGAGGGGGCTTGCCTCGGGGCGATGTTGCAAAGTGCTTCATTGTCTGGCAGCCGTTGGGTGCTTGACCTTCTCCTACATTTATCAAGATTTACACACATCAACGTCTCCGCATCCACCGGATAACGACGAAAAGGGCGTAAATTTCGAGATTCCCTGATGAGATCAACGTAGCATCGCAGCCCTTTCGTTAATTTGGCAATCGATCGCTCTGTATATAAACATATATCCCTGGGTGAAACTTCGGCCCTTGATGGCCTTCGATGTTCTCACCAGGCTCCCTCTTTCGGAGGCTCGTCATTTTACAAAATCGAAACTGTAACCCCTTCAGCAACAGCTTCTCGCACAATAAGAGAGCAAGAGAAAGACAGTGAGAGAGAAAACGCGCGCGCGTGTGTGTGTGTGTGTGTGTGTGTGAGATGAAAAGAGATGGGTGGGATGCTGCATCTGGAGACTTTCTGTATTTCGTGGCCTTCCCTTCCTGGTGCATCACTCTGCGTTCTGTATTATGTGTTATATCGAGAACAAGGTCTCGAGAAATCATAGGTGTCAACTTCTCCCATTCTCTCGTGAGGTATTTCGCGCTCGAGTGTACGCGAGGTGGAGATCGAGGTGCGCGATGCCCGCGTCGCACCTTTACCCACTTTTATTATTGTACAGATTATTAAGGAACGTAAAGGCGTAAGCCTCAAGGCTCGAGCCCAGAAACGGAAGTGAGTCGCCACTTTTTTTTCTCCCATTTTTGTCAAAACTTCGTACACCAGAGGGCGCTCTTTGGTTCTTACGTCCGATAACTCTGCAACGATACGATATATTTTTGGTCCATGGCACATATACCTGTGCAGCGAAGCTTTGTACGTGATCTCGATTCAGGCGTCAGTCTGGAAAAACGTTGGGGAGGGGGTTGCACTTTGAAATTTAGCCCCGCTGTGTATATAATAAACTCGAGGATGGAATATAACTTTCGAGAGTCCCCTCGTGAAGATTACATGCACAATATATATATCATCGAGATTTTCCGACGAAGATTGCTCCTCTGTCATTCTTATGTACGATGGCCCCCTCGCGACTCGCTCCCGAGATAGAATCTGGATGGCTTTTTCAAAAGAGGCTCACGATCCATCGCCATCTTTCTTTCTTGCCGGTCCAGCTCGCACGTCAGTCGCTTTTTTTTTAATCCTCTTACTCCGAACGAGGGAATGCTGGAACGATCGTGAGAAAAAAACACCGAAATCGTTCTTTCGACGTGGACGAAATTAATTTTCGACGGGAAAAAGTCGCCGAATACGTGATTTTTTCTCTCTGCTGCCTCGATCTTCCTCGCAACGATTTTTTTCTACGCCCTTATTTCCTTCGGTCCTCGGAAAAAGCTTCTCGAAACTATCCGAGACTCTGATCGATCTTCAACGCGCGAAGGCACGCGAATCGTTCGTCGATAAAAATAACCAAAATTCGTTCACCAACAATTTTCCATTTGTTCTTCCTCGGAGTCCGAAAAATCATGAACTTTGAAGCCTGCGTCTGTTCAAGAAAGACAGACATTCCTTCTTTTATTTCCGTTTGTGAACGCTAGGATGCTGAGGAAGATGAAATCTTCAAGTACTTTTCGAAATATATCGAAGGTTGGACATAAAAATGCTGGAACTTTCGTTAACCGCGTCTGTCCTTTAGTGTACTCGGATTTACGAGTTTCTTCTCCATTTTATTACCGTAACGCCGTTAACAATTCGAGTCAAGTATATCGTGGGATGCTGCGCGGGCTTGTGGCAGTAACTTGGGAAAGGTCCATCCAACAGTGGGATGCCTGGACGAAACTTTTTTTTACCACCTCAGTTGTCGTCTTTTTTTCCAATCCAATTTCTCTAACAATTTTTTTTTAACCTAGAGGAATGTTCGAAGAATCCTAAAGAAACGTCAAAATCGCCGTTTGAACGAGCAGGAAGAGATCATTTTCCTCGAGAAATTTTCCTTCCTCTTTATTTGTATTTGCACTGGGGCCTCCAAAAACAATTGCGATCCGCGAGAAAATATGATCAGAAATTCGGCCAAAATTAGTTCGTCCTCCGTTTTTCCCGCTGAAAAAATATTTTTCGGAATAAAACCCATGAAAGTGGAGTCGAAAAATCTTTAACGTGAAAAAACAGCGTTCACCGTCATCGAGAGCGCGAGTGTCCATATTCTAAGCTGAAAGCTTTGTTTCCAGCGCAGATTGCTCATCCGACTCTGAATTGTCGTTGAACAACGTGTCAAAATGGAGTACCCGATGACATCGCGACTTTAACGGAAATTTACTCTCGTTAATTTTTGTTTTTCACTCTTACAGCGATTTCTGAACGTTGCCACGCGGAAATCTCGCTAGTGCTTGAAATATTTTTCGAAATATCGAAGGTTGAAAATGGTCTCGCTGAAACGTTCGTTAACCGCGCGTTGCCTGTCTCGTGCGTTCGAGTATACAGCCTCCATCCGCATTTTATTGCTTTTCACTACAACGTCGTTAACAATCCGAGCCAAGTATTTCGCGAGATGCTGTAGGGGCTGCCGGTAACGCAAAAAGGGGGTCGCCGGATCGTGGGAGGGCCAAATGAGAGATTTTCCTTTTTTTTCTGCTCGTTCGAGGCTGGAAAGCGCCTCGAGGGTGGCAAAAATCAAACGCTCGAACACGCCTCTGTTCGCTGTGTCGGATGAGAAAGTGTACAGAGAGGAAAAAGAAATAAATGAGGAAAAAATACAGAGCGGCGGTTCGAAGAGCAGCCGAGGGGAAGAAAAGTGAGAAATGGGAGTCAAAAGAAGCGAGCTGCGGAGGAATGAAAAAAAAAAAGAATTGTACAAAAAAACACAGATCGTTTTCCTCGCTAATATAAATCCCCGATCTTCCATTGAAGATTTTTTTACTCGAGCGAGAATTTAAATGTTCCCCCATGTTGTCTCGTCTATGAAACGATCCTGGGGATGAAAATTTGCTACACTCGCGAGAATAAAAGCCCTCGTACGTTCGACGTGTCTGACTTTTCGGGAGAAAAATAGAGGCACGATAAAAAGCACGATAAACACAGCTTGAGTTTCGTCGTTGACATTTTCATTTTGATTTTTTCAAATGATTTTCCGGCCTTTTCGCCATCTTTTATCTCCCGTTTTGATACGACCAACATGCCAAAATGAATTCTTCAAGAACCGAGACTGTATATACGTCTGCGGTTATTTTCTCGTTACTCGGTGAAGTTATCTGGACCAGCGGGTGTAAGAGAGAGACAGGGCGAGAAGACGAGAGCCGGATGATACATGTTGGGAGAGAGAAAACAGCTTTGCTTATAAGAATCATTACATACCCCCTCTGTGTACGCTGTACCACGTTGAAGTGGTAAAACACAAGGGAATTAGATGGAATGAAACGGTCGAGTACAAAGAGGGAGGAAAAACGACAAGACTGCTGGGAAATATGAATATTCTTTTCCGAGAGACGGAGGAAACGACGAGGAAAATTACGAGAGAAGAATAACGTTCTCAACTGGGTCAATAAATTATGATGTTGTTTTATTTTTCGCTGGACCACAACGTTGATTAAAATATCACGAAAAGTTGTCGTTTAAAAAATTTCTTCTCTCTCGTTAATTCTGTACGAAATTTGGATAATTTCGACAATTTTTCTCGAATTTTCATTGGCCTTTCGGGCGTGATTTTACGTTTTTTTTTCAAAATTTTCAGTGTTTTTTCATAACATCCGCAAAGTGCCGTGAATTTGATGGATAAAAACAATCGGCCTTCGTCGATTTACAAAAACTTGTTGTTACAGGAAAATCTAAGACCCGAGTGGGCCGATTTTCCGGTGAATCAGGCGCTCATACGCTATTGGAAAACGATTCGCGTTCCAGCGAGATGTTTGATAGAAAACGTGTGGACGCACAGTTGCACGTGAGTGAGAGACACACGAGTGGATACGCGCCGAACAGCATCCGCATGCGGGATTGTGCAAGAGGCGACGAAAAAAAAAAGTTGACATCTCCTCGTACGAGAGCAATCCTCTTGCGCAGCTGTTACCGCAAGAGTGTCTCAAAGGATCGCGATATAAAACGCGTGTGTGCTTTGTTGCTCGGTAAACAACAAATGCACGTACTTTTGCGGTATCTTGGCATCCGGACGAGCCACGTGTATGCAGCAGCTGCGGTACTCGCGCGAGATAAACGCGAATCCCTCATCCGAACGAGCACAAACGCGTCAGAGATTCGAAAAAAAAGAAACGAAGATGAAAACATTAAAGAGAAAATTGCAAGTATAAGAATCTCAAAAATGCCGAACGTCCTTATTTTTTTGAAAAATAGGTTTTTTGACGGGGCAAAAAAAGTCTCGTAAGAATTCTTCGCAATTTTGAAAATCGTTGAAAGAGGGTATATAATTGTTGGATTTCGATGGAATAGCCCATATGTGCAAATGTGTGATTTTTAGAATGGTCGGAAATTCTATTTACCGCAAAGCAAGAGCAGAACGATTCAGCCAGTCAGTGATAACACACTCACACACGCTGAAAAGCTCCTTTACGTTCCCTTCAGCTGGGTTGAAAATGAGACTCGAGATACTCGAGTGCTTTCATACCCTCTCGCGAATGATACGAATATACGTATATGTGTTTATATTTATATCGCTATAGCAGCGCGAAAAAGACGATCACTGTGATGGTACAGCGCTCGACCACGAAGAACATTTTTTTTCGCATTTAAAAAAAATTTTTTTCCATACAGAGCTTGCACGGCTGCGCGCTCACTCCAGCGTGCGGAAAAGAGACTGCAATATATGAGAATACGAGTGTGCGTGCGTGTGTGTAAAGCGAGATAATTCTGTGCGGGAAGAGATGAGAGATGACGAGGGGAAAAAACTGCTGGAAGAGTCTTCTCGATTTTTTTTTCTCGATAAAAAGCTCGTGACATGTCGAGAAGAGCATCGACGAGCTTAAGGGTGTATGGCGGGTATTGTTTCAACGACAACGAAATAAAATGAGAATTGCGATCATTTACAATTAAATTCTACATTCTTTTAAAGCAAATTTTAAAAAATTAAGTTTTCAAATACCGAAAAAGCCTCGCGACAACCCGAAGCTTGTCTTAAAAATGTAGGAATTAATTTGAGATAAACGGACAACATTTTAGGAATCACTCGGGTTTTATGTCAGAAGAAAAAAGCTGAGATATATTAATCACTTCTTACTCGAGGAAATTGCCTCTTTTCGGACGTTTCACTCGACGCAATTTGTTGAAATAATTTTTTTCAGCGAGGAATAATTGTACCTGTTGATTCGACGTTGAGTATTTCAACGAGATGATTGTCGGTCTTGAGAACTTGACAAGGAAAACACACGAAAATATATCACTGTCTTTTTGTCGTTATCAATGACACTTTTTATCGATAATTTTTTTATCGTCACGTTACTTCCGATGGGAGTCAAGTCTGACTGATCTTTGACGACATTACGTGGAACGATAAATTAGGAGAAAAGATGTTGAATTAAAAGTGGAAAAAATCTTTGAATATCATCGATTTTCATAATTAATTCGAACGAGATTATATCGACAGATGGGCATTCAAGAGCCAACTGGTTTGGCGAAACACACCACGGAAAATATCGCCTGTTTCATAAGTCTGTTTACCATCCATAAATCTGAGAGAAACGATAGCTCTGCTTTCAAGTTTGCCACAACATCGCGAAGAAATGACGAAACGTCGATAATTTTCTTTCGCTGTGTACGTGAAAAAAATCGTACGTTTGTGTACGTACGAACACGAAAGACAGAACGAAAATAAATCGATCTGACCATCGCTAGTGTAAAATTGTTTTTTTCCTTCACGACGAAATTCGGTCTGATTTTTCAATGTTCTCGCTGTTCGAGTTGAATTTTTTTTCCATCTCTCTCTGTAAAAATGTATTTTTAATTCGCAAGAATCGTCCCTGAGCTCCGAGTTTTCTTTTGTTATTTTTTTTGTTTTTCGCTAAAGTTCGCTCACTGCTCTATTATTTTGCAAACGAGACGAAGAGAAACGGATGAAAAGCCATTTTTCGAGCGAAACAACGGGAGGAAGAAAGAGGATTGAATATCGCGTAATCCTATAATACGCAGAGTACTCATCGCGGATTAGGCGACGAGTATTGTTTCCACCGGGTGGAAAAATTTTTATCCCTTCAAATTGTTGATTTTGACGAGTATTTTTTGTTTTCTCTCGTCTCACGATTATGCACATTTCGCGTCGAGTTTTGGGGCTTGTTCGGGAGCTTTTCGATTTATCGATCGGTCGACTTTTCTCAAATGGAATAAAATATTTTCATATGAGGAATCTCGATGATCGCACTAAAATATTTTCCGCCATTATGGACAATTTCCCCACGTGGTTCGCTTTTTTTTCATTCAAACAATCACGACCTTCGAAGATTCGCCGAATTTTTGCTGTCGCAAAATTGCGGATTTCAAAGGTGTTTTTGAAGGTAAAAAGAGCAAGTGCATATACTTTGTGCCTCATTTTATTAATTCTTTTCGTGTCTAAAATGTCTGGGAAAAACGTGGAATTACGACCTCGCTTATGAATATCATATTGCTCGGCTAAACTGCATATGCCTTGAGAGGAAAATGTTGCTGCTGGTCCTGGACCCCAAGAGAGGGGGAGAGAGAGAGACGGAAGGTGCAATGCGTTTGATTTAGCCCCAAGCGTTCGTGTGGCAGCTGTCGGTGCATGTGCGGCTGCTCTTGTACCTTGTTATATATATATATATATATTTGCAAATATATGTATACATATATATCTATCAATATATATGTATACATATATATCTATCAATATATATATATACACACATATATATACGTGTATGTACACCAATAAATTATCGAGATAGCAACACGAAGTTCACCGGAAAACCAGAACGTTGGTCGGTATAATAAAATGAGATGGGGGTAACAGACGAGCTTTGAGCTAGAATGCCATACATCGAAAAGCTTATCCGCGATCTTGCGAGTATTTCACAACGTTTTTCTTCTCACATTATTTCACATCTTTTTCATTTTTATTATTCCTACTTTTTTCAACTTTGAACCGCGCTGAAGCGAGATTTTTCTCTTCAAGCATCAAGTTTTACGACGCGAATGTCGTAACTTTGGCTCGCATTCGGGTGAAAATTTACAGCGATGGTTATTAACGCTCTCGCGCGCCCCTGTAGGTTCTTTTTTTTTTTTTTGTAACGAAAAATTGGATAAAGTTTCAGGAAAACATACCGCCCTTCGATAATATACGACAATGTTCATTATTTGGTAACGGAGGGATGATACGAAGATTTGAATTTCACGATATTTCGAGGTGGACTTTATAGTTCGGTCGATTATTTAAATACGAAATGTTATTACTGGAAAATCATTATTACGAGCTTTTCAAATTTTGATACTCTTTTGTACGGTAGATGACAAAATGAAATTATTCACACTGAGAGAATACCTTTTTGATTAGTTTTTGACCAGAAACGTCGTTCGAATCCGCAACGAGGATCTCGTTGATTTCCCAACGGATTCAACTCTTCTTTTATATCTGTTTCGAATGCCTGGTGTATTCGCCACAAATGTCGAGCGCATATGTGTTTTTCGGAAAATATCGGAATTCAATGCCTCGTAATAACGAGACAATTGCAACATTTGGTGCACGGGGTGGGTCGCAGGAAAAAAAATAATTGAATTGTTTTCGTCAATTTATTTCTACCATGGCAACTTTTTTTCATAATTCGGAACGACATTTGAATAATTCGGCATTTCTTCGTGACCCGCAAATATTATTTCCTCGCGGCTCTACTAGGTCAATGAATTTCACTTCGAGAAATGCCGAAATAAAAGTATAAAAATATATTTTTACCTTTTTTTATATTCGACAAAATATTTTTCATTTCTCCATGGCGGACTTTTTGGAAGCCGGAGAAAGGACACTTTTTTCAAATATATATCAAGAAGATAAAAATAAACAATGAGAAACTTTAACGAAGCCACGAGAGAATATACAAAAAAAAGTAATTATAAGGAAGATAAATTTACATTACACAGTGTGCGAGAGTGAAAGAAAGGAATGTATCGTTATTTTTTTTTTTTTTAATATTCTCGTTGCATAATGATATACGAGTCAAAGGAGATTTCGATCAAACATTAAAAATCATGCGAGTCGAGTGATGGAACGAGTGACCCATCAAAAGTGAAGACAATTTCGTCGAAATTTTTATCAAAAAATAGCATTTAATACAGACTGAAAAAAGAACGAATTTCGATCTTGGAACGAAGAGAAATGGAGAAAAAAACATGCCAGAAAGATTCGTGTGATGAGCGAAAGTTTAGTGCGTTTCTATAAAATTCGAAGGAAAAACATTTTTTTTTCCACCACAAACAAGTTGACAAAACTCGGCGAGATATCAAGAAAAAACAATTCGTAGATAAGTGAAAAGTAGAGGTAGATAAAAATCGTGTAAGACTAGAATCGGAGTAATAAAAAGAGTGAATGAAAGCGAGCAAATTCCAATGCATATATAAATCCTTCAAAAGGTACGAAAGAAATGATCGGAAATTTTTTTTGCATTACAGAATTCAATGATGAGCGGAAAAATGAATTAAGCAAAGGAAACATAGACAAAGATTTCAAAGAAACAGAGAGAGAGAGAGAGAGTGTGTGTTTGATGTACCCTATTTTTCCTAGTCTGCGTTCTCGTTCGTCCGGGACTCCCGAAATTTGTCCAACTCCTACCAAAACACAACAATCAGTATATCAAAAAATCATTGCCAATTGCCATTTTACTAAACATTAAATCAACACATGACATCACAAACACCGTACAAAGATATGACATACATTATACATATACATATCGAGATAAATTCCGAAAATTTCCCTCAATTTGGGGAGTTTTTAGAAAATTCCCCCTTCGATTCCAACAATTATCGTCAGTTTTATTTGGAAAATGTGTGTTTCTCTTTGCAACGAATCTCATGTTGACTCGATTGAAAAGAGGAGTGTATGGAAATACAGTTTTAAGTAAATACATCTTACGATGAAGATGGAGGCTGCTGTTTGGCAAAAGGGCTTAGCCAGCATGGATTTTTCGTGTGAATCAATGTGGGTTGGAAGCTTTCACGATAGAGAGCGTAACAAGGTGGAGGAACGGGTTGGGTGAGAAACGTACAGATATATCAAAGGTCTGGGATGGCCCCCTCGATGGAGGCTGGGAAATCGCAACCTCGACAGAGATCTTCGAGATAGTGGATGAAAAGAGAGCATGGACCAAAGTACATATACACGAAGATCTCCATATATATATTGTACATATATACATATAATGTCAGAGATCGAAGATGCAGCATCCGTTTTGCGATCATACGCTACCACTTTCTTCATCCCCTACTTTCTCGCAGAGATCTGCAACGAGAGTAGAGATGACGAGCTCTCTCTCTCTCTCTCGCTTTTCTTTCGTACAGCCTCGATCTTAGACACAACACGCAGATGAGCTAGGCTCAAATCCATAGAAGACACAGGAAACGAGGATGAAAAGGGTGAGAAACGCGGTACGTCTAACACCAACCGCTTACAACCCCTCTTTTCCCAGTACACTTCCGTTTTTCCCGCCTTTTACGAAACGAAGCCAGCACCCCGACGTGTATATAATTATATACATAATATTAGGGTATAGGTAAATATAAGAACGACGATTATTTTTCCTTTTTATATACTGAAAAATTAATTGCTCGCAGTCCAAAAAAAACACAGAATACTGAGCTCAGTCCTAAGCTCAACGGCCATTGATTTATAAAACTCCAACGTTAAAAAGCACGAATGTCCCATGTTATTTAAACGACGAAAAAAAGATTGCCCTGGGGGACCCCTTGATGTTAATTCTCAAAGCTTATAACGAATCTGTCTTTCCCGGGGTGGCGAGGAAAAAAATGGTCGTCTTTTTTCTTCAACCACCCTAAGAATACAGCGCGAATAGGGGTGAGCCACGCGACTTCATCGGCCCGTCGCGTCATTGCCACTTGAAAAATCCACCCCCCTCTCATGAATTCTGCATCCCCCAACCCCTTCTCCATCCTTCTCTACCTTTTTTTCATCCCTCTGGGCCGTATCTATTTACAACGGTACACGGATTCTCGTTGGTTTTGCGAACGCCCTCCCCCCTGCTCGTCATGGCCAAAGAGAGATCTGGGTCGTCGATTTTAATCGGCTTCGTCGGATATTCCTTCTGGGCCTTCTGCTACACCCACGGTTCTCGCTACCCTCGGCGGTATATGTATGACGTATGTATATTTATTTTTTCATTTATATACAGAGTGCAAGTGCTGGCTTGCACATATGTAAATAATAGCCTATAAACTACAGATATTTATCAAACGTGACATGTACGTCATTCGTACGGAACATCGCGGTGTTATCGATGTTCAGCAAAAATGCCACTTTGCCACGTTTCCGGTGTTCTTCGTGCTCGACGAGGAGCACAAAAGAGAGATTATCGTTCGCCGAATCTTCGATGCTCTTTCGCATTCCCGTGTGATTTATGCGTGGTCGAGAAAACGCCGCAGCGTCACGGGGGAGATAAATCAGCTGGGAGCCACACTCTCCTCGTCTCCGTCTCATCCCCAAAACTCATCTCGATGGACCAATTGCTCGGGCCGTCAATCGGAAGATAAATACGAATTGGAATTTTTGACGAAGTCCTTGATAACTTTCCCCTCGAAATATCCACCTTGTTTGTCCCAGACTGCACTTTTTTGTCGACTGAAAAACTTTATTCTCTTGAGAAAAAAAAGAAAAAACAAAACGAAAGATCGTTTGGACTTTCGCGCGGTGGGTTTTATTCCACCGTTGGGAAAAACACCATCGGACGAAATCGCCCGACTCGCACACTTGCACTCTGCGTTCCGTAAGGACGAGACTGGGATTTATAGGAGCGAGAAAATGGAAACTCCCTCTCTCGACACCGAGCTTTCTGGATGGAGACTTTATCCAATCGAGCGTGCACCCCATCATACCGAGCTCACACGATGTGGCTGAGAACGTTAAACTTTCGTAACTTAATCCGTGGTTTTCCTCTCGTACTCTCTCATCCGTCTCATCTCTTTCTTCCTCTCTCTCTCTCTCTCTCGTTGATCTCCCATTAGTTGGGTATTATAGTGCGAGTTTTGAATAGCGTTTGCCCTGCGTTCTACGAGAGCTCAGCAAGGGTTTACCCTGCAAAAGGGTTAACCCCATACAAGATACCCAAGGGATGCTGCGGTACGAAAATATATCAACAAATGTCCACCTTCGGTCAGGTGCTTTTCCACTCGCTTCTTCTTCGCAACTCCGAACGATGTTGACGACATAAAAAATCAACAAAGTGTACCCTCATAAAAATAAACGACTCTCGTAAAATTGCCACTCACATGGAATGCACCCCACTTCTGCAAGCTTCCACGTAAATCGCAGCAATTTATTTCGTAAAATTGTTGCTTGAAAATTCACCACATGGTTGTTTCTTTCTTAAAAAATCCGTGCTAGCTACATCGAACTTTCGATTTATTTATCGTCGTCGATTATCCGAACGTTCCGTACGTATCGGGCCTTAAAAAAATTCCATCTCGCGATCGAAGAAAAACGCCATTTTTCTTTTGAAATATCTTCATCGTGACGCGTTTTTGTGCGCAAACAAAAATACAGCATCGATTTTGTGATTTCAACCGTTGCATATCTCGAAAACGCCTAAAAAATTCCATCTCGTCTAATTCTAGCGACGTGGGGTGGAAACGAGTGAATTTTTTAAACGTCTTTCACCAAAGATGATCCTTCCGAAAAAAAAAATATGTAGCAGCGAAGCCAGTGCCGAGCAAGTCCCTCGGTAACTCGTCAACAATTTCATTGAAAATTTGAAAGACCAAAGATTGAAAAGAGAACCGTGGGGTTGTAAATTCAGCCACGTCACAAAAGAATTTTACGTATCGGGGGAAAAATTTGCAATTGCGTTCCAGGTCATAAGCCATATACATGCAGACCTTATATATTTCGTATACATAACTTTCAGAGGCTAGACGTTCGCCAAGGAAATCTCTTGGAAGGTTAGAAGACTGCAAGGACTGTCAAGAAGGTGGAGGATGATTGTGAGGATTTAAGGGTAGGTTACTGTGGCAGCATTGGCTGCCTGAATTCCGAATGAATGTGTGTGCCATTCCCCGAATATACAACATGCAATATATATATATATCCACGACGGTTTAGTGACAAGAGATTCGCAGGAGAACGTTCTTCGTGTACGAACAAGAGGGGTGGAGAAATCGAGCGCGAGCCAACGGTGAAATCAGGTGGATAGAAAGAGTGACGGAGAGAGAGAGCAGAGGGTACAGCTGAAAAGTACGTATATAGATGTTGAAAAGCGAACTATTGTGTGTGTGTGTGTATGTGTGCGTGTGTGTGTGTGTATGTACAGGACTGAAGAGACAGAGAGGAAGGCTGAAGGAGGAAGGGAAGGAGAGCACAATATGGGTCAGTTATCGATTGCTCCCTGCTCGACTTTGTCTCACTCGCTCACTCTGGCACTCTGGCAAAACCGTGTAACGCCTATCATGCAACAACCCCTCCCTTTCCCTCGCCTCTTCTTTCTCCTGTAGCGATTTCTCCATCTCGTTATCTCAAAGATTGCCCACGAAAACCACAGCGAGACACAGAGTTGGCCTGTGAGGCCCAACATTTTCGAAAAAAAAAGGTCGAAAATCAACGATAAGAGACATTTTAACCCCATTATTCGTCACCCAAACTTCGTGCACACGAAGTTTGTGCTTTTAGGAAGATGATAAAGTATTATTTACGGGGGTAGTTTTTTTTTTCTCGCGTTATCCAAGATGGCGATTCTTGTAGAATTTTCTCCGCGTTCGATACCGCGGGAAAAATGTTTTCAACCCCTTTTTCCGGTCTCGAAATTGACGATACTTATTTCATGCCCTCGGGATCGCGATCCTCGGGGCTATCGCCTTTGGGATTTTTTTTTTCAATTTTTTTCGTTTTTTATCTCGTGCTATACAAACCGAAAGTTCGCTATAAATGTACGAAAGCCTCGAGGCTACGTTCCACTTTTATCGCGGCGATTCACAAACCTCGAAGATCGCCCCACTTAATTTCCTCCAGCGTTGAAATATTCCAGCGAGTGACTCGCGATTCCATTTTTTTTTTCATCCCTCTTTCCTCCAGCACAAAGATTCCCTCTGTGTGTGTGTGTGTGTGTGTGTTTCGTGGAGCATTCAAATTGTTCGCGGATAATTTTTAATTGAATCTCAAAGTCGGACGCTTCTTAATTTCCCTTCGTTGCCAAAAAAGTCTCGAGAGTATCGGAAAAATCGTGGCAGCAGAGGGACGACGGAGGACGGGAGGGAAACAGCGTATATCGGTTGGGCGTAACGTGCTAAAGATTTAGATGTCTGTTACGGTATTATTCGCACGTTCTCGCCAAGTAATATCGAACATTGATGGAAAAACTCTGACATCAAAAGTCGAAGTGAATCGTGCGTCGATTTACAGCAGAGGAAAATCCGGTGAAAAGATCGTCCGGGTTGAAATAACGCTTTTTTTTTTTAGAGCGTGAAAGACACAAAACGTTTGATCTAAGCTCGTCGAGGGGATCGTGGAATGCTTAGAAAATCCCATTAGAACCGATTCCGAGCCATTCAACGGTTCTAAATCTCATTGGAAACGAATCAATTTCGATCGGAATCAATTGGGATTTTTTCTCCGTTAAATTACTTGCGTGGGATTTCCTACACAGAATCGAGAAAATCTCTTCCACAGTGATCGCTGCATGGTGGAATAAAATGTAAATAAATGACGGTTCGAAAACTTTTTTTTTTGCATATCCGCTACGTTGCTTCCTTCCGGCACTGGGCTTTTAATAATTATTCGATATTTCTCGTCCATTTTTCACACGTTACAATTGAGTGTGGAATAATAAATTTTTAAGGAATTATAAAGCTGAGCAAATACAGTCGAACAACGAATCTTGGAAATAATTCAGACTGCTTTTGTAAATTAATTTTCATTAGTTTTTGAATTCCCTTTTTTTTTAAAGTTTTGCTTGTGGCAGTGGCAGAATTTTTGGTTTTTGACAATACGTTATAAATTGTGTGATACCGTTGATATTCAAAAATCACCGTCTCACGTGATTGATTCTTTTCAAGCTTTTAAAGCACCTTGTTCGAAGGTGTGTGAAAATCCTCGTTGTATTTTATTGTTGCTGAAATATAATGCCTGCTGTACACCGTTAATTCGTACATAGTTTCTGCTCTGGCTTTTGCGACATATCGTACGACCTGACGAGCGAAGCCACCTCATTCTTCGACTAATCTATAGCTGAAGCGAAGGGATGGTTTCTCGAGTATTTTTGAAATCAGCTTCTCTTGTTTCTCAGACCTCGGTGGTGCACCTGCGCGTCGTAAAGATATCTTTTTTCAAGCTCGACGAAGAGAAAGATAAGAACGAGGTTAAAGAGATGTGCAAAAAGAAAAAAGGAGATGAGCGTTTGATCCGGCAGCTCTGTGACATTAACCTTGATTAAAAAGAAAAAAGAAGGAATCGAGTGACGTTTTCACACATCGCCACGAATGATATAAGAATATTTAAAATATTGTTTTATTTTAAAACACGATCTTTCCATGATTTTATTATTGAACTATTAATTCGCATTCTCAGTACAATATCTTTCCTCGAGCTTCAGGTGCAAAAATGAAATTGCAAAAACACATTAGTCGTCGAGAGCAAAGACGTGTGACGCTGGCTGGAAGTGTCAAAGAGAAAGAAATCACCAAGGACGAAAAAACACGTGGAAAAATGAGAATGCACTCTGTTTTTTTTTTTGAAAATTCAACGCACTCGTATAAAGTACAATCTTGTATATGAAACACCCGTAAAAAGAGATGCAGCAGCATCTCTAATGCACAAATCTCGCTCTCCCTATTTATCTCGTTCCAAAATCATTTGACAGCGCCAGCAACCGAGCTTTCGAGACTCTTTTCTCACTCTTTCTTCGTACGATGACGCTGTGAAACGGGAAGTGAGAGCTTTTTTGCTGTTTTATTCCCCCCGAGGCGCGCGAGACTTTTGAGGTTGGACGCGGAAGCTTTGTGCGAGTCGCCGATGTGTTGGGCAGAGAAGACTCGTACCGTTCCGGTCCGGATGTCTCAAGATATACTCGACTGTATAATTGCCGGGCGTCAAGTGGCGCACAAGGGGGGCAAGAGAGGAACCGGCGTGGAGAGATAGAGAGAGAGAGGAGCGTAAATTTTTTTCTTAAAAAAAAACCGGCTGACTTTGAAAATAATGAGGGCTTTTCATGAGGAAAAAAGCTCGGCGCTAAACGACGCTGCTTCAGTGTTCCAACAATTGTAATTCGCACTCCCCGCAAAATGACCCACTTCCATTTTTCGCGATACGAATGTTTTTTCTCAATGAGGGAAAATGGAAACAAACTTTTTGTTTGCTGCGCAAAAACACAGTCGAGATGATTTTTTTTGACAAAAAAAATCGCCAACTCGAGATATACCTAGAATTCGAAATTTCTTTTTTTGTTTACTTGCGTCTGTGATGCGAGTCTTGGAAATGTCGCGGTTGTTTCGATTTCGCCTGAAATAATACGGCAAAAGCGTGGAGAAGGATGACAAACATTACGAAAAAATTGGAATCTCGTGATCGTCCGATCATACGCCAACTTTTTCTACTTGGAGAAATTTTTCTCATCAGGCTTCGTGCTTTTATCTCAGCATTTCAACAAGTTTTTGAACTCGAATACAATTTTTCCTCGAGTTCTCTTGGAAAACTCGGGTCGAGCACACTGTGCTTTTGCTACGAACAAAATTTATAAACATTCAAGGGGAAAAAGTTACTGAAGCCAGCCTACTTTTAAAAAAATTCAACACTACTAAAAAATGTATTCGGTGCATGTCACTATTTTTTGCCATGCAGGACGAACGATATTCGCTACCATTGAACTTTAATTACCATCACTATTAACGTATTTTCTTTGACCTTGAACCCTCGGAATACTCGAAATACATTTTTTCCAAACTCGCCCTCAAAATCCACAATTCCGGAATATATTTCCGATCCTCGTATATAAAAGCTTCGTAAAATTACCGCTGCTATTAAAGCTACGATCACCGCTTGCATCCCCTGCATCAAGGGTAACCTTGCATCTCAATTACCCGCGCAAAACTCTATGCAGAATTTTTGCAAGAAACTCTTTTTTCAAGAAAGCCTTATGAGGGCCGGCAATGAATTTTATTGAACGTACACGCGTCAATGAACTCGAGGGTTTTCTCCCCTTCAATGCTTGGGGGTGCAGAAAAAAAAGAGAGAGCAAGGGAGAGAGAGAGAGAGAGAGAGAGCAATCAAGCTCATACGAGAGAGGCAAGAGTCAAAGAATGACGTGTGCATACATTCTTGAATATCGGTACCCCTTTCGTCGATTCGTCTAGCACTCCATCCGAGCAGGTACTCGTTCGAGTGTCTTCTCTTGCTCGCATTTCTTCCACATTCTCTCAATTCCATGATCGAATTTCGTCGAGCGTTTCTTATGTTTCAATGTTTTTTTTTGTCCGTCACTCGAGCCACTCGGAATCTCTCTTTCTCCAGCACCTTTCATAAACTTTGAACGTCTCGTCGACAATAGAAATATTTAGCCACCCCGGAGAGGGTGGCTCGACTCTTGGCTCGACGCGAAGGAAGAGGAATCTGGAAATGTAGGTGCGGTTTGAAAAAAAAAAAAAAAAAAAGCGAGAGGCATATCGCGCCTCTTTTGATGGCAACGAGAGTGGCAGTCTGAGATTCGTAGTTGTCGAGACGATACACCCCGGTAACAAACCGAAACTACCCTTGATCGTGGTTTTTCGAGTCGTCGGATTGTTCTCTCCGCGCTCGCGCGTCAAACGTCTCTCGCCCGGCTTCTGATCGTTTTCTTTTTCTTTTTTTTCTTCGCCTCCTTCCGTTGGAGCGAACATCGCTCGAAACGGAAAAGAAACAAGCGTCGGAGTGGTCCAACCGCAGGGGAGGCTGCGAGAAATTGAGAAAATCTATATAGACGAACATTGGCGCGAGTGAACTAAAGGAACTCTTTTTTCTCATATAGGTTTTTATTGTTATTATTACTTTTTTCATCCCCGCTCACGTTTGTTCCGCCCACGCTGACGGACTTTTTACTCCCGGAGCGGGAGACGTATCGACAACCCTCCCGTCCGTTATTTTCCTCATTTTCCGTTATTTTCTCTCAAGAATTGTCAACGGAGCAAAAGCTTCTCATTTTCTTCCTCCTTATTGCTTCCATTTTATCGACACGAGCTTCTTTATGAAAAAATGATTGATAAAAAATGTTCTCCGCACACATCTTCCGTGCGAGAAAAAAAGTGAAACGAATTGGGGCGCCGAATTAATTTCGTCGTCACGTCGAAATGCACGAAAAATGGAGGATGGCTTCTGGAGATTTTTCTTCTTCTCGGTGAATTTTTTTTCTTCTTCGTCATATTCACAGTTTGGGCGAGGCTCGGAGAAAACCGAAGGGGGTTATTTTGTCGAAAAATATTGAAAACCGTCGGAGATACAGAAATAAAATCATGAGGTCTCGGGGAAAATATTCAAGTGGAAACAGCTGGTGCGTGCTCAGACTCGACGAAGACTCGATTTTTGTCCTTTCCTTGCTTCGTAATCTCGCTTCACTTTCTGGCATGTTTTTATCCATCGTCTGGTCGAGATTTTTCCTTACGTAATTCAATGAAATTTCGAAAAAAATTTCGTGTGTATAACTCCTTTTGAAAACTCCTCGTTTTCGATTTAATAACACGATTAATATTACCCAGGCAGCTTTTTTGGAGTCTGGAACGTAACGCGAGACCCATCATTAATTTTATTCCCGAACGAACATCGATTCTGGCTGTGTCGTCAATTAGCTCCGTTAATGACCAGCATTAGACGTTCGATTACTCATTATCCCACGTCTGCCCATTCCAGGCTCAGGAGTACGCTAACCAGATGGAGAGAAAAAACTTTTCGCGAGAGGAAAAGTGCATTTTTATCACACTGAATTAAGGGGAGGGGGGGGAAGAGAGATGTTTTTAAATTGGGGCCTGATTGTTCATCTTGCAAATACAGCGGACATGATAGATGGTTCTTGACTCCTCCGTGTGCTCTTTCATCCCTCCCGATTTCCATCTCTCTCTCTCTTTCAGAATATGTCTCGTTAATCACAAATCGCTGGGGATAATTGTTCGCGTTAAGCGCTCGATAATCGAGTGCGAATCATTATGTACACCATCGCACGTATGGTATCTGGCATCGATTATTTACGACATTCACTGCATTGACACTAATTCATAGATAGTTCGGTTACCTCTGATTCCAAAATTCTATAAAATTACCAAAAAAAGAAAAACAGTACAATACAACGGCGTGCAGCAAAAGGTCTCTTTCGAATATTCCACTTTTCGGAATATTTCTTTACGAAAAAGCTTGTAAATCAATTTTAATAAATCATTCAAGCGTGAAAAGTGACGAACGGTTTGTCGTCGATTTTTATCGCATGAAGTAAAATGTGCGAAGGGCTGATGAAGATTTATGGTTTGGGAGAGAAAGAAAATGGCTGAATGGGCGATTCCGGAATATTCTTCAGGCAAAGCAAAGTTCTGTGGATTTTGAAATTGCAATGAGAAATTGTTACTGATAGTCGGGTGACTTTTATCGCCTGTACGTGAGGGGGGTGAAAAGCGATCGAATGTCGATTCGTTGTTTGTCAGTTAAGCTTTATTTTGGCAACGACATACGACGCTCGTAACGCGTTCGTTTTTCTCGTAATTCCTGCTCACATAATAGCCACCATTAGGGCCTTCAGAAAGCCGCGCGATAAAACACTTTTGTCTCTCGTAACTTGACTCGTACGTAATCTGCCAAGCTCGCCAGATTCAATTCGGCTGATTTTTCTCAGCATAATTTCACGGAGACGAAAAACCTTTGACTTTCCGAATGAAAAAGAAAAACCATAAAAAACATATATAACCTTGACAATTTTAACGCTGATTTGAAAATTGCCAATCTCAGTTTCTACAATTTGAGCAGTGAAAAAAATCAATCTCAAAGATATCATTCTATTAAAAAGAACACAAAAGTTTGACCATTTTGAACAAAGGAATATTGCAGCCAAAGATGTCTACCACTCGCAATCGATAACTGGAATATTTTTTAATAAAATTTCACTGAGAATAAAAAAAAATAATTGAGAGATTGGACTACACTTTTCTCTCCAGTTTGTTCAATGACTGCCCAGATGTAAATTACACGCGCGGAATATGCGGAGGTAAAAAAAAACATCCACTAGTGGGAAGCTCCGTCTCATCCAGTCTTTCGTGGCGATGCGAACGTGTTGCACAGACCAGAAACAAAAATTGCTCCCGGTGAATCGATGTATGTACAAGCGGTGAAAGAGGCAATGAAAAAAAAAGGGACAAAATAGGCGAGAGTACATTCGGAAGAAAAGGGGGGAGGAAAATAAACGATAGATGCACAAGGGGTAGGCGTATGATGACTAAACTGGAGAGAGGAAAAAAAAAGACAGAGAGAGAGAGATGAAATAAAAGGGAAAAAGGTTTTCCACACTTTGTATATATATTCAAATACATATATACACGTATATATATGTATATACCACAAAAAGTATGGAGCCATATTGCAAAACGAGCGTGAACCGTATCGAGCGTACGTAATGCGTTGGCCCACGTTGAGTTTGGACCATCCGCAGCATCAATTTTCGCGTAGGTGCTGTATCCAAGTAGCGGGAATTTGAGATATTTTTTTTTATCACACATCTGTGTGTGTGTGTGTGTACTCGCGACCGGATGACCCTCGGTTCAATCTCCACTTCGAAGCTACTGTTATACTCCTCGACATTTTTTTTTAATTACACACCCTCGTCCATCTCGTACAACTCGATGATATTTTATAACACGACGTTCATCATTTTTTCACCCTGCTCTCATGAAAAACAACAAATCGTTTTCGATTTTTGACGAAGGACAAAAATAACATCGAATAACCTTTCTTTCGTTTTAATGGAATATTAAAGGGGTAATCCAAAACGTGTCGCTTTGCGTTTATAAAATTTGTATTTATAAAATTTGGATAAATAAATACCCGATTCAAAGATAAACCTGCGACACAGATAAAAAAATATTTTTTCGTTAAATTTCCGTTTTTTTTCTCCATTTCTACGAGGCTCTCCGGCAAACATTCTTTTTTCGAACCTCGAACGTGCAGAGAAATGCACTTTCGGGTCGACTTCGTCGAGATAAATAAAAGACCAAAGATCGAAGCGCACGGCTAGCTTCCAGAGGGAATACACGCGTCTGCACGTTGCAGCAGCATCCCCTGGCACCTTCATTCGCTGCGAGAGCCTCTGTAGAATCTACTGATCATTTTCCTCTTCAATCTCTCACGCTGCGCGACCGCCTTTCCGTGATGTAATTAATTCTATCGGCATCCGAGGTTTCTCGCTCCTCGCCCGATAATTGTGATTGCTTTGCCGCATGCCATCGTCATTACGGTCGCAAATATGTTGCCCGAATATTATGTACACACACGAGAAACCACGTGTTACGCGGACGTGAGAAATTACGGTCCAGACACGTGTTTATGCGGATTTGCATATGTTTCTTTTGTTTTAAATCATCGTCAACGATAAATATACCTCCAAAATTCGAATTCTTGATAAAAACACCGTAAAAAGGAAGTAATTCGCTTATTTTCGAAAATCGTTAAGAAAACATCGCTAAACCGATTTTCTCGTCGATGTTTTGTTTTTTCTATTGAATTTGGCGATGAAAACGAATTTCTCCAACCTCGATCATGCTTTACGGTTGATCATGAAATTTAAATGGAATCGAACATGTATATGTCGACTCTGCAAATGAACAAACGTTATCCCATACATGGATGCGAAGAATTCAAGCGAGGCGAACGCTTCGAGAGAAGCAATATTTCGCGAATACATAGACGCGAATTCATTCATAGGTCGATCAACATTCAATCAACGAAAATGTCATCTCGAGTACACGCAGCCTCTCGCGATGATCGTCCTATATACGTATATACATACATATGTACATAGGCATATACGTGTACGACGTTTCAGCAATGGTTCCATCTGCTGTGCCACATTTGTTGCGAATCTCGAATGGCACATGTCCGAGGATTCAACTGACGTGTAACCCCTCCGTAGTCCGATCATTCCTAGTGTCAAAATATTGGCGAGCTTAGCGGCCGACTGATTGGAAGCCTCTCGAATCACCCGCGCACTTTTGTCCCCTTTCTTTTTTTCCCACCGTCATTTCAGGTTCAACAAGGAGCAGAAAAGAAAAAATACGAATTGGCTCGTGAGGTAGATTTTTCCTACGACCGTGGAGGGACAACTACCTTAAGAGTCTGTGGATCATTCTGAAAGTCGATTTCTCGAAAGTCGCGTCGGTACTTTGCTTTCTCAAACGGCGAGTGCGAAATATCTCTCGAACTTGTTCCATATCCGTCATATCTCTTCAGAAAACTATACTCTGCAGAAATGAGATTTATACCAGCATCCAAAGATACGCTCTGAGTTGAGTAAAGATGCTGCAGGGGTATAACCGGTATATATATCGTTGTAAGCGAAAGAAAGTATAAGAAACACGGAAACCAGTGGTGCGTTGCCAAGAAACCGGAAAACCTATAAAGAAACGTATATACAGGGTGTCCCGGAAGTAAATTTGAAAAATTCTTCGGTTAACCTTGAAATTCCAAGTGGAAAATCATACGGATACGTTTTTCATCCGGTTGCCGGACGACTTGGTCCAGTCGACCTTCGCGAGAAGCATCAAAAACGTTTTTTCGACTTTTTTGAATCCGATTTTTCCAAAATGCAGCGAGTTACGCTGAACCAATGAGCCGTGAGGCAAAATCACTCGTTAAACGGGTCTGTAACTTCTCGCGAGCGAGAAATGCGATCGGGAAGAATAAAAGACGAATGGCGGATCGAATCTCTAAGTGAAATTGAATTTCTCAGATTCTTCGAGCTCCCGGATATTTCATTTCTACCGTAAATTACCGACAAGTGGTGAAACACGCTTAAGAAGAGGTTACGATTGCGCTTGGGGGCGCTTTAACTCTGCGGGAACCCCGGCGTTGCGCTATAAACTTTCATCGGCCAACTTTCGTCTCCATAAAACGCATCATTCATCTTTAATCCCCAGTACCTGTTAACGCCGATATACGCGAAGATACACAGCCGCGTTATTTATCCACCATATAAATGTCATTTCAAACTTTTTTCAAAACTTTTGCTCGCCGAATGCAACATCTCACTCTCACAACATTTCACTCTCGGGCAACATTAAGGTGGTTGTCTAGCGATAGTCATCGACCAAAGTTGCTTTACCAGCCAATGAAACTTGCGATATGATGGAAACACCTGCGTAAAATAATGCATCTACCGTTTTAATTTCTATCATATTTTTCGCAACCTGTATCATCAGGTCCTCAACCTGGGAAAAATAAAAAAAAACGTTTTTCCGAAAAATACCACACCCCGGTGCTCGTGTTTATTTATCAAATTCATCGAGTATCCGAGGGATGTTTTTCGTCGTTGAATAACATTTATATGTACACGCAAACGCGCACACAATTATATGAAGATGTGTTGGGAAAAGAGGAAGGAATCTTATCACTTGGGCTACTTCTGCCTCGTTGAATACCGATCGTGTCACGATAATTTCGTATCTCAAATAACTGTGGCCCAGTAACATTAAATCGTCCGTCCTTTATACCGTAATACATACGTACATGTGTTTATGGCAAAGACGAAACGACACGACCACAGTAAAACTCGCAGGATGTTTTGTACATTCACAGATGGCGTCCCTCTGGTGATGTCTATGTACCACCGCGCTCCAGAAGATGGCTTTTGTCCAGGCGAGAAACGTATCGTAACCATCGGAGTTTGCAGCCTCTTCCCAAACGTGAAATACACCCTTCAAGGCCTTCGCGTTCTATCTCGCTGCTCGAACCTCCATCCTCTTTTCTCCCCCGCGATTTTTCTTGTTCCGTTTCCATCCCGCGATCCCAAGATATTTCTCTCGTCAAAGGGGACTTTGGAAGCGAGAAAGATGAGAGGAACGAAAGAAAAGAGGGCTGAAAACAGCCAAGAACTTCTTTTTGGTACAGCCACCAACTGACGTGCTCAATTTCAAATAACGAGACGTCTCCTTGGCTCTTTGCACACCTATACGACGATTCGATCATCTTCTCCATTTCTTCTTCACGCGGAACGTCCATCAAACGTTATCCGCGATAACGACGAAGGTGGATCAGTATAAAACTAGTGATACAGAGCCTACTGGCTACAGGAGCAAACTAGGTTGGTCCATAAAGATGGCTTTAACCAGCGCAAGTTGCGCGAATCCGTGTCGACCCTTAACTGGAACAGCCACAAAGTTGTCCGAGCGCCTTATCGACAGCGGTGAAGTGCAACGTTTTATGGGGGATTTGTTTGGCAAACTTTAATGAGATGAAAACGCGCCAGCATCGGCTCGGACAGAAGTCATCCAGATTTTCCTGCGAAAGCAATATAGCAGGGAGGATTTTTCAAAATGGAGAAACGAAAAAACCACCCCCAAAACAAGATACAGGGGGTGTCAAATGCTCGATGGTAATTATTCGTACACGTGTACACGAGTGTTCGTACGTGCATGATGTTCAGAGGGGCGTGTAAAATCCATTCAAGAGCTAGAGAGCAGGAACAATACTCGAAGCACCCAGGAAGCGCGTTTCGCTCGTGCGAGCTTTTGCATTTATGCGCCGGGTGGAATGAATGACTTATTTATGTTCATACGATGAACCAGAGGATGACACACGGAGGAGATACATTTGAGGTCGAAAACCATCGCGATCCAAAACGGTATTCGGGATCAAAACGCACTGGAATTTCGAGTAAAATTCAATTGGATCAAGGACACGTTTATCCATCATATTCAGCAGCATCCGTAATGAGTAGTCATCAAAAGATTCGATAAAAGTCTCAAACCGAACGAGAATTTTGTCCTCGATCCTCCTGCGACCGTTCTCGCCCCTTTTTTTTTATCTTTAACCGGTAAATCTCGTTAGTTCGCAGAATCCGGTTGGATTAATGTAAAACGAAAGACCAAATTTAGACGTCATCCCCAGGGAACGACGGAATTTTTCTCCCCTACCGGTCCCTCACACTGCCACTTTTTAGCTTCAGTCTCATTGTTGTGCTCGACGGATTTTTTTTTCATCCCTGAAGCTGACAAGCAGGAGGATTGTTTTTCTTTTTTGCCCTGCTTTGGGGATGATCCTGCGCTATGGCGCGAGGCCGAGTTGGCTAATGTTTCACGTTGACGTACTTTCGCGAAAGCTGCCAACCAACGATACGAAAAGAAAGGCGCGGGGGGGGGGGGGGGAGCACAGCAGCATGGAAATTTTGTTCTTTTGGTAGTAATTATGTCTGTCTCGTATACGATGATTATGCAATGTAACGGGGTGAACGTCGGAAAATCCCGACTCGAGTCTGCAAGTTTTTTTGTGGCGCTTTTATTTTTCGTACTTTTTCCCACTCATTTTCTCATCTCTCGTCGTGCCTCTTTGCCTCTCTATTTTCGCGCCCGGTTTGGCTGAGGGATTTTTCGACCCGGACGTCAGCCATCTTGGGACAGCTTTGCACGTGAGAAAAGTGACAAATCCTGTGATTCTCGGTTGTGGTACTAATGAAAAAAAAAAAAATCTCGCGGTCTCGCTGGACCGAGCAGAGTTTCATCTCATCCCTCGTTTCAGAGTGATGTTTGGAGGTTTTTAATTTTTTTGTAGTTCGTCAGACATCGATCAAACACGTCGGTAACCTTGCGAGATACGATCGATGACTCGTCGCGAAAATGTCAGACCCCATGAACAATCGAAAAATCAAAAATCCCGCTCGTGCAATTGATTTTTTGTCTTTCGTGCTTTTCTCAAAAGATCATAACTCGACGTTTGAAACTCCGGTCGACGTAACGCGCCTCCGGGCGACTGTCGGCTCGACGTCGACTAGTGAAAAGCTCGGTTGTTAGCCGTAAGCAGGAAGAATAGTGGGGGAGGAACAGGAGGATAGGGTTGAATTTTACCGAAGCACAAAAGCCTCCCGGAGAACCACTAAAGAGAACGAAAACGCTCATATAGTCCCCTGGGGCGTGTACTCTGGAGAACCCTGGTCCGCGACCCTGGCTATAACCACCCTGACGAGATTCTGGCATCGAAAAACTTCCCCTTATACCCCCTGACACAGGCGGTACATGACAATGTGGCTTCCATTTCCGGCAAACTTTTCATACAGTCAATCTTTAAACAGGGATTTTTCGTCTCCTTCAATTCGTTTGTTTGCTTCTTTTTTTATTATTCATTCGCGAAAATGATCAAGTCTGGTCCATCGATCTCACGATATAAACCATTTTTTCATACAAAAAACGACATGATATATGATGTATTATATTAAGAATATTATTGTAAAAATACGTCATTTATGTACACGCAATAAAATGCAAAGGAAAAGTACAAATTTTTCTGCAACTCAATTACATATTATCGTCTAATAAGAATATGTTTAATTGTAATAAATTTCCATGGACGTGACTGTCACGAGTCCTGTCACGAAAAAAAAAAAAAAACTGAATGCTTCGATGAACGAAATGTATTATTCATTGAACGCATTCGCATTGATGAAATACGATTGCGTTTCAGAGCGAAATTCCAAAAGGCATTGAAGGCTGAGATGCGATTGGTGACAAGGGGAAAAAAAGCCCCAACGTTCCCCCGGGGGAATACGTGAAACCGTCACGTTTCTTTAAGGGAACTGAAGGGGGTTGCAGGTGGTTGAAAAAGATTCTTTTCTTCTTTTATTCACGTTTTTCTCGTATGAAAAGCAACCAGAGTCGAAAAAGACGTCGTACTCGGTGGTTCCCTTTAATATCATCTAATCACGAATAAAGTGAGGGTGCAGGGGGTGACAATGGGGACGTTCGAGTCTCGTCGATGTTTCTTATATATCACTTCGCAGTGACAATAACAATGACGCGGCATTGAAGATTTTTCGTGAAAAAGAAGAAGATGCTATCGATCCTTGAATTCCACCCCGATGCTCCGCATCATTATCCTTCGGAGATAAATGAAACGAAGGTGCAAAAATCAGTGACGCGAATCATCAACGATGCTTTTTTCGCACTCTTTGAAATCATGAACAATGTACGTTCGATAAAATGATGCAAGACACGAGCTTCTGTCTCGCAGTCCTACGATTGCGGTATTTTTCTCCAAGCATACCGTGGCTGATCATGAAACACCTTTTACTACTTGTTTCTCTCCTTTCCGAAATCCTACGAACGCTCTCGATCATTTTTTTTCCTCTCATTTTTTTCTCGCACTTCTCCTTCGCAAAAAGAGGGAGAAATCATCGAGAATTTCGTTCTGCATTCGGCAGTTTTCAGCAACAAAATTGTCGGATTAAAAATCGTCTTTTAATAGTTATTTCTTTTTATTTGATTTTTCTCGACGGTTGATCAAGCGAATAAAAATACATGAAAGTCAGAAGGAATCTAAAGTGACGTACGAGTGTTTATTCGCGGATAATCTTGTAGAAAACACTCCGGGCGTTGTCGGAAGCGCATTCGAGTTCATCACGACTTATCGAATCATGTTATACCGTGTACTCCCGTGATTGATCGTCAAACGATGCGCCGGATATTTAAAAGTCGAGGAAAGAAAGAACGGAGGAATGGAGGAGGCTTCGGTAATAAATTGGCCATCGATAGACGGTCTTTTAACTCTCTACGGACTCTCTTTAATTAAATATACAGATATATATAAATAACCGAATAAAATTGCTCAAGATCGAGAAAAGGCTCCAAACGACGAGTACTAGCAACGAGTACTAGCGAGCAATTCCTATCGTCGCTGATAATTTCTTGTTTATCGCAACAGCTGGCTAAAATGTATTAAAAAAAAGATGAAAATTCTTGGCCGAGTGTCATCCGTCGTACAGTTTTATTTTCACCTACTTTTTTCCTTGGAGATAATGTTACATTTGAAAAAATGTCAATGCCTCTCAGCTGATACCGTCATTTGTTAATTAACTCTCGCGCCCAAAGCTCCTGAAACGCGTTTAGTTCGTTGGCTCTCGTTTAGCCGAAGCTTTCGGACACGAGATTTGTTATCTCACTCTGCCATTCGTATATACACAGTGGCGCACACCCAAGACGCGTAAAACGGTGCTCGTTGTTTCATTACACGAAGTGAGGCGAGAGCTTGGATTTACGTAACAATCATCGGGTCTAATATCGTGTGCACACTCGCGATTACGATTATACAATTTCTTCGTGTATATATTTAGTCACGCAACGTTTCTCTCCACTCCGATAATAAACAAGATAATAAACGAGTAGAAAAATTGAGAAACACATAACATTACGATAAAACAAAATCGTGTTTTCCGAGTAAACACCGAAATAAGCTCGCTCAGCCTGGAAACGTTCGTGCGATTTGAGTAAAAAATTGCCGAATCGCGTTTTCTCTCTATTCTCCGCGTTTCCACGCCAATCGTCCTTCATTTTTTCTATAAAATACATTTTTATTCGCGATTTTTTTCCCCATCGCGATAAATCCGACGGTATAATAAACAATGAGCATAAAAATTAACGAGACTGATTCGAGGATAAAACAAAACTGCGTTTCCCGAGTAGACACTGAAATAAGTCCGTTCGTCGCGGGAATGTTGACGAGATTCATTCAAAAAATGGCTGAATCGTTCATATCGGTCGTTACGACGAGGCGAAAGTGTGACGTAGTGTGTGCACGATTTTCTTTGTTTTTGTTCTTTTTTTTCTCGTAATTTCCGCAGTCTCATTGCCATCTTTTTTTACCCCAAAATTCCCAAAGAACACGCGCACCGTTGACTCTTTCACCCCATTTTTGTCCCTCTTTTTTTCACCTCACCCGCGCTGGATTTTACCGGCACGAGAGCTCGGAATTTGAATACGTGGAAGCCTCGAGGATAAAATTGCGTGCGTACGCGAGGGGGGTTCGAACGCCGGATATGAAAGAAAAAATAGAAAGATGACGAGAGAAAGGTCTTCGAGGGAGAATTCGGAGGTCTCGGTGGTGCGTAATTATTTGACAAAAAGTAGGGTAAAAATCGGATGTACTTTCGTTGTAATCGGATGAAACTACGTCACTCTCTGTTGCTCAGGTTTTTGACAAAAGGAGGAGTACAGTTCTAATGGAACAGCTGAGCAAAAATTCTCGTTCTTAATACACTTTTTTTAGACGCCGATTCTTCATCGTCATTCGGATCCTTTCTTTCTACGAGGAGCCCCTCGCGGTAATGACGTATAGAAAAAAAAATAGCTTCGTTCGAATCGAATGAAGAATCATTTGATTAATCTATTTTTCATTTAGGGGTGTTCCAGAGGCACAGTTCCAATGAAACGACGATTTAAAAATCAGAAAAAAAATGAGACGTACGTAAAACGAGAAAAAATCGAAATGAGTTTCGAGAATTTGATTTTCTCGAAGCAAATTGTTCTTTCAATTTTTAGAACTCTGTTCATTCGAAACTTTGTATTAATGCTTAAACGAATAATACCGCTTAAGTTTAATCAACGTAATTATCTATTCAATGTTCCCTTAATTAAATCATCAATCAATTCTCCCCGTCGAAGAATAGACTCGCGACTGAATCTTTCCACCCTATCGTCAATTTCCATATCTGAAATCTTTCTCTCCCCTCGCGTTTCCACCCCAACTTTCGACGAAAATCGCAAAGAGCAAGTCCTCCAAATCCTCTCGAAACGAACAGCATCGAACAAATTGTATCAAAAAGGAAAAAAATGCGAAAAAAATGTAGCCCACGCGCATTTTTCATTTCGCGAATACTAATTCGTTCAAACTAATCAAGTAAATCATCAATTAATCAAAAAGTCCTTTAATTAAACTATGAATCAATCCCTCCCATCGAAGTATACACCCACCCCCGATTGAAACTACCCCATCTCCAATTTCCATATCCGAAGCCCCGTCGGCGTGAATTTTCGTCATTTCCACCCCGTTTTTCCTCCCCATGAAGCTTCGATGAAAGCGGCGGAGGGGTAGGCAAAAAATAAGAACGGCGTACGAAAGAAAAAAAATGGGGAAAAAGCTGTACAAAATCTCGGTAAATCGGCGAGCACGAGGAGGACAAAGATCGAAGGTTAAACTTACGGATGTGATACTCGTCGATGTAGGCTCCTCATGGACATCGCTCTGCCGCGGGAACGATTGACCGGTGGGCAGCTCGTCGCGATTGCGATCGCGCTCCCACCGCCACTACCGCCACTACCATTGTTCATCACGTTGCCGTTAATGAAGCTCGGATTCGTCGTTGGGGTTGCGTGACGCGTGGACGGGGCTGTCGCAGCATCCTGATGCTCCCCCGTAACCACGCTCACCCCCTGTACGGTGCCCGAGGTAGCCAGCACTGCTGCGTTACGTCGTAACGGGCCCGCGACGTTAATCGCCGTTAAACGACGCGCTATTCCTCGGGCGAGCCAACGAACCAGACGTGAACCAGGCCCCACTCTGACGAAACACTTTGCCCCACACCCCTGCGCCAGGGGGGTGGCGCTACCACTTTATCACCGATCACAACCGAAAATATATCCGATATTTTTCTGCAACCTTTGTTACGAGTTTATCCGGAAGAAATACCGATTTTCTATTCTTCTTCTATTTTCTTTTTCTATTCTCTTTTTTTTTTTTAAAGATTTGCCGAACGCACTGGCTGTTTTCACTCGGATATTTTTTTCGGAATAGCTCCGCTATTCACTCCGATCCAATCCCAAAGGTCCCTCTTCCGGTATCGAAGGATTTTTCTTTTGCCCTTTTCTTATCCGAGTGTATCGCTCCCGGAGATCGACGACGGATCCGGCCCGTTCAAGCGCGGAATCCCTCCTTGACGAGATCGTCCACGTGCCCTCGAGCGCTCGTGGCGAGCGTACAACCTGCAAAGGCAAAGAATTATTGAACGTCTGCTCGAAAAAAGGAGAAAACTTTCGATGCTGGATTCTCACGTGACGCTTGTCTAACAACACTCGTTTTTAGCCATTTTTTTTCTCAACGAAACTCTCGGAGATCGGACGAGAGACGCGCCTCCTGTAATCTCTCTTGTTTCTTCTTTTCGAAATATCGATTTTTCCGAAATGCGGAAGGGAAAGTTTGTTCGTTTCGTTGACAGGGATTATTACGATGTTTAATTCTCTGGAAACTATCCTGGACCACATGGGTAGTCCGTGTATTTCGTGATCTTTTGTTTTGCTCCTTTTGGCACATTGGGCTCTTTGATTAAGTGGATTGGATGCTGGAGATGTATCGATACGTGCAGCATGGTCAGAATGTACAATTGTGTATGTTTCGCTGCACGTGTCTTTGGGTATATTTATATATTTCAAGGAGATCAAAAAAGATACGAGAGAATGCGGAGCACACTCGTTCGCGGATCAATTTAACTTTATTAAAAACCGCATTGAAGCGAATCTATGTACATGTTCGAGCGCCCTCTCACTTTTTCTCTCTCGTTCCTTTTCCCTATCGTTCAGTATGCCCCTATATAGTTGATGTTGCCCTGTGCTGACTATCGATTGCAGGAATATATATTTCGTTGCAGAGTTTCCATCGAGCTTCGAGCGAGAGATACTGTACGAGGAAATATATACACACACACACGTATGGATCCATAGAGTATTACAGCCAAAATGCATCAAGTCCCCGGCAATATGGGAACTGCAGAATCCGGAGAATTTCAAAACCCATAGCCACACACGCCCATGACGACGCGTTTCAATTTTTTTTTTCCCTTTGCGTACCTTTTCGTTCGTTTCGTTTGTTTTGCCAATTTGAATTTCATTTCCACAATGAAATTCGACGAATTAATCAACTGATGAATCAGCAAAAAACAAAGAGGAAACCATATCTTTCGATGTTAATTGCAAAATTACGACTTTTGAAATCTACGAAAAAATCCAATCGTTTTGCCTTTTTTGATCGGGAGATTCAATCATTTTTATTGACCACGCATTTTACCGCCCGATGCGAACGTGGCACGAAGGACAACGTTCAATTCGCAACGAAACGAAAAACATCGTTTCTCGGTTCTTTTGTTGTTTTTTTAAACAAAAGATGATTCATCTCGTCGCTTTCCTCGCGATTGGGCTTTTGCAAGGATAATAATAAATTCAATGAAACTGATCGAATTGCGTTTAATGAAGCATACGCTGAAATTACCGTCCCGATTAAGGGAGGAAGCTGAACGACCATGAGAGATAAAGGAATCGGTTCGTTGGGCATGTGCTCCTGTCCACATCCGTTACATCAACGTATGTACGTACAGATTCGCTGACCCGAAAGATGGGAGGCCAGTGGTGGATACAGGGACTTTCGTAAATTCACAGCACACGTCCGAGAGATGAAAGAGAGAAAAAACTGGAGATGAAAAGATGAGGAGCGAGGGAGGAGAAAGACGAGATTAGAGTTATCAATCGAGCGATGTACAGAGAGGCTGGACGTGGCGGATAATTATGTATACTCAATTCAGACGCGAGGACTTATTATAGCGAGAATGCCACAACATCGGTAATACGACTGTATTAGACAGGTAGATTTGCGAGGGATGCTGCGCCGGACAAATCGGTCGGTATAACGAGCATCGAGACACGAAGAGATGAGAAGCATTATTGTTGACGAGACTGCACTGCTAGCCACGTGGATAATAGCAACGTTTTTCTTCCTCTCTCTCTCTCTCTCTCTCTCTCTCTGCATCTCTCTCATTCTCGTTCCCCTCCTCTCGATCTTTCAAACACAATTTACGAGGTTGAACAGGAGGAGTTGCAATATGCAACGAGCCAACGCATGTAGAATGCAATGACCAGCATTGGCGAGCATTCGATTCGAGTACGTGTTTGCATGCAGACTCGAAGATAGAATAAGCCTTAACTCCCGGAGGAAAGCCCCTCGCGACCATGCTAATAGTGTCGAACGATCGATACACGTTCTCTCCAACGGTGTAGGTGCTGTTTTCTCCTGGGCGTAAAGGAATTTAACAATCTCTCCCATGTGCTCACGAGCAATTCGATTTTCGATCGTTTTTCCCTTTCGTCCCACGCATTCGCCCGTACCACTATCGTTTGATATGTTTTTTTTTCCCATTGCTACTTTTAGGTGGATCCTGAAGCTTCCCTATGGGGGAAAAATGGTTCATTTCGGCGGTGATGCTGCTTGGGATATTTTATTCGTATTTTATTCGAGCGTGAAAATAATTTTTTGCACCCTCTCGGTTACACGGAACACGGGGAGGGTTTTTTGTCCCACATTTAGGCCACCTCTTTGTTGTCGGATTTTTCATTGGCCAAGTGTATATTTGCGATAATTACGTACTGGAAATTCTATACCATTTTGGCAAAATCGTTTGCAAAAATCTTCCACTCGAGTATACAAATCCATTAAAGACAAAGTGTCCGCTTGAAACAAAACGAGAAAACAATCTGCGCGTTCAAAATTTAATAGTACTCTAACTTTGTTTCTTTTTTATTTCCTCTACGTGAATTTTTTCGTTAGTTTTTCTTCGTTCGCGTGTCCGACAATTTATTTCCATTGCGTATATCTTTCGCTTTGAATAAAATTTTTTTGTTTGCTCGTATTTCCAAAATTGTATTGATTTTTACGGTTTCTGTCGTAAAATCCGAGAATAATGGCACGCCACGTGTCGTCATTTAATTCGACGAATATTCACTGTCTCGCAAAGGAGAGCTTGAAATTGTGCACGCGAGAGCACATTGTTCGTGCCTCGACCACGCGGAACGCGCGGTCATTCGCAGCAAAAATACGTACCTCGGAGGCCTCGATCGCGGATTGACCTCCTTTGCGTCTCATTGATTCCCATGGAAGGAAGAAGAAGAAACAAAAAACAAAAAAATTTGAACAACGGATCAACCGTGAAACACGAATCTCACGAAAAATCCCCTTATTTTCTCAGACGCGAGAAGACGACGAAGCTTTTCCGTTCGTGTTTTTACACTTGTTTTATCATTATTATTTCTTTTTTTTTCGAAATTCCTTCAGCATTTGCCGAAAATCATTTTTCAACCGCCACTTTTCACTGTAATACTCATTACACCCCTGTCATCGTACTCACTTGATACATACTGGCGTTTACACACTATAATTACATGTGAATTACATCACAAAAGCTCCGAATTTTGTCACTCGTGCAATCAGTTTTCAAATCGCGCTTTCACCAAGCGCAACGTTAATTTCATTGCTGATGACACGAAAAATAATAATGATTCACTCTTCAACGACGATATCGATGATAATTATTCATCTCCAATTTTTTTTTTCCTCTCAAATCGTCAACAGAGCTTAAAGACTCCGCAATATCGAAAGGGTCATCGAACGCGACAAAGTTTCGTCGATGATTTCATTTTTCTCTGCCTCGTCGTCGTCGTTGATGATCTCGTTCGTTCGCGTGATGAATTCATCGACGTTGGAACACGGGGAGCCACGATTTTTGTGTGTTTTCGATGGGCGAATCAGGGAAAAAAAAAGAATGATGATTTTTCTTCAAAGATCAATCATGGAAACGTCGTGTGGTCGAAAGAAACTTTCGTGCAAATTTAGCACCGCGAATTTTTATCTCGTACATCGAAATTCTTCTTGGCTGGTTGACGTTGTGCTTTTTCCAATTTTTCGATGGTTCAACGCCGAAATTCCTTTCGATTTTATCGATGATTCCGCTGCTGCTTCCGCTGCTGCTCCTGCGGTGTCGGGTTGGCAACTGGCATCAGCACGAATACTCGTGAATCCCTCGTTCACGATTACGAAGCCACGTTTCGAGCCTTCCGTCCTCGTAAAACAAAATGACGATCTCGTGCCACTCGGCGAATGCTCGAAAGTCGAATTCGTCTTGAGAATGTTGGGTTGATTCGCAGGATTCTCGCGCTTTATCGCGTAGGCGTGACAATGATGGCGCGGACGACCGAAAACCTCGAATTCTTGGGTGATCATCGTTTCCCCCTCGCGGAGTCTCCAGAATCCCTTTTTTCGCACTTTTTTTTCAATTTTCCTCTCGCCCTCTCTCGCTCTCCCTCGTTTTTTTCGCTCTTGGCACTCTCGCAGAGCCTTCGAAAACTCTCCGCAGGACTCACGATTCCATCCTGACCCTCGATAGACTTTTTTCAATCCCGAGTAAGAGAGCTCGCTGTTCTAACCTGCTCCTGGAGTCACGTGCTTGGAACGCAAAGCTGCCAACCTCGGAGCGCAGCATCCACATCGCGTTTTTTTCTTCCGTCCGAACGACGTTTCGTACTTTCACAGAAAAGAGGGTTCATCTCCATTTCTGCCTTTTATCGTTATTCCATCAGAAAAAAAGAAAACAGGCGATTGTCACGCGATGAAACTCGATTAAAACTCGATTAAAACTCGATCCTGCTGTTTTATCCTTCGGAAATTTCTTCTCCCACATTGGGCAAAATTTCCGTCTTTTTTTTTTTTGGTTCTCGCAGATTCTACAAAATCTTCTCGTTACGCAATTTTGCCGATCATCAATGAGATTAAGTCAGCGAATTTTTCGTGTCGGAAACGTTGTTAGGCGAGCATGACCTCGATGAAGTATCATTTGAGAAAGAAAGATGAAATCTTGCCGGCAGAGATCATTGATGGGCGATTATTTTTTTAACGATGGAATCCCGACGATTTTTCCAAATTAGTCGAACGTAATGGGCACTCGATTTCTCGAGGAAGGTCCATCGAGGTGGAAGAACGTTGTGAAATTCGCGAGGCAACAACGGCGACGTTTTCCGAGTGGCTACCATATTTTTCGTGTGCTCGATATATTTGAGGGTACATTTTTTATTTTTTTTTCAAAACAATTTCATCCGCATGTACGTGGAAATCGTAAAGGAAGGGATTCCTCACTCTCGCGCAGTCTCCCGACGATATATATTTTTTTCAACCATCCCTTTTAATCCAGATCCCATCCCCTTCTTTTCCAACCCTTTGCACTTTTTCTCAAACACGATGCTTATCGTTGGACCGCGATTTCTCGACTCGTCACTCGCGAAAACTGGACATTGTTCGTTTTCAAAGTCGAGAAAAATGTGCGCCGAGGCAGCGAGTGCGTTAACACCATTTTTCGCGAGCCCTTTGCGTTTCCATTTTTCGTTCTTCTCTTTTTTTTTTCTCATACAAATTTATCGACGAATTTCGGCCCTTTCCCTTCTCCGATCGAATGCTCCTGTTTTGCGACTGTTTTTTTTTTCGATGACTTTTGAATTTTGTTGTTTAGGAAAATTTCGTCGATCGTTTTTACTCGTTTCTTTTTTATTCAATTTATTAACCGGTTTATTGTTAATCGCGATCGAGCGAGGGCGCGCAAAAACCCATTAAGCGACGTTGGGCGGCTGGCAGCCGGCCTCACACTGACTCTCTCTACTCTCTTCCAGTCGCTCGTCCATCTCCTTCTTTTTCTCGTGGTTTCTTTCTCGCTCTCTCTCTCTCTTTCTCCATCCTTGCTCTTGTAATATCATCCTCGAAACGCTACGGAGTACGCGCGCCCCGCCTTCCAATACTCGCGTCAACCTACCCCTCTGCTCTTTCTTTTTCCACCCTCTTGTAACATTAAACCTCATCCATGGTCCGCAGGACCAGGAGCGCCTCTGGGCGGTTGCAAACGGAAGTGCCGTTTTTTCCCCCCCTTTCAGTTGCACTCATTGTCATTTTGTATTGTCTTTTTTCCCCCTTGTTTAATTATCATTCGTGCCAGAGCAAACGTTCATTATTCATCAATGACTCCAAGGAGATGATTTTATGAATCAAATATTTTCTTTTTTGCAAAATTATTCCTCCTATGGAAAAATAAATGCACGTTTTCCGAAGAAATCGCATTGTCGAAAAGTCCATTGGGCGCATTTATTCCTGCGCCACTAATTTTTCGATGGTGAAATTAAGATGTTTGGTCTTTACTGCGTTATCCTTTGATTTTTTTTTTTTTATTTGACGTATTGACGCGTATTTGACGTTAAGATGTACAAGATGCGTAGCTCCAGAAGTTTTTTCAGAATAAAATCAGCGAAATGAGAAAAACAATACAACCTGTCTGACCAGCATCGTCCGTTTCTCCTCTCGCCTGACGACACGCACGCTCGAACCACTCGAATAATCGTCGAAAAATCTTCGCACCCTCTTTTTTTTTACTGCGAATATTTTTCAAACTGTTCTCCTTAATTCCAATGGCCAACAATAATTCAGCGATCGAACGAATCAGAGATAATTAACAATCTTTGTTCCCCTCGTCACTACTTTTGGAAAAATCTCTCGGAAAGGTAGATCAAACATCGTAAAGTATCGACGAAGTTTTTTTTTTTAATTTTCATTACGAAAAAGAAAACACACACGAAATGATCCCAACGTCACCTTTATTGATTCTTTGGCATAACATTATATATAATATACACTTATTTCACGATCGCATCGTTAAAATATAATTCACCCGCTCTCGAAATCACTCGATCCAATCATCATTCTGCTCCTCGCATTTCTTCGCGAAAATTTCAACGAAAAAGGAAGACGGATTTTTGTGCGAAAATGAATAATCCTCGTTGTTGTGAAAAAAATGAAAAAAATACGTACTGGACAGCGTAATTCAATGAAAGTTGCGTCAAAGTTTTCAATTTTGTGGCATTCGAGAGACGATTTTTTCCAGCTTGATTCGAACTTTGGTGAAAAGCGTCTGTTCTCGACGAAGTCGTTCGCCGATTTGTTATTTTTTATACTTTTTTTTTGTTTTTTTTTGAGCGACAAGCAAGTCAGCGGTCGTGGGTTCGATCACGCGCTCTTTCTCTCACGATATTCGACAGCAATGAGCGAAACATCCCGTTGGTGGATAAATGCGAATGTGTGGAGACGCCGAAGATGTCGCTGGACCGAGATGCAGCGAATCCTCGCTTCCTTCGCTCAATTCCTCGATACTAAACGTGTCAGTCAGATCCTGTTTGTGCTTCGTCGATTCTTTGCCTCGCGATAATGGAAAAAGCGTCGATTCGTCATCGCTGAAAAAAAAAATTACTACGATTTAAAACGATGGCTGAATTTTTCATGAACGAAAAACGAGAAAAATTGGACAATTTCTCGCGGATTTGTGTTAAAAAAAAATCAACGACGTTTAAAATCGTAGCGAAGATGTATTTCAAAGCGGGACCTCGAGTGCTCACCTTTCACTGTCACTGTGCCAGTACTCGACGAGAGGATGATGCTCGTTATTTTTGTGAGGAATCGGCAATCTTTTTATCGGAATTAAGCCACTCGAGTTAGTCGTTACTGGACTATTTTTTTCTTTGTTCGGCAATTTTATATACTCCGAGTTCCGTTGAATCCTTTTAGCCTGCTCGATTCGCGCCTCTGAATCGCGAGGAAAAATTCTCATTACCCTCCTCGATTCCATCGAAACATCGACCAAAGCTAGGACGTTTTTCTCATCGTACTCACCCAATTTTTTTTGCAGTTGCTTCGTGGTGCTACTTCGCTCGGAATTGTGCGTATGGTTGCTACTGCAGCTACTGTCACTCGGCTGAAAATTGGACGTCTGTTTGGATTTTGAATTCGTTGCAATTAATTTTGGGAACAATTTGTCTTTCGTCACGATAAAAAAAATGACGTCAATGAATCGTCAATGAATCGTCAATGAAAATGACGTTAAATATCGTCAGTGGATTTTTAAAACCTCCGCAATTTGATCTCTGAAGCTTTATTACTCTTTTAATTGATTCAAAAAAGTGTGCGTCAACTTCTTACTAATATTAATATTGCAATAACGATAATTCTCGTGTTATTTGCGATATTCACCATAAAAGACGAGTGTTCCTCTTCGGCGTGACAGACAGCCTTCGGATCGCTGTCTATTCCACTGTCCTCCATCCTGTCACAGGACAAATCTCACGTTTTGCCACGTGATGAATCTAGAAACGAGCGATTTCGTCGAGAAATTGATGACAATAACGACGAAGCAACGTTTTTCTTTCAAAGAGCTGCGAATAAACAAATAAATCGACGCGACTCACGTACTGGCCAACTTGTTGGAATGCTGACGCATCACCCCGAAAAATCTATTGATTTTTTCGTCATTATTCCCGCCGGGACGTGAAAAACGTCTCGCGTATTACGAGGCAATGAGAAAAAAAGTGGTGTCTACGCTAATTATAAACATTTTTGCGTTCGTTACGAGTGAAAAGTTTCTACTCCGCAGGACGGATTGAAAGAGACTGCGGGCACATGCGATGCAACTGTGCGACGTGAATCGTCAGACTGGGGTTGAAACTCCGGGAGTATTGATTTTTCTACAGAGTCGGCGATGGACGGAAAGCGTCAGCGGGATGAAAATTACAGCGTACGAGAGAGAAAAAGAGGATTTTCGTCGATGAACCTCGTGAATCGTGCGTGAATAATTCGCGTAGGGAAATCATTCGAAATCCGCGTGAAAATGATGATTTTTTTGAGGTTCGATTCGAGCGGACGTCAACGTGACTCCGTATCCAAGGTAACCAAGCCCGCGTTGGACGATACAACGTGGCGGGGACAGACGCGATGACGAAAATTTCGAGGCAGTGAAAAATGAATTTCCGTCATTCGACGAAGATTTTTCTCGTGATTTGAGTTCTTTTCGAATCGAATTTTGTCGTTTGAAACGCGGAGGACGAATAAACATCGAGCGCAATCATGCCACACGCCGGACCGAAGAAAAATCCTTCGAAACTGTCGGAATCCAGCAAAGACGTACGTAGAGAAAAATCATTTTGACGTTTATTCGAAAGAGACTTTTTCGCAAATTCCTCAACGAAGAGAACGAAAATTTAGCAAGCGATGCTTCTCGCGAAAAGTCGCTCCTCTCGCGTGGACGTCGTTGGAGGCGACGCGGATTGGACGAAGGGAAAAGTTTTGCTGAAACCCGATGATCAGCTGCAATTGAAGGAGGATGTGAGTTTTCACCCGAATTTCTTCGATTCTCTCTTGTTTCGGGTTCCATTTGATTTTTTCGAATGACTTTTCTCTCATTGCGAAGAATTTCGCGACAATCTTGCGAAAAATTTCTACGCGATGTTACCGAATAACGGTGATTGTTTGTTTCATTTTTTTTTTTAATTTCAAAGAAGGGAATTTCAAATTGACACGAAGATTTTCGCGGTAAAATGTGGTATTTTTTGAAAAAGGAGAGAATAACTTTCATGATTTTTCCGAGACTCTGAAATGCCTCTGCTCGTGCAGGAATTGCACGAGGAAATAGCGAGAGTATTGACGATTCATAATCCGAGAATTCCCGACTCGCTCGTCGAATGGTCTTGGCAATCTCGCGAATTCGTTAAATTGCCGAATCCACCGAATCTCGTGACACTTTTGAATGTTCCTGGCACGTTGTTGCATCGAGACACGGAAGAAGCGAAGCTCCAAATTGCCGGAGGATTCGTCGGTGCGTTGAAAACCTTTTTTTCTGCCCTCACAATTCGTAATTTTCGAAAAAGTCGATGCAAAGAATTCGAGTCGAATAAAACATCGATTTTCGCCGATTTACCATTTTTTCATGAAATTCACGTCGATGAATGAACAATTCGGTTTCGAACGCACTTTCCTCTTTTTTTTATTTCTTGAAAAATCAAAATATAGTCGATTTCGAGGATGAATCGATGATTGAGCGAAGGTCGAAAGCGTCGGAGGACGATGTTGGGGAGGCTGAAGAAGAGGAAGATGCTGAGGAGGGAGGTGAATTTTTTTCAAATCTCAGTATTCAAAAAAAAAAAATGTATGTATATTTTTTTGAAAAAAAAACGAAATTTCGAATAAATTGAAATGTTTTTCAAGATGAGGAGGCTGAGGAGGCTTCGAAGCAGGCCGAGGCGACCGCCGAGACGGATTTCGAGCCCGAAGAGGAGCCGATCGAACTCCCGAAAAAGCCAAAAAAAATCCCGAATCAATTTAACTTTTGCGAACGCGCCGCTCTGACTTACAGCATCGTCGTACGGGTGAGTGCGAATTTTGAAGACTTTTTTTTCAATCGCTACTCACTTTACGACGATTTTCATGAAATTCTTTCGCAGGACGCGGGCACGCAGACGATTCCTCCGCCGACGGCGACATTTAATTCTCACGTCCTCCAATGGATCATATTCGATGAATATCAGGTACGATTTATTTCGAAAAAAAAACAAGAAATGCATCCAAACACGATCCCAACGATCGACAAAAATGACAAGTATTTTTTTCCCAAAAAACGATGGCATTCTTCAGACGAATTTATACAATTTGATATTTAATTTTAATAATATTTTAATATATTAATACACGATACATTGATACAATAATGATAATTCCGATAAAATTTGAAGAAATAAATAAAAATTCCGAACAAGTAGCCCAGAGATAAAAAAAATTTTGGAAAAAAAATAAACGCGTCCGAAGCCTCTGGTTTCGTTGCACAATTTTTTTTAATCTCTCCAGGAAGATTACGCTCAGCAGCAGCGTGAAAAGGAGAAGGAGAAAAAATCGACGATTTCGCAGCCGAGAAAAGACGACACGAAGAAAAAAACTCAGATCGAGGCTGTGGCGGTGAGCCACAGAATGCTGCAAGCTGCGAAAACACTCGAGCGAATGGTCAATCAAAATATATTCGACGAGATATCCCAAGGTTTGCCTTTTCACGAGCTCAAAATGACGAAAAAAAAAAATCCATCTCCTTTGCGCTGTAAAAAAATCAAATTTCCCATATTTTTCAAAGATTATCGTTACTGGAACGATCCCAGTGACGAATTCAAAGCTGGCGAGGGCTCGCTACTTCCGCTGTGGAAGTTTCAGTACGAAAAGAGCAAGAAACACGACGTGACGGATCTCTGCTTCAACAGCCGTTATTACGACCTCTTCGCCGTGTCTTACGGGGCGAGTTAGTTTAATCAACAATGTTTGCAATCACCTCAAAATTCTCACAATTTTATCGCCAAAAAAACCCTGATTTTTCATTCATTTTCTCCCGTCAACATCTTCATTTTTTTCCCCAAATCGACGAATCCGCATTCTACTTTCGATAAATATGAAATTATTCGTTTTTAATCCGAAAAAAATTGAATGATTTTTTTTTTTTTCGTTTTTACTCAAATGCGATATTAACCGGGACGAAATGCGAAGGAAGGAATTTATTTCTTCGAAATTTATTCGAACGCGACACTCTCTTCTTCAGTGGCCTTTCACAGTCCTGTGAAAACTGGTCTGGTTTGCTTGTTCAGCCTGAAAAATCCGTCGTATCCCGAATGGACCTGTTCGACGGAATCGCCGGTTATGTGTCTCGATTTTAACAAGCAGCATCCTCATCTTCTCGTAATCGGCACGAAAGACGGCAGCGTTGCTGTTTACAACATAATGTTGCCGCCTTTGGCGCCGCAGTACAGGAGCAACGACGTCGAGCAAAAGCACGGTGGTACCGTCTGGGAGGCGAGTAAATCTTGATCAAACCTTTGAGAATTAAAAAAAAAAACAAGCCAATAATTCGATAAAAATATCTCGAGATAATAAAATTCATGCACCAATTAAACCTCATCGTATCGATCATCCGTACATTTTTGACACTCTTTCGCAACGTTCGGAACCAATTAATTCGATAAAACATATATTCTCCGAATTTCAGGTCAATCTTAATTGCCCTTTTAATTAAATTCGATTTTTTTTCTCGATACGATTGAATATATTATTTGAAATAATTGTACGAATGGTTGAAATTTGGTCAATGGACAATTGTGTATTTTTATTGAAAAAAAAAAGTATGTTTTTTTTTATCGTAGATACGTTGGGCACCGGACACCGAAGAGGGGAATTTGACGTTTTACAGCATCAGCGTGGATGGAAAGATCAATCATTGGGTGCTCAATCAAAATGAGCTGGGAATGACGACTGTCATGACGCTGTTTCTCGATCGACCGCCGATTCCCGGACCGGACGGTACACTAATTACCCTCAAAGGTGACTCGAATGCCGACTCGTTTTATTTCAATAAAATGAGAAAGCATCAATGAAAAAAAAACGAATAAAATGTGAAAATCGACGAAAATCCAGGATGCGGCACGTGCTTGGCTTTTTATCCAAACGACAATGACGTATTTCTCGTTGGTACCGAGGAGGGCACGATTTACAAGTGTAATACGGCTTACAGCAGCGTTTACATAAAGACTTACAACGAGGCGCACAATATGCCGGTTTACAGAATCGTTTTCAACAAATACAACTCGAGCATATTCGCCAGTTGCTCGGGCGACTGGAGGATCAAAATTTGGGAGGACGATAGACTGTGAGTTTCATCATTGCTCTATTTTTTCCGTCAATTTTTTCCGTATGAATGAAAAATTCTCTCAAAAGGTTCGATCGTTGATGAAAAAACAGAAAACTTTTCCTTACTTTTTTTTATACACCATTTTCAACGTCTTTTTTTCGTTTGGATCCTTGGATTTGAGTGATTCCCTCGTTCGGAGAATATTCGACAAATTTCGACTTCAAAATGGAGGGTAAGACTGTTTTGTTTTTCAGCGAGTGTCTGTTCATGTTCGATCTCGGTGTGCCGATTGGTGACGTGCAGTGGGCACCGTACAGTTCGACGGTACTCGCGTGTGTCTCGAACGACGGTAAAGTGACGGTTTTCGATTTGAACGTCAATAAATATCGTCCTATATGCAGTCAGGCGGTGGTCAGCAAAAGACGAAGTAAATTGACGAGATTAGCGTTCAACGATGTTCTTCCATTCGTCATTGTTGGTGACGACAAGTGAGTTTGGGCATACTGGGGGTGTTTCAAAAGTTGACGCTGATAATTTACCGCCACATAGGGGATGAAATTCCAAGTCGAAAAGTCCTCGAGCACTTTTCGATCCGACGAAGCGTCGTTGAGTTATTGATCGAAACAGCGGGACCAACGGGACGCGCGCGTCGCCCGCCGGAGAAGGGAGGACGCGCGTCCGATTGGCTCAAACTTTGACAGTCGATAACTCGTCGGTTTTTGGTCGTACGAAAAAGTGCCGAAATACTTTTCGTCTCGAAATTTCGTCGCGAAACTGCCTGCGGATCGTTGACTGCGGTTTTCGGGACACCCCTTATATGTTGATAATTTTTTTCTCAAACTATTTGACGAAAACAATAATTGCACGAGCAGAGGCACCGTCAGCAGCCTGAAACTGTCGCCGAATTTACGCGTCAGAGTCAAGCCAACGAAGAAACAGCTCCATCTGTCTGAAAACGAGCTCGAGACGATGAAACTCGAGAGATTACTGAGCTTCGTACGCGAGCCGCCGGTGCTCGTGCCTCCAAAGGACGTGGGAATAGGCTGAGGGACGAAGATCCGAAATGTCGAAAGATTGTGAATAAATACGATTTTTTAAATACCATTTTTCGTAACAGCTCCGAATGACCACTTTACTGAAGGAAATTTCGAAAGACAAATTTTTCTAGTCGACGGTTTTTCAGTTTGTTTGATTTATCAATCATCATCGTAGCTCCAGACAAATCGTACAGTTTCAAAAATGTCAATTCTTGTGCATTTGTCGATTTTTTTTCGTATAATAATAATAATAATAATAATAGTAACAATAGATAATCGGTATATTACATTTATAATGATCTTGACGATCAAAATTATTATTATCGTTGATGTTATTATTTTATGGGAACATGAGGTTGGCACAAATATTTTTGACGAGAAAAAACGATACTTTCGACGAGCAATTGAAATTGGAGAAGTTTTCCGATCCCTGACGAGCGAATAATTCGCGGCTAATCGTTAATCCATCAAAATTTCTTTCCCCGTAATTCTATCAGCCTTTTTTTCAGGGTTTCTGAATTTAATACAAAAATAGAATAAAGCCTATCACCTAGAGTCTACGTTTAAAGTGTGAATCGTTTTGTTTGGACATTAGACGGCAATTGGCGATGATTGGTAAAATTCGCAGTTTATGAATCTTACGCTGCAAAATTGAATCGACGATTATGAAAAAATGTACAACATCCCGAGGGCTCGAAAAAATTCGGTAAATGATTTTTCTCAAGTTCCATCTTTTTTTGTTGTATCACAATGGCTACAGAGTTGAATTTCCGTCGCGCGATGTCTCGAAAAAAGTAACCGGACATTTTGACTGCGAAATGTTTGCGATAAAATTCTCATGAAAAATTCGCTAATTGCGGAAACGTTATTCTGAAAAAATTCTCATTTTGGCACCATCTTTGATTCCTCGACCTTCTCCGCATTCTCGTCTGTCTTTGCGACACAATATAAAGTTTCACGAAAAATTCGCGAGTAATGATTCGTGATAATTATCAAAGATTATTCTCAACGGAGCACCTTTTCGTTTGGAAGAATCCGCCTGCGTTCGTCAATGAAACCAGACGAAACACGGGGGACTTTGAAACGTGCTTTTTTTTCAGCAAACAAAACTCGAATATAACCAACACTCGCGATTCGAAGACACGATTTGCTCTTTTTTTAGAGATTTTTTCGAAAAAAGGATAAATTTATCCCCTCTTGGGCAAAATAATGATAAAAATGTTGGATGACGAAGGTATTATTCGAAAATCATGACAACTATCGAACGATAAATTTCAAAGAACGAAAACAAGATCGCGACGACCGAGAGAATGTGATTTCTCCAGCGACTCTAAAAATTCGCCCTCCTCAAACAAACAAAACTCGAATATAACCAACACTCGCGATTCGAAGACACGATTTCCTCTTTTTTTTGGAGATTTTTTCGAAAAAAGGATAAATTTATCCTGTATTGGGCAAAATAATAATAAAAATGTTGGATGACGAAGATATTATTCGAAAATCATGACAACTATCGAACGATAAATTTCAAAGAACGAAAACAAGATCGCGACGACCGAGAGAATGTGATTTCTCCAGCGACTCTAAAAATTCGCCCTCCTCAAACAAACAAAACTCGAATATAACCAACACTCGCGATTCGAAGACACGATTTCCTCTTTTTTTTGGAGATTTTTTCGAAAAAAGGATAAATTTATCCTGTATTGGGCAAAATAATAATAAAAATGTTGGATGACGAAGATATTATTCGAAAATCATGACAACTATCGAACGATAAATTTCAAAGAACGAAAACAAGATCGCGACGACCGAGAGAATGTGATTTCTCCAGCGACTCTAAAAATTCGCCCTCCTCAAACAAACAAAACTCGAGTATAACCAACACTTGCGATTCGAAGACACGATTTCCTCTTTTTTTTTGGAGATTTTTTCGAAAAAAGGATAAATTTATCCCCTCTTGGGCAAAATAATGATAAAAATGTTGGATAACGAAGATATTATTCGAAAATCATGACAACTATCGAACGATAAATTTCAAAGAACGAAAACAAGATCGCGACGACCGAGAGAATGTGATTTCTCCAGCGACTCTAAAAATTCGCCCTCCTCAAACAAACAAAACTCGAATATAACCAACACTCGCGATTCGAAGACACGATTTCCTCTTTTTTTTGGAGATTTTTTCGAAAAAAGGATAAATTTATCCTGTATTGGGCAAAATAATAATAAAAATGTTGGATGACGAAGATATTATTCGAAAATCATGACAACTATCGAACGATAAATTTCAAAGAACGAAAACAAGATCGCGACGACCGAGAGAATGTGATTTCTCCAGCGACTCTAAAAATTCGCCCTCCTCAAACAAACAAAACTCGAGTATAACCAACACTTGCGATTCGAAGACACGATTTCCTCTTTTTTTTTGGAGATTTTTTCGAAAAAAGGATAAATTTATCCCCTCTTGGGCAAAATAATGATAAAAATGTTGGATAACGAAGATATTATTCGAAAATCATGACAACTATCGAACGATAAATTTCAAAGAACGAAAACAAGATCGCGACGACCGAGAGAATGTGATTTCTCCAGCGACTCTAAAAATTCGCCCTCCTCAAACAAACAAAACTCGAGTATAACCAACACTCGCGATTCGAAGACACGATTTCCTCTTTTTTTTAGAGATTTTTTCGAAAAAAGGATAAATTTATCCTGTATTGGGCAAAATAATGATAAAAATGTTGGATGACGAAGGTATTATTCGAAAATCATGACAACTATCGAACGATAAATCTCAAAGAACGAAAACAAGATCGCGACGACCGAGAGAATGTGATTTCTCCAGCGACTCTATGTACAATCGATAACGAAATAATTAACGAACTTTCGATCAACGTTTTATCTGCGAACGAGAAAAAAGCAAGGATTCAAAGGAATCCCTTTAATCGAGATAAATTTTCTCGGGCAATTCCAAATTCTCGATAACACCGGCGTAATATTTCATCTCCAAAAAATCTCTAATATTGTTCGGGCTGGGCACTTGCCTGCCGGCGAACTCGATGCTGGACATGGGATGCAAAAATTGCTCGGGAAAGTCGCGATTCTTGAGGAACCACGAGTCCCTCGCCATCGTGCCGTTTTTCGGATAAAACGGAAGTACGTTAACGCGAAGGCGATTTATCTTGGAATACTGAACTTTGAAAAATTCGCCCTCCGCGAACAAACAAAACTCGAATATAACCAACACTCGCGATTCGAAGACACGATTTTCTCTTTTTTTTGTAGCTTTTTTCGAAAAAAGGATAAATTTATCCCATCCTGGGCAAAATAATAATAAAAATGTTGGATAACGAAGATATTATTCGAAAATCATGACAACTATCGAACGATAAATTTCAAAGAACGAAAACAAGATCGCGACGACCGAGTGAATGTGATTTCTCCACAATCGATAACGAAATAATTAACGAACTTTCGATCAACGTTTTATCTGCGAACGAGAAAAAAGCAAGGATTCAAAGTAATCCCTTTAATCGAGATAAATTTTCTCGGGCAATTCCAAGTTTTCGATAACACCGGCGTAATATTTCATCTCCAAAAAATCTCTAATATTGTTCGGGCTGGGCACTTGCCTGCCGGCGAACTCGATGCTGGACATGGGATGCAAAAATTGCTCGGGAAAGTCGCGATTCTTGAGGAACCACGAGTCCCTCGCCATCGTGCCGTTTTTCGGATAAAACGGAAGTACGTTAACGTGAAGGCGATTTATCTTAGAGTACTGAACCTTGAAAAATTCGCCCTCTGTCGCTTTCTCCCAGACGTAACCGTCGTGATCGATTATCGGTTTGCTTCGCGCTTTCACCAGCCACGGGGATCGGCGAATGTCGTCGCGATTGATTCCGACGTCGATTTGATAATCCCACGGCAGCAAATCGCCGTTTCTCATCGCGCCGAGAAGCGAGCTACCCTCCAGCCAGTAACGCACCCCGAATTCCTCGAGTTTTTCGAAAACGTGGTGGGCGACCTTCCTCAGGCCGGCGAGACAGCACGGCGGGGTGTAACGATTTTTGTGAAGATAGGACGGCACCCCGTTGATCACCGAGCCGAAACAACGCGGCGTCTCCCTCGAACATCCGTACCACTCCACGCTGCTCGTCGCCCGGGTCACCTTTTTTATGCCGAATTTCTCGAACATCGCGCGTTCTCGCTTCGCATGCAAGTGCTGCACTCTCGACTGCGCCTGCTGACTGCGGAACAGAGCTCTGCCCTCGTTCAACTGATGATTTTTCATCACGCGAATCTGCGAATGTGAAGAATCAAGGGAGAAAGAAGCATCGTTGCCCGCAGTTTTTTCCTGAGATTTTTCAGGATTTTTGGTAGCTTGGAACGAAATGGGAATGAAACAAAAAATCGATGCAAGCGAGACGCGGGTTTCCCCGGCGTTTTTGTGAGCTTTTTTCGAGATTTCGTGGCTTTGAAATTGTGAAAATTGAGGTAGAACGAGAGTTTGAGCGATTTTCGAAATGTCGGACGGATATTTTGATTTTTTGAGATGTACAACCCACCTTGACTCCCGCTGCTGTAGTCTGAAGGTAAAACGAGTCCGTGAAAGGAAGAAGAAACGGATCGGACAATTTTCTCAATAGCTTCGACTCGATCATCGTGGCGTGACGTCCAACGACGGCGTCACAGTCGACTCCCTGAGAATTCGCGAAACGCAGGCTCCATTCCTTTACGCGAAGCTTCAAACTGTAACAACCCAGTGGATTTTTGCCAACCGGCACGGTGACAGCACCGAAACGATTGGCGCCATTCACGATTTCCTGAAAACGACCAACGGAAAATTTCACCATCGAGTCTGCATGGAAAACAAACATTTTCGACCATTTCGACTTTTCGTCCACGCGATTCATCGAAAAAAAAAAAAATGTCACCACTCTCCCATTGATTCAGGAACGAGCGAATCTCGTTTGGAAAATTCGAAATTTCTCACCTGCATCGTTTGCTTGGTGGACAATCGCGTAGAGTCCGGCAGAAACATGACGAACTTCGTTCTGATGTAAAACAGAGGATTGCGCTCCTCGAAGGATTTGTTGAAGTCCGTTTGGAGATTGATGAGTTTGACGTTGCGGAGACTGTCGTTGGAGAAATTCAATTCCAATGGCGGATAAGGCAAATCGTTGCATACGATTAATATCGGCATCGTCGGGAACGAATTTAATATCGAATCGACGGTGGAAGTGACGTCGTTTTCGAAGTTTTCAAACTGCCGTATGACGATCGTGACGAGACGGGACAAACGTCGATGAAGCTTGCTGCTCGGTGATTGAACGGTCGTTGGATTGGCCATGCCGTTATTGGCCGTACCGGGCCGATTAATCGCGTACAACCACCATATTTTGTGCCACACGATGACATTGCCGACGAGTGCGAGAACCAGCAATGTTCTCACGCACTTCACTCGCATTTTGCCGGACTATTTTCGACTCTGGTCATCGCAGACCCGCGTTTTTTCCCTCCCTTCTCTCCTCTCAATTCCACTGTTTTTCCTCCAGTGTTCCCTCTCGAGGCACGATCGAAACACAACAGCCCTTTCGTCCGGCCTGTCCGAGCCTCCATTTTTCATCCCCCCGCAACGAAAAATCCGCGATTGCGCGCGTGATCGACCCTCCGGGGGATGATTCAACCCCCATTATACAGGGTGTCCCGAAAGTCGATGCCGAGGATTTAACGCTACGTCGAGGATAAAATCGCGAGTCGAAAAGTCTTTGAGCACTTTTTGATCCGACGAAATTTCCCGACTTGAATGATGTAATTGATATTCATATTCGTAAAAATAATAGTTATTAATTATATCGTTATCGATCTATGTGTTGATATATTCGGACGCTCAAATCGAGTGCGTCGCAGTGACAAAAATGATGCTGTTTCTTGTTTCGTTTTAATTGCCGCATTAAGAAAAAAAAAAATGCTTTTGAAAAAACGTAAAAGCGTTTGCGAAAAAATTCCAACACCGAACCCGTGACATTTCGACTTTTATTTTCGATATTCACGTTCGAATCAATAAAAAAAAAACGATGGAAAAAATTGCGCGAGTCCGCGCGTCGGGGATCCTCGCTTTTCGGCGCGGAAACGTAATTCTAGCGACGATTCGACGAATTGTAAGCAATATTTATTTGTTTCGACGATCCAAGCGGAGCTATGCGTTAAAAAAGTTTCTCGTTTTGTACAAAGTCGAGTGTTTCCCTTTTTTCATTTTTTTCAAGCTGTACAGTCTATCGAGGGTCATTTTCTGTCTGTTTCGAAATTCGTTCGTTCGTTTTTTCAATCCCCGTTGAATTTCTCGCATTGGCATTAAGGCTGATATGGTTTGACAAGGCTTTCGGAAAATTCTCTCACGTGCTGCACTCCGCGAACTTCGCGATCCAGGAGCGGCAATTTCGTCACGTGGAAGTCCTCGTAAAGGTCCATTATCTTTGGCAAACAATCGAAAATTACGACCGTTGAGAAATATATCTAGAGAAAAAGGGGGAAAAAAGGACAAAACGTGCGACGACGATCGGTTCACCTGATCCAAGTATTTTTCTTGAACTTTGTGCCTCGCCAGACACAATTTGCACGACGAGCTGCCTGGTTTCAGAAACAAGAGCTGATTAACGACAATATTGTGCGTGTCGATGCCGCATTTTGTCAACTCCTGGACGAGTCTCTCGGTCTCGTAGAGGGACAAAAATTCCGCGATGCACACGCAGACGAACGTCGTCTGCTCGGGATTCTGAAACTGCTCGTTAACCTGCCGGATTACGGTCAGCATGTCCTCCATCTTGCTCGAAAATTCATCGACGTTGAAGTCGTTCCTGCCGAGCAGACAACTCAGCTGGAAGGTCGACGAAGGGAGGAGGGAAATAATTGTGAGAACGAGACGATATCACGTCGGATCGGTTTAGCGAAAAGATTCAACGAGAACCAATTGTTTCGGTCGATATTTATGTTAATTTTGAAAAAATTCGACATATCGTTGAAAAAACGAATTCCAAAAGCGTTGAGAAATCTTCCACCCTTTTCGCGATAAATTCGTTGGTTCGAACGAAGGAAATACAAATGTTTGTCGAATTATCGAAGGATCGAGATCTTACCTGGCTGATGAACGGACTGATTTTCGATTTTAGTCTCATTAATTTTCCCAAACCCTTCTCCACGACTTGGGGAAACGAGAGTAGCCTCAGCGTGTGACCGGTGGGCGCTGTGTCGAATACAACGACGGAAAAATTCATTCCTTTTACCAATCTGCAAAACGGAATTTCATGGTTTGGACGTTTTCGACGTTTTTGCGACTCGAGCAACGAATGAAATACTAATAAAATCATACTTCATAACTTCGGCGTAACTCATGGCTTCGTCTATGCCGGGAAACGCTCCGACAATTTCTTGCATGACGTTGCGACTCAGACGTAGCGCCTCGCCGCCTAAAACTGAATGTTCTTGGAAATATCAAGTATACGACATTGAGAATCTGCGAGCATCGACTGTTTTTCGTTCGAGCAGTTTCAAGGTCATTCGAAATTTTTTCTCAAAGAAAAATGCAGAGTTTCACGTTTAATCGTAACGGTTTCGGAGACAGTTTTCAAAAAGTGTGTATACGTATTGTTTGACATTGACCTTCTCGTAGGACATTTTCAAATGGACAAACTCACCGGGTTCGCTCTCAAAGTATTCCTCCGGCAATTCTGTAACCCCTGCATTGGGATCGATTTCCATGGCGAAAAGATTTTCGAAACCCTGAACTTTCGTCGGTACTTTGCTGAATTTTTGGTCGAACGCGTCGGAAATATTGTGCGCCGGATCGGTGGATATTATCAGCACGTTTTCACGAACTTTTGCCAATTGTATCGCCAAAGAACAGCTGACGAGAAAATTGAAAAGACAAGGCCGGGTAAAGGGTTTTGCGAAAGTTCGATCGTTTCGATCACCCTCGTCGTTTTCTTCTTCGTTTATAGCGTACCTGCATGTTGTTTTTCCAACACCGCCTTTTCCACCGACGAATATCCATTTCAATGACTTTTGCAATATCACGTTCCTCACAGAAGGCTCCAACTGTTCCGCCTCGTCGTTCGTATTCATCTTTGCGAATTTATCGAAGACGTTGATTTCATCAGGCACACACGATGTTCTGATTTGTTTACAACCGAATTATACTGCCCCGAAAATTCGTTTGGAAATAAAGCAAATCTACTCGAAACAAAAAACGAAATATTTCCGAACACGCTGATGAATAAGCGATATTGACAGACAGCCAGAGTTAAGCCGCATGATTCGCAATTCGTCGTCGTATTGCGAATTGCATCGTAGCGCTCCTCGTGTTCTTTTTCATGAACTAACACGTCGGGAGAGTAGCGCTGTCGGTAAATCAGAAAAATGGGGGCGCGCGCGTAATGAAGAGAGACGGACGCTCGCGTGCATTCTCTTTTTATATTTACAGAAATAATAATTCGTAGTCGACAAATAGTTTTCTAATGACTTCTTTATCGTGTTATCAATTAATACAATTTCAACTCGATAAACGTGCGCGTCAATCACAACGCGCTCTCATTCGTTCCGTCAATCTCATTTCCGCGTTCAATGTGGAAAAATACGCGGACGCCATAGTTGCAGATGTCGCTGTCAACGCTCAACCATTTTGTCGTTATGAAGGACAGTCGTTTTTCGCGAGCCTTGGCGCATTGTGAATTGTGATCGTCTAATTAGTTTCCGACTTTACGCCCGTGCTGTGTAGTATATCGAGTATCGGATCGTTTTTTTTGTTTCTATCGTTATTTTCCTCAGCTGAAGAATATCATAACCACACAGACGATTCAGCGTTGTTTAAAACGTAAGTTCATACATAAAGTCACGCGCTCCATTATCAATAACAATTGCAGCGATATTTGTCTGCGATTTTTGACAAAACCGGTGAAGAATTTTCATTCGATTCAAACTCGGTTAAAACACTTCGAGCATCGTACGATAGCGCGGACCTCGTCGAATACGATGAGAGAAATAAAATCAATATTTTCGTGTCACGTTGAGGTGTATGGTACGCGATGGTGCAAAAAAACCCCACCCCCACCCCCCCGTGATATTTTCGCGTTTGTTTCCGCGATGTCCTACGAATATTCCAAACAATTGATCGATTGTTTAATGTTTTAATGTAAATTACAACGAGTCTTTGATACAAACGAGCTCGTGTGCTGCAAAGGTTTCACTTCGAAATGGCTTTCGAGTCAAATTTTTCTCAAAGTTTCGTCTCAGCATTTTGAGGATTCGGCACTGCCGAGTTTTCGCTGCTTTTTATTCTCCATAAGGCTTATTCATTTTTGTTTTTTTGACATTTTGTCTGTTTTCAAAGGATCAAGGAAACATTTCCAACAAAATTTGTACAATCGCTCATTGAGTGCGAAGTTACGTCAGGCTCGATGTATATATATATATATATATATATATACGTGTGTGCATAATTGAGCCAAACACAAACGATGTTTCAGGGCATGAAAAATCGAACAAAATTTTCTCAAGTCCCGTGCATACATACGCTTAACAAATATTTTTATCACAGCGAGAAAATACATTTCGCGACTTGTGCGTTTCCAATGAATTTATGTGCCCGTACGAAGAAAAAAAAAAACATTCGGTAGTGATTCCGTAATATACAGATAATGAATTGAATAGGGTTCTTATATTTCGATCGAACGTAAACGTCAAATGATCACTCGTCAAACCTGTTTTTTTTCGAGACGGAGCAATGATAAATTAATCGCATCTCTGAAGTTGCATGTTTTATTTTAGACTTAAGGTTTGAAGCAAACGCTTTCCATGATTGTCCGCACCGTTTGTCAACACGGTGCATGAACTTATTTATCGATGAAATTTTTATTGAAAATCTATACGTACATGCGATGTAACAAAAAAAAAACACAAACGTTCCATGCATTTGCATGGAATAACGTACAATGATGAATTTTAACGTGAATTTTTTGCATATGCCGAATAGTGTCCGTATGGACAAGCGGCCTTTAACAAAATATCCTCGACATGCGCTAGCTAACGAAAAGTTTGCCAAGCCTGTAGAGGAAGGGATTGAAAAGACAAACGAGCAAAATTGAAAAATCAAGAAAAGTACGAAAAAAAGAAAACAAAGACAATGCAAAACTGGAATCAATGGCAATTACCGGCCGCACCTCCAATCGCGGCTTCAATGCCGCAGCCGCCGATCGGCTATGCCGCTCCAGGAGCAGATCCCATGGCCATCATGCAGTCTTACATGCAGTACTTCAATCAGCCGGTAAGTATCCTTATTCATACCGTCGGAAATACAAATTTCCATCGGCGGTTAGAGACACATGGGAAAAAGAAAATCATTCTCCTTTTTGCAATTTTTCATATCATTTTGCAATGCAATTCTTGCGCATAGGATTTTCCTTATAATTTTGGAAGCGACAAAAATGTAACGCACGCAACGAGGCAAAACTCGACATGTGTGATTCGTTTATTTCAAATTGCTGCCGCTTGTTCTTCGGTAACAAGTTTTTGTAGAGAAATGATTTTTAAGTTAGAAAATGAAAAAAATGAATTATAAAACCGACGATAAGCGACAGAGCGATACAACGCCACCTATGCGATAACGTGCTCTGTCCTTTCGGCTTGGACGAATTTATTCTGCGCTTTGTGCAAAGGAGTAGAAATGTTTACGAAAGTTATCATAAACCTTTAGAATGTGAACCAGTTGATGATACACGTATATGTGAGAATAATGCAAAAGTTACTTCAATCTCGTCGCTAAGCGAAAGCGAAAATGACTATTTATGATTGTGGCCTAAAACTACTTGTCACGAATAGAACCAAAGTACATAATTTGCAAAGAATATTAAAATGTAACAAGATTTTTATCACCAGCGTGTGAAGGGTTATGCGTCATTGAAATCCCACAGGGCAATTTCTTCGTTGTTGCTGAAAATATTTACCACCATAGAATGTTATTTGTGTAAAAATTCAAATGGCGCATTTGCACTCTTTGTCGAGTCAAAAGTCTGTATTTGTCGCCTGATTCAAATTGGTCAATGAAAACTGTACTATGGCTGTGTATAAACGAGAGACAATTTTTGATAAATCAATCGAATAACGGTGAATGCGAAAGTTTTATTGAGAAAAACGTTACTCAGGCCCCGAGCGGATACACGGCGGAGCAATGGGCCGCTGCTCAACAGCAAAATTGGGCGCAATGGCAGACTTGGCAACAGCAGTATCAACAATGGCAAGCCCAGTATGGAGAAAAGGTACTGGCGATTATTGAAAACAAAAAAATCTTCTCCCCACGAGTTGGTCTCCGTTCGGAAAACTGGAATTGGAAAGTTTTCAATTTTCGTTTCAGTACCAAGAGACGATGAAGCAGATGTCATCGCAGAATTTGTCGAGCATAACGGCAGGGTCGTTGATTCAACCACCCCCGCTTCCCAAAGAGGATACTTCGAAAAAGCCCCCGTTACCCCCCGAGGCCAACACATTCGGTTTTCCTGGCATGCCACCGCCGCATCAGAACAATCTTCCTCTCTTTCCATCGAATAAAACCGCGAATCCACCTTTACCTCCGGGTGAGCCACCTGTGCCGTCTGACATGCGTAATCCGTCAACCGATAACGTCCCCAGTGGTAAACGCGTTTCAAGCTCGAGCGTAGAATCAGTTAGTGCTAAAAAATCCAAAGTCGACGACGAAGAGCTCACGGAAGCTGAGAAAACGTTCGACGCTCAGTTTAAACAATGGGAAGAACAGTTTAACAAGTGGAAACAGCAAAACGCTAATCATCCGGACAAGGTAAGTGATGATACCAATGAGTTACTACGAAAGTTTTTGATAAAGAAAACAAGAAAATCCCATAAACAAATACGAGATCCACCGCTCTGTTATCGCGTCATTTCTATTTATTTGTAGACTCAGTACAAGCAGTACGAAGCAAAATGGACGTCGTGGAGGGAAAAGTTGATCGAACGCCGCGAGCAAATGCGTCGAAAACGCGAACAGCAGAAGCAGGCTGCGGCTAAAGCCGAAGTTGACAAGGGAAAGAAATCGCTGGTCGGGGATGACAATATATTGAATATACTTACGAGCACGGAGAATCAAGGATTGATAAACAATTTGTTAGGAATTGGTAAGACGCTGGGTTTGACCGGGAAAAACGACGGGTTCCAAGGTCAACCGCAGGCTCCGATGATCCAACCGTTATCAGCCGGAGCGAACTTGTCGTCTACCGCCGCCGCTGTCATACCAGCGATGGGTGTACCTTCCATGACGCCGAACATGAATCAAGCTGCGTGGGCTGCTCAACAGTGGGCCGCCCAATACAACGCTGGAATGAACATGACGAATTTTGCCACTGGCTATCAGCAGCCACCCGCTGTTTCGCAGCTTCCCACGACTTCGATGCCCGTAACAAACTTCAACCAGCCACCGTCCAACTTCAACCAAGCGCACACCACCAACTTCAATCCGCCACCGGCAAACTTCAATCAGGGGAATTTCAATCAGCCGCAATCGAACTTCCCCCAAACGGCGTCAAACTTTAGCCAACCGCCTCCGAGTGTTCTACCTTCGGCGCAAAGCTTCCCGACTAGCCTTTCCAACATGTCCACCTCCGGGCCGAATTTCTCGCAACCACCGCCGGGTTTCGGAGCTCCGAATTCGCGACAACAGACGAACAACGTTATGGGTCAAAGAGCTGGACAGGGGAATCCGCAGGATCAGAACGTCAGACAGTTCGGGCCTGACGCGGATCAGAGACACCCTTCGATGACTGAGCTTCCATCCAGAGATTCCACAAACTCGGGCGGTGATCGTACCAACTTTGATGGCAACCGATTCGGCGGTCCTCCGCCTGGCAATCTTAGCAATATGAATCGTGGTGGACAATTCGCTCCCAACGAATACAGTCGTGATGCTTCCAACAAAGAGTTTGCCTCGGGCAATCAATCTGGACAGGTGAGCGATAACAACAGGCGTGATGATACCGCTTTCAACAGTGGCAACGAATTTCGACCGACCGACCGATTTGACACAGGATTCGACAGAGATCAAGTCGGCGGTCGAAACAATCGCGATAGTGATAGTCAGGATAACCGTGGAAGCAATCGTACCGCGTCTGATCGGGATAGTTTTAATCCCGATCGCTTTGGACCGAGCAACGATCGCTTTGGTTCGAATAATGAATTTTCGGGGTCAAACAACGAACGTTTCGGCTCGAACCCCGATAGGTTTGGTTCAAACAACGATCGATTTGGTTCAAACAATGATCGATTTGGCTCGAACACGGATCGTTTTGGTTCGAGCAATGACCGCTTTGGATCGAACAACGATCGTTTCACTTTCGGCAATGATCAATCCAAGCCCGACAACGATCGATTAGGAACGTTCAACGATCGATTCCGTTCACAAAACGATCAATTTGCTCCATCCTCCGGGGATCGTTTTGGATCTTCCATGGATCGAGCGAACTTGGGCAGCGTCAATCAGTCAAACGATAAATTCACTCGTCCCCCTCCGGATCGCATCGATTTGAGAGACGGCAATCGTGATTCCGGTGGCACCAACTTCCGTAGTTTCAATAAGACCAATCAATTTAATACGCCGATGGATATGCCGCCGGAACTTCAGAAGCTCATGGAGAAACGTAAAGCCGCTATCGACGTGTTCAAACCGTCCAACTTCGGCAGCTTCCTAGATTCGAACAGATGCACCAGCACCAGTACGTCGCTCAGCGAGAGTTTCAGAAAGATAACCGGCGATTCGCCATTTTTGCCGAGAAGCGCGATTAACTTTAACAAGAAGGATACGAATTTCGCACCCAAGAGCTCAATGCTCGGTTCGGCCGGAGCCGGTGGACCGGGCATTTTCGACTCTTCGCGCGATCTTCGTCCGAACAACAGCCTCGGCTTTCAATTTCAAGGACCCGGAGATTTTAGACCCCCCGGAGGAAGTGGAGATTACTCCCCGCGCGGACCGGGAGACTTTGCCTCACGAGGCAATGAAATCCGTCCTCGTGGGGTTGAATTTAATTCTCGCGATTCGAGGAACTTTGATGCTCGCGATTCCGGAAATATGCCCCCACGGGGCAATGAATTCAGTTGTCGCGATTCGAAAGATTTTCCTCCACCGATGAACGAATCAGCTCAGCAAGAATCCCACAGAGGTGGCGGTGACTTTGAGAGACTAGCTGATGTTGGGCAGGGTGTAAACGATGATTTCGCTAAAAAAATTGACGGTCCGTTTGAAGATCCGACGCGTAACGAGGAGAATAAACAGCAGGGTGAAAACTTTGAATATTCTAAACAAGCTACGGTCGTGGAGAATTCCGAGCCGATCGATCCGGCAGAAAAACCGCAAGATATGGATGGGAGCCACAAAGAGTCCTCTTTGGCAAAGTCGAATGACGAGATTGGGCAAAATGTGCCACCGCTTCAAGCACCCCCATGGATGGACCCGAAATTCGCCGAGGACGATATAATCGAAGTGCCCGTAGAAAAATCAGATCCAAAGGGGAATGCAGCTTCGACGGACGCATCTGAGGATGGCGCTCGACCCTCCGGCGATTCGTCGAAACCTGAAGAATCCGAAGATCGACCGACAGATGCCGAAGAAAAATCTAATGTCCTACCGTTCATGGGCGAAAACGATCCGAAACCCGAAGATCTGAACATGGAGCCTCCACCGGAGCTGCCGAACTTGGGCCCGATTGGCAAAGATTTCGCGTCAAACGCGCAGTCTAACGAAGCGAATACCACGTTCGATCGCGCACCCGGTGACTTTGATCGTCAAATGAATTTTGACTCCCCCTTCGATCCGTCCGGACCGCAAACGAGGCCGAAGAATCCCATGCCCCCGTTTGGAGCTGAGAATTCGGGTGCTTCTCGTCCAATGCCTTTTGGACCCAGAGACATCGGTGGTGGACCACCGGAAAACATGAGGTCCACCACCGGACCATTTGGCTCGCATTATTCAAACGATGGTTCTCAATTCGGAGCTCGTGGGCCGCAATTCGATTCTCCGAAGGCAGGAGGCCCAGCGAGCAGGACACCCGGAGTTCGAGGAACTCTTGACAATTTTCCACGCGGCCCGGGAGATTTCGGGCCTTCTCCTTCCGTTTTTGATTCACGCGGTGGTCCCGGCAATTTCGGTCCACGCGGTCCTGGTAGTGACTTTGGTCCGCCAGGTCCGCTTAATTCCCGAGGTCCTGGCGATTTTGGCCCACGTGGTCCTGACACGTTCCGTCCACAAGGTCCTGGCAATTTCGGCCCTTGTGGACCGGGAGACTTTGGCCCACGAGGTCAGACTGATTTTGGATCCCGGGGTCCTCCTCCTAACTTTAGTCCCAGCGGGCCGTCCAATTTTCAGCCTCGCGGACCCGCGAACTTTGGACCCCGTGGTCCATCCGACTTTGGCTCTTGCGGACCATCGGACTTTGGACCTCGCGGCCCCCCCGATTTCGGACCACGTGGTCCGTCTGACTTTGGTCCCCGATGCGCCAATGATCGCTCGTTTGGTCCGCGCGGAGTGGCTCCTTTCGGTTCCCGCGGACCGCTCGACAGATCATTCGGACCTGGCGGTATGAACGATTCCCCATTCGCCGAAAAGCCCCAATTTGGACCCAATACCTTTTCCGCGACTGGAAAATCCTTCGATAAGCCAGTGACGACGGGAATTCCGTCGTTAATGTCGTTCAAACTCGATCGTCCGCCGATTCGCGGTACGGATGACATGCCGTCGCAAAAAAGTGGTACCGACGGTAATCGATGGGAGGATCTGCCGCCGGCGTTCAGAAACAACGACAAAGAGGCGAGAAACTTCGGTGGTAACGAAGCGCGAGAAGAACGTGGTACATCCGATCACGGACGTGGACCGGAAGCGAATATCCCGCGAGACTCCGGTGGATCGGATTGGAGAGAAACCTTCAGTCGCAATAAATTTGGCGATTCCGATCAACGCTCCGGATCGCTCGACGCCAATGACGCGTCAGGAGCGAGGTCCTCCGCTCAAATGGATCAAGACAAAAACATGCTTCCCTTTGTTCCCGAGGGAAGAACGCAGTGTCAGGATGGGAACCCGAAAAATCCCACGACCAGACTCCCCTTCGAGGAGGCTTCCATGCATCCCGCTGGACCCAACTTTACAGCGAGACGCTCGGGCGACGGCAGGCCGAAAGAGCCCGCGAAAGAATTTTGCGCCGAGAAACAATTTAATTACAATCACGGTGACCTTCCTGAAAAAATAACGAAGGAACACACGCCAGCTAACGTCATAGACTACGCCCATGCGCCGCGCGTCAGGGTACACGATTACGTCACGCCCGCACAGTCGTTCGAGTACGATCATGGAAATTTGAAGCCCGTCGTGCCCGACCACGAAGTTTACTCGAAGAGAGATTTCCGCAATTGGGTCGAGACCGAGCAGAATTTGCGCGAATACACCGATCGCATGATGACCTACGAATCGGACATGAGGGCGTTGAAACGCGGCGCCGCGCATCGTCAGCTCGAGGCGAACGCGTATTGCAGAGAACGCGACAGAATTCGTGACGATCGTCGACCGTACGAACGGGATCGAGATCGTCATTTGACGAGAAGCGACAGAGCGAAAAGAGACAGAGACGCGAATGATTACAGAGAGAGAGACAGGAGGAGGGACAGCAGAGATCGCGGACGAAGGGAGCGCGATCGGGAGCGCGCGTCGAACAAACAACGCGAAGATCGATCGCAGCATCGAAGAAGCAAGAGCAAAGGTAATTTTGCCTTTGTAGCAGTTTTCGTACATTTCCCCTATCTTCACAACCTTCACGTTCCTATCGCGATCGATTGTACGAATGTAACGTTTTTATCAGTCGCATGGACATTCATTTTTCGTATTCCAAAAGTATTCCATGATGATTAACGATTTTCCCTGTAAACAGAGAGAACGCGCGAGAGGCCCGAGAAAATAAGAAAGGAGACGAACAGAGATAATAAGAAAGACGAGGAAAGGTAAAAAAAAAACACATTTACGAAAGTTCATTACGAATCGGGCATTGCGTTTCGGCAACGGTGGGATACCACGAGACTTTCGAGTTCTCGACGATGCCACAAGAATCTTGCGAAAAAATGAATCATGAGTAAGACTCCGAGCGCGATAATTTCCAAAAAAAAAGAAATAAAAGAAAAACCAACCAATTAAAACCAAACTGCAAATTATTTTCAACGCTTATTTTCTCTCGAGTGCACTTGAGCTTTTTTCAAAGCTTTTTCGGCGTTTTGAAATTTGAAAAAAATCAAGTGCACGCAAGACGAAGCGAACTCGGATGAGAAAAAAGTTTTCCAAATATTTTCGCATTGTTTTTCGACAATTTTTTGATATCGTTACTCCTCAAGATTACACTCGGTATCTTGCGCATGAGTGATTTTATTTTGTCGCACCGCCGAGTACGCGAAATTTTCGATAAATGCCAGCGTTGCCCGCCGCACGTTCCCGAGGACTCGACGAAACGGAAAATAATTTCAGCTGAATGTAAAATTCGAATCTCACAAAAAAAACATCGAATCATCGACTGCGATGAGAATATTCGACTGTTTTTTTGTCTGATTCTGTTCTACATTTAATCGAGCGATTATTCAATTCTCGTTTTCCCGTCGGGACTTTTTCTCTCCCAAATGAGCTGAGATTGATTACACGAATAAGCCAATTTCTCCGACGAATAGATCTTTCGTATTTGAAACTGTCGATTTTACTAGATCTAAAGGAAGTGTTACCGATTCGGAGAGCTCGGCGAAGAAACCGGATGATTCTGCAGCTCCGGACAGCAGGTACGGCACTTTCTTATATAAAAAAAAAATCGCCAAAAAACACAAGGTTAACCGAGAAAACTTTGAGACAACTAGCACAAAGTAGGACAATCTCTTTTCTTTTTTTTTCATTTTCCGTCACTCAATACGTATATTTTTCTCCGTAGTCGGACGAAGCAATATATTTTTTTTACTTTCTCTCTGCCACGATTTATTCGATCAAATGCGGTATTTGCTCCAATTGAAAATACATTTTCAATTTTATCGCCTGCTTTGTCGTCCACCCGCCAATATCTGCCGTCACGATAACGATTTTGACTTTTTTTTTTAACTCGTCCTTTTGATCACAATGGCGCGGAAGATCAGGCGGCGGATAAACTTTTACGTGCCATTGCTGCGCTGGGCGCGCGACTGCACGTAAATGATTAACGTCACCGACCGTTGAACGCCATTATTTTCAAAAGCTGTGAAAAAAAAACACAAGATTCCTCATCTGGAAAAAATGTATGTCAGTGAGTCGATCGCTGCCGTCAAAATTATGAAAAGTTCTTTCATCTAGATTCTCACGATTCGATTGGATTTTACCGATCATTGGTGCACATTATCGTAGAATTAGCCATAACGATTTAGGAATAATGCGAATTTCGCAGTTTGTCCAATTTGTTTACTCGTCGTTGCATCGACGACGATACGAATTTCTATTCTTTCTCAAGGCCGTGTGACGGGCATTATTGCAGCGACAATGGGATTTGGCGATTCTATAAAAATCTGAAAAAAAATAAATCGTAAAACGATATAAAAAGTTATTGAGAAATTGTTTTAAAAAAAATGCAAATATATTCGGAAAACTTGTTTTCCCTTCGTGTTGAATTGATTCGTTCGTTTTTTCAGACACACTCGGGTCTTTTTTTCGAAATTCTTACGGTGTTTTTGAAAATCGTACGACGATCGAGTACTCTTCTTGCAATTTTTTCGAAATTTAACGAACGGCGAATAAGGTTTTGAAAAAATTCAGCTGTACCGAAAGAAAATGAATGAATTAATTCACAACGCAGGAATGGAGTTTTCTGAATACTTCGGGGTTATTCTTTTCTCCGCGATTTGTCGATAACTTTTCGGTATTGTCGGTTTTTTTTTTCATATTTTCATAGCATCGCCGGATACGCGAAATTCTCGTTCTGTTCTAATTTTGCTGGAATTATGCCTCGAGCAACTCGACGTTGCGCGGCCACTGAAAGTAGAAAGAAAAATTCGCACCGCGTTCGACACGGCTTGAATCATTTTTTTTATGGCTTTTATTTTCCATTTTTTTTTTTACTCTACGAAACCATTGTGGATTTATCCATCGACTTCTCTATGAATAATTCTGGTACAAACTCCGTAGGAATATTGAAGATTGAAAAAGAAAAACACACACATTTTTGAGCAGGCGCTTTCCTTTGTTTGCGGCAATATTAGATTGTTTGTTCCACGGCTCTTTAATCATCCTTGAAAAGGGAGCAACGCAATATTTAACTGTGGCAAATTTTCACAGAATTAGAAAAAAAAACGAATCGATAAGACGAAAAAATCGAGTCGCAACGACATTGGATCCGACTGAAAAATTTCCGCGCGCGAAAAATCGACGAGTCATAGATCCGTGGGGAAATGTTTTTCCTCCACGAAACTAGGGTACTTGAGCGCTTCGGCCGCGAAATTTTTCAAATCGATCCCGTAGAAATTGGGTTACCGTTTATCAGAGATATCCGCTTCTAACGTTATTTTCTTCGCACGATTCATTTATTATCAATTATTATCAATCACGTTCTCCGACAGTTGGAATTTCTTATCTTCGATGCAATTGACGATAAAAATCATTCAAAAATGAACAAGATCGTGGTAATCGTGTTTCGAAATACCTTACGTTAAGTAGCGAGAAAAAAATCGATGATAAATCAATCGCAGACGAAGTTGATGAAGGATGCTTGAAAAACAACGAGACGTGCCAATCTCTGATATCTATCGACAATCTTTCGACGGATTATTCCGCGCGAAATTGAATTTCGACGAGTAAGAGAAATTCAATTTGTTGCAGTAAACAAGAGAGCAACGATGGAGACTCCGAAGCACCGTCGCAAATTTCGGAAGCTGCGAAGATGCTCGACGCCTCGAAAATCTCGGAACCCCCGACGACCATGGAGCTTCCCAAGACACCGAACTTTACGATGGTTGATGATTTATTGTCCCAACCGGGTAGACAAAACAGACCACCCAAGATCGTCGTGATTCTCCGAGGCCCGCCGGGAAGTGGCAAATCGTTCGTTGCGAAGCTCATCAAGGTAGGACGATCTTTTTGAAAAATTGTTTTTTTCTCCAAAGCGGAGAACAACGATGGACACATTTTATCACGAACGAAAAAAGAAAAAGTTTCGAAAAAACGGATAATCGGATTTTTCGATTAATTCGAGCTGAAAATGATTTCAAATAATCGTTAGAAGTACAAAATCACGTGCTTCTGGAGTATTTCTATTTTTTTAACACGCCGAGCTGAAAGTACCTGCGAGCTGAAGAATCCATAGCCCGCTGACGTTTTGAATTATCCTTTTTAATCACCGATAATAACCCAAATTCCTCGAGAAATGTATTTCGCCTGTGAAAAATCGAATTTTCGATTCTTCTCATTTTCGCGCAAATCTTACAGGCTTTCAACGATTGTGACACAAATTCCTCGAGAAACGATTATTTTCCCCGCGGAAAATCAATCAATATCGATTATTCGTCGCGGGACTAGAACGATCGTCGAAATATTTGTTTGAATCGTTTCGTGTGATCTAAAAATTGTCATATTTTTGTACAAGTCGAAAAGGAGCGAGTGCCCAGAGTTGAATTATCCCCTTAGCATCGATTTCGCGGCATTCGATCGATAATAACGCCGATCGATTTCGATGATTGATTGTAGGACAAAGAAGTGGAGCAGGGTGGCTCCGCGCCGAGAATTTTGAGCCTCGACGATTACTTTCTCACGGAAAAGGAAATCGAGTCTGAGGACAATAATGGGAAAAAAATCACAACGAAAGTATGAAATCGATTTAATTTTGAATCCCGATTTTTCTCAACGAATTTTCATTCCGAATTTCACTCGACGATTTTCCATCGACAGGAGATGGTTTACGAGTACGAAGAGGCGATGGAGCCGAGTTACGTAGCCTCGCTCGTCAAAGCCTTCAAAAAAAACATCACCGACGGTTTTTTCAATTTCATCATTCTCGATTCCATAAACGAGAAGATTTCCGACTACGAGGAGATGTGGAGTTTCGCGAAAACCAAAGGTTTTCGGGTAAGCGAAACTCGTCGACACGAATTCTCCCACTTTTTTCCCTTCGAAACATTCTCATTTCGCTGAAATTCCACCCTCGCAGGTTTACGTGTGCGAAATGGAAATGGACGTGCAAATATGTTTGAAAAGAAATATTCACAATCGAACGGAGGACGAAATCAACAGAATCGTCGATTATTTCGAGCCGACGCCCGGTTATCATCAAAAATTGGACGTTACTTCGATGTTGCAGGAAGAGGCGATCGAAGAGGTAATATTTTCAAAAACTAAAAAAAAAAAAAATTTTTTTTCATTCCAAAAAAACGAATCTCGAATTTGCGTTGAAACGCGAATCGCGAAATCTTGTTTTACTCAAAGGTTCACATGGAAGACACGGAAAATGTGCAGGAGGAGCAGGTTTCCGGAAACGACGACAGTCAAGACAGCCAGGAGGAGCCATCGGCTTCAGCGGTAAAATAAACGAATTTTCACCCCCCCCCCCTTCTCCCTTGATTTTACTCCGTAAAAAGTAAGAAACAACCAAAAAAACTTGGTACATTTTCAGGGTATAAGCAAGTGGGAGCGAATGGAGGCGGAGGATAAATTGGGTGAGTTGGTCGCGCGACGATTTTATTCGCGAAATAACGAAACGTCGAACGACGAAAAAAATCACTGAATTCGTTCGAACGATTTATCGAACGAACGTCGAATAATTTTCTCCAGATCGCCTCGACGGATTGGCGAAGAGAAAAAACGAGGGCAAGCCGCAAACGATGGAGGACTTTCTTCAAGTTCCCGACTATTACAATATGGAGGATACTTCCGGAAAACGGAGGGTTCGTTGTACTTTTTTTCTATCTTGTTTTTATCGATGAGTATTTACGGAAAAACGTTGAACTTTATGCAAAATCGACGGTCAACCCCTTCGCTGTGCAGGACAAAAAAAAAATCGCGCAACATTTTTTTTTATTCCTCGCGTAAGAGTGTAACCTGAGAAAGTTCGCTAAAAAAAAATGAAAAAACAGAAAAAAAAAATGTCTTTTCGAACGCAAAAGTGGCACGAGAATCTCGTTCACGCTGCGCAGCGTTAAGGGCTCGATCGTCGTTCGTCCCGGTCCGACGAGTTGTTTCCGAGCGAATAAAAACGAGAATGAAATTCAAAAAAAAAAAAAAGGTTCGATGGGCCGATCTGGAGGAGCGAAAGGAGCAGGAAAAAATGCGGGCCGTTGGTTTCGTCGTCGGTCAGACGAATTGGGACCGCATGATGGATCCAACGATGGGCAGTAGCGCCCTCACGCAAACCAAGTACATATGACCAAAGTTGCTTCCTAGAAACTCGAGGAAATGCTTTTCGTAGTACGAGCATGCGATGACGAATCTGCGGACAAACGTCTAGATTTGAAAAAAAAAAAAAAAACAACGCAACAACCATAAGATTTACGAGAGGGCGGACGCGTTAAACGGATGAATCGTCGTCGTTTTGTTCGCTTAACGTTTTACGCGCTGACCTACCGAGAGACGAGAAAGAGCAAACGAATTCGCTTCGCACTCGGTCGGGCGAAAAACTAATAATTTTTATGTTTTTTTTTTTTTCATCCAACGACGCACTCGAAAAATCGCGTCGTTCGACATCAATTTCGCACAATTTCGTCCGTGCCGATAAAACCGATATCTTATCGTTGCGAAACACGTGAATTTTTAAGCGCCTCTTCCGGAGATACGATCCCGATAAAATCGAACGAGAACGAGAATTTCGAACGCTCGGCGACGGCTGAAAAAAAAACCTCGATTTCAGCCGAATATCAAAAGTTTATTGATAAAATATCGAAAAATTCGGGGGATAAATGAGAAAGCTTGCTTTCGACGAGTACGTTTATTCATCCGACTGCGTATGAATTTTTAGTTTTCCGGATTTCGCGATCTTGCTTTTTGTACATTTTGAAAAGCGGATTTTCAAAACGGCAAATGAAGTTCGGAAAAAACGCAGCGATTTATATCACATTGAAACAAGTTCCTTGAATTTTTTTCCGATTATCTTTTTCTTTTTTTTTTTCAAATATGTTATCGATTCATCCGCAATATTGTTATCCAAAATTAACGGGCTTCGTTAATTCGTTGAGCGGGCTAAACGAATTTATTCATCACCGACGCCAGTTTCCGATTTTTATTTCGGTAATCCTTCGGCCATTTCGCCTCTGAATAATTTTCCACTGAAATCCGTCGATCGTTCCCCGATCCGCAAAATTAAAATTCTCCTCGATCCTCAAGGTTGCTCGAATCGAGCGAGAAAAATCGCGGAAAAATTCGGCGTTTCCACATTCCGTCCCGATCGCTTTTGGGAATATCTTTTTTCAAACGATTTTCTTCCGATATAGAAAAATATATAAAAAAAACAGTCACAAGAAAATCAGCGATTTTTTCATCTCGCTCCGAGAGCGCGGAAATTAAATGACGATCGAAGGAAGTAACGTAAAACCAAAAGTCAACGAAAACGAATAAACAAATCGCTGCCGTCTTGAATTATTTCGAAAAAAAAGAAGTAGCGTTTTAAACGAGCATGAGTGATTTTTTTTTAGAAACTCACCGCATGCGTCTTTCAATTTTCTCGCAACGCGGCGCTTTTTTCATCTCTCTCTCTTTAATTTTCATGCGTACGAAGAGCACCGTTTTACATTCGTATAATCATTTTTATTGCAGGTTTTTCCCTTCCGTCAAGTGAAGGTAAAACAAAACACAAAAATTTGCGTCTTTTGTAAATCGAGCCGAGACCAAAGGTGCGACCTTTCTTTCACACTTTCTTCCCGCCACTCTTCCCACGCGCTTTCCGAAAATCGCGTTATTCATCAGTCGGCGAAAGCCGAGAGAAGCATCGCGACGATATAGCGAAGCGTCATTTTTGTTATCCATTAAAAACAAAAACAAGAAAATAAGCGTAAAGAAACGCCGTTGATTTATTTCCTCTCGTCGTCCACGTCGATTCGAGGGATTTGTGTAATTATAATGTACATGAGATTCGTGGCAGCGGCTGTGACACCGAGTTCCCGCGAACGAATCGAATCCGATGTTTTTTATAGCAGAAAAAAATTGAAAATAAAATGAAAAAATTTCAAAAAAAAACGCCGAACGATACGTAATGAGGACTTTTCTTGCGTTTTTTTTTCTCTCTCTCTCTCTCTCCGCGTTCTCACGAGTTTTTCCCTCCTCATTCCGGTCTGAGGAAACTTTGAATGCTCTCCTTTTTGCAAGTATACTCCGGGGGACATTGCTCCATCGTTCCGTATTCGATGGCTTTTCGGACGTTTCCGATCGTCCTCTCGTATCCGTCGCCGAGTTGAACGGATCTGAAACGTTTTCGCGTTATTTCGTTTAAAAAAAAAAAAAGCCGCGACCGAACCCCCGAGTGACTTTGGCGATTTCCGACCACGTGGCCACCGCGATTCACACCTTTTTCCACTCGACGGTTTTCGTCTTTTTCGCGCAAAAAAGTGAAAATTCGTCAATGAAAAACTCGCTCCAACTCAGTCGTTTTTGTTAATTGAAAATAAAAATTTGTCAATTCGGAGCGGTTTTTTTTCCCGTGAAAAATGAAAAGTTTCCCATCCGAAAGAGCCGGTTTTCGAGAGAATTCACTTTTGTCTTTCTTTCTGTGACCGAAAAATGATTATTTCCGGTGGAAAAAAAATGTTTTTTTTTTTCTCACTGGTAAAAATCGTTTTGTTTAGATCGAAATTCGAAGATGAAATGACGGTCCGATGGGAGCGTCGATCGCGTCAGCTATGGCCGATATCATTTGGCGGTGTATTTTTTTTTTTTCGTCAAAAAAATTCAGAATATTTCCCAAAGAGATGAAAGAAAAAGGCGTACTGTGGCATGAGTTTTAACGTTTGGAAAATCATTTCGACAGCCCCGAGGTATTCCTTCGCGGTGTTTGGCGCCTCGCAGGCCGCCCTGTAGAGGCACGTATCGCCTATCAAATAGCCGAGCGCCAGGGCAACTTCGCCCTCTGAAATAATGTTTTCTGAAAAATAATATAATTGAATTGAATTGAATTCGATAATTGAATATCGAAATTCCCGGGGGACTTTTTTTTTCCTATTTTGTCGTAATTCTCGGTTATACCTTTATTCTTTACCACTTTTCTTTTGGATCGTTTGCTTCCCATTGAAAAAACGAAAATTGCAGAAAAAAGAGCGTGGGAATTCTTTTCTTTTTTTGAAATTACCTTCTTTTATTTCGCGACCTCTGTAGCCCTGATTGCCTATGTAGCCAGCTCCGAAAACAACGGCTTTGAGCACCAGTAAGAGGAGAAGGTTCGACAGATTCAAATTGAGTACCTGCGAGAATTAATTCAGTCGCTCGAAGAATTATTTTCCCAGAATGCGTATTTGAGAAACGACGGAAATACGAAAATCTTGAATCGTATATAAAAAAAATTAAAAAACAACGAAAAATTATGAAAAACGTCGATTAGCGGAATTAAGAAAAACGGCAGTTGAACTGACTCGATCGATGTAGGAATGATTTTTTAAGAGTACTTTTTGAAAGTGATGGACAATTGCCGATAAAGTGCAGGAAAAAATTGATCAAAGTTTCTCGAACGAGGAGGAAAAATCAGGCTCGCGAATGAGACTCAAAAAAGCGGACGAAACGAATTTCCATACCTGACTGCCGCTCGTGGATCTTTGAATGAGTTCCTTCGCGATCTCAGCGAGCATCGAACCCGTCTCCCTTTTATTCTCTCGATCGTAATTGACATTATCCGTGCTCCTCGCGATGACATTGCACGCAAGAAGCGTGAGAAAAATCACCGCCTCCCAGCAGCCTTTCATTTTTCTTCGATAATCTCGTGGAAATGTTCCCGAAAAACGTGGAAAAAAAAACAAAACAAAAAACTATTTGTCTCTATCGCAAACTTTTGAAAAAAAGAAGAAAAAAGCTCGATCGAATTATTGAGAATTTTTTTTTGCGAGCATTTTTCCGTCCACTCGGAGTGGTTTTTTTTTCTTTTTTTTTCTTCCCGAGAAAGAAATTCAAAGTCGATGGAAAAACCTCCGAAGAATGTGCTATTTTGTCGAAATGGAAAATAAAATTGATTCGACGACGACTCGCGAAAGACTAGACGTTCTCGAGGCGCGGACGTTCAATTTATAACAACATCGCCCTGCCAACGATGCGTAAATCGTCATTCTCGTCCCGTTTGGTTGAATCCTCAAACAGTCGGTTGCACATGTGCTGTCCTTTCGTTTTTTTCCTCCACCGTGAATGAACACTCGGTTTTCTCGTAATTACCGACATTAGTCGCTCTCCCGCGCAACGCGCGAGCTACCAACGTCGTTTTCCAAGCTCGTACTCGAACAATTTGCCACCCATTTGTGCGTCTTTCTTCCACCACGCGACGGAAATAAAAGGTGAAAGCGGTCGTTTGAACTTTTACTCGAATTACGAATATCTGGAGCGATGAATGGCAATTAAAAAGAAAAAAAATGAAGAAGCAGCGCGACATCCAAATGGGCTTTTACCTCAAAACCCTCGTTGCCCGTTTAATCGAACTTTTCACGCAACCGCAGTTGCACGAAAATTAATTATCGATAAAAAAAACAGAGATTAGCATTGAAAAAGTAACGATTTACGGAAAAATGTGTGAGTTTGGAAAAAAAAGAGTCCCGAAATAAAATGCCATAGTACGGAAACTCGAAAATCGAGAATCGATCGATGTTTCTTCAAAATCATTCAAAGCGCTCAGGACCAGCCCGTCCGAGCGCGGTAATCGAGCTTTTCCCCTTCCTCCGACCGTACCCCACTCGCTTTAGCGCTTTCGCCACGGTCACGAGGAAAGAGCGTGAAACCCGTGTCGATAAAGCAGGTCTCCCCCCTACTCGACGATTTCGCGTGAGATGAGGTAAAAAAACGAAGTGATGGAATCGCAGAGTTCATTTTTTTTATCGCTTTCCGTTGTCGCAAACTGTTTTATTGCATTTTGCCAAAAAAAAAGCGACATGATTGAAGATCAAAGACAAACATTCTTACGGTGACAGTGGCGTATCTCTGGAAGCAAAAAGTCAGAGAACACAGCAGCATTTAAACGAGAAGCTTCGAGCTTAATGTTTCGCTCGTCAGAAAAGAGAAGCATCCATCCGGAAGCCTACTATTCAAATAATACTGACAATAACCACGAAAGCCTGAAAACTAAAAAGGGTCACTCTTTGGTTTGCTCTCACTAAATTCACTAAATTCCCACGATATCACGAATTTGCTAGGATCGATGGAGCAGTCAATCGATCAGTCTATCTTTTACTGCAATTAACATCGACAGATATCCCATGGAATTTTTCAAAACCTGATGAAAACGAAAAACAAATGAAAATCCACGACATCGAAAAGTCTCCTGCGCCCACTCACCAATCGCGCGTTCCTTTTTTACTTACGGCATTGAAGAGTTGTAGATTGAAAGAGCAGAATTTTCCGCCTGTTATCTCGAGTGGAATTCTCGATCTTTGACAGACGAGAAGATACGCTTTTGCTTCTCTGGATGATACTTCGTACCATTTTGCGTTGTAAAAATCATCAGCCAGACTCGTACTCTGAGAGATTCAAAAGCATCTCATCTTTTCGTCTCAACGATGATAATTAGAGAATTGTGAAAACTCACTTCGGAAAAAAGCCTATCTCCTACGTAACAATATAACAACAGATGTACGAGCGTTTGCATAGAGTAAAGAATGAAAAATCCTAGATCCAAGACAGGCAGAGGAGCGCCGTCTCTTTCCATCAAAATCTGAAACACACTGATGTGCAAAATGTTTCGCCAAAAAAAAAAAAAAAAATGATCTCAAAAATAAATCGCGCTAACCATGAGCATCATGTAACTCTGAAAGCAAAAAATAATCGAGGATGCCAGCATTTGAACGAGAAGTATCGTGCTGAATGTCGTCCTTATGACGAAAGCCAAGCTTGTCGAAAAATCAAATAAAATCAAATTTTTCGTTTACATGTTTTTCTCTTTGTCAATTTATCAATTTTTCGCGATTATCCGTCAAATAATATTTCACGAACTTTCACGAATTCGATGAAAAAATGGTAAAAGCTCCTTGAAGCTCGTAAAGGACGAAGCTTTCCTTCAGGATCATAATTATTCGATAAAACAATTGTGCATATCGCACTTTTTTCATATGAAATACTGTCGAAAATATGTGTACAAAAAGCACACGTTAATTAATCATGAAAAAAAACATATATTCTGGTTATAAACAAACATATCATTGTATTAAAGAAATATATATGTGTGAAAATATTTGTCCTCCCATGATGATGCATATAAGTAAGAATAACGATACTTTATCGTCAATAAACAATTCTTACTGATTGATCTGCTCGTGTCTCGTCACGAAGGCAGCTATTCTGTTCCAATATCTTTCGGGATCCGAGATGGTCGTCTCGTCAACGATATGCTCAAGTGACTCGCGAATAATTCTCACTTGGCCGCACACGTGTAATACAACCGTTGAGACTAAACAATCAATTCCAGCGTACGATATGGCACCCGTGTAAGTGGTGACACACTGGAGAATCCAAAGTGGCACGAAAATCTCAATTTTCGAAGTGTCCATGGGAAAATAAGACTCGAAAATGAATCCAGACGCTAATCGAGGATCTGTCAGAAGATCGGATTCTTGACAAAGACCCCAGATCTAAAATTGTTCATTCCGCGAAGTTAATTTGTTTATCACGAATAAACATCGTCGTCTTGATTTTCCATTTATTCACCCGAGACGCGATGACCTCGAAGATTATGAAATTTGAGAGGGAAAACGATAGAATGGAAATTCTTCTGCTAATCTTTCCAATGTCCATCATAATACAGCGATCCTTCTCCGTTGAAATTTTGATCCAGTCGTCGACAATGCTACCGACGATCCAGCCAACAACTTGCGAAAATCAGATGGCATAATGAGTATTTCGGTCTAAAAATAATTTCGTGCCCGATTTTTGTCTCCAATTGTCAACATTTTCACCATATATCGTCCTTATTCAATTATTCAAAAGCATGCATATAGCATCGAAAATAATCTTAGTTAATATTTAAAAAATCGAAATATTCTCGGAAAATACATTTACACAAACATGAAGCATTGGAAATACGCGACATTTATAAATACATAAATTACGAATATTGAAATAATACCGTCGAATAATAGTTTACCAGTGTCATGCGATCTTCACATTCAGTGTTTATTCTAAAATCATATTAAAGAATAATATTCATTTTTTTTTTCGAATACGAATAAAATTTCCACTGGCATTGATTAATTGTCAAAAAGTCCCGAGATATGGTGGAAATATTCAAATTTGATTATGGACAAATATTAAAAATAAAAATCAAACATGATATGGACTACATGTTTTTTCAGTGTTGTATCATTTATATTTCCAGTATTTAACTCGCAATTCAATTTCATTCATACCTTTTCTCTGACGTTGAATAGCAACAATTTTACAAACGGCTACCCCGAAGGATATATTCACCGACAGACATGTAATGAAAGCGTTCAAGTCGCCCCAGAAAATGAACAAGCTACCCGCTTGAGGAAGCCATATCAACACGGCGGTAGAAAAGCCCCAAAGCCATGCTCTGTGTCGTGTTAATTTTCCTTCGTCACTTACTGCACAAACACCCATTATCATTTGATAATAAACGTTCCAGCCATAGGCGTACCGGAATCCTGAAGACATACGTTTGGTCAACCGCGTTTTTCTCATAAACGAGACGATTCAATTGCCATTTATAACAGTCACGTTTCTTTCGAAGGAAATTCATGTTTCGTTGCATAAAAAAAAAATCAAAATGGTGTACCCGAGATTTGAACCCAATGAGTTTATGTTCATTTAATTTTCTTCAACGTGCATTTTCTACCGTAATTTTCACTCTCGCACGAACCTGGATTGTCCATCGAAGCTTACCCTCGAAAGGTTCTTCATTTACTGGCTGCTCCTTATCGGGAAAAAAAAATTCCCGTCGCGCAAAATCGTCAAGGGCCTCGACGACGCATGCTCGAGGATGCAATATGCTCTGTTTTATGCACACGGTAATTTTGCTCGAACATTCACCTCCAGTTCGTGGATATCCCGTTGAAACTTTTATGAAATTGTGTTTGAGGATAATTTGATCGTTATAGAAAAGTTCACAAACTTTCCGAGATGACATGTAACAATTGCCGTTGAAAAATAAAACCGACAATGCGAGTTCTCGAATTCTGCTTCAAAGTTTGAGCTTGTGAAAACGACATGTGCACATTGTACGTTAATCGACCCTCTTGATCTTTTTTTTCTTCTCATTTTTTTTATCCACCAGCTCGACGACGAAATTGTTCATTTTCTTTTTGCCAGTAGATGCAAAGTGACCTTTGGGGAAGACATTTCCACCAAATAGTATCGTTTTACATTCGGTTATACATGTGATTATTCGAGAAATGCATTTATTTGAGGCGATCGTTCAGTGCTTCACAATTTTTTCAACATTTTTTTCCAAAATCGTAAGAAACGCGTAATATACCGGAAAATGGTGAATGTTGTTGCAAATAAAGCAGATTTTACGCAGGTGAATAAACTCGCTCTTGATCCTTGATTTCGACGCTCCGTAGATGCAAACGCTGATGATTTGTTCAATAATTTCGCATTAATTGTCAGTTTTCAGACACGCAAAATTCTCGTTCTGTCGTTGCTGGAATTACGCCCCAACTGACTCGACACTGGAAATGGAAGAAAAAATTCGCATCGCGTTTGACCCGGCTTGAATCATTTTTTTGTGCTTTTTATTATCCATTTTTTTGTATTCTACGAATCCAGTGCGAATATTGAAGATTGAAAAAAAAACGCATGTCCATTTTTCGACGGATTATTGCGAGAAAGTGAATTTCGATGAGTGAGAAAAATTCAATTCGTTGCAGTAAACGAGAGAGCAATCGAATGAAAGTTCGCTGAAAAAACATCAATTGATATCGAAAAATTTCTATAGGGAAAAAAATAGACGAATAGGGAAAAATGCGGGATGTTGGTTTCGTCGTCGGTCAGACGAACTGGGCAGTAGCGCTGCCCATCATGGATGGATGGACCCACACTGTGGCATAAGTTTTAACTTTTGGAAAATCATTTCGACAGCCCCGAGGTATTCCTTCGCGGTGTTCGGCGCCTCACAGGCCATCCCGTAGAGGCACGTATCGCCTATCAAAAAGCCGAGCGCCAAGACAACTTCGCCCTGTGAAATAATGTTTTCTGAAAAATAATTTTAAACAATATTTGAAAGTCGAAATTCCCGGGGGAACTTTTTTTTCCTATTTTGTCGTAATTCTCGGTTATCCCTTTATTATTTACCACTTTTTTTAGATCGTTTGCTTTCCATTGAAAAAAAAAAATTTGCAGAAAAAAGAAGAAAAAAGCTCGATCGAATTATTGAGAATTTTTTTTTGCGAGCATTTTTCCGTCCGCTCAAAGTGGTTTCGTTTTTTATTCTTCCCGAGAAAGAAATTCAAAGTCGATAGAAAGACCTCCGAAAAATGCGCTATTTTATCGAAACGGAAAATAAAATTGATTCGACGACGACTCGCGAACGACCAGACGTTCTCGAGGCGCGGACGTTCAATTTATAACAACATTGCCCTGCCAACGATGCGTAAATCGTCATTCTCGTCCCGTTTGGTTGAATCCTTAAACAGTCGGTTGCACATGTGCTGTCCTTTAGTGTTTTTCCTCCACCGTGAATGAACACTCGGTTTTCTCATAATTACCGACATCAGTCGCTCTCCAGTCAGTTACCAACGTCGTTTTCCAAGCTCGTACTCGAACAATTTGCCACCCATTTGTGCATCTTTCTTCCACCACGCGACGGAAATAAAAGGTGAAAGTGGTCGTTTGAACTTTTACTCGAATTACGGATATCTGGAGCGATGAATGGCAATTAAAAAGGCAAAAATAAAGAAGCAGCTCGACATCCAAATGGGCTTTTACTTCAAAACCCTCGTTGCCCGTTTAATCGAACTTTTCACGCAACCGCAATTACACGAAAATGAATGATCGATAAAAAAAACAAAGATTAGCATTGAAAAAGTAACGATTTATTGAAAAATGTGTGAATTTGAAAAAAAAAGAGTCCCGAAATAAAATGCCATGGCACAAAAATTCCAAAATTCGCAGCACGAGGGCATGCGTCCTGCTGATCAAACTATAAATTGCTCGATAACTCAATGAGGGTTGGTCGGATCGAAAAGGGCTCAAAGACATTTCGACCCGGAATCTTATCCTCTATGCAGCATTAAATTATCAGCACGCAGTTTTGGGACAAAAGTTTTTTTCTTTATTTCAAAAGGATGTCTATTCGCATCCCTTCACCCTAAGGAAATGGCAAGCTAGTCATTTGAGGAAACCAGCTAAAAATGATCATTCAAAGCGCTCAGGACAAGGCCGTCCGAGCGCAGTACTCGAGTTTTTCCCCTTCCTCTGACCGTACCCCACTCGCTTTAGCACTTTCGTCACGGTCACGAGGAAAGAGCGTAAAACCCGTGTCGATAAAGCAGATCTCCCTAGTCGACGATTTCGCGTGGGATGAGGTAAAAAAACGAAGTGATAGAATCACAGAATTCATTTTTTTTATCGCTTTCAGTTGTCGCAAATTCTTTTATTGCATTTTGCCAAAAAAAAAGAGAGATGATTGAAGATCAAAGACGAATATTCTTACGGTGAACTTCGTGTATCCTTGAAAGGAAAAAGTCAGAGAACACAGCAGCATTTAAAGGAGAAGCACCGAGCTTAATGTTTCGCTCATCAGGAAAGAGAAGCATCCATCCGGAGGCCTACCATTCAAATAATACTGACAATAACCACGAAAGTCTGTAAACTAAAAATAGCCATTTCTTTGGTTTGCTCTCACTAAATTCACTAAATTCCCACGATATCACGAATTTGCTAGGGTCGATGGAGCAGTCAATCGATCAGTCTATCTTTTATTGCGATTAACATCGACAGATATCCCATGGAATTTTTCAAAACCTGATGAAAACGAAAAACAAATGAAAATCCACGACATCGAAAAGTTTCCTGCGCCCACTCACCAACCGTGCGTTCCTTTTTTACTTACGGCATTGAAGAGTTGTAGATTGAAACAGCAGAATTTTCCGCCTGTTAGCTCGAGTGGAATTCTCGATCTTTGACAGACGAGAAGATACGCTTTTGCTTCTCTGGATGATACTTCGTACCATTTTGCCTTGTAAAAATCATCAGCCAGACTCGTACTCTGAGAGATTCAAAAGCATCTCATCTTTTCGTCTCAACGAAGATAATGGGAGAATTGTGAAAACTCACTTCGGTAAAAAGCATATCTCCTATGTAACAATATAACAACAGATGTATGAGTGTATACACAGAGTAAAGAATGAAAAATCCTAGATCCAAGACAGGCAGAGGAGCGCCGTCCCTTTCCATCAAAATCTGAAACACACTGATGTGCAAAACGTTCCGCCAAAAAGGAAAGAAAAAACCAAAAAATGGTAAAAAATAAATTGCGCTAACCGTGAGTACCATGTAACCCTGAAAGCAGAAAGTTATCGAGCATGCCAGCATTTGAACGAGAAGCATCGCGCTGAATGTCGTCTTTATGACGAAGGCCAAGCTTGTCGAGACATAAAATAAAATGTAAATTTTCGTCAACACGTTTTTCTCTATGTTAGTTTATCGATTTTTCGCAATTATTCGTCAAATAATATTTCAGAAACCTTCGCGAATTCGATTAAAAAATGGCAGAAGTTCCTCGCAGCTCGTAAAGGACGAAGCTTTCCTTCAGGATCATAATTATTCGATAAAACAATTGTGCATATCGCACTTTTTTCATATGAAATACTGTCGAAAATACATCGTACACATACAAAAAGGGCACGTTAATTAATCATGAAAAAAAAAATATTATCCGGTTATAAATAAACATATCATTGTATTAAAGAAATATATAAACATATATTTTTTTAATATACGATCACCTACGTATAAAAATATTTTACCTCCCATGATGATGCATATGAGTAAGAATAACGATACTTAATCGTCAATAAACAATTCTTACTGATTGAGCTGCTCGTGTCTCGTCACGATGGCGGCTACTCTGTTCCAATATCTTTCGGGATCCGAGATGGTCGTCTCGTCAACGATATGCTCAAGTGACTCGCGAATAATCCTCACTTGGCCGCACACGTGTAATACAACCGTCGAGACTAAACAATCAACCCCAGCGTACCCTACGACAGCCGTGTAAGTGCCGATACACTGGAAAATCCAAAGTGGCGCGAAAATCTCAATTTTCGAAGTGTCGAAGGGAAAATAAGACTCGTAAATGAATCCAGACGCTAATCGAGGATCCGTCAGAAGATCGGATCCTTGCCAAAGACCCCAAACCTGAAATTGTTCATTCCGCGAAGTTAATTTGTTTATCACGAATAAACATCGGCGTCTTGATTTTCCATTTATTCACCCGAGACGCGATGAACTCGCAGGTTATGAAATTTGTGAGGAAAAACGATACAATGGAAAGTCTTCTGCTAATCTTTCCAATGCCCGCCATGATACAGCGAACCTTCTCCTCCGTTGGAATTTTGACCCAATCGTCGGCAATTCTACCGACGATCCAGCCAACAACTTGCGAGAATCAGATAACACAATGAGTATTTCAGTCTAAAAATAACTTGGTGCCCGATTTTTTCTCCAATTGTCAACATTTTCACCAAATATCGTACTTATTCAATTATTCATCGAGAATAATCCTAGTTTATATTTAAAAAATCGGAAATACGCGACATTAATACGTATATAAATTATATGAATATTGAAATAATACCGACGAATAATAGTTTACCAATGTCGTGCGATCTTCACATTCAGTGTTTATTCTAAAATTATATTGAACAACAATATCCATATTTTTTTTCCAATACGAATAAAATTTATTTCCACTGCCATTGATTAATTGTCGAAAAGTCCCGAGATATGGTAGAAATATTCAAATTTGATTGAGAACAAATATATATTTTCAGTGTTTATTTCAGAATTTAATTTCATTCGACCCACCGCATCCGATCTTCGATTTTTTTCGAAAAATCTCTCGTACCTTTTCTCTGACGTTGAATAGCAACAATTTTACAGATGGTAACCACAATAGATATATTGATCGACAGACAGGTAATGAAAGCATTCAATTCGCCCCAGAAAATGAACAAGCTAGCAGCTTGAGGAAGCCATATAAAAATGGTGGTAGTAAAGCTCCAAAGCCATGCTCTGTGTCGCGTTAACTTTCCTTCGTCACTTACTGCACAAACACCCATTATCATTTGATAATAAACGTTCCAGCCATAGGCGTACCGGAATCCTGAAGACATACGTTTCGTCACCCGCGTTTTTCTCATAAACGAGACGATTCAATTGCCATTTATAACAGTCACGTTTCTTTCGAAGGAAATTCATGTTTCGTTGCATAAAAAAAAAATCAAAATGGTGTACCCGAGATTTGAACCCAATGAGTTTATGTTCATTTAATTTTCTTCAACGTGCTTTTTCTACCGTAATTTTCACTCTCGCACGAACCTGGATTGTCCATCGAAGCTTACCCTCGGAAGGTTCTTCATTTACTGGCTGCTCCTTATCGGGAAAAAAAAATTCCCGTCGCGCAAAATCGTCAAGGGCCTCGACGACGCATGCTCGAGGATGCAATATGCTCTGTTTTATGCACACGGTAATTTCGCTCGAACATTCACCTCCAGTTCGTGGATATCCCGATAAAACTTTTATAAAATTGGGTTTGAGGATAATTTGATCGTTATCGAAAAGTTCACAAACTTTCGGAGATGACATGTAACAATTGCCGTTGAAAAATAAAACCGACAATGCGAGTTCTCGAATGTTGCTTCAACGTTTGAGTTTGTGAAAACGACATGTGCACATTGTAAGTTAATCGACCCTCTTGCTCATTTTTCTCTTCTCATTTTTTTTATCCACCAGCTCGACGACGAAATTATTCATTTTCTTTTTGCCAGTAGATGCAAAGTGACCTTTGGGGAAGACATTTCCACCGAATAGTATCGTTTTACATTCGGTTACACATGTGATTATTCGAGAAATGCATTTATTTGAGGCGATCGTTCGGTGCTTCACAATTTTTTCAACATTTTTTTCCAAAATCGTAAGAAACGCGCAATATACCGGAAAATGGTGAATGTTGTTGCAAATAAAACAGATTTTTCGCAAGTGAATAAACTCGCTTTTGAGCCTCGATTTCGACGGTCAGTAGATTCAAACGATGACTTGCTTAAATCTCATTTTTTTGTGCTTTTTATTATCCTTTTTTTTATATTCTACGAATCCATTGCGAATTTGTCGATTGACTTCTCTGCGAGTAATTCCGTTATAAGTTCTGTGGGAATATTGAAGATTGAAAAAAACGCAGCAAAACGCAAAGTAGCGCTGCCCGTCATGGATGGATGGACCCACACTGTGGCATGAGTTTTGACTTTTGGAAAATCATTTCGACGGCCCCGAGGTATTCCTTCGCGGTGTTTGGCGCCTCGCAGGCCACCCTGTAGAGGCACGTATTGCCTATCAAAGAGTCGAGCGCCAGGGCAACTTCACCCTCTGAAATAATGTTTTCTGAAAAATAATTTTAAACGATATTTGAATATCGAAATTCCCGGGGAACGTTTTTTTTCCTATTTTGTTGTAATTCTCGATTATACCTTTATTATTTGCCATTTTATTTTGGATCGTTTGCTTTCCATTGAAAAAAGCAACATTGCAGAAAAAAGAGCGTGAGAATTTCTTTCTTTTTTCGAAATTACCTTCTTTTATTTCGCGACCTTTGTAACCTTGATTGCCTCTGTAACCAGCTCGAAAAACAACTGCTTTGAGCAGCAGTAAGAGAAGAAAATTCGACGGATTCAAATTGACAGCCTGCGGAAATTAATTGAGCCGCTCAAAGAATTATTTTTCCAGAATGAATGTTTGAGAAACGACAGAAATACGAAAAATCGAATTATTGGGTTGAAAAACATGAATTATCGAAATTGGGAAGGAAAATAATAGTAAAATTGATTCAATCGGTTGAGACGTTACTTTCAAAGTATTTATATTTTTTAAAAGTGATAAACAATCATCGATAGAGCACACGAAAAATATCAACGAAATTGCTTCAACGTAGAGGAAAAATCGGTCTCGGGAAAAAAACTCAAAAAAGCGGCTGAAACAAATTTCGATACCTGACTGCTGCTCGTGGATCTTTCAACGAGTTTCTTCGCCGGTTCAGCGAGCATCGAACCCGTCTCTCTTTTATTCTCTCGATCGTAATTGACATTATACATCCTCCCAGCAGCACTTCATTTTTCTTCAATAATCTCGTTGAAATATTTCGAATAAATAAAAAAAAGCTCGATCGGATTATTGAAGGATCATAGAATAGTGTTACAGATTCAATACAGAATAAGCCAAGTACTTACTCTAACTTTGCTTCCCCTCTGATTGCGCGAAATTGTTTAAAAATACAATTTCATTCTATTTCGGTGGACTTTATTCTCACTACTTTTATAGCTCACGAGCTCCATCTCCGCGACACGAGTACGTCGAATCGTCGACGTGAAAATTCAATTACTTTTGACGTACGATCGTACGAGACAAATATTAAATGAGAAACTATAGCCATCCGTATGAGCTTTTCCAAAAGCCCATACGTGCACGACCGAACGACATGTGCACATTGTATGGGTACATAAATATATATAATTCTACACAGCAAAGTATATAGAATGAAGCAAAGAACGACCACCTGTGGTAGTTTGTTCGCAAAACGAGAGGGCAAATTACGGGCCTCTCGTCGATCACGCTCAGGTTCAATGGTTGCATAATTGATCGAGCTTGCACGATCGAGCAAAAGTTTTGCGAGAAAATGAACCCTCTGTGCAACGTCGATTGCACCGTATATACCTGTAATCGCTTTTAGTCTTCTTTTTTTTCTCGAAAAGCATACAAACTTGAGAAAATAATATGCACTCTGAATAACGCGAGCGAATTGCCGCAATGATCGTTTGAATTATTCGCCACCTCGTGAATTATAAATCGGAATGCGCGGCTCATGCGCGGGAGGACGGCGCATGCGCGCTTTCACTACACGCTAGGATCTACAGAGTTGCGCATAGAGAGATAAATTCGCCATGGATCCGGCGGGAATGAATAATTTTTTTGAATTTCTCTCCTTCGTGTCGTTATTTTTTTCGTCCCTTGGCGTTACAGGAAAAATGGGTACTATTTATGTTTTCGTTTTTGTTCTCTGGAATGAGAAAAAATGAGAAAGGATCATTTATTTTTCTTTCAATTTCCTTTTTTTCGACATTATTCTTGTCCCTCGGAGTTTCGAAGGGAAAAAACGTATTTTTTTCTACGTCGGATGAAAAGAAAGTATCGAATTTGCGACGAATCGTTATTATTATCTTTGCTTTACGACAATTTTAAGATCGAGCGAATTACTCTTCGATGCTGTACTTTTTTTTTGCGTTACGACGTTTCTTTCTTTTCCTCTTCGATCTTCATTCCACGACCCCGCGTTCGTGCATGGAGCTATCATTTTCATTTTCACTCAGCATGCATTGGACGAAAAAATGACCAAGAAAAACCGACTTTTCACTACGATTTATTACTCCTGTGTCAAGAATCATAATTGTATCTTGCTACATTAAGTGAGGTGCAAATTTGCGTGTGTTTTTTTATAGAAACGATCGATGATCGAGGAACCTCAAGTGTCTTTCATAGCCAGCAATACCGACAGATAACCCATCGACGTCTTTATTACCTGACGATCGAGGAAATTACGACAGATGAAAATAAATAAATGAAAAAATTACGAAAAGACAAATTTGAGGGAATTTTCTTAAATCAAACGACCCAACAAATTTACTCACGGTAGTGAATAGTTCCAGTGAGAAACCGACGAATTTTCCCGCACTTATCTGCAGAGGAATGCGAGATCGAAACGTCAGCATCATCAGTGCCCTCGCGTCGGCCGGCTGAAGGCGAAACCATTCGCTCTCGTAAGGAGCGTAACTCAGGGAGGTGCTCTGTGAAAGATCCAATTTTTCTCTCGCGAATAATGAGGAATAGAAGAAAAAAAAGAATCTCGGGTAAAAATAACAAAAAAAAAAGCTCACTTCCACTACGAGAAGATCGCCGGCCCAGCAGTAAATAAAGAGATGTACTATTGCGGTTGTGTCGAAAGATGCAAAAAAACACATTTGGAGAAGAGGAAATTCCTCATCACCAAACAACGCGTCGACCATGGTCTGATCAAAATCGATCGAGCATTTAATTTTTCTCCCTCTCTTTCCTACTCCTTTCCCCTCCGCTCCACGAGATAATATTTCAAAAGAAAAATAGCTAAAAAAATCCCAAAAACTAACCGTAAACGTAACGAAGCCTTGAAAGCAAAATACAATGGTGCACATTGCCATTTGAGCGAGAAGCATAAAGTTGAATGATTCCTCGAGCATTTCTCCATAGCTTCAATAAATTTTTCATCGTCAATAAATCTCGTATTTCTTCACCCTCGCGATTTCTCCCAATCGCGTGAAAATTTATCACGAGACGAGCCGAACAAAAACAAAACCAATAGGAGAATGAGGCGCATGTTTTTGTCCTTTTTCGTAAATTCATTTGTGAGAGAATAAAAAAAAGATGAGAACCGATTGAGCTCCTCGTGCCTCTCGACGATCGCTGAGAGTCTCTTCCAATAGAGGCTGCGGTCCTTGACGATCTCGTCGTCGACGATATTGTTAAGGGCTACTCTCAACGTTCCCAACTGTCCGCAAATGTGCAATATCATCATCGCTAACGCGCTGTCCACTCCGGCATAGCCGATCATCGAGATCAGAGTGCCGAAAAATTGTGCGGCCCACGTTGGCAAATATCCGAGCAAGCTTCTCGTGTCGTAGGGAAAATAAGAGGGATAGAGAAAACCGACTGCCAACCTCGTGTCGTTCGTCATAGATCGACGATCCACCATCGCTCCGTAGGTCTGAGAAGGTTATATTTATGCATTTTCTTTCTTTTTTCTACTATTATTTTCAACAATATATCGATTAATCGTTTTTTTTTCTTCGATCTTCAAACATTAGACGATTTTAATTTCACTTTTAAATCCCCGTTGTCGCGAGACTCTCGTCGATATCGACGAGTTCCCGAAACGAAAACGAAAATTAACGTGACAAAAGTCTAGAATTACCCCAAGACTGGAAAACGTAATGAACATGCAGGTCGCAAGGCAGAGAGACGTTATCGAGATGAGCCTGCCCCATTTTGCGTTTTGAAACATAATTCTGTACTCGGCATCCGTTTTGGGCCTCGCCCAATCCCTCGCCATGCCCGACAGAATGTCCTTGATGACTTTTCGTCATTTCCGTCGTAAAAACAGAACAGCAACAGCACGAAGAGCGATGGGTTAATTTGGTGAAAATTGGAATACGCCATTAAGGTGGTTGTCTCGCGACGCTCACTCGCGAGGTGGATATAACGTCGTGCAAATTCGATGAAATTCGAATCGATCGAATTTCACACGATTCCCAAGAAAATATCGTCGACGAGACAACCACCTTAAAAGAAAATCGAAAAAGATACGGGGAATTTTCACTCACGAGCTCGTTCTCTGCGAAAAAGAGCGAGCTTGTAGACCGACATTGCAACCGGGCCGTTAACAACGAGACAGTTGATCAATTCGTTTACATCTTCGCTGAGAAAGTACAAGCTAATGGTCATTGGTGTCCAAATGATCACGAAAATAACGAGGGCGTAAATAATCACACGATTTTTCATGATAAAGCTGTGTTTGTCATCGGGCCATCCGCCGATCAGGGTCAAAGCAACGCGATTCCAGCCGTATGCCCAAACGAACCCTTAACATCAAAATGCAATTACTCGTTTTGCATTTAGTGGCAAAAAACAACGCACAAAAACGGGTGAGAAAAAAAACGAATTTTTCGTTTCCTTCGTTCGAGGCTCTCGCGAAAAGCCGACGAAAATCGCAGTGATCGGGAGTCATGCACCGCGAAAGTTGCGAAAAATGTCTACCTGGATTGTCAGGCTTCATCGTTAAGCTCTCGCAGTTTCACTTCGATTCGAAAATTACACTGAGAGCCTCGATGAAATTCGAAAAAAAATTATCTATCGTGACGAATATACATTGCGCCTTTGCCCATCACGCATGATCGCGTAAATCATTAATGGACGCTACCCTCCCCGATGATAACACGTAATACTTATGAATTTGCGAACACGCTGCGGACATTCTCACGATTTTTCTTTTCTTCCGCACTTTTTCTCTTTCTTATACACGGACATGGGCTGTAATCAGGTTGGGTGTGGCTTCGTCGTAACGAAGAGGAAGAAAAAGAATAAAGAAAGTCGCCAAAGTACGTTATTAGGATTTCCTGAATTATTTTTTGCCTTTTTTTCTGTACCGTCGTACGTCATTGCCTCGTCAGGTTCGTTTCAGCGTCGGATGATCGTCGGAGTGTTCGCGGCGATTTATTTTTAAAAGCGCGAAAAGAAAAATTCATCGATTGACTGGAAAAGACCATCGAAGGAAATTCGACGTTTTCATTAATTCAACGATAAGTCGTAATAATGTTTGGAATTATTTTTCAAATATAGAAAAAATTGAGTGATACTCGTTACGGAGGGAAGCACCACTGTAAAAACGACTAGGAGCGGGAGATCGGAAATTAGTCGCAAGTAAGCATTTTTTTTCATTTTTCATAAGAACATTTGGTCTATGCAATCCCAACCCCACTGAGAAAGGGCGCGGATTTTTCCACATTTTTCAAAATGAATAAACACCGAAAAATAAATGAATTTATTTCGCACGAAAGTAATGAGAGTTCTGACTATTTTTCCTGAACTTTCTTTTTGGTCGATTTTTGTTAATAACTTTTTCGTGCGACCGGTAAGTACATGAAATTCGGATTTTACTTTGTTTTCTTGGAACTATAACTCCATTTTCCACCGTTTGTATTAAAGTAGCCAAAAAAATGTCATTTTCAAGCGCACGATTTATTCGACACTACACATAATCATTACTAATACAAAACAAAAACTTCGTGCTCGGATTCACAATTAGTATTTTGTCAAATTATCATTTTTTTTACTTGCGAACAACCCTCGCCCCTCGCCTGTAGAAATTTCGTCTCTCGGAGTCTTCCCCCTCCACTCGGCGAGCTCCGACTTCCTCCACTCTATCGTACACGCCGTGGTATCGCCCGATGGTGTCACGGCGAAACTGCGTCAAACCCGCGTCGATAAAGGAGGGATTTTTGCTCTTCGAAGTGGTTTTTTTAAAAATTGGTTTCATCCACAGGTGGGCTATCCAAGCTCGAAGCCAAAGCACGACTTTCGTTCTTAAACAATGTGATACAATAATTTATGTCTAATTGATTTCAACCGTTGATCGCACGAGCCTTAATCGTCCTTCATAGCCAGTAAAACTGACAAATAACCCATCGACGTTTTCACTACCTAACGACGAAGAAAATTATTGGAAAAACAGAATCAGAATTATAAAAGCGGAGAAAACAGAAAAAAAGGTATACTCACGCTCGTGAACAATTCCAGCGAGAAACCAACGAATTTCCCCGCAGTTATTTGAAGAGGAATTCGAGATCGAAACGTCAGCATCATCAATGACTTTGCCTCGTCAGGCTCGAGGCGAAACCATTCGCTCTCGTATGGAGCGTAACTGAGAGCTGTGCTCTGAAAAATCGTATTTTCTACACGGTCCAAAAACCGGAAACTGACAAAAAAAAAAGACCTACTTCCACGACAAGAAGATCCCCCGCCCAACAATAAATAAACAGATGGAGTACATCGGTCGAGGCGAAAGTCGTAAAGAAAAACATTTGGAGAAAAGGAAATTCCCCCTGGCCGGTCAGAGCTGCGACCGTCGTCTGTAAAAAAAAATAATCAGTCTGTCCTTACCCCTTCTGAATCAAAGCGATATAACGATACTCGAGATCGTATTCAGAAAAATGCCAAAAGAAAAAACAAACCGTAAACGTAACGAAGCCTTGAAAGCAAAAAACAATGGTGCAAAGCGTTATTTGAGCTAGGAGCATTAAGTTGAAGGACTCTTCGAGCATTTCTCCATAGCTTCAATAAATTTTTTTCATCGTCAATAAATATGCCTTTTTTTTCGCCCCCGCAACTAAGCCTATATTTATGGTAAAGATAAAATACGAGAGAGAGAAAAAGAATGAAAAAAATCGGATGGACAAATGATTCGTCATTTTTCTTCGTAAATTAATTTAGTCATTAAAAATGAGAGAACCGATTGAGCTCCTCGTGCCTCTCGACGATCGCCGAGAGTCTCTTCCAGTAGACGTCACGATTCTTGATGCTCTCGTCGTCGACAATATTGTTCAGGGCTATTCTAAGCGTAGCCAATTGTCCGCAAATATGCAGTATCATCATCACCATCGCACTGTCCGGTCCGGAATACCCGATCATCGACATTAACGTACCGAACAATTGGGCGAACCACGTTGACAAATATCGAAGCAACCCCCTCGTGTCGAAGGGAAAATACGAGGGATAGAGAAAACCAATCGCCAATACCGTATCGTTCCTCATCGATCGACGTTCTTGCACGGACCCATAAATCTGAGAAAATCACTTTTATCGATCTATTTTTTTCGAGGATAAATGACACGTACTGTCAACGTCGAAAAGTTATCGAAAAATTCTTTCCAAAAATCGGTTAATATTCGTTCAGCAATAATTTCCGGTTGTCAATCATTTTTCCAGGAATAAACACAACAATTTCAAAAGACCCAAAAGAACCAAAATTAAGTATCAGAGGAGAAGCAGTCGGATTATTTTCTATAAATAAACTGAACAACGATCGTATTCCACATCTTTTTGAAATTGCCAAATTTTTGCCAAAGGTCGCGAACTTGATTCGTAAAAAAATTATAATTGAGGCAAAACAAATGATAAAGGATATTGGGGAAAAACGATTATCCCCGATTTTTTTCGTTGAATAGTCGAATAAGGTTTAAAAAAAAAAGACGAATTACCCCCATACTGGCGAATGTAAAGAACATGGACGTTCCGAGGCAGACGGACGTGATTGAAATAAATCTGCTCCATTCAGCCATTCGCAACATCGCTTTGTCCTCTTCATCCGTTCTCGGTCTCGCCCAGTCTCTCGCCATGCCGGATAAAATCGCGACGAGAACTTAATTCCCGAAAAAATCGAAGAAAAAAAGGAAAACACGATTAAAAACAGTGAGAGATTCATCCGATTTGCTGTAAAAATAGAACGACGTGGATGAACGTACTCTCGCGTTTTCTGCGAAAGAGGACGATTTTGTAGATGGAAATGGCCACGGGACCGTTGATAACGAGACAATGAATCAATTCATCGACATTATCGCCAAGATAAAACAAGCTGACGGTCATGGGTACCCAAATAAACGCGAAAATAACGAGGGCGTATAAAATCCCGCGATTCTCGACGACGAGGTTCTGACCGTTTTCGGGCCAACCACCGATGATTCCCAGATTGGCACGATTCCAGCCATAAGCGTGCACGTATCCTTAACATTCAATCGCAATATCGCGTGACGATAAATCGATGATCACCGATGGTAAAAAAAAAAAAAAACACAAAAGTCTTCCGCAGAGCCGCAGTAAAATGACGAATTTTCATCTTACGAAAGAATCGATTGTTTTTTAATTGAGAAAAAAAACACACCCCAATGAGAAATCGTATAAATTTTGTTTTTTCAGTATATAGTCTCAGTTATTTTCGAAAAAAACTTATAACCGTGCCGACAAAGTGTTTCCCAGAGTTTTTCAAACTCGTCTCGATTTCTACCTGGATTATCCGGCTCCATCGCGGCTCGCTGTCAGATTCGATGTTGCACCGAGAGCTTCGATATGTTCTTCGAAAAAAAAAATAATAATACAACAACAGCAACGAATTCATCGAGTATTCAACGACTACGCATGATCGCTTAAAGTATTCATGAGCGAACGCGCATCCCCGGAATAACTCTGTAATTCTTATGTGTATTTTTTCCGAACGTACTCACCCTTACTTTTTTGCGTACATACGTTTTTTTCAACCCAGGATAGTCTATAATCAAGTTGATTGCTGATTCGTTGCGATGAATAAAAAACGACAAATAGCATTTCCGCTTTTCGAAATTCAGTTTTTCGTCAGAGCTCATCACCCTGGCTGGATATTCGACGGATGGTCGAAGAATCGTGGTTTTTTGCGTCTCTCGAATCGAGAAATAAAGAGTTTTCGTGATACACCTCAAACCGGAAGTCGCTTACTGTTTTACCGAATTCGGAAAAATATTGACGACTTTCGTCATCGAGGAAGCGAGTGCTCTGAAAATAGCTACAAACCGAAGATCCAAAATCACAAGTAAGATTTGTTTCAATGTTTTTGCTTGAAATCGTTACTTTTGTCCCAAACTATTTTGTTTTCATTATCCCACGGGAATTATTTAAAAGCGTACTATTTATTCAACAATACATGTTTTTCTGTGTACCAAAAAACGGTTTGGGCCTTAATTCACAATTTGTCCACCGTTACGTGCCTCCTCCGTCATCCAGGCCGCTTTTTTTTATTTTTGCCAAAGCTATAAGAGACCGGAAGTGAGGTCCTCGATCGTCGATCGCTCGAGTTTAATCATCTTTCACCGCCAGCATCACCGACAAATAACCCATCGATGTTTTCATTACCTGAAAAATTCATGAAAATTGACAGAAAAAGGGCAAATAGAAATAACGAAAATTGATCAAATCTGCAATCGATTTTTGGGTAGAAACCCGATTTCGGGTGTTTGCCCAAAAGATACCCACGTTCGTAAACAGCTCCAGTGAGAAACCAACGAATTTCCCTGCGGTTATTTGAAGGGGAATTCGACATCGAAACGTCAGCATCATCAGTGCTCTCGCCTCATCAGGCTCGAGGCGGAACCAGTCGCTCTCGTAAGGCGCGTAACTTAGAGCGGTGCTCTGAAAAATTTAATGATCCTCTTCCATTTCCAAAAGTGCCAGGAAAATAAAAAATCATGCGAATTGTGGAAAAGACTCACTTCGACCGCTAAAAGATCGCCCGCCCAGCAATAAATCAAGAGATGGAGCACGGTCGTTGTGACGGTCGTGAAAACAAATACGAAATCGAGAGTTTCATCCGCACCCGTCAATCCTTCCATCGCCATCTAAGACAAATCAATCTTTTTCCCTTTTCTCATTTTTCTCTCGTCTGTATTTATTTCAATATACGACAAATTCAATGAAAAATTCTCGATAATTCGAATTAAAAAAAAAACCAGTAGGAGAAACAAAAAAAACGAACCGTAAATATGACGAAGGCTTGAAAGCAAATTACAACGGTGCACAGTGTCATTTGCGCTAGGAGCATAAGGTTAAAGGATTCTTCGAGCATTTCTCCATAGCTTCAATAAATTTTTCATGGTCATTAAACTTGATTCTTTCCCTCGCGTAAAATTTAATTCTTATTTACGTAAAAATGTCACACGAGAGAAAAAAAATACAAAGCAGATGGAAATAATGTTTTCCTTCGTAATTTTTTTTGAGTGAATAAAAATGAAAGAACCAATTGAGCTCTTCGTGTCTCTTGACGATTGCGGAAAGTCTTTTCCAGAAGACGCCGCGGTCCTTGACGCTCTCGTCGTCGACGATATTGTTCAGGAGCACTCTCAAGGTGGACAATTGTCCACAAATGTGCAATATCATCATCGTAATCGCGCTGTCCGGCCCGGAATAACCAAACATCGATATTACAGCGCCGAAAAATTGGGCAAACCACGTTGGCAAATATCCGAGCAACCCTCTCGTGTCGAAGGGAAAATAACAGGGATAGAGAAAACCGACCGCCAATGGCGTGTCGTTTCTCATGAATCGACGCTCCAGCACCGCTCCATAAGTCTGAGAAAGTCATCATTATTCATCCAGTTATTTTGTATAATTTATTCGTTAAACTGTTTTTTTTTTAATTCCTATTTAAATGATATTCAATTTTAAAAAATAATAATCCCCGATTTCCTGCACTTTTTCTCACAAACTGTGAAGATAAATTCTCAGGGAATATTCTGTAAGAAAGGATGGTGATTAAATTTGCCGGTACCGGTATTCCGGAAACGCGGAATAAATTTTTTACGTGGACGCGAATTGAAAGAAAAATCGAACGAATTACCCCAAAACCGGCGAACGCGATGAACATGGACGATGTGAGGCAGACCGATGCGATCGATATAAATCTGGACCATTTGGCCTTTTGCGACATGATCGTGCACTCTGCATCCGTTTTTGATCTTGCCCAATCTCTCGCCATACCTGAGAGTATCTCAACGAGAACTTTGCAGTCGGTCGTAACGAGAATAGTAAAAATGACAAATTTTGCGGAATGACGAGTCAATAGACGAAATAACGTTTTAACAAGAGAACTTTGACAGATTTTAGTCTTTTTTTTTGAATTTTTTAATTACACTGGAGCAATGTGAGAGCATGAAATACAACGATGGGCATAAACTCACCCTCTCGATTCTTACGCAGTAGGGTAATTTTGTACATTGAAATTGCCACAGAGCCGAGAATAACGAGGCACCTGGCCAATTCGGTTATATCATTTTCGGCGTAAAACAGGCTAGCAGCCATGGGAATCCAAATTGAAAAAAAAATGTTCAAAGCGTAAGCGATCCCGCGATTCTTGATGATGAAATTCTCATCGTTTTCGGGCCATGCGCCGATTATTCTCAGGCTGGCACGATTCCAACCGTAAGCCCATACGAATCCTCGAAAATTCAATCTCGATGTTATTCAACAGCGATTAAACTACTATGTTTATTACAATTTCAAAAAAAAGGAATAAAATAGACAACAAAGATGGCATCCTCGTGAGAAGTTTTCATTTTTCTCAAACGCATTTTCATCTCTACCTGGATTATCGGGCTCCATCGCAGAGCGGATACTTTCACTTCGATGCAATGCTGCACTGAGAGCTCCGATAAAGTTTGAAAATATAATGGTGGCGCAATGATTGCGCGACAGACGATCACGCATCGTCGCTTAAAGTATTCATGAATACGCCTCTCCCTGGAAAAAAAAACCTCGTAATTCTTGCATGTATCTTCGAACATCCCCCACCATCTTTTCCACTCCTATTTTTCTACGCCGATGATCTATAATCAAGTTGATTACCACATCGTCGCGATGAATAAAAAACGACGAAGAATGCATTATTTGTTTTTCGCGAATTATTTTTATACTCCTCGTGCAACCTCCTCGCCAGATACATAGCAGCGAGCTCGTGCGATGGTCGAACGATCGTGGTTTTTTCTCCGTCCGATAAAGCACAGAAATGTTCTCCACCTCGAGGATTCGGAAAGACACATTTTTCGTAACACCGCAAACCGGAAATCGCTCACTGTTGACGATATTTGACAACTTTATCATCGAGAATTCCAAATAATTCGAGGAGAATTCAAAATCCATCGCAAGTGAGACTCTTTTATTTTCTTTTAATTCGTTGTTCCATCGGGACGATTTTATTTTCATGGAGACACGTGTCATTTTCAAGCATACTATTTATTCAACGATACATGTTTGTCGGTCTACGAAAAAAAAAAGTTTGTGCCGAAATTCACAATCGTTTTCCTGAATTATCATTATTTGCGTTCACTCGCGTTTCAAGCTCACTCGTAAGAGCGTACACGATCGCCTTTGGCTTCTCCCACTACATCTCAGATGCGTGGTCACGGGGAAACGGTGTCGATAAAGTAGGTCCCTTCGTATTTCGATCGCGAAATAATTCAGCGATCGGGGGATTTTTCAAATTTTCGTCGGAACCGAAATGAGACCGCAAGTGGAATTCTCGATCATCCGCAAGGATTTTATATTCACCGCCTGCGCCGAAGTACAAATTTTATTTTTGAATAACGTGATGACATAATGTCTGTTCTATTACGATCGTCGATCGCTCGAGTTTAATTATCTTTCATCGCCAGCAATACCGACAAGTAGCCCATCGATGTTTTCATTACCTAACGACGAAGAAAAATTCATATAAAAAAGATAATCGCAATTGAAACGAGAAAAATATAGGCCACGGTGATACTCGCGTTTGTAAAGAGCTCCAGTGAGAAGCCAACGAATTTTCCGGCCGTTATTTCGAGAGGAATTCGACATCGAAACGTCAGCATCATCAGTGCTCTCGCGTCGTCAGGTACGAGGCGGAACCACTCGCTCTCGTACGGAGCGTAACTGAGAGCGGTGCTCTGGGGAGCATCAAGCGTCTCTCGGTAATTTTAAAGAAAGCTCAAGATGAAAAACGTGGGAGAAGAGACTCACCTCCTCCGCGAGAAGATCGCCAGCCCAGCAATAAATCAAAAGATGCAGTACGGTAGTGGTGAAAGTGGTGACGACGAATATTTGCAAAAGAGAAGTCTCCTCCGCACCCGTCAACCCCTTGATCACCATCTACGAAAAATCGACGAATTACCTTTCCTCTCCAAATCGAGGAAAAAAATAAATCAATAAAACAGGCAAACCGTAAATATGACGAAGGCTTGAAAGCAAATTACAACGGTGCACAGAGTCATTTGCGCTAAGAGCATAAGGTTGAAGGATTCTTCGAGCATTTCTCCATAGCTTCAATAAATTTTTCATGGTCATTAAACTTGGTCTTTTTTTCGACGCGAGAAAAAAAGCAGCATGAATAAAAACGGTATTTCTTTCGTAATTTTTACTGAGTGAATAAAATGAGAGAACCAGTTGAGCTCTTCGTGCCTCTTGACGATCGCGGAAAGTCTCTTCCAGTAGAGACTGCGATCCTCGACGCTCTCGTCGTCGACGATATTGCTAAGGGCTATTCTCAACGTGGACAATTGTCCGCAAATGTGCAATATCATCATTGCAATCGTACTGTCCGGTCCGGAATAACCGAACATCGACATTACAGTACCGAACAATTGGGCGAACCACGTTGGCAAATATCGGAGCAACGATCTCGTTTCGAAGGGAAAATAAGAGGGATAGAGATAACCAATCGCCAACGGTGTATCGTTTCTCATGAATCGACGCTCCAACACTGCTCCATAAGTCTGAGAAAGTCAGTTTCATCCGGTTTATTTTCCGCAAATTTTGACTCGTTCAATATTATTTACTCAATTTATCCAACTTATTTATTCATTTTTATTTTTCAAATAACACTCAGCAACGTTTTCTTTCACGGTCTCAATTTAAAATCAATAAATTTTCCAAACGGTGAAGAAAATGTTATACATAAATTGGAAGAAAAAAAGAAAAATCGACGCTCCAACACTGCTCTATGAGTCTGAGAAAGTCCGTTTCATCCGGTTTATTTTGCGCAAATTTTGATCAACTCGTTCAATATTATTTACTCAATTTATCCAACTTATTTATTCATTTCCAATTTTCAAATAACACTCAGCAACGTTTTCTTTCACGGTCTTTTAAAATTGATAAATTTCCGAAACGGTGAAGGACATTTTATACATAAATTGGAAAAAAATGAATTACCCCAAAACCGGCGAATGTAACGAACATGGACGATGTCAGGCAGACGGACGCGATGGATATAAACCTGCCCCATTTGGCCTTTTGCATCATCACCGCGTACTCGGCGTCCGTTTTGGGCCTCGCCCAATCCCTCGCCATGCCAGACAGTACTTCGATGAGAACTTCAAATTTGTCATAAAAAAAAGTCAGAATATAAAAAAAAAAGGAGCCAATAATTATGTCATTTGATCACCACGGATAGATGTTTTTCTTTAAAATTATAAATGTAATTTTGGCACATGATTTTTTAAAACTGTCATGATTTAAAAACAACGCCCTCGTTATGATTCTATACGTTGTTTCATATTGAATGTTTCAGTTATTAACTGCATCGAGTGTGTAAAATGATACGATGGTCGTAAACTCACCCTCTCGTTTAACACAAAGTAGGGCGATTTTGTAAATGGAAATTGCGACAGGACCGAGAACGACGAGAGAACTGATGAGTTCGTCAACATCGCTGTCGACATAAAATAGGCTGGCAATCATCGGTATCCATATTAAAACTAAAATATTCAAAGCATAAGCGATCGGACGATTCCTGAGGACGAAACTCTGATTATTTTCGGGCCACGCGCCGATTATTCTTAAGCTGGCGCGGTTCCAGCCATAAGCCCAAACGAATCCTGAAAATTCAATATCGGTGTTATTGCACAGTCAGTATATTAAGGGGAATTTATTTTTCGTCAAAAAAAGTTATCGCTAAAATTGAACGGGGGATGCACTCGACAAAGAAAATTTTTACAGCGTCCACTGTAACAGCAATGTGCTTAAAATGATCGTACAATGTTTTGTCACTCCCTTGGAAAAGAATTTAACCGAGTTTTTCACACAAGTACCACTGCAAGGCTCAAAAATCAAGGTGCGATGTACAAATGTAAAATAATGTGGATAAAACTTTTTTTCGAGCTTCGTCATTTTTTGACAAACGCATTTCGATCTTTACCTGGATTATCCGGCTCCATATCGCAGTCCGCAGTTTCACTTCGATTCGATGAGGCACTGAGGGCTTTGGTAAAGTTTAAAAATTCAATGGCGACGCGACGATCGTTGCGCATTCGTCCATCACGCATGATCCCTTAAGGTATTCATGAATTCACGATCACGTCTCTCCTGAACAAAACTGTTAATGCATATATATTTGCCTACATGTTGCGAGGATTCTCACGCTCTTGGCTCTCGAGGCATAAGCTATAATTACGTGGGGTATGGTTTCGTGTTGACGATAAATATAGTTCAAACTTTCCGGTAAAGTATGATTCTGTGTTTCTGAAATGTTCTTGAAAATCATCGGACGCATCTGCGACACTCTGCGATGATTCACGTGGCGAAATCGGGCGGTTGACGAATGATGGAGAATGAAAATTATCTTCACCTGACTTGGGCAAATTTTATTTTATCGACACCTCGAATTTTTGCCATGAAAACTGTTGCTGGATAACGAAATTTTAAATTTTGCATATTCTGATCGTCATCAATTGCAATAAAACATGGCAATTTATTACCGAGGAGGTAACTACCGTACTGCAACAACGGAGGACCAAAATCAATGACAAGTAAGAATTTTCGTATTTCTCTCAAATGGTTCTTCCACCTTAATTATGATCAGAATAGTCTCGAGAGTCGATCGAAGCATACTGTTTATTCAATGATACATATTTTTTTTCCAACGAAAGAAAGTTGGTGCTCGAATTCACATTTGTGCTCTTAGGTTGCAATATTTCTTTTGCATCTGCGTTGAACGCGCATTAGTAGCCTTGGTCACCCTTAAGCCAGCCCCTTTCTCCTCGAGGTACTCCCAATGTGCCTCACTGTAACGCGCATGGCGCGGATTTCCCATCATAGTCACGGAGAAACTGCGTGAATCTCGTGTCGATAAAGTAGGGACCTCTGCCGGAACACTCGTTCGATCGCAAAATGTAGCGTATTTTTTTGGAAAAATCAACTCGAGCTTTATTCATGACTTATTTATACGTGCTTTTACACACGACGGACTCAAAAATTCCACCGAAAGTACAATCCTTGTTCGTCCGGACCGACTGGTCCAGAGATGAGTACACTACCCGTGCTGCGCCCAAGTACGGACATGTGGTCTTAGATTAAGTGATAAAATTATGCCTCGTAGGTTCATCGCCGTTGTTTCGCAATAGATTTAACTGTCCTTCATAGCTAACAATACCGACAAATAACTCATCGATGTTTTCATTACCTAACGACGAAGAAAAATTCGTAAAAAGAGAAAAGCAAAGTGAAACAAGATTGACAGAAAAAATATAAAAGTACTCACGCCCGTGAATAATTCCAGTGAGAATCCAACGAATTTACCCGCGGTTATTTGAAGGGGAATTCGGCATCGAAAGGTCAGCATCATCAGTGCTCTTGCCTCTTCGCGCTCGAGACGAAACCATTCGCTCTCATAAGGAGCATAACTCAAAGCGGTGCTCTGAAAGACCAAACTTTTCTTTTCCACCGCGGAGAATACTCGAAACGAAAAAGGAAAGTATCGAAGAAAAGTCTCACTTCCACTACGAGCAGATCGCCCGCCCAGCAATAAATAAATAGATGGAGTATGTCAGTTGTGGCAAAGGTCATGAAAAAGAACATTTGAAAAAGCGGAAGATCCTCCCCACCCGTTAACCCATTCATCAGCGTCTAAGAAAAATCGACATTTCTCCGTCACTTTGTCGCTTTCAGTTTCGATACGTGGGAGACATTGATATTCCGCTCGAATAAAAAAAAATATATAAATATAAAATAACAACGAACCGTTAACGTAACGAAGCCCTGAAAGCAAAATACAACGGTGCACAGTGTCATTTGAGCTAGGAGCATAAAGTTGAACGATTCTTCGAGCATTTCTCCATAGCTTCAATAAATTTTTCAATCGTCAATAAATCCGTTTTTTTCTTCTTCTTTTCTTTTCTTCTTCTCGTAATTCATCTCTATTTTTTTCGGTAAAAATGCATTACGAGAGAAAGAAAAATCGATGAAAAAAAATGGTATTTTCGTGAGAATCTTAGAGCGTTAATAAAATGAGAGAACCGATTGAGCTGTTCGTGTTTCTCCACGATTATAGCGAGTCTTTTCCAGTACAGGCTTCGATCCTTGATGCTCTCCTCATCGACGATATTCTTCAGTGCTATTCTCAACGTGGCTAATTGTCCACAAATGTGCAGTACCATCATTGCAATCGTGCTGTCCAATCCAACGTAGCCAACCATCGACATAACGGTACCGAGATACTGGGCAAACAGGGTTGGCAAATATCCAAGCAACCCTCTCGTGTCGTAGGGAAAATAAGAGGTATAGAGAAAACCAACCGCCAAGGTCGTATCGTTTCCCATAAACTGACGATCGCACACCGCTCCGTAAGTCTGAGATCATTATTTTTACGCGGTGCATCATTCAATTATTTTCAACGTTTCAACGACAATTTCTAGGAGGGTAGAAAAGTTCTCGCGGGGTGAAATACTTTATTCGCAATATTTGCGAGAAAATCGAACATTTTTGAAAAATTCGGCGGCAATAAAGGACGCTGGTGGAGATTTTGCAGATTCATAGAAAGTAAAAAAGAATTACCCCAAAACTGGCGAACGCGACAAACATCGTCGATGTGATGCAGACGGAAAACATCGATATAAATCTACCCCATTTGGCCTTTTGTAGCATCGCTTCGTACTCAGCATCCGAATGGGGCCTCGCCCAATCTCTCGCCATGCTGGATATGATCTCAAAAAACACTTTGTTTTGTCAAAAAACAAAAAATATATATTCAAAAAACGAAAAATACGGCTATTTCTCATGAAAAGTAGAACGAATCAACTCACCCTCGCGTTTTGTACGAAACAGAGCGATTTTGTAGATGGAAATGCCGACGGGACCGTTAAGAACGAGACAATTGATCATTTCGTCCATATCATCGCCGAGATAAAACAAGCTAAGATTCATGGGCATCCAGATTACCAGGAAAACGACAAAAGCGTATATGATAGGGCGATTTTTGACGATAAAGTTCTGATTATTCTCCGGCCATCCACCGATTAACCCCAAGTTCGCACGATTCCAGCCATACGCGTACACGCATCCTTGACATTTGATCTCAATGTTACATCCAGCAGTAATTAAACAACGAGAATAAAGACACATTTTTTTCGATGCTAAAAAATCGTAAGATAAAATTAATATTTTCGATTTTTCTAAATAAACCGACTGACAGAAAAATATAAAAATATAAAGTTCATTGACTCCTTTTTCCCCGTGCACGTTCGTTGTGTTCGAAAAAAAAGAAAACACCTCCATGAAAAATGTGAAAAAGGAAATTTTCTGTACGTTCACGTTTTTTTTTATTTCTTTACGACGATGTGAGTAAAACGCCCTTAAAACACTTTTTCTCTGGGTTTACGACTTTTTTTTATCGCCTTCTGATTTCTACCTGGATTATCCGGCTCCATTATAGGTCTCGTAGTTTCACTTCGACTCTACGTTGCACTGATATGCTCTGATGAGAGTCGAAAATAATAATGGTAGCGAATTCATTGCGCATTCAACGACTACGCATGATCGGTTAAAATATTCATGAATAATACGCCTCTTCTTTGAATTATTGTTAATACGTATGCATTTACGAAACTCGCTGTAATTATTCTCAGGCTCGCGTGTTTTTTCACGAAATAGCTGTCATCAACGAATCATCCCTGATAAGGTGTAATCAAGTTGGGTGTAGTTTCGTTGCCACAACGAAGAGAAGCGACCAAGTTTGATCGCGTATTCTCCGCATTATTTTGTTGTTTTTTTCATAGAATCATTTGTAGCAAAGACGATGGTAGAAATATAATCGTAGATTTCACCTTTACGAAGAACGAAAATCATTTTCTGCTCGTGACATCTGAAATTGTTTTACCACCAGCGAGGGACTTTCTAAAGTTCCAAGATCGAAATTTAAACGATTTTCACCAATAATCGTAAAAAGAAAATGATCAAAGTGACCATAAACATTTTACTACCGAGGACGTAAGATTGCTGTGGAAAATATGGAAATGCGGAGTATTCAGAATCAGTGGCAAGTAAACATTTTTTTTTATCCAGCGATCATTAGATCTGACGAATAAGTCGATTTGAATGCATAAAATTTATTAGATGACACAATTTTGTCGCTCCAACGACAGAAAATTCGTGCGCGGATTCGCTGTTGTGTTTTTAAATTGTGACTATTTTCATTTTTACTTTTTTGCTCGCTTGCGAACAACAAAATTGCGAAGAAAACGCTTTGCCTATTTCGTGGATCGGTAAAAGCATGTAGCTGGGCTTTCCTTCAATTTCAACCACCTTATCGGAAATGCCGTAGTCTTCGCTCTGTAGTCACAGGGAAACTGCCTGAAACCTTTATCGGTAAGGTAGGGCTCTTCGTTTCTCGATCTCAAAACAATGTCGCTATTTTCAAAAATAATTATCTCGAGCCTCAATCGCTACTCGATCTCACAAATTCGACCAAAATTTGAGTCCTCGACCATCCAGTGGTCTAGTCCCTTGCTGGCGGAGAGAAACATTGTGCTCTCTTAAATTACGTAATGAAACAATTTGTGTTCTAAAGCTTAACATCGTCGATCGCATGAGTTTAGGTGCTCCTCATAGCTAGCAATACCGACAGGTAACCCATTGACGTTTTCATTACCTGACGACAAAAGAACAACAAAAAGAACATAAAAAAAAATAAGAGAGCAAAGTGAGATTAAAAAGGAAGAAGGTAGAGTTTATACTCACGCTTGTAAATAATTCCAGTGTGAACCCAACGAATTTCCCCGCAGTTATTTGCAGTGGTATTCGACATCGAAACGTTAGCATCATCAGTGCTTTTGCCTCGTCAGGCTCGAGGCGAAACCATTCGCTCTCGTAAGGAGCGTAGCTCAGAGCGGTGCTCTGGAAAATCACCGATTTTCACACCGATTTTTCTACAACTTTGACTCGAAAAAACATCAAAACAAACGCCAACTAATAAAACGGAATTGCACCGCAAGAGTCTCGAAAAACAGACTCACTTCCACTACGAGAAGATCACCCGCCCAGCAATAAATAAAAAGATGGAGTATATCGGTCGTGGCGAAGGTTGTGAAAAAAAACGTCTCGAGAAGAGAAAATTCCTCCTCACCCTTGATGCCTTTCAGCGCTGTCTAAGAAAAAGCAATTCTTGCCTTTGATTATTAAATTTCAAAAATCACACGAGGAAAGTAAAAAAGAACAAACTGTTATCGTTGCGAAGCCTTGAAAGCAAAATACAATGGTGCAGAGTATCATTTGAGCTAGGAGCATAAAGTTGAGGGATTCTTCGAGCATTTCCCCATAGCTTCAATAAATGTTTTCATCGTCAAAAATTTGGATTTTTTTCTTCCCCTCTCGTAATTCGTCCCTATCGTTGGAGAATTTAATACGAGAGAGAAAAAAAATCATTTCCGTGGTAATTTTATCAAATAAATAATATGAGAGAACCGATTGAGCTCCTCGTGCCTCTTGACAATCGCACCGAGTCTTTTCCAGTACAGACTGCGATCCTTGATGCTCTCCTCATCGACGATATTGGTAAGGGCTATTCTCAACGTGGCCAATTGTCCGCAAATGTGCAATATCATCATTGCAATTGCACTGTCCGGGCCAGAGTAGCCGATCATCGACCATATGGTACCGACAAATTGGGCAGACCACATTGGCAAATATCCGAGCAATCCACTTGTGTCGAAAGGAAAATACGAGGGATACAGAAAACCAATTGCCAAGGACGTATCGTTTCTCATCGATCGACGATCGTACACTGCAGCAATAGTCTGCGAAAGTCATTTTCGTCGGGATTTCTCGCGCATTAATTTCATTTAATATACGCAGGCTTTCTCAATATGTGGCGTTAATAATTTAAAGCGCGATTAGGGGTGAAATTCCGAGTCGAAACGTTTTAAATTTGTTCAATTTGCGAATCTCCCAAATATGCAATGTTTTTCGTAAGAAAATACGAGTTACCCCAAAACTGGTAAATGTTACGAGCATAGACGTTGTCAGGCAGACGGAAGTCATTGATATCATTCTTCCCCACTTGGCCTTTTGCAACATTACGTTACACTCGACGTCGGTTTTGGCCCTCGCCCAGTCTCTCGCCATACTGGACAACATCTCCACGATAACTTTATTTTCGTCGCAAATAAAAAGTTCGATAATATAGAATTTCGCAAAAAAACAAAATTGATGAAAAATAATAAATCGTACATCGACAAACGAACGACGAGGGGATGAACTTACCCTCTCGTTTTCTACGAAGCAGGATTATTTTGTAAATGGAAAACGCGACAGGGCCGCAGATGGCGAGACAGTTGATCAATTCGTTTACATCATCGACGACGTAAAATAAACTGGCGATCATTGGTATCCAAATTAGCACGAAAATGACGAGAGCGTAAACGATCGCACGATTTTTCACGACGAAATTCTGATCATTTTCCGGCCATCCACCGATCACCTTCAAGTTGGCACGGTTCCAACCGTAGGCGTAAACAGACCCTTAACGTTCGATTTCAATTTCATGACTTATTTTTTCGTACGTGCTATCTTTTTTTTTTTAATAAACAACCAGACGACAAAAACATACACTCCAGTTTTATTTTTCATATTTTTATAATTTTTTCATTCTTACCTGGATTATCCGGCTCCATCGTGGCTGCCGTAAAATTTCACTCGTGTTCTATATTGCACTAAGAGCTTTGATGAAAATTGAAAAAACGATGGTGCGACGTTCATTGCGCATTCGAACGACCACGCATGATCGCTTAAAGTATTCATGAATAAACGTCCCTCTCGAGAAACACACCCGTTAATACTTAGGAATTTGCGAACGCACCGTGAACATTTTCAAACTTGTCTCCGGTCTATATTTTACATCGACGAGCTGCAATGAACCCACCACAAATGAAATGTTATCAAGTTGGGTGCAGTTTCGTTGCAAAAACGAATAAAACAAAGTTTATTCAATAGACGATTATTTTATCATCTTCCGGCAGGTTCTCTTCTCGATGTTGGCTGACAGTCGAATAATCGTAAATTTCTCTCTGACGAAGAACCATCGACTCTTTTCATCACAAATCAGTAAAGCGGTGGAAATCATTTCAATGAGAGTGCGAATATCGTAGATTCGACACGAAATTGGAAGTAAGAATTTTTTTACTTGCCATAAATACTTTTTTTTTCACCCAAAAGCCATGTATGACAAGCTCTGATATTTGTTTCATGAATGTATAAAACATTTTGTAACATTTAATTTATTACATATTACATATCATGCAATGCACCGAAACACACTTTGTGCTCGGTGGTTCACGTGGTGTCCTAAAGTTATTATTTTTTTTTACTGGCTTTGCCAGAGGTGTACGCCCCCCTCCCCCAGCGCTTTCCGTCACACCTAGCTTCCCCCACTCGATTTAGCTTTTGCCCCACGGTCACAGGGAGAGAGCGTAAAACCCGTGTCGGTAAAGCAGGTCTCCTGACTCGACGATTTCGCAGCGATGTCTTTTTTTTTTGTAGACAAAGCTCCGAGATCGAAATTCGAGTCAATGACAGTACGAATGTTTTTCCTTCGGAATTCAATATTCTATCTATTGACCAAGAATATCAAGATTGTGTTATTAAATCATGTGATACGACGATATTTGTGTCTTATAGATTTTGATAGTTGTGCCCAATCGTCTCAACTATCTTTCATAGCCAGTAGCACCGACAGATACCCCATCGATGTCTTCATGATCTATCGTTAAATATAGACGTCGATTTTAATAAATGTCGAGTTTAAGAACAATGAAAAAAAAGGAAACTACTCACACTGGTAAACAATTCCAGTGAGAAACCGACGAATTTCCCTGCAGTTATCTGAAGGGGGATTCGAGATCGGTTTGTCACCATCATCAGAGCTTTCGCCTGAACGGGCTGCAGGCGGAACCAGTCGCTCTCGTAAGGAGCACGACTCAATGCTGTACTCTGAAAAATCCACGTTTTTTGCAAACGCACATTTCGGTGAAATAAAAAATTGCCGAAAACACTCACTTCTACTACGAGAAGATCACCCGCCCAGCAGTAGACAAAAAGATGGAGTATAGTGTAAAAACCATGAATGACGACAAGTGTCCTCTGAAAAAAGGGAAAATCTTGCCCATCTGCGGTACTTTCGAACCACGCCTGTTGAAAATCAATTTGTTTTTTTTTCATTAATCGCAAAAAACAATATGCACATTTTCGATCCGAAATCGATTCTCGATCTCGATTCGTATTGAGAAAGAAAAAGACCAACCGTAACCGTCATGAAGCCTTGAAAGGAAAATGTGACGGTGCACAGTATCATTTGAACAAGGAGCATCACGTTGAAGGATGCCTCCAATAATTCTCCCAACCTTCAATCAATTTACATCAGCTGTTTCAATTTAAATTCAGTGGGTGACGAAAAAATACAAAGTACAGCAAGGCTTTGACAGTATTTAAAAAATTGTAGTGCAGACGAGACTAAAAAATTTTTGCGATGAACAAACCCAACAGAACCGTAACCAAAGAATTTCGAAAAAAGGAAATTTCGCCGTAGGGATCCAATAATTATGATTTTTTAATATTTTGCAGTAAATAAAAAAGTTGCTATGGTATTTTTAGTATTTATAAGTAGTAATTTGCAATTTAAAAAAACCCTGCACGGAAACGTTTCTAAATAAGAAAAATGTAGTTATGTATAGTAAACCGATTGAGCTCTTCGTGCTTCTTGATGATCGACGACAGTCTTTCCCAGTAAACCTTTGGATTCTTGATGCACTCTTCATCGACTATATTGGCGAGTGATATTCTCACCGCAGCCAATTGTCCGCAAAGATGCAATACGATCATTGACATCGAACTATCGGGCCCCGAATAGGCAATCAACGAGACTATCGTGACGAAAAATTGGCCGATCCACGTTGGCAAAAATATCCGCAACTCTTTCGTGTCAAACGGGAAATAAACGGGATAAAAAAAACCGACACCCAAGCGCGTCTCGTTCGTGATGAACTGGCGCTGGCGATCGTATTTGGCAGCACAAACCTGAGAAGTTTTCATTTTTTACTTTTTTTGGCGCGTAACATTTCGAAAAATGTCACGTATCATTCGGAACTACGATAAGGCTGAGAGTGCGGAAAATATTCGCAGCCAAAAATGGCCGATCTTTTGTTTCGATATCGCTCTCCAAAAATGTCATTATCGCAACGTGAATTATGATGAAAAATGTCTTCGAGTCCGGGACATTTTTCCAGTGTGATAATTTTGTAAAACAAAAACGAACGCTCGAAAACGCAACGAACATAGAGCCGGCTAATAAGACGGACATTATTGATATAAATCTGCCGAATTTGGCTTTTTCCAACATCACTTTTCGCTGCTCGTTCGTTCTCGTTGCGGCCCAATCTTTCGCCATCGTGGACAGTAGCACCACGAGAACTTTGAAATCGCAAAACAGGAAAAAATATTCAAGACGAAAAATAAAATACAACGAATAGCGTATCCAAAATCTAAAATCTAAATTAAAAATTCACCCTTGCGTTTCACGCGAAACAGAACGAGCTTGTAAATCGACATTGCAATGGGAACGTTGAAGACGAGACAGGCGATCATTTCGTTGAGATCGTCCTTGAGAAATACCAAGCTAGCGGCCATTGGCAGCCAAGCAATGGCAGTTACAGCCACGGCGTATAGCAATGCGCGATTTTTCATGACGAAATTTTGATTATTTTCGGGCCATGCGCCAATTATACCCAGGGCGAACCGATTCCAACCATAAGCATAAACGTAACCTTGCATTTAATTTGACAATTTATCGGCGATAAAACAGACACGTTTTTTTCGCTATTCGTTTTTTTTTTCAATAAATTTTCACTCGTAGAACAAACGATTATTACCTGGATTATCCCTCTCCATTATGATTCACTCGTCGATTTCACCGCTGTGTACTGACGACTCTGAAAAAAGTGTGCATCGACGCACCGTCGGATGAATTTTTTTCGTTTTCGAGAGTGCAGCGAGTACGCATGATCGCGTAAAAAATTCACGAAAACGCCTTCAGAAAAGTTTTTTCGGAAGGTGTATGCGTTTTTATCTTTTATTCTCCGGTAGTCGGAAACCATGAATTTGCCTAAACGTTTTCGCATATAAGTATATACAGGAAAAAAAGCGCGTGTATTATTAGGCTCTTTTTGGAACTACTATGTTTCTTTTATTATTCAGAAAGCTCGCTACCGACAAACTCCGAGCGAGTTTGTCGGTAGGTTGGTTATCGTTTATATTTCGCATTTGTGGAAGACTACGTAAATAGACATACCTCGTCGTGTCTCCGTCGAAGCAAGATACCTTGTTGCATCGTAAAGTATATATATGTACAACATTTTTTCTCTACCATTACTTACAGTTGAACGAATTGTCATATTTACTTTGAGTGCTCTATGAAAATCGAGAGTCTTGTCTCAAGGAGGTTTGAAAAAATCGTGCCAAGAATAAATGAAGAATAATCAAAAAATTATTTTTTCTTCAAATTTATACACCACGTGCTTTGTGTCAGTATATAGTATACGTGAGTTTCGAGACCCTATTTGTGCCAAGCAAGTCATATTTGGGAACTTTAATTTATACGATAGCTTTTGTTGCGTTTTTCATTGTTTTTTTTAAATGATTTAATTCCACATGTAAATATTTTATAAATTCGATTTAAATAAAAGGAACACCACACGATACGCGAATATGAGATATCAACAGAGTCATCGATCGATGAGTCTCTCCTTCGTCCCTATGAGCATCGACAGATAACCCATCGAATTTTTCACGACCTAAAGTTAAAAAAACGACGAGTCTCGTGAAAAATTGAGAAACGATTAACGAGCCTTCGGACAGTCGTAAAGAATCATCGACGACGTAAAATAAACTGTAAACTGTGTGTAAATTGGTATGCAATTGCATACCAATGCAATTGATATGCATTGGTAGCACGGAAATGACGAGAGCGTAAACGATCGCACGATTTTCAAGTTGGCGCGATTCAAACCGTAGGCGTAAACAGACCCTTAACGTTCGATTTCAATTTCATGACTTATTTTTTCGTACGAGTTACAACATTTCTAAACTTGTTTCTAGACTATATTTTACATCGATGAGCTGCAATCAACCCACCAAAAATAAAATGTTATCAAATTGGGTGCTGTTTCGTCGCAAAAACGAATAAAACAAAGTGCATTTACTAGACGATTATTTTATCGTCTCCCGGCAGGTTCTCTTCTCGATGTTGGCTGACAGCCGGATAATCGTAAATTTTTCTCTGACGAAGAACCATCGACTATTTTCATCATAAATCATTAAAGCGGTGGAAATCATTTCAATGAGAGTACGAATATCGTGGATTCGATACGAAATTGGAACTAAGAATTTTTCTACTTGCCATAGATACTTTTTTTTTCACCCAAAAGCCATGTATGACAAGCTCCGATATTCGTTTCATGAATATATAAATCATTTTGTAACATTGATTTATTACATATTACATATCATGCAATGCACCAAAAGACACTTTGTGCTCGGATTCACGTGGTATCCTCAAGTTATTATTATTTTTTTGCTGGCTTTGCCAGAGGTGTACGCCCCCCTCCCCCAGCGCTTTCCGTCACACCTAGCTTCCCCCACTCGCTTTAGCTTTTGCCCCACGGTCACAGGGAAAGAGCGTAAAACCCGTGTCGGTAAAGCAGGTCTCCTGACTCGACGATTTCGCAGCGATGTCTTTTTTTTTGTAGACAAAGCTCCGAGATCGAAATTCGAGTCAATGACAGTACGAATGTTTTTCCTTCGGAATTCAACATTCCATCTGTTGGCCGAGAATATCAAGATTGTGTTATTAAATTATGTGATACGACGATATTTGTGGCTTATAGATTACGATAGTTGTGCCCAATCGTCTCAACTATCTTTCATAGCCAGTAGCACCGACAGATACCCCATCGATGTCTTCATGATCTATCGTTATAAAAATAGACGTCGATTTTAATAAATGTCGAGTTTAAGAACAATGAAAAAAAAAGGAAACTACTCACACTGGTAAACAATTCCAGTGAGAAACCGACGAATTTCCCTGCAGTTATCTGAAGGGGGATTCGAGATCGGTTTGTCACCATCATCAGAGCTTTCGCCTGAACAGGCTGCAGGCGGAACCAGTCGCTCTCGTAAGGAGCACGACTCAATGCTGTACTCTGAAAAATCCACCTTTTTTGCAAACGCACATTTCGGCGAAATAAAAAATTGCCGAAAACACTCACTTCTACTACGAGAAGATCACCCGCCCAGCAGTAGACAAAAAGATGGAGTATCGTGTAAAAACCATGAATGACGACAAATGTCATCTGAAGAAAGGGAAAATCTTGCCCATCTGCGGTACTTTCGAACAAGGTCTGTTGAAAATCAATTTGTTTTTTTTTTTCATTAATCGCAAAAAACAATTCTCGACCTCGATTCGAATTGAGAAAGAAAAAGACAAACCATAATCGTCACGAAGCCTTGAAAGCAAAACGTGACAGTGCACAGTACCATTTGAATCAGGAGCATCGCGTTGAAGGATGCCTCCAATAATTCTCCCCGCCTTCAATCAATTCACATCAGCTGTTTCAATTTAAATTCAGCGGATGACGAAAAAATATCAAGTACAGCAAGGCTTTAACTGCATTTCAAAAATTGTAGTGCAGACGAGACTGAAAAATCTTTGCGATGAACAAAGCCAACAAAATCGTAACCAAAGAATTTCGAAAAAAGGAAATTGAAACAATATTTCTAATTTTTAATATTTTGCAGCAAATGAAAAAGTTGCTGTGGTATTTTTAGTGTTTATAAATAGTAATTTGCAATAAAAAAAAACACTGCACGGAAACGTTTTTAAATAAGAAAAATGTAGTTATGCATAGTAAACCGATTGAGCTCTTCGTGCTTCTTGATGATCGACGACAGTCTTTCCCAGTAAATCTTTGGATTCTTGATGCACTCTTCGTCGACTATATTGGCGAGTGATATTCTCACCGCAGCCAATTGTCCGCAAAGATGCAATACCATCATTGACAATGAACTATCGGGCCCCGAATAGCCAATCATCGAGACTATCGTGACGAAAAATTGGCCGATCCACGTTGGCAAAAATATCCGCAATTCTTTCGTGTCAAACGGGAAATAAGCGGGATAAAGAAAACCGACACCCAAGCGCGTCTCGTTCGTGATAAACTGGCGCTCGTATTTAGCAGCCCAAGCCTGAGAAGTTTTCGTTTTTTACTTTTTTTGACGCATAGAATTTCGAAAAATGTCACGAATCATTCGGAACTACGATAACGCTGAGAGCGTGGAAAATATTCGCAGCCAAAAATGGCCGATCTTTTGGTTCGATATCGCTCTCCAAAAATGTCATTATCGCAACGCTAATTATGACGAAAAATGTCTTCGAGTCCGGGACATTTTTCCAGTGTGATAATTTCGTAAAAAAAAGACGATAAATTAATAAATATCTCGGAGAGGGAGGAGACAAAATCGTTTACCCCAACGCTCGAAAACGCAACGAACATAGAGCCGGCTAATGAGACGGACATTATTGATATAAACCTGCCGAATTTGGCTTTTTCCAACATCACTTTTCGCTGCTCGTCCGTTCTCGTTGCTGCCCAATCTTTCGCCATCATGGACAGTAGCACCACGAGAACTTTGAAATCGCAAAACAGGAAAAAATATTCAAGACGAAAAATAAAATACAACGAATAGCGTATCCAAAATCTGAAATCTAAATTAAAAACTCACCCTTGCGTTTCACGCGAAACAGAACGAGCTTATAAATCGATATTGCAACGGGAACGTTGATGACGAGACAGCCGATCATTCCGTTGAGATCGTCCTTGAGAAATACCAAGCTAGCGGTCATTGGCAGCCAAATAATGGCAGTTACAGCCACGGCGTATACCAATGCGCGATTTTTCATGACGAAATTTTGATTATTTTCGGGCCATGCGCCAATTATACCCAGGGCGAAACGATTCCAACCATAAGCATAAACGTAACCTTGGAGTTAATTTGACAATTTATCGGCGATAAAACAGACACCGTTGTATTCATTTTTTTTTTTTTCAATAAATTTTCACTCGTAGAACAATTATTACCTGGATTATCCTTCTCCATTTTGATTCACAAGTTCACTCGTCGATTTCACCGCTGTGTACTGACGACTGTGAAAAAAGTGTGCATCGACGCATCGTCGGATGAATTTTTTTCGTTTCCACGAGAGCAGCGAGCACGCATGATCGCGTAAAAAATTCACGAAAAACGCCTTCGGAAAAGTTTTTTCGGAAGGTAAATGCGTTTTTATCTTTTATTCTCCGGTGGTCGGAAACCATGAATTTGTCTAAACGTTTTCGCATATAAATATATACCGGAAAAAAGCTGGCATATTATTAGGCTTTTTTGAAACTACTGTTTCTTTTATTATTCAGAAAACTCGCTCGATAACTCCGAGCGAGTTTGGCGGTAGTTTGGTAATCGTTTATATTTCGCATTGGTGGAAGACCACGTAAATAGACATACCTCGTCGTGTCTTCATCGAAGGAAGATACCTTCCTGCATCGTAAAGTATGTACAACATTTTTTCTCTACGATTACTCACAGTTGAGCGATTTTTCGATATGTACTTTGAGTACCCTGTGAAAATCGAGAATCTCGTATCAAGGAGGTTTAAAAAAATCGTGCCAAGAATAAATGAAGGATAATCAAAAAATAATGTTTTTTTCAAATTTAAACACCACGTGCTTTGTGTCGGTGAATAGTATACGTGATTTTCGAGATCCTGTTTATGCCAAGGAAGTATAAATTTGGGAGCGTTGATTTATACGACAGCTTTTGTTGCGTTTTTCATTGTTTTTTTCTTTAATAATTTAATTCCACATGTAAATATTTTATAAATTCGATTTGAATAAAAAGAACACCATACGATACGCGAATATGAGACATTCACAGAGTCATCATCGATCGATGAGTCTCTCCTTCATCGCTATGAGCATCGACAGATAACCCATCGAATTTTTCACGACCTAAGATTGAAAATACGACGAGTCTTGTGAGAAATTGGGAAACGATTAACGAGCCTTCGGACACGCGTGAGGAATCGTCATTTTTCGCTCACACTGTTGAAAAGTTGTAGATTAAACGCGCAGAATTTTCCGGCTGTCAATTTCAGGGGAAATTTGGATCTGTGACAGACGAGTAAAAAAGCCTTCGCCTCTCGTGCTGCCAAATTGTACCACGGTGTCTCGTAAAAATCGTCGGAAATTTTCGTGCTCTGTCGGAAAATTCGATCAATTTCGATCAGATGTCGAATAAATGTTTCCTAAAAATTCGTTATATCTGAAAATCGCTAAAATCTTGCCCTCACTTCGACCAGGAGTCTGTCTCCCACGTAGCAATAGATGAATAAATGTATAACCGTAAATCCAGCGTACAATAAATTGAACGCGAAATTGTGGACCGGAAGAGGAGCGCCGTTGCGGTCCAGCAGGGTCTGATATATTTTTTCAAACAAATAGTCAAAAAAACATTGCGGTAAAATCACAGGGTCAATTTTTTTTCATCACTCTCCAATGTCGTTAATTTTTTCATTATATTTTGCCGATGAAAAAAAGAGATGAATGAAGATGAAAGATGAGTGCATACTTACGGTGAACATCGCGTATCCCTGGAAGCAAAAAGTCAGAGAACATACCAGCATTTGAACGAGAAGTATCGAGCTGAATGTTTCTCTTATCAGGGAAGAGAACCTCGAAAATGACATTTTAGAAAAAAATTAAAACATGTCCAAATCATCGTGCAGTTGTGTAAATTGACGAAAAAAAATATGTACGCCTCGTAAAGGTTCACAATTACCTGCAATTTTCTTTATACTCTTGAGTAAAATATTTCCGTGTTTGATAAAAACGTGAGCCTGCTTTGTTACCTTTTTTTTTTTATTTTGTGAATTTAATTTGCCCAAAAAGTGACTTTCAATGATTCAGTGATATTATTGTTTTTTTCTTGTTTTTTTCGTGTTTTTTTCATACTCACTCGTTGAGCTGCTCATGTCTCTCAATGATGACGATAAGATTCTTCCAATATAAATCGGGCTCTCTTATCGTCCTCTCGTTGACGAGATTTCTCAGCGAGCGACGCACGATTCTGAGCTGACCGCACAAATGAAGCACCATCATCGAGGCGATACAGTCCGGTCCTGAGTACGATGACATCGACAATAAAGTGCCGAAAAATTGGCCGAACCATATTGGCAGAAAAATGATGGGGTCGCTCGTGGAAAATGGAAAATACGAGTCGAACAAAAGCCCATGTTCCAAATTCGAATCTCTCTCGTAATCTTTGTCGCGATTTAAAGTCGTCCATACCTTGAGAATATTCAAATTGATCAACCGTGCATACGCATCACGACGATTTTTTTTTCGGAAAAATAATTCAAAAAAACGTTGACTTTCCGATCAAGTCGCACATTTTTCGAAATATCTGGCGAAATACACCGGTTTGAGGGAAAAATGTGATAAAAATGAGTTTGAAGAAAATCAAACTTTCGTATCGCCAGCTTTTTCAAACCTTCGAAAGAATATACTCGAAGAACATAATGTTGGTGAGAGAAACGGATATAATTGAGATCCACTTGCTGATTCTGCCCGTCTCGAGCATTATTTTCGTCTCCTCTTTCGTTCTCAAAGTCAGCCAGTCATTGGCGGTTTCGGAAAGAATATTGCCGATCACTCGAGAAGAGAAAAATCATGAAAATTTTCAAATTCAATGAAAAACGTCGCGAATGTTGAGGAAAAATCGCAGAAACAGGGGACCCATTCGCACTACCTTTTCTCTGATACTGGAGTACAATTATTTTTGCTATTGACATGGCGATGGACATATTAGTGGATAGACAATCGATGATCGAGTTAAAATCACCCCACAAAAATGTCAAGCTGGCTGTCTGAGGGAACCAGATAAAAATGATCATCAAAAGCGCCCAGGCCCAGGCCCTCCTAGCGGCGATCGAGCTTTCGCCATTTTTCGAAGAAATGCCCAATATTTTTTCGTAATAAACGTTCCAACCAAAGGCGTAAGAGTAGCCTGAATAGACGTAAATTTGATTTTTGACACTCGTCGATTTTTGTTTTTTCGTGATATTCAAAATTTTCACGAGAGAAAACTGTCGTCGTTCGAATAAACCCACGAACCTTTTTCGCTCGCCATCAACGTTAACTCTCCCATGGTTTTCCGCTAACTGACGTATCGTCGATGATACAAAAAAAAACTTTGAAACACGCTTTTGGTCTGCACTACGCACGCTCGGCATTCTTTTTCTCATCTGGTTTGCTGAAATATTCATCGGGCTGCGTTTACCAGTCGTTATGATCTTCCAACATTCGCTGCGCGAGTCGTCATTCCCTCGAAAATGTTGGAAACTTCAACCACGTAAACGCTCCGCATGAATATTTGATAAAAACGATGCGGAAAATCCTCTCAGCCCCTCGTTACTGCACAGAGCTACCAAAATGCAATTTCGCGTTCGAATTCTATCGACGAATCGTGCAGAAGGGAAAGACTGGTGATATTTGACGTAACGAAGAAAAAAATGATAAAAATAGAAAATAAAAAGCGTTCTTTACTACAATAATATCGAGAAAATGATCAGCCGGTCATGCTTTTTTACGTGAATCAACGTGTTTTTATTGGACTATACGAACGTCTGCCGGTTTTGTGCACTCTGAAATTTCATCGTCGGAAGAAGACGATTTTTGGTAGAAAAAAAAAGCGAGAATATTTCAAGTGCCATTTTCAGACGATCCCATGGTTTCGTATTGCAAAAAAAAAGGGTCATTTATTCCGTTTGAATCGTAAGATTAAAAAATCGCAAGAACCGATGCATGCCGGTCATTCGATCAATCTTTCTTTCATCGCGATTAACATCGACAGATACCCCATGGAATTTTTGATAATCTGTCAAGAATGAAAAAAAAAAATGAAAATTCGCAATGTCCAAGAGTCTTGCCCTTACCAATAATGGGGTATTTTTTAGCTTACTGTATTGAAAAGTTGTAGATTGAAGGAGCAGAATTTTCCAGCTCTTATCTCGAGTGGAATCCTCGATCTTTGACAGACGAGGAGAAATGCTTTTGCCTCTTTGGATGACAAATTGTACCATTTTGCCTCGTAAAAATCATCAGCCAGACTCGTACTCTGTGACGTGGAAAAAAATTCGCATCTTTTCGATTTAACGAGGACAATCGCGAGAGAATTGCGAAAACTCACTTCGACGAAAAGCCTATCTCCTACGTAACAATATATAAACAGGTGTATGACCGTGTAAACAGCGTAAATGAAGGAAAATCCTAGATCGAAAATGGGCAGAGGAGCGCCCTTTCTTTCCACGAGAGTCTGAAACACACGTTCGTGCAAAATTTTCTATAAAAAAAATAAATAAGTGAAAAAATAACGAAAAATAAATTGTACCAACCGTGAACATGGCGTAAGCCTGAAAGCAAAAAGTCATCGAGCATGCTAACATTTGAACGAGAAGTATCGAGCTGAACGTCGTCCTTATGACGAGCGCCAGGCTTATCGAAAAATAAAATAAAATGAAAATTTTCGATGGCACATTTTGTTTGTTTGTTTATTTATCGATTCTTAGCAATTATTTCTCAAATAATTGCCAACACGCGTTATGAGAAAGGAATAATATTTTTTTTATAATAAACGATTGTACAATAAAAGTATATCGATACTTTTTAAAAAATTTGTAATCACCTGCATTCAAAAAAATATTTCCTCTCGTTGCGGTGCTTATGAGCAAAAATGAGGATATTTTATGGTCAATTAACTTACTGATTGACTCGCTCGTGACTCGATACGATTGTGGCAATTCTGTTCCAATATTTTTCAGGATTCGAGATGGTCGTCTCGTCAACGAGGTGCTTCAGTGACGCCCGAATAATTCTCAATTGGCCGCACAGGTGTAAAATCACCATCGAGACGAAGCAATCGGGCCCCGCGTACGATATCATCCCCAAAAAGGTGCCGAAAAATTGGAAAATCCAAATTGGCAGAAAAATCTCACTTCTCGTTGTTTCGAAGGGATAATAAGAGTCGTGAAGAAATCCGAACGCTAATCGAGGATCGGCATTAGGATCACGTCCTTGCCAAAGTTTCCAGAGCTAAAAAATATTTTTCCACCGAGTGAATTTTTTTCAAATTAACGCTCTTCTCTCGATTTTCCATTTATTCACCCGAGAAAAAATATACTCGAAGAACATGATATTCGTGAGGGAAAACGACAGCACGGAAATTTTTCTGCTCGTCTTTGCAGTGTTCGTCATAATAACACGATCCCTCTTTATCGCAATTTTCATCCAGTCGTCGGCAATCGTGCTCACAATCCAGCCGATAACTTGCGAGAATCAGACGACACAATGAGCATAGTCTCGTTCTAAAAAAATTCACTGCAGTCTCTCGAATAATTTTTCGCCCGATTTTCTCCTCAATTGTACAAATTTTCACCATACATCATCATTTTTCGATAATTCAAAAGTGCAGCATCGAGAATAAATTTGGTCCATACAAAGAAAAATATAAATCCCATTTGCGATTGAATTCATACAAATGTCAAATATTTACATTTTCACAAACGCGACGTTTATTAATACATGAATGACAATTATTGAAATAATACAAGTTTACTTAATCCAGAGTACTTTTCATAATTAATATTTATCTAGAGTTACATTTTTTTTCGATTCATTTCTTTTCTCGCGTAAACAGAATTTATTTTCATTACCCTTTTTTTCGATCGTTAAAAAATGATTTTCGCTTCTGATATTTATCTCGGAATTGAACCGTCTTTGATCAGCATATATTTTTTTCGAAAAAATCCCTCGTACCTCTTCTCTGACGTTGAAGAACAATAATTTTCAAAAAGGATATCGCAATTGGCATATTGGTCGAGAGACATATAATGAAAGAGTTCATGTCGCCCCAGTGGATAATCAAGCTGGCAGCTTGAGGCATCCATATGGACGCGACGATGTAAAAGCTCCAAATCCATGCTCTGTGTCGCGTTAATTTTCCCTCGTCACTCGTTGCACAAACACCCAATATCCTTTGATAATAAACGTTCCAGCCATAGGCGTACCGAAATCCTAAAGATAAGCTTCTCGTTAACTTGATTTTTCTCACGATCGAGTAGATTTCATTGCCATTCGTCACAGTCACGTTTTTTTCTCGAACGGAATTCGAATTTTCCAAATTTCGTGGCATTAAAAAATGAAACAAAAAAACCGAAAGATCGGTACATCTTTGAGCCCATATTCGAAGGAAGTATGTTCGTATTTATTTAATGTTTTTTTTTTCAACATGCATTTTCTACCGTGATTTGCACACGTGCACACACCTGAATTTTCCATCGAAGCTTACCCTCGGAGGGTTTTTCATTCACTGGCTGCTCCTTACCGAGAGGAGGACGCCATCCCCTTGCGCAAAATCGTCGAGGGCCTCGACGACGCATGCTCAGCTTCAAAATGCCATGTACATGCACTCGGTAAATTCACTCGTAGCTATCGCGTTGAAACTTTTATAAAATTGTGTTTGAGAGTAATTCGATCGTTATCGAAAAGTTTGTGAACTTTAGGAGGTAAAATGGACCTATCATTGTTGAAAAAAAAAAAAACTGATGGTCGAGTTCCCTCGATGTGACTACGAAGTTTCAGTTTGGGACGTTAATCGACTCTGTTGCTTACTTTTGCCTCCTCATTTTTCTTATTCACGAACTGAACGACGTAATTACTCAACTTTCTAGCCAGTAAATGCAAAGTGACTCTTGGGGCAGACATTTTTGCCGAATGGTAATGTTTCACAGCGAAAAATGTGATTATTAAAAAAAAGTAATTTATTCAACCCGGATTATTTCCCATCGGAAGTCACCACCGGGGTTGTTCAATTTTTCGCAACTTTTTAAAATTTATTTTTGAAAATTGTGAACAAATGCGAAATATGCCGAAAAATGATGTACGTCGTTGCGAATAAAACGAATTTTTCGCAGGGGAATAAACTCTCTCCTGATCCTCGATTCCAAAACTCTGTGGAATAGAACGAAGTAATTTTTTTGATTTTTAAAATTTTCGAAAATTGCATCATCTATTATTCGAATAACCCGACTGAACAATCCTTTTTGATTATAACAAACAGATCAAACTAGATCGAACGTTTATTTCATCATAGAAATCGCGCTTATAACAATTACTATTCATTCTCTCTTTATTCACGACAAAAAACGAGTGACGTTTATGAATCTACGAATCAAACTTTGTGGCACAAAGAGCAATTCTCACTTTTTTTCAAATGACTAACATTAATAAAATCAATGAATGAACGATTTTTCGATGATGACATTTTTTTTTTTTTATATCGAGCAACTTCAATTACTCGAGCAATCGATCCTTCATGGCGAGCAGCACTGACAGATATCCCATCGATGTTTTCATTATCTGGCAAAGTTGAAAAAAAAAGACGAAAAAAAAATGTTATCGCACCGAGATTAAGTTTTTTAAAAATAATTCACAGACAAATCTTCAATTTTCTTCGTGAATTAAGCTTGAAAAATCTTACACTGGTAAACATTTCGAGGGAGAAGCTGCAAAATTTGCCAGCCGTTATTTGAAGCGGTGTTCTCGATCGATGTGTCACGAACATGAGGGCTTTGACCTCCCTCGAATTCATGAGATACCAGTAACTCTCGTATGGCGAAAAGCCGATTTCCGAACTCTGGAGGAATCGGAGCGTTAGAAAAATTGAAAAAAAAAAAAATCTCCCCAACGTCCGGAAATAAAAAATCGATCGGGAAAAAACATGGGGACAGACGCAAGGGACAAATTCTTTGCTCTCGTTAATTTTATCCGAAAACAAATTCAAAAAAATGCAAAATTCTTGAGAGTATCGTTTCAGCCTTTTTTCAAACTCTCACCTCGACAATCAGTACATCCCCGACCCAGCAATACACGAACAGGTGCATTATCGTGTAAATGGCATGAAGCACGAAAAAAGCCATTCCGAGTATCGGAAAAGCCTCCCCCTCTTTCTGATCCATCACCGTCTAAAATTGAGGAAAATAAACGAGCATCTTTGAAAAACGAGATTGGAAAACATCGAAAAGTGAGGATTTTCCCATATTCGTATAAACTCTTTTTTTGCTTTTTCGGGACACAAACCGTGAACATGGCGAATCCTTGAAAACAAAAAGTGATCGTGCAAACCAGCATCTGAGCCAGCAGCATCGCATTGAAAGCTTCCTCGATCATGGCGTTTCGTCTTTGCGCGATAAAAGTCAATAGGAAAAATCGTAAAAGTCATCTCGAAAGAAATCGCAAAAATACGTCGAATGAAATTTGGCTTTTTCTTCTCTCAACCTGTTAAGCTCCTCGTGTCTCTCGACGATGGCGGTGAGTCTTTGACGAAACGTTTTCGGATCCGTATTGCCGGACTCGTCGATGATATTTTTTAAATTCAGTCGCACCACCGCCAGCTGACCGCACAAATGGAGCACCAGCATCGCGACGAACGCATCTGGACCGGAATAAGCAATCATCGAGAACCATGTACCGGCTAATTGAGCGATCCAAGTTGGCACAAAGTACTTCATTTCTCTCGTATCGTAGGGAAACACGGCGGTATAAAGAAAACCAACCGAAAGACGAGGATCGATGTGAGGATTGTTCCAATTTTGAATTCCCAACCAAACCTGAAATAAAACAATTTTTCCTTTCCGTCGGAAGGTTCGTTGAAGAGAAAAAAAAATCATTTTCTTCTCGCTCGAACATACGGTCGGTGGAGTACAAAAAAAATGGTACACCAAAAATATGAACAAATAAAAATACGTAACACACGCGTAAATTTACAAAAATCCTTCCCTTCGCCCTTCTCGTCTCGTCTCACAAAAAAAAAACATTTTTCGTCATTCTCGTGAAAGAGCGATGAATTTTGTATTCGCGAAATATTACGGTGGAAAAAAAAATGTCTGAATTAATTTGTATAAAAAAAAAAAATTCTTCGTGCGGGGAGAAAAAGTATTGGGGACGAACGAACCCCCGAAGAGACGTAAGCGACGAGCAAACCGCTCGTTACCGTCACCGAGAGCAACGAAATTATTCTGCTGATCCTCGTCGGTCTCATCATCGTCTCCTCCTGCTCTTTGGTCCACGGTAGAGTCCAATCTTCCTCAACGAGTTTCAGCAAGCTATCCAAAACTTTCGTGCGAAACGTCGCGTTTCATTAAAGTCAAAAAAAAATTTGAATCGTGCATACGATCGTCGTTCGCAAATTTTCCGAAATTTCCGTCGTGTACCTTTTCGCTGATAACGAAAAACGACGAGTTTCATGACCGAGACGCCGACCGGTACGTTCGTCGAGAGACACTCGATCGTCTCGTTCAAATTGCCCCAAAAAACGGAAACGCTGGCGAACTGCGGTATCCAAATCAGGACGAAAATCAGGAGGGAATATGCCCAGCCGCGATTACGAAGAATTATATTTTCATTCGGCTGGGGCCATACCCCGATAACGCCCATATTGAACCGATTCCACCCGTAGGCGTAAACGTATTCTGACGATAAAAAAAAATTAATAAAAAAAGAAAAACTCCAATCAGTCCACTCTCTCGCGATCGGGAAACCGTCGACGTGCTCGAATGGCCGAAACGTCGAATTTGTTTCAAATGTTTAATTCGAAAAAAAAATCAACGTACTTGCATTCGTGGACATGTCGATGCGATCTTGACGGCGTTTTTTCGGTGACTGACGTGTGCGTCGCGATATTATTTTTCTCCTTTTGCCGATGCACATCAGAGAGATGGAAAAAAAAATAAAAGAAATCACCTCCGAGGGCAAAACACAGCACGCATGCTCGTCGTTGAAAATGCAGAACGTAGCGAAACATTGGAGGATTTTGTTTAAATATTCATCGTCGAGGGCTGCATCGACTCCGTAAAGTTTCGGCGTCGCGAAGTTTGGAAGAAAAAAACATTTCGAACGTGAAAAACAAAAGCAATTTGGATGGTTTTTTTCCGCAATGCGTGCACGAAAGTTTTTCGAAACAATAGAGCGCGGTTCAGCAACCTTCTGGCTCGATCGGACGAGAGGAAAAAAAACGAATTATTTTTTCACGAAATAAAATCGAAATGGAAAGAAAAATCGTATTTTTAGGAATCGTCGAAAGTTGAGCGAAAGAAAAAACTGACGTGTTCGACTGCACCCGGTTTTCGCTGTGAGGTTCTCCTTGGGAGAGGAAAACGTCGTCATCCGACTGTGACAGCGAGACGCACGATCTTTTTTTTCGAATTTTATTCGTTCGAACGTTGATTAATAATTATTCGAAAAATTGTCTCTCAGAGATCGTTTCCTCGCTGTTAAGGAGAGGGTTGGACATTCGGAGATGTTTGAAATTTCATTAAAATACAATTACCGAATAATAGATGCTCGTGGGTAGCATTCGTCAAAGAGAAAAAGCATCCAATTTGAAGATAACTGAAGTGCAGTACAAATTCATTGATTTCCGTAACGAATTTTAAGGCAAGAACGTATTTGAATAATGTCACACAAAATTCGATTAAATTTTGTAAAATAATTGCGAAAAAATACGAAGATAAAAATTTCAAAGTTTTCAAAATTTTTTTTATTTTAATTACCTACATTTTTATAAAATTCAGAGAACTCTGGAATTACGAAAAAATGTATATTTCGTCTGTTCCAAGCGTACTACGTTTTATTTTCCACTGCGTTACTATACGCGTTAAATCGAAAACTAGACAAACGTCAGTGGGAACGAAGGTGGCAGAGATTTTTGAAAATTTCACGATACTCTCGTCATTGCCCCATTTGTTCCTTCATGGTGAGCAAGACTGAAAAATAGCTGATCGATGTTTTCAGCACCTGAAATTTGAGCCTCGTCGAGCGTGAGATTGAAACTTGCTTGGAAAATAAGAAAGGAAAAAACAGCGCATTGCTCACGTTTCCAAAAAGCTCGAGGGAGAACGCCACGAATTTTCCGGCTGATATTTGAAGCGGAGATCTCGCGCGATGCATCACAATCATCAAATCTTTCGCTTCTCGCCCGGACAATTTGTACCACCCGCAGGAATACGATGCAAAACCGAACGCTTCGCTCTGCCATTATTTACGAGGTAAATTAAAACGATTCGTTGCGATAATCCGAGTAATTGCTCATTATTTCGATTCAAAAATATCAAAAAATGAATTTTGAACAATCTGAAAAATGATCAACGTCTGCAACTCACTTCTTCGATGAGCATATCACCGACATAGCAATAAAGAAGGAGATGAACGATCGTAACGTTGAGATAAGAGATTGAAAATAAAACTTGGAGAAACGGAAAGTGTCCCGTTTTTCGTGTCGTCACCGCCTACAAATTAAAAAAAAAATATTTAAATCGACCGAAAAAAAACTTGCTTTGGAAAAAAGTGTTTTTGAGCGCCGTTACGTACCGTCATTAGGCCAAACAATTGAAGACCAAACTGAATGGTGTAAATAAGAGTGAGAACGAGGAGCATCAAATTTACGGTATCCTCGATGACACTCGCGAGTCGAATGAGCGTTTCGTGACGTTTCACGATGACCGCGAGATTATCGTGAAACACTTCGGAATGGTAAGACTTGTCATCGTCGAGAAGATTGATCAACGCGTGACGTAAAATATTTATCTGACCGCAGAGATGAATAACGAGCATCGCCACGAAACAGTCGGATGCTGTGTAAGCGATCGTCGAACTGAAAGTCGCGAGAAGCTGAGCGATCCAGGCAAAAGCAAAGTTGGACGGTTTTCTCACGTCGAAGGGAAAAACAGCTGGATATAACAAAAAATGCTCAAACTCCGTCGTGTTTCTCGCATCGATCCTCAAATTAATCAACGGCAAAGTCTGCAAGTACGAGTGGAAAAAAAATGTATTTCGCAACCCTACGAAAAAATTCATGAATTTTCGACGCCACTTTGGTTTATTCTAAAAGTCGTTAATTGTCGGAAAATTGGCAAAACCTTGAGAGCAACGAAGGACCATACGAGACAATGCATGAGGATGCCAAAACCGATCGATATGTCCCTCCCGAATTTGGCATTTTTGATCATCGTTTCGCGCTCCTCGTCCAGGAGCTTTCGCATCCAGTCGTCGATGAAAAATTTCAGACACCAGGCTAAAACTTGACAAGCGTTCTCGACAAGTCATTGAGACACGATTTTTCGGTGGAAATTGTCCCCTGAGTTTCTTAGATTCAAAAAAAAAAATAAAATCGAAAAATCTTGTTATCCAAAACGTGATCTACCTTCCCCGTTGAACCAAAGCACAGTAATCTTGACGACAGCACCGACGATCCCAACTGTTGTGGCGAAGATTTGTATGAGCTCGTCGAGAACGAAGGGATGAAAAAACGGTGCCAGTATGGGGGGAAAAACGGTAAATGCCAATACCCAAATGCCCCAAAAAATCGCGCTGTGTCTGACGACAAAATTTGCTTCGCTGTTGCTGCAAGTTTGCTCCGGCCATAGTCCGATAAGACGCAGATGAAAGCGATTCCAGCCATAGGCAAATTTGACTTCCGGACTGACGAGTTTGATCAGAACGTTTGCTCCGATGGAATCTTTGCACTTTTGTCAAAAACAAGTGATAATAAAATCCATCATAGAAATACATCGAATTAAATGAAACTGTAAATTCATAAATTCGCTAGGAAAAAATGTAAATCAACAATGAATTATTATCCTGACGTTACCCTCTCTCGTGAATCCTCGTAAATCGAGTCGATCGATGCTTCAGCCATCGCTCGACCGATGAGCAAAAGTTTGTCTCCCTGCTCTGACTTCCCTATCGTTTACTTAACAATTGAACGACGCATGCTCCCGAGCGATCATAAAATTTATTCCGTAAAATTACACCACGGGGGATTGCATAAAATGACGATCGAATGAGGCACGAAGAGTTTAAAAAAAAAGAAGGAAAAGTTTTTGCTATGAAACGAGACAAACCTGCACAGGTTCTCGAACGTTATCGACAATCCCATTAGACTTATAGTTAAATATGCAAATACGTGAAATGCCATTTTTTTCCCGATGTAATACGCGGATGAAAAAAAAAGCGTCATTTTATTTATTCTTGTTATACACGGAACGATCTCTCTTTCCTTCTCCGTCGTCCAACTGCGCGACGAATGAAAATGACGATATAAATGAAAAAAAAAAATCCTTCTAATTCCTTCTAATAAAAAGTTGATGAGGAGATATAGATCGAAATTATCGAAATATCGAAATATCGCATGCTTTGTTGTCGTTTTATTCGTTTCGTGATTGGTCTGTGATGAGCGTAGCCGCGAAATTCATGCGAGACTGTATTCGCGCGGTTTTTTATGCTGTTTTGGCCAGTTGTCGACTCGTGACATTAATCGCGGTTAGCAAAGGTTATAGTTCTACGATAATTTATTCTGTGAAAAAGAAATCATCCATATCGAGTAAGTAAGAGTACTATATTTCACAATTGAATTTATATTGTACTGAGAGAAAATGAGAGATAGTCCGGGAGAAGGAGAGTGAATAAACTAAACTAGCTTCTCTTGCACATTTTTCCAAGCGAAAATTTTTCTCCCTTCTTTCTCCCTTGCACATTAATGTTTTATAAAATTTACAAGAAATGATTCTTCGATCAGACGATCTCGCGAGAAGCGTTTTCCTTCAAAGTAGTGGCAGATAAAAAGAACGATCGACAACTCCATCAAAATTTAACCACGCATAGAGGAAACAACTCTAAACAAGATGCTTCATGTCCGGTTTCCGGAAATTTTTTTTCTACAGCAATGTCGGGCGGGTAAGCAGTCTTGCAGGCGCAGTACTATATACCGCTCGACGCTGGCCCGGAAAGGCTATCTTTCCGCTCTACAGCACTGTCGGGCGGGTAAACAGTCTCGCAGGCGCAGTACTACCGCTCGACGCTGTAGTACTCGACAGTAGTGGCAGATGAAAAGAACGATCAACAACTCGATCAAAATTTAACCACGCATAAAGGAAGCGACTCTGAACAAGATGCTTCATTTCCGGTTGTCGGAAATTTAGTTTCAGTTTTTCCCCTTAAGGGTAGCGGCAGACGGAAAGAACGATCGACAACTCGATCAAAATTTAACCACGCATAGAGGAAACGACTCTGAGCAAGATGCTTCATTTCCGGTTGTCGGAAATTTAGTTTCAGTTTTCCCCCTTAAGGGTAGCGGCAGACGGAAAGAACGATCGACAACTCGATCAAAATTTAACCACGCATAGAGGAAACGACTCTGAGCAAGATGCTTCATTTCCGGTTGTCGGAAATTTAGTTTCAGTTTTCCCCCTTAAGGGTAGCGGCAGACGGAAAGAACGATCGACAACTCGATCAAAATTTAACCACGCATAGAGGAAACGACTCTGAGCAAGATGCTTCATTTCCGGTTGTCGGAAATTTAGTTTCAGTTTTCCCCCTTAAGGGTAGCGGCAGACGGAAAGAACGATCGACAACTCGATCAAAATTTAACCACGCATAGAGGAAACGACTCTGAGCAAGATGCTTCATTTCCGGTTGTCGGAAATTTAGTTTCAGTTTTCCCCCTTAAGGGTAGCGGCAGACGGAAAGAACGATCGACAACTCGATCAAAATTTAACCACGCATAGAGGAAACGACTCTGAGCAAGATGCTTCATTTCCGGTTGTCGGAAATTTAGTTTCAGTTTTCCCCCTTAAGGGTAGCGGCAGACGGAAAGAACGATCGACAACTCGATCAAAATTTAACCACGCATAGAGGAAACGACTCTGAGCAAGATGCTTCATTTCCGGTTGTCGGAAATTTAGTTTCAGTTTTTCCCCTTAAGGGTAGCGGCAGACGGAAAGAACGATCGACAACTCGATCAAAATTTAACCACGCATAGAGGAAACGACTCTGAGCAAGATGCTTCATTTCCGGTTGTCGGAAATTTAGTTTCAGTTTTCCCCCTTAAGGGTAGCGGCAGACGGAAAGAACGATCGACAACTCGATCAAAATTTAACCACGCATAGAGGAAACGACTCTGAGCAAGATGCTTCATTTCCGGTTGTCGGAAATTTAGTTTCAGTTTTTCCCCTTAAGGGTAGCGGCAGACGGAAAGAACGATCGACAACTCGATCAAAATTTAACCACGCATAGAGGAAACAACTCTGAACAAGATGCTTCATTTCCGGTTGTCGGAAATGTAGTTTCAGTTTTTCCCCTTAAGGGTAGCGGCAGACGGAAAGAACGATCGACAACTGGATCAAAATTTAACCACGCATAGAGGAAACGACTCTGAACAAGATGCTTCATTTCCGGTTGTCGGAAATTTAGTTTCAGTATTTCCCCTTAAGGGTAGCGGCAGACGGAAAGAACGATCGACAACTCGATCATAATTTAACCACGCATAGAGGAAACGACTCTGAACAAGATGCTTCATGGCTGGTTTCCGGAAATTTTTGTTCTACAGCCATCTCGGCACAGTACTACCGCTCGACGCTGGCCCGGAGAGGCTATCTTTCCGCTCTACAGCAATGTCGGGCGGGTAAACAGTCTCACAGGCGCAGTACTAACGCTCGACGCTGTAGTACTCGAAAGTAGTGGCAGATGAAAAGAACGATCGACAACTCCATCAAAATTGAACCACGCGTAGAGGAAACAACTCTGAACAAGTTGCTCCATGTCCGGTTTTCGGAAATTTTTGTTCAGTTTTTTAAAAATTCCTTGCTTTCCACAATTTGCTACTTATGCCGAATTATAATGTGTTCTCTAGGGGTCTATACTTAATTCAAGACGGAGCGCCGTAGCGCGAAAACGCAGCCTCTTGTCCCTAGTATGATAAAAAATACATTTTTTCATCAACGAGGCTGGTATCGTTGAATGACTAAGAAAATTATACTCAAAGAAAATACTGGAAATGCAATAAATAATGTGTTTTAATTAAATTAATAATGAAAGAGGTAAATAACATATTTGAGAAGTGTGTGTGTGTGTATGTGTGTGTGTGTAAAAGATGATCAAGTTAAATAATGATTGACTTATACCTATCTACAGTTTGGCTTCACTCTTCTCCTTTTTTTCCTTTTTTTTTCTATGCTGGAGATTCAACGAAACTGACTGTGGTGAGGCACGTTTGTTTTATCATTGTTAATATAAAATAACGTAATAATTATGACGATAAAATGATCGTTGAATCTCCGTGAGAGAGCCTCGTAAATTTGGATTTTGCCACGAGAATAAATCTTACGCTGCTAATTATCCTCTCGTTCGCTCGTATTATCGTTTAGCGAACATTGACTGTCTTCATTGAACTAATGATACACACGATGTATTATGTGTCATCGTTAATTCGAGTGATTATGATGAATTTGTGTGTCTCAGAGGAAGGCACTCGCCGTCCTGGCTCGAGGGCAAAAGAAACTCGAACAGTCGTGCCTCCTGACGGCCTCCATGACCTCCTGAAAATGACTGGACACCCGCGACGCTGCTCCGGGCTGTATTCTGGAAAATAATGAGGAAAAAAATGAAGAATAACGAAGCCTGGTTGGAAAAAAAAAAGAGAAGGGAAATACATTGCAGAACGACGCAATCTACGACGTGGATTTTGAGCGATAATGGTGAGTTTAGAAAGCGTTGAAAGGGTGCCGCGAGAACGAGAAACGTATTTAAAGAGCGGGACAGAAGATAAATGCGTTCGAAGCTCATTTGTCTACGTGTGAAATGGGAACATTTTTGTTCAAAATAAATTCTCGAGTCATCGATTTGCCGGTATGCCTGATGAAAAAAAAAAAAAAAAATCTCCTACGCCGTCTCAGCAGCCGGAGAGAAAACATTTTTATAACCGCTCGTTAACACCACACGACGGCCCTTCAGATGGCGCCACAGTGGGCGCGATTTTTCGAAGCATTGCTCCCAGGTGCGCTTTTATCGCTGTAGATGGCGCTAAATTTCAGTACCCAAAGTGGGAAATTTTCAATGCGGTGAAATTCGAATTTTCTGTAATAAGATCTCATCGTCTTACGTTGTTAAACGTTCCGGGGGTTTTTTGTATTAGAGGCGCCCGAGTGAAATTGTGCTAAGAGGTAAAAGTTGAATCAGTCAGTGGGACGTTTAAATGCGCGCACACGGGCGAAAGCCGAGCGCGGTGAGAAGAAAGTTATCCGCCGCATTTACGGTCACTGTAATACGCGCGTGTCTCGCTTGGCAGAACGTGCTTCTAGTTAGGCCGTCGCTGTTCTCCGCCGAGTGTTTGTCTCGATAGACGAACTGGGCTCCCATGGAAAGCGAGCAGAGCGGGAGGAAAGATTCGGGGCGATGAGAATCGGCTTTGGTAATCGATAATCGATTTTTAAATACGAAATTATACAAAAATTTCCGGGCTTCGAGGCTGCTTTAAAAATCGCGACGAACAATGACAGTACAGAATAGAAAATTGCCCAAAAGTTCCGTCTTCAAAAAACAGCGAGAGAAAATCGAGCTCTCTGTACTTACGATCCGAGCAGAGAGTCCATTTTCTTTTCCATGAATATCGAAGCGTCCTGTCCCTTTTTCAACATGGCGTCGCAAAAGATTTTCTTGGCGCACGGTGTGTTCGTCCAATCGCCCTCGACGTGACCGGCTTCGTGGACATCAGCGTTCTCGAGACTCTGAACAGCGTCGTCGAATTCGCGATCGTCGTCGGTGTTTCGGCGGTACCTTCGTCGTCTCCTCTCAAAGTCATCGGGCGTATCGAAATATCGCTCATCAACGATCGGTCGAATTTCCAGGAGATTCCTCGATGGAATTTCCTCCAGATCGACGCTGTTTTCCACCAGTAAATTCAATTCCGGTTCATCGCGAAGGGCGACGAGCCTCGTGGCCTCGTTTTCCACGAATTTCCGCAAAACTTGGACGATGTCGATGTTCCTCTTCGTCGGCACATCGATCTCGATTATTTCCATCAAAGAATCCGAGCCCGTTCTTCTGAGATGCTCCTGCCCCGAGGATTGTCCCGTTTCTTCGATTTCGACAAAATCGTCGACACTTCGCTTCCGACGATTTTTCGCTTCGACGTAACCAGCCTCATCGACGATCGGCTTAGTTTGCCGATTTTCGATTCTCCCCTTGCCCTCCTCGGTCTCCTCGAGGATCACAAAGACCCCATCTTGCTCTTCTTGCCCCGTCCGCGTATGAAAATCGGTACCCGCAGAACTTTCCGGAAGATCGTACGGACTTGACGATGGAAAGTCGTAGGATTTCGATCGCCGAGAATTCTCTTTGGATTCGTCGTTTCCGTTCCAATCGTTCCTTGTATCGAGAATTCCCGATGGATTTTCGACAGCCTCGAGTGCTCTGCTGTTGTCCAATTCGAGGTCGTCATCGATGCTGCCGTCCTCGCTCTCCTTTTTACCACGTTTCAGCATGTCCACGTCCAGATAACGACCGACAGCGACAGCTCCGATTCCGAGAGCGGCACCGGAGGCGACGAGACCGAGAGCCGGTATGAGGATCGAAGTACCGGTCGCGACAGTGCCGATTTTATCCTGCGCCTCTTTGCTCCTCGACAGTCCGAGATTCGCCGATATCTTTTGCGTCGCTTCCACCAACGGATCGAACACGGGCCTCGTCAGCTGCGAGACTCTCTCGACGCCGGTGGAAAATTGATTTCTCAAGTTTTCCGATATCTTCACCCAGAAAGGCTGCTCGCTCGGCTGCTTAAGGCCGTAAAAATGCTGATTCGGATAGTAATTCTTCAGGTTGTACGAATCCACAACGTTCTTGTCGTTCAGCACGTATTTCTTCTTGTGCCTCTGCTCGGTGAAGGAGTTTTGATTCTCCGGAAAATTCTCCGGACGTCTCTTCTCCGTGTTCTTCAGGATCTTTGCCGGCTGGACCCCGAGCTCCGGATGAGCGTACTGAAGGACCGGAGCCCGGGCTCCCGGCTTCAACGCGAGAGGCGATATCTTTTGGCTCTCCGGCGTGTACATCTGAGAAATCGGATATACCTGATAACTGTCGGGATGCAGCATCCGCTTTTGTATGTTCGAACGATAATTGTCGTTGCGAGGCTCGTAAACTTCGGCGTTCAACGCTGAATTCTGACTCGTCTTTGGATCCCATTCGTAATAGATGTTTCTCTCATCACCGAAGTTTCGTCCGTATCTGAACACCAGACCGAACCGATTCCAACGTTAATGAACGATCGGACGGAAACGAGATAACTCGTCGATTAATTTGTTAAATGTTAGACTTTACGAAATTGTGTCTCATTTTTTTTTAATAACAAGGCGCTTGATGTCATGCTTGCCCAAAGTTATCTCACAGATCGTCCAGGCGGTAGAACAGGTGTAAACAAATATTCCCTACATCGATGTTGGGAGGAATTAATCGAGAAAAGTAGTTACAGTTTTCGTTATTCCACTCCGTTTATAATGGTTCTTCTCATAGAAGGTCAACATTGAGAGAAACATGCGAACAGAGGAAACTGGATGAAGAAAGGAGGAAGGAACATGCAGATTCCCATGGTCCATGGTTATTTATATTTATTTATTGAAGAACAAAGATTTACACATGTTTTTTCTACTTCAAATACCTGCGATTGACGTCCTTGAAGAACCTCTCGAACCTCTGCCTCTCGGCAACGTTTTCAGACGCGTAAAATCCCGTGGAAGATTCGACGGTGGGCGCGTCAGTGCCCTCGGATACTAATTTATTGTTGATGACCCTGGCGTTTCTCCAGGTTTGAATTTTGTCGATGGGTTCGTCGGGAACTCTGGTGCCGTGAATGACCGGTGTGCCATCGGCGTCGATCGACATCGGCGTGCGTTTCGGCAGTGTCTTCACGTTTATTTCCGATCTCACGGTCACTTCCGGTGGTACATTTTTGCCGTCTCGGTTTTTCGACAGATTCGCACCGATATTCGTTCTCGTTAGGGGCCTCGGTTGATGCGGCAAAAACGCGTACTGGACCGGCTCGTTACCGACGACGCGAACTCTCGAAACCCCTTCGGTCTCGCGACTCGTCGCCTCGCGATCTCGCAAGTTTCTGCCGAAGATCGAACTGTCCGGAGAGATCGAAGGATTCTGATAGCGGACAAAGTTCGTCCTGTCGTTTGGAATTATTTCCGCCGTTTTTCCCAATGGCTTCCAGTTTCCGCTACTTTCGCCGTCGTTGATGTTCAAAGCTCGGCCGTCTTTGCTCAAAGGTGTCCAATTGCCGTAATCGATCAATTTCTCGTTAATGAGAGTACTCTTGATCGCGTCTGACGGTGAATCGACTCTCTTGACGTCGCTCGAAACCTCGGGCGCTTCCGGTTGCTCCCGATGGAATGTAAAATTTCCGCTCGATGTTTTCTCACGAATCTCTTCGATCTGCTGATTCTCGGCTTTTCTAACTTCGTCCTTGCGATCTTGAGCCGTCGACACGCTGCTCCTCGGCGATGACGTCGAGATATTCTCGTGTTTTTCCCGGACGACGTCGTTTCCGTTTCTTTCGCGACGTTTGACGATCAAGGTCGCGACATTTCCTTCGCTCGTGCGTACCTTAAGCTCCTCCGTTTCCCCCGGCAAACTTCGAGCTACCTTCAGCATCGTCCTCGTGTAACCGGGCTTTGGAATTTCCGCTGTCGATGCCATTAGACTTCCGGCAACGAGGATCATACCGAGGATTACCTGATAGAAAAAACAAAACATGAATTTTCCGATAACAAAAATATCCTCATGCTGGAATTGACAGTGCCGAGCAGGTACAACCCTAACAGAACTGACTCTGAATGAGAATTTCGAGTACTTGGTGATGGCATAAAAGCCCGGAAAAAACGTCAGTCACGCGGAAAATAAAATCCAAAAATTATCCACACATTAATAAAAAAAAAATCGAAGAGACGTAGAAAACTTCTTTTTTTTCAGTGATGTAATTTTTAGATCAATAAGTAACCTTTGTATCCAAGAATTATTACTAAATTGCCATTTTTTGCAGACTTTTTACAGACTCGAAAAAAAATCAGCACACATTCATTTATATTCGCTTCTGTAAATATAAACGAATTTATTTGCGTTTGTTAAAGTGACTTGGTAGCGATTGTAAAGCGTTGATGATTAGCGTCACTGGTGAATTCTATGATAATTCGGTCGATCGCAAACGTGAATGGTTTTTTTAAAATGTGCATACTTTCATTCGTACATACTGAACGACATGAATATTTATCGCGTTGCAAACGTCGAGCATATCGATTGCATGGAATCGTAACTAACACACGAATTAAACGAACATCCGTTTACATTCTTACATGTAACATACACACGTAGAGAGAGAGAGAGAGGAAGAACTTTGGTCTGACCATCACTGGCAGTTTCTACTCGAACGACTCTGAATCCTCGACGAGTGTCAGGATGCAAGCCCACGTGAAAATTCATCAAAGGGGAATTAAACATTTTTCTAAACTCATGAATACGAACGATTTCCCATTCCATCCGGAAATTTCAATAATTGCAAAAGTGTTACGTTCACGTTTTTCTCTGCAATTTATTATAAAAAACGGCATAACACGTACTTTTTTATTATCAATTTTTTAAATTGCGGCAACGACACCTGAATGATTCATGATGATGCCGATAAAATGGGCAAACGATTTCCTGTTCCATCCGGAGATATTTCGACAATTTCAAAATCATCATCATGTCGTTGAAAAATGAAATGTGTTTCATTGGAGAAAAAAGCCTTTATCCTTGCCAAGATTTCAAAGAGGACTGTCGCGCGTAAATACATATTTATATGTATATAAATCGAACCGATAATAGAAAGTAACCCGACAAGACCAGCTGTGTCAGCTACCGACGCGAACGAATACGCTATTTTCTCCAATGCCTCCGCTCGTATATAGAATTCCGCGAGGCGAGGGAACGCAATTTCACGAGGGAACGATTAAATTTCTCCGTGAAACGTAAACATAAAGTACACGAGACGAGAGGATAACGCGGTAAAAGATAATAGAGAAATAGAGAAATTAGAGTCCATCGGACTGTCGGATGAGTCAACCGTTTCTTTGCGTTTTTTTTTCCTTCATGGGAATATAAAATATAATTTTATTGAAAAATAAATATCCTTCGGGGCAGCTGTAATTTTCGATGTAAAACGTGACAGGCTGTAACGACATTCCTCGTGCAAGACCGTATAAGTATTAACCAGGAAGAAAAGTGCATAATAACCATCGTGTACACGAGTACAATTTTTTCTTTTTCTCCACTCTGCTAACTGTCAGACGTATATCGCGAGAAGCGTGCTATGAAATTTGTCAAGAAATCAGGGCAAAAAATCTTTCCCACGGAAAATATCGAGTACGAACGTCGGAGGATTTACACGCGATTTTCGACATTTTTGAAACTCGATTCGTTTTTTTTTGTCAATTTTCACGAGCGTGATCGATAATTCGATATTTATCACGATCATCGAGTTTGAGGGGAAATGTTAATTGTGTCGGATGAAAAAATGACTATTTTATCAATTCGTAGACGTTTGTCAGACCTTCCTCGAGTATTTTCGTCTTTGATAATAGCTTTTTTACCTCTGCACAAAATTTGTCGACGATATAATAACACTCGTGCGGATCCTCCGGCAAATTCACTTTCTACACGACGATTCTATGCGTTCCTCTCTCTCTCTCTCTCTCTCTCATTGAATCGCTCACGTATTCTCGCGGCCTCAAGAATGTTATTCGTACGGTATGCGTTGTAAATCTTCCTTCGCACGCTCGCAGCGGCAACTTTCACCGTCAAACGAAGTAAAGTTGCTGCTGGAGGAGGATGTTGTCTGTTTTGTTTTTTTTTTTATCTTTTTCCATAACGATTTATCGAGAATGCACGCGAGAGGAAAAATAGGCGAAGGAGAGTGCGATTTTTCGTTTAACCGCGAATTTCCTCGAGGAACCGGAAATAAGACTTTCCATCGATACCACGACCGATGTAATTACGCGCGATGATGTTTCCGGAAATATCGAGCATTACGTTGCCCAGCGACGTCCTTACGCGTTACACCGCATCCCCGAACCGTGTCAGATGCACACACAAACGCGGAATTTCCGCTCTACATAATGCACGGTGCAGACATTAATTGCTCGCCAATTAAGACGATCTAATTATTTTTTCTCTTTCCTCTCATTGTGCTTAATGCGCTCCATGACCGGCAAGAAACGTGCGTCCAAAATAAAATTAGTGTGTTGCAAATTAGTGTACCTCGTTGCGTTGTAATTTATATTTCAGAAATAAATTATAAAAATGTTATCAGTTATCACGGAGGCGTAAAAGTGCACCTAGAATATAACGAGTTTAAAATTGTTCTCAAGAACAATAATAATAATATCAAGGGGAATATCGATAACGACAATTGCACTCGTATGTTTCGTCGCAAAAAATTCATCTGGCATTTGTGTACATTTAAAATACGAGAAATTTGAATTTCTCTAAAATGACAATATTAACAAAGCGGATAAAAACAATAATAACAGTGATTGTCATTGTTATTATCATGATTATTATCGAAGCGCGCACCGATATTTTGGAACACGAAAAGCGTTTGGAAATACGAAAATTCTTACCTGAAATTTCGCCATGGTTTTCGACGGATCGAAACTTTTGCAGCGAAATATCGGGGAGATAGCTTCGAATTGAGAAAAAAGAATTAACGACCCGACGCGATAATTCGATAATTACAGACCGATGGTGTCCGGCCTCTCGTTTTTTTTTTCTTTTTTCCTCTCGTTCGCGGTTTAATGCGCGCTTTTATCTCTCAAGGAATCATGGCACGATCTTCGGCTCTTCCGCGGTACTGATCGGTAAAACGTTTTTTCCTCCCCCTTTTATACGATCGAATCGCCGAACCGAGGTAGATTTTGATAACCGCGATTTGCAAATATAAACGCGTGAGTCTATGTATGAAACAATATTTTTCCTTTTTGTCTTTTTATCTTCCAGTGGTCGTCTTGCTCTTTTTTTTTGTCTCCTCACGTGCGTGAGTTGCTTTTGCTTTTGCTCGAAAACACCTGTTGACTCCCGGAATATCTTCGCGAGACTGACGGCGGTTCACCGGCAACTCCTCATGTCGCGCTGCAGACTTCTCGCTGACCCACTTTGACGCCATTTCTTACCCGGGCTCTTTTCCCCATGCGTTTCCATGCAATCCCTGTAATAATTTTTACTCACACACGCAGACAACGTATAGGATCTACAGACGTACGCGTTTCATCTCAATCTTCGATATTTCGTACGTACAGCACGTGATTATACAGGGCGAATCATCATAGTTTACATGGAAGTCATCGAAGCTTCCATTTTTAAAGATCGCCCCCAACTCCAGGTGCTCGGAATTTTTTAATAAAATCGCGGATGTTTTTAATCTTTGATTGCGATCTATGGAATATTCAGTGGAATATTTTTTGACGAGATAGACAAATTGCGAGGTACTCTTATCAGATTATATCTGCAAAGCTGTTCAACATGCCAGGATGACTGATAATACTCGAAATTTTTCAAAATAAATATTCGCATTTCGATCGATTCGAATTTTTTAAATCGAACTGCACGATAAAAGGTGAAATAAATTTTGAGACACCCTGTACACGTGTCTACTTTTATGGACGTGTGTGTATGAATGAAAAATTTAACAAGAGCCTTATCTCTCACTTTGTGAATCAATCGTCTCGTCGCGCAGCCTTTACCCAATTACCTTGGGTTTTTGAATTGAGCAATCGAAAGGGAATTTTTTTTTTTCCATAGTGTCATCGTTTTTTTTTTCATTTACAGGCAACGACTTGAACAAACGTTGCTGGTAACGACAATACGATACATTGGAGTACAAACAAGACGTATTTATCATCGTCATTATGACCTTACAGATGATCATGTCGAATTACGAAAAATATGAATTCGAAGGAAAACACGAAAAAATGTATTTTCATTCTGTTTATTGAAGCTGATAAAAAGCATTATTGGGCAAATCGACTTTTCGTAGCCAGTCGGTGCGAATTGATATTTTACAATTTGACGAATAATTATGAAAAAAAAAATGCCACGAAGATTTTGCTACAATGGTGCAAAATTTCATTGCAATGACTTTCCAATTATTTATTTAATTCTCGTTATCCCGGACGGGGCTGATAATAATTATCTTCGTTGGAATCGTAAAAATTAGACGCAAGGATATTTATGTCAAACATTTATAATGATTACAACGTTGGAGCAAAATGGCGGTATACTTATTCGAAAAATAATGTTCAGCAAATGAGAGAGCGGGGATTTCATCATACGTGGTGCCAGTCTGTCTCTCGAAATTCGAGAGGAACGGTGGTGAGAATACGAGAGAGAGAGACGCCGCTAAAAGTAAGATCGGAGAAAGCGCCGGGTACGAAACTCGGAAGATATTTTTAGGAGAAGAAGGAGGAAGGATGGAAATAAATAACGAGATAATCTCGAGAGGAAAAAAGGCAGCTTTGATTTGTGTGATATTCGTTCCATTAAATTACATCGAAAAATAAATGTTTATACGATTCCTCGTTACCTCGCAATGATTTTCTCCGCTCTCGACAATCGTCTTTATTTATTTTCACGGTCGTTCATACATGTTTTCGTTGAAATGAATGAAAAGCTTTCCTTTTTCTCCGTGAATGAAAGATCGAACGTTGAGAAGGAAAATTTTCATTCCATTTCAAATTTGAAAAAAAATCGTAAAAAAAGGAACGTGGGACCGATGATCTTTCATTAAATCGTGAAATGCGAGAAATTCTCAATGGGAAATTTCGTTGGATCTCTGTTGCAAAAAAAAAAGCATAACGATAACGTTGTTTCGTGTGAAAAATGAATTTGCAAAGAAATGGAAAAGTTGCGAGGGAGAAAAAAAATTTCAGAAAACAGATGAGAGCTCTCTCGATCGGCAACGATCTGGTTCACGAATGGAAAGTGCCTCAAGAGTCGTATTCCGTGTCGATCCTAATTCATCATCATCTCCTCCTCCTCTCACTGGTTGAGATCGCGATCTTGCCAAATCGAGATCGAGATTGAAGAATAAATTCTCTCGCTGCGGTAGCTTCCGAGAGCAAAAAAGATACAATCATCGCGTGCACGTTCCCCACATTCGTACCTCCTCCACCAACTTTCCGTAACGACGATTGGAAAAAACGAATAATAAATATAATACGATTAACTAATTATTTGCTGACTTGTGATTTTTCTTATAAAACTGGGGATGGGTGCTCGCGCTTGTATGCGCGGATGCACGTTTGCGCTGCGGCGCCTTCATTTTTTACATAATTTAATCCGTCAAAATCGGATAACTGTCAAGTCCGAACAAAAACAAAACAGAAATGTCGACTTTTTGAGGTTTCTGGAAAAGAGACGAATTTTTTTTTTCGAATTTTCAATCTTTCAGGAGCTTATTCGATCGGAAATTTTCCGCTGATGACGAAACCCACCGACTTTTTCCCGAAAACTCTATATTTCAATGAGAAAATAGTAATTAATTAATAAAATTCGTATTATCGCATTATCGGACCGAAATATTGGGTTTTCGATAAAATACCGATGTGTTTCGTAATCAGCGGGAAAAAATACATCGATATAGACTATTAAAAATCTTTTTTGAAATCCAAAATTTTTCGCCATTTTTTGCCGGATTGAGTTGGTTCACTAAAAGGTTTGCCATTTTTTTTTTGTTCGTGATGGACGCTCCGACTTGTGCTTATTCTCTTGGCAATCGATGAGGCTTCAAAATGTCGTTTGGTTTGTCCAGATACCTTAATTTTTCGATTTTTGGCAGATTTTTAAAGTCTGACCATCGATTTTCGCCAATTTTCCCATACATACCCCTTTGCGTTTTTTTCGCCGATTTTCAACACCGATTTTGACGGTGAAGCAATCGAGCTATCGACATTTAACTTTCACCATTGCTTAAGTCTACTCGAGGCCTTTTCAAAACACCCCCAAAAAATCTATGTAGCTTCATTAGGGAGGAAGTTATGATCATTTGAAATTTCGACTTTTCGACGATTCTGGAAAAGTGGCGAAAAATGAGTCGGAATTTTTTTTTTCGAATTTTCAATATTTCAGGAGCTTATTCGATCGGAAATTTTCCGCTGATAACGAAACCCACCGACTTTTTCCCAAAAATTCGATATTTCAATGAGAAAATAGTAATTAATTAGTAAAATTCGTATTATGGCATTTTCGGACCGAAATATTGAAATATTGTTTCGTTATCAGCGGGAAAAAATACATCGATATTCACCATCCAAAATCATTTTTGGAATCCAAAATTTTGGGCCATATTTTGCCGCGTTGAGTTGCTTCACTGAAATGTTTGCCATTTATTTTTCGTTTGAAATTTCGGCCTTTCGACGATTCTGAAAAAGCATCGAGCAAAGATATCCTAGACACAGATGAATTATTCGACCGTCTTACTTATTTATACATTATTATCATCAACAGATTTAATAATATATTATTTCCATTCTTGCCTCCAAGAGCCTTGTCATGTTACAAGCTTCAATTTTTCGTAACACAAAAATTCCAACTCGACATTTTCTAAATTATCGTTGTTACCTTCGCGAATTCATATTCTTTCCTTTCTTGATCACAGGTGCACCGTTTTTTCTTCATTTTTGTGTCACCCCTTTGTTGTTGTTATTATTATCGTTATTTTCGTTATAAACATTATTATTACGAATATTATTATTGTCAACGCCGTCATTATTATTAGCTTATTAATCATGACGTATCTTACCGACAATGATGACGAACGGAGGCAGAGAGGCAACAGGGCACGGTACTAGGAGCTGAAAGAGGTCGAAGACCTTCGCAGTGAAAGTCACCAGTAGCGAGTAATACTCGCGGTGTGTGCATAACTCCAGCATCCTCATCTCCGCTCGCGTCTTCATGCCCCCATGGACCACCGGAAGTGTCTGTGAGATAAAATAGTTTTTCCTACGAAAATCATTATTTTTCCGAAAAAACTCGCAATGCAGCTGGGAAAAATTAACGTAGACGGAAATTTCGAAATATTCGTGTGAAAAGATAGATTTTTTTTTCTGTATTCACAAAAAAACATGATTTGAGCAAAGTCAGTGATTTTTGAACGATTCATCGAAATCATGGCAAATATATATGATGTAATAAAAATGTCATCTCGTTCTCGTCCGAGTTGTCACTGCCGCATCTACTTGAGGAGAAAAAAAATGAAACTCGGATCTATTTACCATTTCTCGAGGCGAAAAAAAAAGAAAGTCGGAGGAAATATTTGACGCAGGGACCAGAAGCCAGTGTGGAGTTTAATGTCGTTGTAGAAAACGATCGCCAATGTTACTATACGATTTACTTTGTAAGCTTTTCGATTTCGAAAATTATGACGTAAAGTCGAACCTACGACACGCTAAATCTCTCGAAACACGATGGCTCATCTTCATCCAATTTTCGCTCGAATAATGATCCAGAGAGATCTAATGCAACGCCGGTGGATTCGTGATTCATGGCAATGATGATTATTATCATCGTCGCAATGAAAAATACAACAAAAATCACGAAAGTAGAATGAGACTCGCGCGGCAATACACGAACGTGGCGTTTTTTTTTCTCTCTTTCGATCGCACAAAAACGCTTTGGAAATTAGATCAGTGGGTGAATTATGAGACGGAGAATCAAGCGCGCAGCATCTTTTTTTTTGTTCCATTCTTTTTTCGTCTCGTCATTTTTTTTATTTTCTCTCATCGGTTTTTGCGAGCTACAAAATAATCTCTCGTGACTAATTTACACTCTGTCGCGTTAGGACTGTTGTAAAAGTAAATTAAACACTGGCTTTGTTCGTCAGGCGATATTAATTAGTCACGCTCTGTGTCATCAATTTTTTATTTATTAAAACCATTTTTCCGAAATATCCAAATTGCCTGTTTTCGACTCTGCGAGGATCGAAGGGGGGGAGCCAAAAAGGAGAAGAGAAAATACATCACTGATGTCCGTTGTTTGTTATTAAATTTATTTCTTCATCGGATGACATCGTTTTGGAGGAAAAAAAATTGACACCCACGTACTCATTGTTTCGATGCTTTCAAGGATTTTTCACTCACACACTCTCCCTCTCTCTCTCTCTCTCTCTCGATTTTTCACACTCTCGTGTCTCTTCTCATTGCTTCAATTTAATAAGAGACTCGAGTCTCGAGAATCCAACCGACATGGCACGCCAAACACCAGTTTTCCTTGACACACCATAAAGAAATAGAAAAGATTATCAGGAAAATCGAGGCTGCATCGAATGGAAACACATGTGGCACGAGACAGGTTGACATATTACACGAAATTATTCACATCGAATGATGATCATTTTGAAATTGTAACACTTTCGGCTCGCCGGAGAATAAAGAGTCATTGCAATTAATGGCGTTAAAAAATTTCAATCGTGCGCACATTTTGGGTAACGAAAAAAAAAAACAATATTGTTTAATTCTTAAAAGTATTTCATCTATCGATTTTGTTGGAATAATGATGATTGAAATTTGTGGAAAAAATGTGTCATTGTTTTTTTTTTACAAACTGACAATGTTGCTCGACGATATTTTCGAAAAATCATCCGACCCGTCAAGCTGAATGATGTGTCTTTCGAAATGAGAGCAAACGTCAGTGCGTCTCGTGTATTATTTACCAATTGTGAGATATTCCGTTTGTACGTTTAGAAACTTGAGGAAAAATGGTGTCAATGGTGTACCATAAAATATCTCGCACTTGTTCGCATTTCGTTTTCGAGTCAAAGAGAGGAATAACCCTGCCTGTAGTACGCGTTAAATGCGCAGTTAAAATTTCCTGGCTCTAGTTTAGCGCTCACCTTCCTGCGTATTATCGATAAGAATAGCATGATTTACCGCTGAAATGAGAGATTGCTTTCGCGACTTTACAACCGCGATGCTCTCCTTGCGAGAATTCTGAAAGAGCGATAAAAAAAATTACGATCGTTCCGAATCGATTTCATTTTTTTTCCCCCCCACAGAAGGAAAACAGCGATGGAACGCACGTTTCGCAAATCTAATCGGAAGCTTTCGCAGACTCCGAAATGAAATATGCGAGGATTGAGCTTGGAAAAAATTTGTTAAAAATCCCGAGATATCCCGACTGTTGAAATTCTTCGAGAGAAAACTCGGTGGTGATTTTGTTCAGCTAATAATGTCGTGACCCAAAAAAAATTCACACGCGAGAGAGATCTCTCGTAATATGGAAGATCTTCGTTAATGATTAAATTCGCGGATTGAAGTTGGAAAAAAAATGTTGAAACGTCAATTTTGCAACTGATACGCCGATATAATTCAAGGAATATTGAAAAATCTATCTCGTTTGATGCTTCATCTGCATTATTTTTTATTCTCTTCTGGCGAGCTTGAGATTACGTTTTCTTCTCGTCGTTGCAGTTTTAATGAGAATCTCGGGGACTTGAAAAATGTATCTTCGCAGATTGGTGCGAAGAAGACTTCCGCTAATGGCACTATCGATGGCTGCTCGCAATTTTTCTTTCTAAAAGTGGGACTTGCAGACTTTTCAGCCTCTCAAACTTTCCAACCTGTATCTCATGTATGCAACGATTGGCGCTTGAAGCAAAAGTGACACACACGCTCGCGTCTGTTTTCCGAACACGTTCGAAAGACGTTCGCGCTCTTTCGATGATAATAGCTTCGGTGTTTCGCGTGCACGTACTCTTCGATATCTCCAATTGCCATTTATATGGAGAATACCGGATAATAAAACCAGCAGACTCGATATTTTCGCGATTAAAAACGTACACGGTGCCTTCTACGATTTTTTTCTTCATCCATCAGTCTGGTGATGAAAAAATCAGTATTAAATTATATATTCAATTAAATAAATAAAATCTGACAAAAACGCGACGAATAGAAAATCGTTCTTCTCATAAATTCATCGCGAATTCTTTCCGAGCTTGGATCAAAACGATAAAAAAATTTCAAACGCAATTTCGAAATTCCCAACGACATTTTTTCGGTCCACGATCAATTTCGTTTTTCATCTGTTATTTCAGCTCTGGAATATCATTAAATGTAATACAAATATTAAAAGTTCCGATAGGACGTAATACGAGTTACGAAGGAAAGGTGTGAATGAATTTCACGGACTTCCGGTGAGCACGTGACCCAAAGAGCGATTAACGGACTCGAAAACCGACAGACGCGGATTAATCGGTGAGGAAACGAAAATTTTTCGATGTCGACGGTCGGAGGAGAGAAGATGAAGGGTGGGGATGAGATCGTCGAGACTCGTGAGAGTGATCGGAGAGTAAGAAGGTGGTTTTCTCGTAAGGCCAATTTCCTGCAGTTCCTATGCTCGAAGAGAGACACCACCTCTGACCCACATTTTACGAGTAACCGAGACGCTGTTACTTTCACTTGATTCGTGTGTGTGAACGAACATGCCGACACGAAAAACGAAAGATTAAAAGTGAAAAAAAGTTCGAAAAATAATCGAAAAAAAAAGAAAGAAACGTCCCAAAGACTTCATTCGATATTCGTTGCCCCTCGTGCATGATCTAGCTTTTTCTCACGTTCTGATTTATCGAGTTTCGCATGTTTTTTTCTTCTTTTTTTTTCGTTATCGGTATCACTTTCACGCCACGTGGAATAGAAAAGCAGAGAAAAAGAGTACGTCACACGCATCGGAGAAACTCGAACGTGAATATTGACATTTTTCGTTTTATTTCTTATCGTATTTTTATAAAATCACACACTTATTTAATAATATTCAACAGTCTATCGAGGAGCAGTCTTTTCTCCTGACGGCTGCGAAGATTTCTTCAAGTCCGTGCTTACGCGCCTCTTCGTCGGTCGATCTGCGAAATTAATCGTGATTTTGATTTTTTTTTCTTTTAAATTGTGCAGAGTAAAAAAAAATCGTTGAAGAATTGTTATTTAATGATATCGCGGGGAAAGTAAGTTTTACTTGGTCGTGAGATTCCACAGCATATTTTGTAGCAAATTCGAATTGGGTCCGCTTCCGCTGACGATTAATTCGCATATGGATCTGTCGTCGCACGTGTCCTCCCGAAACTCGTCCCGCTGTTGGTCCACGAGCTGGCCGATTTTGTGCTCGACCGGCAAGTCGATGACCCGTAATTTCGAGAGAACGATATTCGGTTGTCTATCGAGAGACGGAGCGTAATTAATCGATAATCGCATCTTGTTCGCTCTCGCGGAAAAAAAAAGAAAAAACCGCGAATAATTCTCGTGATTATTTTACTAACGTCGTATTTTCGATCCTGAGAACGTTGGGCTTGAGAGTCGCGAGAAGGAGGCCAAGCGGTAAAAACGCTCCAATCAGATGAATTATTTTCTTCCAGGGCGAGACTCTGAATGAAAGAGAAAAAGAAAATAAAATACGACATGCGAACAAAGGTGAAGAAAAATGATACAAAAAGAGCGCACGAATCGTACCTCCGTTCTCTGAGCGGAAAAGCCGGAGGCGCCTCCTGGAGAGGAAAATGATATTCATCTCGAAGTCCGGCTGCGGACGGCTCGTAAAATTTGTAAGGAAATTGCCGCGTCCTCGTAAAAGCCGACTCGCGATGCGACGTCACGTAGAGCAGAGTGTCGGGCTTTACAATTTGACTGAGCGAAATTTCGTGCGGGAACGTCTCCTGAAAACGATCATCGTGATGATAATTGCCGCTTTGATGATGATATTCGCCAGGATAATGCCCGGTTTGATGATGAAAGCTCGCCACTTCCGGTTTATCGACCGCTTCGCCGCTGGCGATTGGCGGATACTCGTAATGCTGAAGTTGCACCGCGTTCGGTGACGAGACGACGGCGTCGGCGTGTAACTTCGTTGGTTTCGCGTAGACGTTGAGTCGATGACCAGCAGGGGGAATTACGTTATTCTGGTATTGATAATGAAAAGATTGAGGCTCCGTCATCCCCGTGGGATAAAAAGGTCGCGAGAAGGTCGGAATTTCGCTCGGGACGTATCCCGGTGACCTTGGGTCCTCAAAGGTCATCAGAGCCTCTTGACCGACTGATATTCCCACGTTATCATCGTGATAATGATCGCTGCTCTTGTGGCTGTCGTCCTCCTCTTCGGTCTCGATGTATTGCACCGGAAGTTGCGATCGATGCCGATTAAGATCGAAATAATGGCTTTTTTCACGTCCGGGATCGATCGGTACGTTAACGTTGTATCGACCGTCGGTCTCGAAGAATTTCACCGGAATCTCGTCAGCTCCGACGATCGAGCCTACTACGATCTGCTCGCGGGATGAAGAAGTCGGCGCATTTGCTCCATCGGTATCGATCGACTCGTCTATTCTCACCGTGTTCTCGAAAGTAACGCGCTTGAGCTCGTCGAAAGGATTCCCACCGGAAACGCTGCTGTTCCTCGAATCAGAATCGTTGATCTCGCCGATGTGAACGCTCGGTTTGAAAGCGACGATTTTCGAAGACGGCGATTTCGGGCTTGTCGAAAAATCCATGTCACTTCTGATGGTCACGAACGACGTCAAGTTCACGGCGTCCCTCGGAGGTTTCTTCGAACGTTTTGGAAAAGTCGTTCCATCGAGAATTCGCGATGATATCGGTACGTCCGAGGTTTCCCAGACATCCGGAACGGGCAGAGTCTCTTTGAGGATTCCCCCGTTCGTCAGGGTCGTCCCATTTCGGCCGGAAGTCCCATCGGCGAGGATAATGCCTATTCCCATCGCTAAACACACCAGAAAACTCGAAAGAGCTGAATCAACGACGGCCATTGTCGATTTTTTCGGCAAATCGACGGAAGACTTGCCATACGAGTGCGATTGATTATTATGCTCGTTTGGTAATCGTAATTCGATGGAGAAAAATAAAAAATGGAAAAGCCGTTTTCGAAAAACTCGAGAGCCGAAGAAAACCAGCGGTGACGTCTTGTCAGCGTTGCACGAGCTCGACGACTAAGCGCGAGCTTCGAAAGACGTCACATCTTTATTCGTCCCTGCCGATTGTCGGAAACACGCGACGCTCGCGTCCAATCCTGAGGATGGAAAAAATGATGATTTTTAAAAAGCGTGAACGTTTTGCCCCTCGTTTGAACCAGCAAAGCTCGATAAAGCCACAATGGCGGCCTCCGGCGTTCTGTCTCTTAATTGTCGCACTTCAGACCCGCAATTTCGTTCGCCCATTAAAGGAAAAACAAACAAGCGAGTCGCGCTGCTCGCGTTCCTCTTTTTTTTTCATCACCAGGGCACTTAGTTCCGGCAGAATCTCAACAATGGCGGACACGACGAAGAAGCTCGTGCTTCGATCATTGCCGAGCCAAATTCCACGACGATTGTCACGTTTTCATTTCTTACCGAGAACGAGAAAATGCGACGAATCGGTTTTGAAAAAAAACGAACAAGCGCGCCGACGGTTTTTTCACTCGTCATTTGTTTTACGTTTGGATAACGGTACATTTTTATTCGTCATTATTCCAGCTGCTGTTTTTATCCGTTCGAGTCTCGAGTGACGCAGATTTTTTTTTTTAACGCTCTTTTTGCACAGTTTCTTATTTTCAATCTTCTTTCCTGCCTTTTCGCGCGCCTTTTATTGTTTTTATTTCCAATACAAATTTTTCAATTTTGAAAAATGCATTACTCTGCGTTTTATAGAAGAATAATGTTTTCAACGTTTTTGTAGAGAAGATCGAACCGATCCTTCTGCAATTTCAGCTGCTTTTTCTTCAAATTTCTTTTTCCGGAGCCAGCATTTCGCAAAACTCGAAAAAAAATGGCAAACTCCTTTGTGTGTAAAATGTACTTCGTTTTTCACAAAAACAATGAAAAAAAAAGAATTCTCAAAACACTCTTTTAGCTCTGAAAGATCTATACCCCCTTAATTGATCGAAAACTCGCGCAGAAGGAAAAATTCGTCGAATCTTTGTCGAAACGTGCAATCGCAGGGAACAGAATCGACAAGCAAATACATCGAGAAATATCGATATGACGTTTGTGTCAAAGTCGCTCGATGAGACGGCGATAAGAAAGGATTGGCTCCGGCAACCGGAAACGGGGTCATATCTCTTTTTCTCTTCTATTTTCTGTATAACACGCCGTGCTCTATGCTTATACTTCTCCCTCCCGCTGAATATGTATCAGTAACATCTGTACTACATACGTATAGAATTGTAGAAAGGAAAGAGTTAAAAATTTCGCTAGAAAGTTTTTCCGACTACGAGCAAAGCGAGGGGTCTCGAACAGATAGAGATCGGGCTCTTTGTTTTCCAAGTTGCTTTGGCAGGGGACTTTGCGAGAGCGATAACGCGCTCGGTCCTCCGGCGATATGGGGGTCAGTGGGTGATGCGCACTGTTCACCCTTTTTTTCCGACTTTTTTACCAAAGAGAGTTCGAATCGAGATCGAAGATCGAGTGCCATGCCCTGCCGAGGAACGTTGAACGACCGGAAAAGTTTTTGCAACTTTTTTGCGAGCAAAAAAAATGAATTCTCGCAACGATCACGTAATTATTATAAATTGATAAACGTTGAAGAAATAATAATACAAAAATGATCAAATTATCGTCATTCGGGATGAAATCTTTTTTATCCATTGGTGGATGAAAAAAAAAATTGTTTTTCCAACGAAACTCTATAAATTCCTTCCTCGATGTTACAGGTACAATAGAATTCTTCGCGGGGTTCGCCAAGATTTCCGATGGACACTGAAAGTAGCGTTTGAGCACCTCCGCGAAGCACTTTTTGCGGTAATCACACCGCGACTGACCCGATTCCACCAGTTCGAGTAGGCCAGCAAGAGAATCATCAACGGCAGAGCGGATTGAAGCGCCGTTTCGCGTACGCATTTGTGTATGAAAATTTGGAACGTCTCGCTGGAAAAAAAAATTAGATTCCGCTCCATTTTCGGACCGAAAAAAATAAAATAAAACAAGGGATGATTTTGGCTCGCGAGGTGCGAGGCAGCGATGTCGAAAAGGACGCGCGCATTTTCGGAAAAGATAGGTCGATCTCGTAATTTTCAAAATTTCGAAAAACGATGTTTTTTTCGCACGGAAAAACGGAAAAACAATCCCACAAATCGTGTCTCGAAAAATGAGATCGTCGGACAGAGTGAAAGACGACTGCCGGTACGATTTTTTTCTTCTCACCGAGTGCAATTTTTTTTCTTTTTTTTTTGTTGTTATACAGACGATATAAAATGCATCAGGATCGCGAAAACTGCGCTTCGCTGCTGGGTTATCTTTGAGTCATGGCGAAAAGATCGAGGAAACGACTTGGCGAAAAAAAAAAAACAGGACACGTCGGAACCCTGCTCTCCTCGCGGTGTGAAATAATCCTGACGGTAAAGATGAAGAGGAGGATTACAAAGAGAAAGAATCGAAGGGGTTTCTGGGCCAACGATCTTGCAGGGAAACACGCGAAAATTTACGAGTAATCTTCGCGAGTATTATTTATATGAAAAAAAAATATCGCGTTTTGTTCTCGATAAAGCGGTCGTTAAGTACAGCCCGTGAACTGTATATTTCTTTCAGCGCTGAATCTAGTTTAAACTCTCTGTATTTTTACGCGCAGTCGACAGAAAAATGTACGATTTTCACTGACCGAAAATATGAAATATTCTTTCATCTTTAATTGTACACCTTGAGCATTGAGAAAATTTCACCTCGTCTATTTAATTGCCGCTTTTAGTCTCAATTGTCCCTACCTCGTTGATCCAGTGGCCCTTTATTTTGACAATCTTCGTACGCTACAAAAGATACAAAAGAAAAAGGCGAGAGAAAGGCCACATCACAAACGGGGCATGCCGAAAAACATTTTTCGGACGCTTCGGAACATTTCACTTTCTTCGGAAGAAAGTCCACAGCTGCGAGGCCGGAAGTCAAAGAGCCGGAGGAATAATTAAGACCGTACGAAAAAAGCAATCTGTCGATTAAGCCGAGAGAAAATCGTATTTTTATCGAACAATTCTTTTTTTTTTTCATTCAACAAAGACTCAACGTTTTTCGAATCCCCTCTCTCCTCTCCGCACTGTAATCTCGTCTTTCGTTCGAATTCATCTGTATAATACAAATTCAACGATATTTAAAATCTTTCGGTACGAAAAAAAATCCACAAAGCTCAATATTTTTCGAGTTTCTCCCATAAACTTTTTTCCCAATAATTCAAAGGAAAAACGGTAATTATAAACGTCCGATAAAATTGCGCTTGAGACGCGACGAGTGAGAGGATAATTGGCGTATTTTATGATTTCTACTTGGATCATTTTTTTTTCGGTTGAATTTATTTATAGCGCGCGTGTAACGACGAAAGAGAAGCTCTTATAAAGAAAGTTGTCGTGACCATTAGGAGAGCTCTCGCTGCTGCTAACGAAGACGAATATACTATTACCCGTCTGTACGTACATCGATGTATGTTTTCGCAGCTGTACACACCGACAGGAGGATCTAAATAGTTTTATACGATTTTCCAAGTAGTATCGTGACGCCACAGAGTGACCTACCTTAAAGGGGATCTCCTTATCAATTGCAAGTGTTCACCGCTCCAGTGGTCGGGAGAAATAAACGCGGATCGCAGGAAAAATACACAGCCTCTTCGTCCTCTCTCTTTCGTTTCTGTCCTCGTCGTACTCTCGAAACGATTTTTCGTTGTTTTATCGTGAATAAACCAGTTTCAGGTCGAGAGCAGTCGTTAAACGGTGAAAGTAGGATTTTGATAAAAGTTTCGTAAGCATATATATATATAAAACGTCTATTTCTCGTACACGAGTTGGGTGCATCATTCGGGACGCGTTCTCGTGGTCTCTCGTACGGACGCGCGTGTCTCCACACGCAAATCGCACATGTACGAAGGGACAAATGTGCAGAGACGCGACAAATGAGATTAAGAGGGTTGGACACACCTTTCTCGCGCGATGCTGTTCAAACAGCGTGTAGATGACGTTGAAAAAGGAAGAAGAGGCGTTAAACACACGTATATAGGCGCGAGATTGTCCCAATGCCCTGGCGGAAAAGTTTTGCGAGCTCACGCGATAATTAGGCCGTGACCAAGTCCGACAGGCTGTCGCCTGGTGCTCGAGAATGAAAAATCGAACGAGAATTACATAAAAAACAAACATTCTCCGCCATTATCTCGATTTTTCAGATACACGATGAATCGGCAAGGATGAAACTCGAGTTGTGAGGCGGATTGGCTTCTTTTATTTATTTTTTTTTATTCGAGATAATAAACCGACGGTTTATTCCGATTCGACGAGGTCCTTTCGCGAATCTGCTGATCCTGCGGGGTTGATGAAAAAAAAAGTATCGAAATAACGACAATTTCATTCTCGCGATGGACCAAAAACCGGAAGTACCAGAGACAGGAACGAAGTTGATGAGAAATCAGCGTTTTTGTCGATCGATTCGATCGATCGTCATCGGAACGGTAAAGATCGCACGAGGAAGTCCTCGCCGGGTGTCAGGATCGCCGATCTCGTGGTTCCCGGGTCAGTGCAAGGCCACAGTGAAAGATAAGTAATTTATACGGACTCTCGGGACGTGTCGGTAAACTGCAGATGCAAGTCGTGGAACCGCAGAGGATAAACAGTATGGCGGCAATCACGGCGATATATATAATATAAAGTTATAATATATATATTTTATGTACATGTATATATGTATAAACATGAGTGGATCGGTAAGTGACTGAAGAGTTTCATGCCCGCGAGCGAGAGGGACGGAAAATGTGGACCACTTTGGCCAAAGAAGTGGGGACCTGGATTAAAAGCAAACGAGGCCATAGACCGAGTCCCAGAGCTATCTCGCGTCTCGAACAGTCAACTTCATTATTTTGTTTATAAACACAGCATCGTGCGAGACTCTGAAAAATTTCCAAAGAGATTTCTCATCCTTCGCAGTGAAATCGCGGATGTCGAACGCGTCCGCCGCTTTTCAAGCTTCCGGATAACGCCTCGACATTTTGTTTTTTCCGATACGTACATGTGTACATTTACATATATTACATACATATATATATATGTGTGATTGACACGCGCGGGGTCGGAAAATCCCGCTGAAAATCAGGATCGACGGTCAGTGATGATTTATCTGTGTTTGGGTGGGTGTTTGTGATCGAGGAGAAAGGAAAGAACGATTTCGCTTCGTTCCCTCCGATGTATGTCGAGTGAAAAGGGCTTCGCGACACCCTGCTCGTAGGAACGAACGTTCGAATCACTTTCCAATGATAATTTTCGAAACTTTGAGTCGTCGAAAATTTTTTCGATATCGATAATAACGCTGTAAATGACGAAAAAAATGAATGAGAAACATGCTTTTTGCTTCTCGGAGCAACGATATCGCCACGCATCATTGTGCCTTTCGTATTTTTCAGATAATGGAGTCGTCGGGTAAATGCTGCTTGCTTTTGTTGACGATCGGTCTATTGGCGCAATTCGCGAGATGCGATACTCGCTACTACGTGAAAATGCCGACGAATTCGAGTCTGACCCTGCGCAAGATAACCGGGATCGATTCGTCGATCAACGATCGAGCTGGCAAGGGTCCTGAGAAATCCAGGACGAAATTTCGCGTCGACGGCGATGCCGCGATACGCGACAGCCTCCGAGGAAATTTCGAGCGACGAAATTCGTTCGTCGACAGCTCCACCTTCGATCCCGACGTGTTGAACAAATTTCTCGATGATTACGCCAACAAGATCAAATCGAGTACGGAGAAAAATTACAATTTTCCATTTCGAATCGGCAAGCCCGATGCCGAAAAGATTTACGAAGACGACAGGGACGAGCTTCACTCTGAGAACGACGGACACGTTGTGATTAATAAAACTATGGAAAACGCTGTTAATTCCAGCCTGGAAATTACAGGGGTGAGTTTTTTTCCGATTTGACGTAACTTTACACGACTGTTATTTTGAAAAAAAATGTTGTTTTTCAATTTTTCACTCGTTACTTTGGTTCAGTTGAATCAGCAAGATCTGAACGACACCGTCAAGAGAAACAAGTACTTTGGGGCGAATGCGAACGACGATCGAAACGGCTGGGTCACCCTCGAGGCCATCCCATGGTCTAAGAGCAAAATCTCCAAGTGGCAAGCGAGTTCGAGCTCGCAACGACCATGGCCGGAAACGAAGGTTTGGGAGAAGCCGAGCAGCGGAAAACCATGGCCCTCGGACTTTCCATCGCGCCCCGCGTACATCAACAACGAACCCTGGTGAGATTAATCGCCAATTTCGCGATCGTATTTCAAGCCATTTATTCGTATTTCGACTCTTAAGGTAGCGACAGCGACACGATACAAAAATTTGAAAAAAATTGCAATATATGTTTGTCATTACGATTATAATAATCGTGTAATTTTCTATCTGTGCGAAAACTCGCACGAAATGACATTAACCCGCTCTTGGAATTTCGTAGACTTTCGAAAAATAGAAAACCCACTTTCTATCGTCGACGTTGAAAAAACGAGTCTAGTGACGCGTTGTTTGAATTTTGACCTTGGTTGACCTTGAAAGAATAGATGAAAATAATGATCCGTGCAGGCACGACGCGCCGAAACCTCTCCGACCGGAGTATCAATCGAGCAGACCACCCTCAAGGCCGCAGTCATCGACGAGACCCTCTTACTTCGAGGATCGCCTCGAGCAGAATCCCAGTCAGGCGCAAAAGTGGCCACCAGAGAGGCCTCAATCGTCCTGGGACAAATTTCCATCGCTCGACTCGTACAGACCGAACGTCGAGATCATAACTGACGACAGACCCTCGAATTTCCCAAACACTTGGGACAAATACACGTCCAACGGTAACCACAATAGCAACAACAAGTACTCGTACAACGACGGAGACAGATTCTCGAACAAAGGCCACTACGAGAACAACAATTATCATCACCAGCACGAAGAGTCGAGCGACGACTGGCGCGACGGTCCTAGCAATTATCCGCCCAAGATGGATTATTACAAAGACAAACCGACGAATTTCGGAAGACCAACGAACGACCGTGAAAACGTCAACAACAATCGCCCCCAACATTCGTCGCATTATCACTACGCACCCGATCATCCACCTAGCCATCCGTCGAGCGGCGAAGGTCAATGGGTCTTATTGTCCACCAACCGCGGTTATTCAAAGTCGCGTCAAAGATCCATCAAGCTGGACGACTCAAAGGACGGAAAGGTCGAGACGAGACTGACGAATTTCACGATACCGACGGGAACGACCAAGCAGGATAACGACGGGACCATCGCTGTGATGACCTCCAAACGCCAGGTTGGTCTAGGGATTTAAGCAAAAAAAAAAAACAAGCCAAGCACGAAAAACACTCGACCAGCGTGACGTCCGTTGTACCGGCTCGAGTTGGACACGCAAACAAAACATTAAAATCATCGCAAGACTGTGGGACTTTCCACGTGCTTTATCTCCCATCCCAGCTTCTCTCGCATCATCTTTCACGCAAAAGCTTCCTCCTCTCTGGTTATCATCACCTTTTCTTTTTCTACGTCAATGACTCGCACGATCCTCGAATCCGTAATACGATTGATCCGTCCCAGGTACGTTTGACCGTTCTACCGTCGATAAACGGAACTAACACGACGACCTCGCACGGAGGTCTCCTAGAGGTCGAGAAAACATTCAAAACGGTCGATCAGAGCCGGCAGGAGTACGAGGATAGCAAGACAACGTTGTTAAAGCCGATAAACTTTAATAAAATCCCGTTGAGGAAAACTCTCCTTGCTGGACCATCGAATTCGGCCGTTTTGGCCGCGGTTGGAGCTGGTATGCTTCCGGCAACGATGGCCATGATGATACCCATCATGCTGGGACGAAAAAAGCGCTCGTCGGAAGTTCCAGCGGTCTTTCGACGGGAGACGTCGTTGAATGAAAATTATCGTCGGAATTTATCGATATCTCGAGAAGATTTCGTTGGAAAACAAAGGAAAAAGATCGCAAAGCCTATGGAGAAGAGACTGCAATGATCAAACGATCGGAACACACTCGCGAATGAAAGATCGATTTCGGAATTTTCGTGTCTCGGAGCTCTTCGTGAAATTTCATCGTCGAAGCACGTGTTTTTTTTTTTTACCACAGTTATCGTTATCTCTAAGTAGTTGCAATTGTTTATTCCGTAGAGTAGGATATTTATTTATTGTTTTATCATTTATTTTTTACTGAATTATTTATAATTTACGAAAGTGAACGCGCCGACTCGTCAGACCTGCTCCTCGTAGTTATTAGAATTTCGAATGGAAATTAAAGATATGGAAAAAACGTTTGTGGATCGACGAACGTACGAGTTTGCCAGAGTCATCGAAATCGCTCTGTATTTAGACAAATATGCTGAACTGTGCAGTAAAATGTTATGTTTTGAAGAAAAAAAAAAAGATTCATCGATATTTATTTATGTTATTCCAACGTTTTATTTACATAATACAGTATTGCATCGCTTACGACACGCATATTCAATATTTATGCGGAATTATTAAACTATACAATAAATTAAACTACGAAATATGTCATCACGATTCCCCGAACCGAATAAAAAAGATCATCGTTACGAAGAGCAAAAGGAGGACTAATTTCTGCGATCTTTTTGCATCAACCAGCGAGGGTCGTAAAAAAATGCAAATCGTATCCGGAAAAACGAAAAACCAAAAAGATACGAACGTGTGGTTCAATCAATTCTGCAAAGACCACGATAATTCCCAAAGATCCCTCAATTTCCAATTCAAAAAGAATTATCAATTAATTCAAACCATCGACAATTACGTCGTTTCAGTCGATTAATCATTTTTTTGAAGAAAAAAATCGGCAACGACTTTTAAAAATCGTCAAATTTTATGTCCTCGATTCTCGCGTTTGCCGCAGCGTAGAAATTTGAAAAAAAAAGTAACAAATTTCAAATTTAGCGTGTTCTAATCCGAATCTTTCGAAATCTTTATTCACGAAGATTCTCAAAGTCGCGGAAAAAATATATATTCCTATAAAGATTTCGAAAAATCACACGCACGCGCGAAATGGAAATCTGTCGTCGCGAACAGACAGAATAAAAAATCAACATCTCGATTCGTGAAGCTCGAGATGATTAATTGAACCTTTCATCCCCTAATTCCACGTGTGCGCCCATACAGAAAAATAACTAACACGAACTGGCAATAATAATGTAATAGTACTTTGTATATTTTTCCTCTTTTTTCCTCTCCAATATCGTTCCTTCACTCTTCACCGTTGATGCGTTTTTGCAAGTGTCCGAGATACCTCGCAAAACCCTCACTGGCGTGTTTGAGAACAGCGACACCCAGTTTTAGCTTGACTTCAGCGATTTTTTTGACAAACGTGAACAAATTGAAACGTTCCTCCTGAGGCTTGGACGTTGTATCATCCATCGATCCTTCGCTGGAGTTTTCGAAACTGCCCTCATCGGATTTGCTCGTGGTACCGAGTATCTCCTCTATCGTCAGAGTCCTAACGGTGGTAGTCGTCGCTGCAGTCGTTGGATTCGGGTCCAAGGTCATGGTGGTCGTTGGTTCCACGTCCTTTGATGTCTCGCTCGTTTTTTCCATCGAACCCACGTCCGCCATATTCTTTTCCAGACTAAAAGTTGTATTTTCCTCGTTTCCAACATTCTCATCCATCTTCTTTGGCGCCAGTGTAGTTTTTTCAGTTTCACCGAAACTCGAAGCTTGCGGCTTGTTGTTCGAGAGCTCCCCCGAAGGTTTCTTCATCGAATGATGTTCCTTCTCGTGGACGCTGTACTCCAGGGTATTCATGACATCCTCGTCGATCTTCTGACCAGGAATGACCGAGTCGATGATATCGAGAATTTCGTTGCTCAGCGGTTCTTCCTTCTCGAGCTCGCTCCTCGAGGGTATCACCTGGATGACCGATTCTCTCTTCCTTCGTCGCAATTTCGTTGGAACAACCCGCAAGGCTCTCGGGCCGTGTTCGACCTGCACCGCACTGGGTGTTATCTCGAGCTCCTCGTAATCGTCGTCGGATTTCAGCGCTTCGGCGTGCCCGTAGGAGGCCGAAACGTCTCTGGAATCAGTGGAAAATTTGTAATTGTATCGCTGGTAATTCTCGCTGGATAGATTTTCCGTTGCAACCGACGATCCACCGGGTGTATTATCTCCGTTGTCGTTGCTGTATTCCTTCGGAATATTGCCAACGACGAATTGCCTGTCGGCTGATTGTTTGCCAACGAAATCGGGCTTCTTCGGTCTCGCGTAATAATTCGGCGTTGTCGGTGATTCCGGATACTTGAATTCGGTATGGCGATGCTTCTCGTTGTTTTTCAAGGTCGTTTCGAACGGACGGTGATTCACGTCCGTCGAGTATTTCGATGGTTCCGGCGCCCTTCTCGTAGTGTACTTGACATCGGGATGAGAATGATCGTACGATTGCTGGAATCTGTGGAAATTAGTCTCGTAGTCCTTTATACCGCCGTACTTGCCATCCTGATTCGTCATACCCTGCAGCACCTTGGAAAAAACTTCCTCCTCTCTCTGGCCGAAATTACCGCCGTACTCGTCCATGTTGTACTTGTAATTCGGCTCGACGACGTAGTTTCTGCGAGCTATCGCACCGCTGAACGGATAAAGGAAGTAAGAGGCCAAACCGAGACCCAACCCCACCAAGGACATTACGCCGAAGCTCGGCATCACCTCGCGCGACAGAAAATTGTAAATCTGCGTGCCGATCGGCTTTTGAACCTGTTTCTTCTTGTTCTTCGTGCCCGCGGTGACCTTCGATTCCGGGGCTATTTTCGATTCTTGAATAGCGTTGTCGATGATGGTCAACTCGGTGATGGTTTCAAGGCCGTCGACGGACGTGGAAGTTTCCGCAGGGCTTGTGGCGATCGACGCTGACGTGGTGTCCAAGGTCAAAGTCGGTGGCGTTGTCGGCTTGCGCCTTCGAAGCTTGTTCTTCTTCCTCTTGTGAGGCCTCTTGGTCCCCGTGGCGCTCGCATCGGCCTGCGTCGTAGTTTCAACCTCGAACTTGGTCACCACCGGGCTAAAGTCGAATTTCACGTCGATTCGCGGGACTTCCGGAAGCAGAGGCGCTACCGTCTTCGTAGAGTTTCTCTTCGTCGATGATTTGTCCCTCGTCTCGACCTTTTCGATTCGCAAAACTGGAGCACTCACTTTAATCGGTTGGATCTCGAGGCTCGTCGGAGACTCGGTGGGCTTTTTCAGCTGAACCTTCAGGACGTTGGTGTTTTTAATCGGCTTCTTCGATATCGGTGACATTTCGGTGTCAAGGTCGGTGGATTTCGTTTCATTTTTTGCCAAAGTGGTACCGTTCGCTAATGAAGCGCGTACGGGAATCTCATTGGAATCAGCGGTGAAGGAAGTCTTGACCTTGGTCATGAAAATTGGTCTCTCCACGTTCGATTGATCGTAGATGCTCTTCTGGGTCGTTATAATTTGCATCGGTCTGAACGTGACCTTCTCGATCTTCGACGTGTGCGGATTCTTCGTCGTTTCACCAGGAGATTTCGTCGTGGTTTTCCTCAGCGGCGGTGTCTTTGGTTTCGCGGATGGACCGCCGGGCGGCCTCGATGTTTTCGTCGCCATAGGCTTTGACGTCACGTTAATCGGCTTTGGCGTAGTTACTTTGGGCCTCAAGGTCAACCGGCTGGCATCCGGAAGAGACTTGGTCGTGTCCAAAGTTGCGGGAGTCGCGCTAAAGTCCGCCATCTCGGTCGTCCTGACGCTCGAGTTCGCGACAGCCTTTGGGATCGCCGTCACCTTCGTTTTCTCTGCCTTCAAGGTCGTTTGAGCGGGTTTTACGGTTCTCTCCGTCGTGGTCGTCGGATGGCTCGTAGTTTTTCTCAAACTTGGTGTCGTGCTTTTCGTCATAGTCGTTATTCTCTCCATTGGAAAGGTCGTTTGCGGTGATGACACTTTTTCCAAGGTCGACGCGGTTTTGATCTCGTTATTGGTCGTAGCTTCGTAATTCTTGCCTGGCGTCGTCAATTTGTTCTGCGATTGGACTTTAACGTTAACGACATCGCCGTCGTTGGTTTCCTGATCGATCCTGCTCGTGGTGGTCGGCGCGTTGAGAAGAATCCACGTTGATATCCCCCCGGTCGTGGTTGGCTGATTTTTCGGCCCCGTCGTTAATCTCGTTGAGCTTCCGGCGGCCAGCAGCTCCCTCTCTATCTCCTCCTCGGTGAGTGCCATCGCCACACCCGGATGACTCGACTCGAAATAGCCAAACTTGGAATTCACCGGCCTGCCAAAACCCGCGCCCGACGATGCCAGCGAACTCGATTCGGAACTGACGTCGTTGACTAATTTCACATCGCTCCTCACGTTACTGGAGAATCTCGGAGGAAGGAATTTCGTTTTCTCGTTATTCGTTATCAGCAACACGTTTGGCGACAGCTTTTCGTTGTTTGCTTTTTTCTTATCCGTTATCGGATCTTTGGGATTCGTAACGTTGAGCAATTGCGTCGCCACGGTTCTCAACGACTGGTCCATGTGTCGGAGATCTTTGTGCTCGGTTCTGCAAAATAGACACGACCTCGTCAGGAATTCCCCGCCAATTTCGTCGCGGGTATGTAAATCTTTTTTCCGTGACTTTCTCTGGACCGATATTAAGCAGATATACTCACCGATTATTCTGTTCTTAGACGTCTAATGAAAAATAGATATGCAATACACAGCGAATGATTGTGTGTCTAGAATCGCAGTAAATGAAAAGGCTTGTCTTTTACTAATGATTTATTATCGTTACAAGAGATTAATGATGAGCGTAAATTCTATCAATGCCCTGAAATATTAAAATTCTCGTGGATTAACGTATGATTAAACACATTTATGTTAATCGCTAATGCATTTTTGTGATCCGAGTGTCGATCATTTGAATACAGTAATAAATGAAATTATAAACTATCGATTTTCGGGGGGGTACTTAAATTTTGAATTTTACACGAAAATTCATAGTTTTTCTAAACCAAAACTGCGGATTCTGATATTTTTCCATGAAAATTTTCCGGGAAAAGGATATTTAAATTCGAGTTCCAAAATGTAGGTACCCCCTAAAGCTACTTTTCAAGAATCTTTCTCCTATTGAACGAACGATGGATACGCTTTTGATCTCGCATTGAACAGTTACAGTCTAAATATACGGCAGTAACGATCGCGTCTCCAAACCGTTGAAGGTCGGTTCCACACAAGTTGCGAATATCGGTAGTAAATTCGGAATTTCGTATTATTTCTCAGCGATTTTGAAAACTCATCGACATCGTGGGAAATGAAAACTTTCTAATCGGGAGTTTTGGGAAAAAAACGAAGGGAATTTGTGAATTCTTTATTTTTGAAAAGCCGCACAAGATAGCTCGAATCGAGCAGGGTATCAGGTGATAGCCAACGAGAGCTCATCCCTTTCTCTTTTTTCGTTTGCTCTTGGATTCGTGCCAGTCTCTGTACCTGTACGCGGACTGGCGAACGACTCCGTTCAGGCTGGGTTTGAACCTCATCGTGACCTTGTCGGCCGAGCGACCAAAGTCCAAAACGCCAGGAAGCGTCCACGGGAAGAAAATGGCGGCGATACCTATAAAACCAGCAGTCACGGCAGCTAATGGTGCAGCAGCAAGGCCGAACAGTCCATAATTGAAGGGATTATAGAGAGCGAAATGGGTGAAAAGTGATTCCAGGGATCCGACCAGGCTGGCAATGCCAAAGTCATCATCGTCATCGTCGTCGTCGCTGACGGGAGCCAGTGCAGTTGCGGAACCGGCGTAACTGCCGGGGTTCCCTAAGGCAGAACCGACCAAAGGTCCCGCTGGTCCTAAAACCGATGGTGCCGCGGGGGCAAGACCAGGAACTTGTCCAACCGGTGACGAACCCCCGATCGCCTGGCCCGCTCCAACAGCGGACTCCGGCAAGGCCGAGGGGACTATGTCCGGTCTGATCTGCTCGACGGGAGTTTGATCCAAGGTAGGGGAAACATCGTCGAGGTCCGATTGACCAAGAGCATCGAAAGCTTCCTCCTGAGGACCTCCAGTGGCCACCAGAACCTCGGAAGTCTGTGTGACCTGCGAGGTCGACGCGAGAATCGAGCTGTCGTCATCTTCCACCGATTCGTAACCAGCAAGCTCGTTCCTGTCCAGATCCTGATCGGAATACGAGCCAGGGACATTCTCCGATGGAGAATTTCCACTCTCCGTTGTATCATAACCGTCGCCGGCAACTTCCGGCATTTCGGAAGTGCTCGTTTCCACGTTCTTGTCCCCATAATCGTCGTCCGATTGGACGACGCTCGGTCTGAAGATATTCGTACTCAGGACTTGGGAGTTTATGACGATATTCAGATCCGTGCAACCTTCCTTGCTTTCGATGGTATTATTGACTCGGGTTATCGAATTTATCATTATCGTCGGACAATCCTTGTCGTGCGTCGAAGCATCCGGAATCGGTAGGGAAGGAGGCTTTTCCTTATCCCGCGTGTCTTCGTTCACGAACGTTATATGGACATTGGGAGGTGTGGCAGATCCGTTAATGTTGTTTTCCAACGTATTCAACGGTTTCTCCACTTGGGGAAGTTGGACCTCGCCGAAAGTGACGTTTGACTTCTTGGAACCTCCGTTCAGTACGTGTACCACGGTATTCTGCGTGATTTCCGATGATGGCCGATAGACCGGCCATTTTTTAACGTTCGTCTGTTTAGCGGCGAGGTCCGTCAGAAGGGTAACAACCGAGGTAGGAAGGCTGACGCTCTCCGTTGGACGTACCGTTCCGGACGCCAGCGCGAGGTTTTCGGAAGTTTGAAGGTAGTTCTGAGTCGTGTGATAATTGTTATTCGTTTGGGAATAATAATTACCAGAGTGATGGTAAAAGTTGTTCAGTGGTGGATAGCGGCTGGTCGATGGCTCGTAATTATCGTGCGATTCCGGATAAGAATTGTCCGGTGATTGATCGGAATCGTCGGTCGGGTTTGGACCGGGAATTTCATGGTAATGAGTCGTTTCGGCTGGCGTCTCGTTCGTGTCGTTCTTCGTGCCTATGGGCGTACCGGAAGTAGCGGTTTCCGGTTTGAGTACAATCGTGGCTAAGGTTACGGGTATTGAACTAGGAAAATCGTGATAATCGTGATGGAGGGAACTCGCGACGGGTTTGGCCATCGAGGGATTCATGTCGGTGCCAAAGGCCGGTATGTGCAGCCACTGGATGATTTCTTGAGCATTCGACTGGCCCTCGTAAGAAGCGCCGGAGGAGGGTGAATATTGCTGAACGTCCAGTGGCAATTTGTGATCGTTCAAAGTAGAAGAAACGTGCAATGGATTCTGTATAATTTGAGAATGAGAAACGAGGTTGCCAGGCTTTTTCTTGCGTTTTTTCACGCTAGTGGAGATCGGTAAATCGTCAGCGAACGTTTCGCCGCTGGAAGTGTGTTGGTCGCGATTAGGGGTGACGCTAACGTCGTTTGGGCCAGCGTTGGACTCTTCCGGGTTGGTTTCGTGGAAAATGGCGGGTTTGACGAGACTAACGGGTCGAAAGTTCGTTTCGAGGGGCTTTTTGTGATAATCGGACTTTAGGACCACGCGATTTTTCGCCTTCACGAAGATTCGCGATGAATTCTGGTCGCGCTTGAAGCCCGACTCGGTTGGGCTCTGAATTTCGTCGTTGGATATTCGATCGTTTTGCCGTATATTCGGAGTGCCCCCGTGGAATGGCGAGATGGAGTAAAATTTGTTTGATCCTACATGGAGGTTTTCGCGCGAGGGATCTCCGCCATTCGAGGCTGACGAGTCTTCGTGTTTTTTCGTGAAAAATCGCAGACTCTTAAAGTCGTCGATCAATTTATCGGTTTCGTTCGATCCTACGTTAACGTTTGATTTCAAGATTCTCGAGGATCCTAACAATTGCCAGCCGTTCGGCAGGCCGAAATTATCATCGATCTCGAAAGTATTTACCAGGCCCGGTGAAAAACTGCTTAGATAATAATTGTTATTAAATTCTGTATTATTCCCCAGCCGGCCTCTATACCTGCTATCGGTCTTGGCGACCGACGGGCTCGATCTTGGCTCGATCGGACGCCACGTCGACGAATAATCCGCGATGACTTTCTTGGATGAATTTTCGTCATTTCCCTCGTTGATTTCCGCAATCGCTGCAACAGGTGGAAACGAGTCGTACAATTTTCCGCTAGGCTTCATTTCCTCACGCGTTTAGCAACATTCCGGATGAATCGCAACGACAAATGAAAATCGATGCTTCGCGGCTGGGATTATTACCCGCTTCGCGAGAACTTTCCCAATGGGGTAGAAACTGTGGCGAATTGATTGCAGGCTTTGAAAATGTCTACTTTCCAATTGACGATTGACGTTCATGAAGTTTCAAAAGTTTGTAATTCAGCAACTTCTGTTTTACGGAATTTCATTTATCCCGTTGGATTATTTATTTTTTGCTGATACTTGAATTAAAACTGATGGAAAATGGTCGACGATCAAATGTCAAATTTCTAAAGTTTGTAATTAAGCCGCGTCTGTTTTCACGGAATTTCATTTATCCCGTTGGATTATTTATTTTTTGCTGATACTTGAATTAAAACTGATGGAAAATGGTCCACGATTAAATGTCAAATTTCTAAAATTTGCAATTAAGCAGCGTCTGTTTTTACAGAATTTCATTTATCCCGTTGGATTATTGATTTTTTGCTGATACTTGAATTAAAACTGATGGAAAATGGTCGACGATCAAATGTCAAATTTCTAAAGTTTGTAATTAAGCCGCGTCTGTTTTCACGGAATTTCATTTATCCCTTGGATTATTTATTTTTGGCTGATACTTGAATTAAAACTGATGGAAAATGGTCCACGATTAAATGTCAAATTTCTAAAGTTTGTAATTAAGCAGCGTCTGTTTTTACAGAATTTCATTTATCCCGTTGGATTATTTATTTTTTGCTGATACTTCAATTAAAACTGATGGAAAATGGACAAAGTTCGACAAACTTACCGATTTTTGAGGGTCTGGCATCGATCGATCCTACGATCAGTAGGATCGAGAAAACACTCGACAGCTCGAACCGCATTTTTACACTGAAAGCAGAGAAAAGATGGTCGGGTTCCTGAGCATTTACGTCCAAGATTAAATCTCATTTTCCGCACAAATTTCCATGAAATTTTGTTAATTTCTCCCCGAATACCTTGCCCTCAAATTTGTAACAATGAAAAAAAAAAAACATCCCAGGCTTTTACGTCGGTAGCGTAAGATACGCTCTCTACGTGACTGGGATTCGCGAGGACGCTTCTCAATGTCGAAATGGAATGATTTTTCGGGCAATGTGAAAATTATTCGAGAGAACGCGAGGAATAACAAAAAAAGAGTGTTTCCATCATGGCGAAAGATAAAGTGTGAAAAAACAACGCAGCGGCAATGATTCGAATGACGCAAGTGTCTGAAACGATGCGTTTGAAACACCGTACGAATTCTTTATCGTTGATTTAACGGACCAAGGCCCAAGATCGTTCGCATTCGATGGTCGAGCAACGAACGATCGATTCGCTCGCGCCTCGAATCTTGAATTATCATTCGATTCCAAAATCCCTGCGATGGACATTTTCTCCCTGATCTCTTTTCGTATCTATTTATCCTTGGAGAAAGATTTAAAAAACCAACAGCCTATTCGCTCGCTGGAAAATCTCTTCATGCAAAATAAAAATCGATCTCCCTTTCCAACGGTTACCGATTCCTCTCCTTAATTTGACGGTTAATTTATCGGAGAAAACAGATCGATTTTGCGATCGAACGGCGCATAATGATACAGCCATCGTCATCTAGAGTTCAATATTTTTTGTTTACCGTTGCCTGTTTTCCTGTTCACTTTCGAGAGTATCCGACACAGAGGCGACGATAACGGTACTCTTCGGTATGTATATCTTTTATACTACGCTCAAGTATATATGTATAATATGTATATATATATATATATATATATGGATGTCTCTTCCTTTCGATATGTTTCCCTCTCTCTCCCTCGTTTTGGCATCATGTTTCGTTAAATCGAACGACGCAGTGGGTGTTGCAAGGAATGTCGACATAACTGTTGGACTCTCGAGTTCTACGACTCTCCATAAAATTATATCTCGAAGCAGGAACTCGTGATTTACGCTAGCATCGATCGTGCATCCATCGTGATTCATCGAGATTTCATGTAGCCTGATTTTTTTCTTTGTTTCAAAGTCGAGCAGGCATGGACATTGAGAAAATGTTCATTGACCATAAAAGTTCAATTCCTAACGTATTTCATTCAATTACGTTCACTCTGGACTTTCTTTATTGCGGAAAAAGCGATGGCATTTTTTTTTTGCCGTTGTCGCGCGAATTTCAATATTCATGGCGAGTTTTTCACTTCCGGGTCGTAAATTTCTTACGATTCGGACGAGAAATCTCGCATTTTGGAAAACAATTTTCTTTCCGCTCGATAAATCTCCGTGGATGCAGATTAATCATTTCCGCACCGTGCATCAAACTTTATTTTCTGTGCGTGTAATTTGAACTTTGTAATTTGATTTATCAGCACGCGCGCTCGTATAATATCTGTTTATCGATTAATCTTCGAGTGTAACAACGAGTTTTCGTGTCTAGGATAATCGGCGATGCGAGGAAGGCAAGAAACATCGCGGAATGTAAACATACCGTCACTCGCGATGCTCTCGCACGCCGTTTCCGGAACGTCGAGCGCAGGCGGAACCGATTTTTCAGGGGTAAAAAATTGTTGAATCGCTAATCTCGTATTCGCCATGCGCTCCATCATATTCTCATGCAAATATACGGGACGTTCCGAGCGCGATCGAAAAAAATTTTTTTCAATAAATTTTGATAAAACATCGATATTCTATCGAGAGTCCTGAAGCCCCAAATTATAATTCAGCAAAAACTGTTGTAAAATGCTCCGACGAATGACGACTTCATTTTTTAGTTTACGCGTCATTTAAGGGGAGAGAAAAACAGGTTTACGACACCGATTGAAGAATGCGTACGTTTCGTCTGGAATGGCCCATATATACTACTTATAATATATCACTCAAGGATCGCGCTCGAACGTCTTCGGCATGGAAATCACGGAGCTTCGCCCATCTCCGCTTTCGGAGTATTATACGCGGAAGAGCTGGTTTTTATTATCAGAATTATTCGAGTCGATCTCGCGGCATTTAATTAAGGCGGTACGCGAGCAACCATTAGAGGCACGAAGCGCGAGACACTTTGGATGTTTTTGCATGAAAAGGCTCGATTTATCGCGCGTGAAGAATTCCCCAATCTTTTATCGACGAAATTACCATCGTCGGGATAAACAAAGACTTCTCGTCATCACGAAAATTAATATTCTCGCATCTTCGGATAAAAGATTTTCCCGATCGATCGTTACTCAAAATATCAAGCTTTCACACTGCTCGGGTACGAGAAAAACAGTCTCCTTCGATCCGCTCGTTCGATCGATTGAAAAAGATCGCTTAAAAAGAAACCCTTAATTAATTAGCATTTTCATCCACCACGAATCCGTACAGAATCCTCAGCGGAGACTTACCCCTTTGAACGATCGATTCGCGTTCCCCTCACGGGAACATGGACCCGCACTGACTTCCGTCACTCAATTTTATCCCGAAAAAGCAAAAAGAGCCCAATTTATTCGACCCTACGATCTCGCCGCAATGCCCCACGAATCATCCACGTTTAACGATAAAAAAAAGAAGCAAACAGAGAAGAAGAAAAGACACCGGAAAAAAAGAAAAGAAGCTCGCACTTTCCCGCAAAGGTGAATCGAACGAAAAGAGCAAAAAACGAGCACCGAAAATCCCCGTGACGCGAACGGGACGCGACGGAACCGCGAGTGAGGGCGTTTGAGGCTCGCCTTGCGTTAAAGTCTCCGCGGAACTTGACGCAACGATGATATGTACGATTGGCAAAGAGAGGTCCGGAGGAAAATGTACGGCCAATGCAGAGGAGGACGATCTTTCGACTGCACGGCTGACTGAATGCCCACAGCTTACTCTCGAAGGGATGGCAAGGAGGAGGGGAATTATAAAGACCGTCGATACACACGGAGGAGTCTTCGCGAGAAACGCACCTCTCCGACAGCGCGAGGGTTCCCCGGGTCTCGAAAAAACCCCGTTATGCTTATGGCCGCGAGAGAATAACGACACACACGTGTGGTTGCAGGTAAAAAGGAGGAAAAAAAAAATTCGATACAGACACACGAAGGGGGCGTCCTCTGGTCGCTCTGCGACGCACTTATACATATGCATATACAATATACACACGTTTAAACATACCTGTATGTGTGTATATATAATATACACTCGTTGGCACGCATCGACAAGTGGATGTATACGCGATGACGATGTTCGACGCCGTAGGAGAATTCAACGGGTTGAATAACCTTGTTGTAACGTTAGAGTATGCTAAGCGATCGCGTTTGCGTTACTATGTAACCGCGTATAACGTTTTGAGATGAGGGTCCGTTCGAGTCCCTCTGCGAGACGGGAGAAGAGAGCGGAGGGGAAAAAAGACGCGGATAAAATTGTCCATTCACGAGGAAGAAGCGAGAAAAGTGAGGCGATTTGAGGGGAGAGAGATGGAAAAAGGGTGAAGATCAAGATGGGTCCTTGAACCAGAGTCTGCTCAAGACACGTTGTCGTAGGCTGCGGATTCTTGCGCAGCTGACACGTTGAACGAGAAACATTCGCGCCGATTTTGTCCGATTGGAAATTCACGGAATGGACGTTCCGCTCGTCGCTATTTATATGTCATTTTCGTTATTCGCCTTGAGGCTATCTGGTGCTTTTTTGTTTCGATAACGATTTTTGTTTTTTTTTTATTAATTTATTTTGTCGTAGGCTGCGGATTCACGCGCAGCTGACACACGTTGTACGAGAAACATTCGCGCCGATTTTGTCCGATTGGAAATTCACGGAATGGACTTTCCGCTCGTCGCTATTTATATGTCATTTTCGTTATTCGCCTTGAGGCTATCTAGTGCTTTTTTGTTTCGATAACGATTTTTGTTTTTTTTTTTTATTAATTTATTTTGTCGTAGGCTGCGGATTCACGCGCAGCTGACACGTTGTACGAGAAACATTCGCGCCGATTTTGTCCGATTGGAAATTCACGGAATGGACTTTCCGCTCGTCGCTATTTATATGTCATTTTCGTTATTCGCCTTGAGGCTATCTGGTGCTTTTTTGTCTCGATAACGATTTTTGTTTTTTTCTTTTACTCGCGAATGCGAAAGATTGTCGCGATGTGGCAAATTATTGAGGGAGATAAAGAACCGGGTGCAGATTTCCGAGGACGGAAAAATCGCAGAGGCCTTAAGGTGGATGTCTCGGGACAGACGCGGTGAGAAGTTATCCTATAGGACGATTTTTTTGTATCGTTTTAGGCCGTTTTTTTGTTGTCGGATGCGAGGGCGGAGATGAAATTTCGAGTCAAGAAATCTTTGAGCACTTTTCGGTCCAATTGATCATGGTTTAATTGTGGATTAACGTAACTGGACCGTCAAAAAGGCGAGCTCTCGCATTAACTCCCTGAATCTGATGCTCGAATTTTGTAGGATTCCTCAGAAATCGCCTCGAACGAGGCAACTACCTTAAGGATAGAAACTATAACGTTGTTTTTTTTTTCCACCAAACTAAATGTATCTCCGTTTGGCATTTAACGATTATGGTATAGAGAAAAGATTATTTCTCGTTTATCTCCGCGAGCTCCGATAAATCTTTGATAAAATCGATGTTTATGCTCTGGAAAAAAAAAAAGTGGAGACTATAAAACCCGGATTTTAATGGTCAATGGTTTTGCACGCGAACACCTGTGGCCTCGAATATATCTCGCGGTAATCGAGAAAACGATCAATTATCAGATGGGCATAAACGTACGGAGGTATTTCGCGCCAACCCTTTTCGATTTGGTTCACGACTTTTTCGTTTCCGCTTCATATTTTTCATCCAAACGTTCAGCATTGATTGTGCAGTATTTTCAACGCGGAAGTTCCAACCCGTGAAATTACTTTGGATTGCGCAGAAAATTACGGTGGCATCTCGTTAAATCATCGAGCAACGAGTGTACCCAAAACTCGTCATTTTTTATCATCAATCAAACGCGCTTCTCCGCGATTAAAAGTCGATAAAAATGGCGCCGAAAACGACGAACAAAAGTACCACAAATCCTGCACTTTGTTTCTACAAATTCCTTCTTTCCATTCCAAAATATGTTCAACCCGTGAAATTACTTTGGATTACGAAGAAAATTACGGTGGCATCTTCTTAAATCATCGAGCAACGAGTGTACCCAAAACTCGTCATTTTTTCTAATCATCCAAACGCGCTCCTCCGCGATTAAAAGTCGATAAAAATGGCGTCGAAAACGACGAACAAAAGTACCGCAAATCCTGCACTTTGTTTCTACAAATTTCTTCTTTCAATTCCAAAATATGTTCAACCTGTGAAATTACTTTGGATTACGAAGAAAATTACGGTGGCATCTCGTTAAATCATCGAGCAACGAGTGTACCCAAAACTCGTCATTTTTTCTAATCATCCAAACGCGCTCCTCCGCGATTAAAAGTCGATAAAAATGGCGTCAAAAACACCGAACAAAAGTACCGCAAATCCTGCACTCTGTTTCTACAAATTCCCGCTTTTTTTCGCTTGCTTCGAGAGTTCGAAGGTTTTTGCGTTCATCGACTCGAACGTTCGTTGGCGAGCTCGTTGCATAATGAGGAAAAACGCGAATCATTCATAAATAAAAGATGGAGAGCAGCCACGAGCGAAGCGCATTCTCAAAAAGGGAAAAGGAAAAAAAAACGACGAGTTATCCCAAGAATTTCTCGGGATCCCGAGCTCCAGAGATGGACCTTTGCTCACAGATGGAATATAATCCGTGTACCAGACCGTGTTATGACCGAATTGGAGAGGAAGAGGAAGATCAAACGAGCAAGGAAAAAAACAACCGAGAACCAGAGCAGGTAAAAAAAAGAAGAGAAAAAACATGGAGGAGTAAAGAAGAGCCAACGTCACTGGTTACACCAAATAATGGTCTTGAGGAGGAGTGTAAAAACTTTGCGACCATCAAGGAGGATACGTCGGGCAAGGCATATAAGTATGTATGGGCAAGTCTTTAGCCTCTCATCCTTATCCTCCCGTCTCAGAATCGTGAGTTCGCGCTATGTGGAACATATAGCGGAACTTCCTGTGTCCTCTTGCTCTCCTCACGAGATCTTTCGTGAGTCGCAAACGACAAGTCATGAACTCGAGAAAACGACTATTCGGTCGTCCACTGTTTTTTTTTTTCAACGGTAAAAAAAAACAAATTGTTTGTACCAACGCCTCAAAGGTATATTCGTCGTAATAATAATTATAATAATAATAATAATTATTATTATTATAATAATCGAAAAATGCAGCATTTCTTTTTTGATATTTTCGAGCGTTGATCATTAGCGATGTAATTTGAGAATCTCTCGAGGGGATGGACGAAATTTCGAAATTTGTGGAGATACTCCGATGCGTGAGAGGTTTAAGGTGGTTGTCACGACGAGATCTTTCGTGAGTCGCAAACGACAAGTCATGAACTCGAGAAAACGACTATTCGGTCGTCCACTGTTTTTTTTTTCAACGGTAAAAAAAAACAAATTGTTTGTACCAACGCCTCAAAGGCATATTCGTCGTAATAATAATAATAATTATTATTATTATTATTATTATTATTATTATTATTATTATCGAAAAATGCAGCATTTCTTTTTTGATATTTTCGAGCGTTGATCATTAGCGATGTAATTTAAGAATCTCTCGAGGGGATGGACGAAATTTCGAAATTTGTGGAGATACTCCGATGCGTGAGAGGTTTAAGGTGGTTGTCACGCGACGGTCAGTTTACGAGGCACTTGAGAAAACTCGCGTGACTCGCAGGATTTTTTCAAAGTACATTTTGGGCGTTTAATAATTATTTTCAATCTTGTTCGACTGGATAATTTAATTCAACGATCAGGAGAGTGGCGTGCATCGCGTGTGTCGCTGCACTTTCGGAAAACGTGTCGTCAGTAAAAGTACCGAGAAGAAGAAGAGTCTTTCGCGATTGAGTTTAACTCCGACGATGCTTCGTTCGTGAATACGTCGATTTATTCGTTCAAAGATCGAAGAAATATTATTAAAAACCGAATTTCGAAAAAATTCGTCGCTCACGATGTTTCTTTCTGATAAACGCAAGGATGGCGCGAAATGGTCGCTGAATTCTTACGTCCGATGTGAAGAATTCCAGCTGGGGAGGCAAAATGGGCAAATTTCGCGAAACTCAAAATACGTAACGGCGTTTCTTTTCCAACGACTTTACACCGGGGTATATTTACTACGTTGTTAAAAAAAATTGTTAAAAAAATTGCGGAAGGAAATTCGAAGATTAAAAAAAGTATCACGCGTAATCCCTCAATCGGATATTGATTCGTACGTCGATTTATTCGTTCAAAGATCGAAGAAATATTATTAAAAACCGAATTTCGAAAAAATTCGTCGCTCACGATGTTTCTTTCTGATAAACGCAGGGATGGCGCGAAATGGTCGCTGAATTCTTACGTCCGATGTGAAGAATTCCAACTGGGGAGGCAAAATGGGCAAATTTCGCGAAACTCAAAATACGTAACGGCGTTTCTTTTCCAACGACTTTACACCGGGGTATATTTACTACGTTGTTAAAAAAAATTGTTAAAAAAATTGCGGAAGGAAATTCGAAGATTAAAAAAAGTATCACGCGTAATCCCTCAATCGGATATTGATTCGTACGTCGATTTATTCGTTCAAAGATCGAAGAAATATTATTAAAAACCGAATTTCGAAAAAATTCGTCGCTCACGATGTTTCTTTCTGATAAACGCAGGGATGGCGCGAAATGGTCGCTGAATTCTTACGTCCGATGTGAAGAATTCCAACTGGGGAGGCAAAATGGGCAAATTTCGCGAAACTCAAAATACGTAACGGCGTTTCTTTTCCAACGACTTTACACCGGGGTATATTTACTACGTTGTTAAAAAAAAATTGTTAAAAAAATTGCGGAAGGAAATTCGAAGATTAAAAAAAGTATCACGCGTAATCCCTCAACCGGATATTGATTCGTGCGGATTTAATTGCTCAACGCGCTTGTTCAGAGTCTCGGGGGACGAAAAATCGTTGATCAATTCCTCGATGGGTTCCTCGAGAGTTACCGCGAGTTACAATTACCGCGAGAGTGATTCTTCGAGGGAAAATTCAAAGAAAGTATCTCATTTTTTTTTTTTCATTTTTTTTTCGCTCAACGAGGCTCGCAACGATTCTCACTCGGTGCCGAAGTCTAATCGCGTTTTCGTAGCGTCGCGGTTAACGGTGTTTGCTCGCCAAGAGCAGGAAACACGACCGTTGATGGGACATCGCAACGTCGTCGCGGCCGACACGTCGAAATATATTTATTTTTGTTTTTCCCATCTGCATAAACGATATTGCGCGATAATTGTATACAAGGAAAGTATCGAACCGAATCTCGACAATGACTCGAGGGATTATAGGAGCCCGCGATTGACGCTGCTGGACCTTAATCTTCTCGGATAAACCGTTTTCTCCGGCGAGTTTGGTCGGCCAATGGATTTCTTCGCGAGATGCGAAAAAAAATGCCATGATTCTTTCAAAATTTGTTCGAGTTTGTCGGATAATGGTCCAAACCCGAGAATTACTTTTTTTATCCGAAAATTCAATTTTAAAATCGAATGAAATAATCGCCGGATGTGAATTTGAAAAAAAAAAATTCAAATCGGACGATTTATCGACCGAGACCGATTTTATTGTGTTTTTTTTTTTTTCGTTTAACGAAAATCAATCAATCAATCAATCAAACCCGAGAATTACTTTTTTTATCCGAAAATTCAATTTTAAAATCGAATGAAATAATCGCCGGATGTGAATTTGAAAAAAAAAAATTCAAATCGGACGATTTATCGACCGAGACCGATTTTATTGTGTTTTTTTTTTTCGTTTAACGAAAATCAATCAATCAATCAATCAAACCCGAGAATTACTTTTTTTATCCGAAAATTCAATTTTAAAATCGAATGAAATAATCGCCGGATGTGAATTTGAAAAAAAAAAATTCAAATCGGACGATTTATCGACCGAGACCGATTTTATTGTGTTTTTTTTTTTTCGTTTAACGAAAATCAGATCACGATGACGTTTCAACGACGCGCTATTGACTCCGAGGGGATCTTACGTACTCTGCGTTATTTTCGCACGTTCGATCCCCTTTTTTTTACCCCCCCCCCCCCCCCCCCCCCCCCCCCGTACGAGGGAGCTATAATTTACGAGACGACGAGTCGAGGCGCAAGGGACGACCATCGTCTGTGGTAATCGGTGGGCGGTCTCGATGGAACACGGATCGTATAAATAAATCAGCAGCAGGCAAAGACCCCCCCCCCCTATGGTCAACGATCAGTCGGAAAACAGCCGTTTCCAAGCTACACACATTGCGACGTAAACTTTTGCGCGTGATCGCGAACTCGATTCGTCTCCTCGCGATTTCACCGACACCGTCGTTTTTGTCTCCATTTTTTTTTTGACTCGTAATTTCAACATTTTTGCAATATTTTTTCGAACCTCCTGGTTTTTCATTGTCAATCGGTACATTCGTTGATTTTCATGAGAATTTCATGCAGAAACACTTGAAAAACGTGAGAGTTGAAACGATTGGATAAAAAAATTTGGAAAAAAAAAACAGCGCCGAATTTTCGGTAATTCTCCAGCGAAAAATGGTACTTTTCTGTTTGTAAACAGAGACCGGAACATCGAGTCTTTGATTTACCGTTTTCGTAACGATCCACGGTGTTTACCGCGATCGCGAAATTTGCAGCAAACTCTCAGACACTCACCGTTTATCGGCGTCTGGCACGAGAGGGTTCTCGAAAGTCTTTTGCCCTCCCAGCTTGTTCCCTCATCGAGAAATTCCATCAAAGTCGATGGAGCTGTACTCGGCTCCTTTGTGGAACGAAAAAAGCAACGTTTGAACGTCAAAAACCGTCGTCATCGAACGACGAAATTTCGCGGACGAACGATCGATGTCCTACCTCGTTTCATTCGTGCGCACCAAGTCGGATATTTCGTGGGGAATTTTCTCGTCCCGACGTCAAGATTTCTCCGCTCGTTCGACTTTGATTTTCCTCGTTTTCTCGGTTTTTCCAATTACTTTTTTCTTCTCAACGAATTCTCAAGCCTCGTGGATTTTTTTTCGCAAAATCGTACGAAAACTGAAGTTCGCTCTCACATTTATAATCGTTGACCCGTGAAGGAGGGGGCTTTTTTTTTGTCGTCGATGAAATCCTCCGAGATTTTCAAAGATTCCAGAAAACACCGGAGTGTCTTCCGATCGTTTCGTGCGATCGTCGCGCTCGAGTGAATCTTCACGATCCAGAAGCGATACCACGAGATAAAATCACTGCTTCTGGGCGGATTAGATTCGATATCAAAAAAAAAAACCGAGTTTATCGTCGCAAACCACGAGGGTGAACGTTCCCGGATGCTGTTCGGGACCAAACTCAAACTCCCCGTCCCGATAAAGGACGAGATTTTCACGAGCAAACTTGTCTACGAACGAGAGTCGACGAATCTCGAGGCTGATTGTCCGAGGCGCCTTTTTCGTTCCTCAGATCGGATATAACGAGATCTAACGTTCTCCACATCGACGACCGAATCTCGCAATCTCGCGTTTGTATCTCCGAGGAAATCATGCACGAACGATTCGAGAGGAGACGCACGCGGATGCTGGATCGTCGATGAAAATCAACGACAGAGCAGCGAGGAGAGAGTTGACAGCGTTTTTTGCAAGTTCAAGTTGGAGTGATAAGTGCGACGTGGTTGATGGTGAATTTGTACTGAGAGTCGGACAGCGAATATAACGCCGCCACCGCCGCCACCGCCGCCGCCCCCGTCTTCCGACTCTCCCATGAGATCTTCTCATCTCTCGCTCGCTCCTCTGACTCAATAGGTGGAGTTTGAAGGAAGGCAAAGAGAGCATGAGGGATACAGGGAGGGGATGGGGGGGCAGTTGCCACTGGGTTGGTTTAATCCCTTCTTCAGCACTGACGTCTATGAGAGTGTATCTCGCGAGCGAAGGAGGATACAATTACCTCGTGTCCTTGGCATTTAGCCGCTACCCGACGATTCTCATTTTCCCACGAGCCTGCATTATCAGTTACGCTCTTCCTCTACCTGGTACCACGGATCAACCCACATGGCCGGGCTCACTTCGCACGACTGAGAAAGGCCCGCCGTGATTTCAGTGGAAGAAACAAACAAGAGGAAGAAAAAAGGGGAGAGGAGGATGTCGCGCGGGTGAGAAAAACAAGGACAAGCGTCTGGCGAACCTACCGGATGTGGAGGCGGACACCGCCGCGCGGTATGTGTACCGAAAAACGGTGAGTGTCGTGAACCAGGGCGCAAAGTGGAAACTCGCGTCACCTCAAAATTTCATTATACACGACGCGCGGAGGAGGATAAATGAGAGAAGAAACGAGATGATGAGACGTTGAAGACAATGCGAGGAGCCCCCTGGAGAACGCGCGGTGTGCGAGGGGCGGAAGGGAAAAGGTGGGAATAACGGACGGATCATTTTATTGTCCGGCGTGATTGCGGGTTTGGCCCTTTGATTATCGTCCTTGTATGAAAAAAAAAAAAAAATTATAATCGACACCGCGTCTTTGCAACGAGGCGGAACGCGCGTGTTCCGCTCGACAAACATGGCTGCCGCGTGCGACTTTGGAGAACCGCGTCGGTGGGGGCGAAGAATCCCGCGAATTTTGGGAAAAAAAAAGGATCCACCGCGAGAGGGATTTTCACGCTTTGTTCCCCGGGTGTTTTCTCGCGTGCTCTCGTCCGGGACAAGACGCCCGGATGCACCGGGTTTTGGAGCTCAAACTTCAACCGCTATTGAGAAGGCTATTGGCTTTTAAGGCCATGGGGGATACCCCCTCCCCTATCGAAATTTAGAAACATTCTCAGGCAAAATCTATAAATCGGATCGATTTGACATTTCTTGTGAGTATCTAATGACACAACACGGAGGGAATGACGATTTCGCAATTTCGAAATTTTTCAAAAAAAATTTTTTGTAGAGTGAACAAATTTTCAAAATTTTGAAATTCTAAAATCGTCAGTCCCTCCGGGCTATATCACTAAATACTCACACCAAATTTCAAACCGATCCGATTCATAGATTTTGCAGGAGAATTTTTCTAAGCTTCGATTTACGGATGTAACACATCGCCTTAAGGCGTTTCGGTACTACTTATCTGGTAGCAAGATCTACAGAAAATCTCATTGTATTTCTGCAGGATTGCAACTGTTGCTCGCCAAATTTTCTTTTATAAGTGGCGTTCAATGCTACGTTTGGCCAACCTACTACTAGAAATGCGCATGTGCATGCACTTCCCATCGCATCCAGATGGAAGTCGTCATGTGTAATTTTCATGCAAAGGCTTGTGTTTTGTCCTGTATCTGATCAACCAGATGGAAAAACCTCTTCAAATTTGTAGACAATCATTATACAGATGTAATTCAGACTTGACATAAATTTTATGCAAATGGTAATATTTTAAAAGAATTTACAGCCCAAACGAATATTTCGCCCATTTACTTCCGAGTATAAGCCGAATTTTTGAAAATTATTTACAAAAAAACGACGTGGTGGATCAACTTGAAATTTGAACCGTCTACATTTTGTATACTCGCCATTTACGAAAAAAAAAATCGAGTTCATGGTAATATTTTCAAAAGTACTACCGAAACTCCTTAAAGCAGGCTCCTTCTTCTCTCACTCGCGCATCTCCCGTCAACATCGTCTCATCTCGCTTTAACATCGCGAAGCGTGCTCGAATGACCGGCGTGGACATTTTGACGAAAAAGTAATAATAATAAAGTAACGCAAAGCGTTGATTCTTTTTTTTCCGTTTTTTCGAAATTTCCTAACCGTGAATTCTCGCGTTCAACTCGATTCATTCGCGGAAGCGCATTTTTAGGCTTTCTCCCGCTTGTTTGGGTGTTTTCTTTCAATTTCTCGGCGAGGTCGAACGATCACAATGGATGATCGTGCGAAATTTCGCGAGTTTTTTCGCGTCGCGTTTTCATTTTTTTTTCTTTTTTTTTCATCTCTCTCGTGTACGCATATGGCGGCGAGTACCGTGCCCAAGAACGTCTCGAGCCCCTTTGAGCATCGGGCACGCTTATGCACGTGAAGATTTACCGTAACACTAATTGTTACAACTAATTATTATGCCGAGGGGCTCGAAGCTTCTCGACTCTCTCGTACGTGTTTTTACTACGCGTACTACGATTTTTTCTTTCAAATTAATGATTATCAGGACAGAGACAAGAAAATCACTCGTTAATTCATCATTTTCGTCGCATTCCGGTAGTAAAATATTCCGCGGCAATAATGTTCGCGTGAATCTTTCTCGATTGTTCAAAATCGTTCGTTTTATCGATGAGGAATTGATCGAAAAGGAGGCAGTGAGAACTCGACGACGTCCGATTTTCGGACGAAATACAGAGAGGGGGAGAATAATTATTTTACCAACCGGAAATTTGTCGATTCGTCAGGAAAAAATTCCCGTTTTGTTTTTGCTCGAATGGAGATGTTTTCCTCCGTTTTTTCTCGAGCACGCGATCAGCTGTTGTCTTACAGAACGTTGCGTTGCGTGTTTAACGTGTTCTTTTTTTTCCGTAACGCCGCGTGATCGTAGTACGAGATAATCTCGGCAGGCGATGAAAAGAAAACGGGGAGGTTCTCCCATCGCGGATCGCGGATGGTTGAGGAAAAAAAACAATCTTCGGTACGAAAGTACGCACTTGACGCGAAAGGAATTTCCACGAGTTTTGGACAACGTAAAATCGCTCGCGATACGCTTCTCGTTGCTCGATCGAGCGACTACAGCGCCGATAACGACGAACGACGAAAAGAAAAAAGAATTCTGAAAGTAACTTTTCTCGCTCGATAATGTCATTTTAAACGAAAATTTCACGTCCCGATTACATTTCTCAATTGCAATATTGACAAATAAATATAATTATTATTCATCTCATTATGTCGTATACGAATACAAGAATCGCTGAATCTTTGTTCGAATTTTCTTTTCTTTTCAACAATCGATAATCGTCGATATTATTATTATTATTATCAAAGAGTACTCGAAATCATCGCTCTACGTATCCCCCTCACTGCTTCCCAGCGCCCCTGTAGGGGAAACGATGAACGAATAACAGCGTTGTTGCTTGTCTCGCCGAGTGCGCAGACTCGTTTGTTTGTTTGTTTTTTTTTCCTCGTCGCTATTCCCCAAAGCTAAGCAGCGGCGTTTTTTTCTCGTCTCGTCTTGTCTTACTTTGGTTTTTCGTCGTATCCGGCACTGTCGGACCGTTAATAGCTTTGCTACGTCAATGTTAATTCTTCGACAGTGTAAAGTAACAACGCGGACATACACCGGCACGCTCATTGTCATGCTCTCGTTTCATGCGTAACGATCTTATGAATATTAATGCGTTGCGCGACTCTGCCGGACGCTCGCGGAAACACTCGACACACCGGACACGCCGCCTAGATGTCGCCTCGAAATGCTCGGCGGGTTCGTTCGTTGCTCGGAAAAAAAACAGTATATTTTGTGCCTGGGAACGAAACGAAATCAGGTTAGTCGATGTTTTCAATGGCACGAATATCGCGAGGCTCGTAGAAGACAAATGCAAATTCTGTCGGGATAAAGTGCAGTCGGAAACTGAATGTTTTCCGCCTTAAGGCAGAAAAGTGACGGGAAAAACGCCAAGGATATATTCGACGCGGGAACTTTGAGGGTTTCACGCGCGGGGATGAAGAAAAAAACACCGCCAGATTTATTTGCTCTTAAATTGATTTATTTACACGCAAATATATTATATCACTGTTATCGTTATATAACCCTTCAAGATTTACACGTAACGACTACAATCTTTGCCGCGCGCTTCTCGAAAGTTCGCCTCTTCGAAATGGTACGAATTAGTTCGACAATTTGGCACGGTTCGCTCGAACTTTTCTGCGTTATTTCTTTTCTTTTTGTTTTCAATCGCGCCGTGGGTCGAAACGTTCATTTTCCTACTCTCTTCACTCGCGCCCCTCTCGCCTTTCTCGCATGAGATATATAAATCTTAATGATAATCATAACATCGATCGTGTAATGATAATAAATCGTTGGCAAAAAAATGTCAACCGTGCAAGAGGAGACCCTTCGAAATTGACGAAATTTTTCGATCGTTGATTTTCTTTCGTTTCTCGCCTTTGATTTTCAAACCGCATCCGACGAAAGCGGCGGTCCGCGGAGGAGCTTGCCGCGCGTCGTAAATTCTCTCGCGAACGTTCGACGAAAAAAAAACGAAAATTCACCGTCGCGTCATCGCGAAAAAAAGATTGAAAAAATGGTCATTCTAGATTCGAAAAACATTCCGTCGTTTTTTCGTTTTCGTTTTTGACGTTTCCACGATGAAGAAAAAGCAGCGAATTTTGTCGAGAAAAATCGTCCGAAAGGGAAATTTCGAGCGGGAGATTGTTTTTCTTCCCCCTCGATTTGCTGCTTTTTCGCCATGTTTGTTTTCTTTTTTGATGACGAAGAAAAACGGCCAACGCGAAAACTGTCTCTCTTTCTCTCTCTGGGAAAATTTCATTTATTTCGAGTTTCGAGCAAAGAGAAAAACCAAATCGTGGCGCGAAATAAATGAACTAGAAAAACGGAGAAACAACGACGAGGAGAGCAAAGGAAAAAGAAGGGTGTCCTTTGCCGAAGAGTCTCTTGTGCTCTCGCTGTCGAAAATTCGCGAATCTTCGAAATCGGGCATCTAGCTCTAGAAAAATTCGCGCTCTTTTTTCCCCGAGTAGAACGTTCGCTCTTCGTCCGCGCACAACTGAAACGGCACAGAGACAGAGAGAGAAGCACAAAATACGGGGAGAAAGCGAGAATTTTGAATTTCGGACGATGAAGAGAAGAAAAAAAGATTCGCTTCGAGGCTGAGAGAGGAGCGAGATCGAAGAATAATTGGGCGGAAAAAAAGCGTCCCGAACGTTAAATCGTTGAAAGAAAAAAAATAAACAAACAATGGCAATCGAGAATCGAATTGAATAAATAATACAGTCTTTATCGATTAAAAAAAGATCGATCTCGCTCGAAGAACGAGACGTCGCGCCTTAAAAAAACAAAACGTGTTTCCTTTAGCTTCATCATTTTTTTCCTTTCGATTATTCGTCAATCGTGCAAAATAACTAAATGATTATCGTAATTTCATCATTTTCGGGCGATATTATAAACGTAAGAATACTCTACCGTGTCGTATTTTTGGGTGGGGGCGAGAAATAAACTCCGATCTTTCGGTCTCGTTCGTTCGCGAATACAAATTACTTCGAATGTTTCGTTTTCTTATCGAATTCAAATAATACGAGACGATCCGGGCTCTCCGTTGCGCGCGAATCATTTTCGACTTCCGGTGAAACTCCGTGGGCAAAAATATATCGTCGCGCGGCGATTGAAAATAATTTGCACAATTTCATCGGTCAATTACGATTATTCGACGCATCGAGAAATTAACGAAAAGAGTGATTCGAGAGAAATGCAAAAACAGTCTTTCGCGATGTCTCGGCGAGATTCCGAGCGGATCGAAAGATCGCGGCGATTTTTTTCGTTTCGATACTGTTTTTTTCGACCTTACGCGCCGGAAGCCTTTGAAAAAAGGTTTGAAATTCATTTTTTCTCCGGGGAATCACCGGAAAACGAGAGGAAAAAAGTAAAGAAGAAAAAGCAGCGGCAACTGCGAACGTAATAACAACAACAAAGGGCGAATCGTTTTCTCCTCGTTCGAAGATCGAGAGAGATAAAAAATGGCGATAAATCTGCGATTCAGCAGGAACTTGAAATATTTACAAATAGACAAAAGTCGCGTTGTTTCGCCCAAGGGAAAATCGAGGATAAACGAAGAAGCGAACGGAAAAATCCCCACATAGCCGACAAAGGAGGAAACGAAAAAAAAAGTTTTTTCTCAAAGTATCCGATGGATCTTCGAATTTCGTTTGTTCTTTGTTTTTTTTTCCTCCTCGCGAGCAACGGGGGATCGGATTTGGTCCTTTCGCTTCGACGTTTATGCTGCAAAAGGGCGGAAAGGAGCGCAAAAGTCCGTTGTGAAAATTTGCTTTGAAAAATCAAGGGGTAAACGTCGGTTGACCGCGGAACGAAAGCCATCGCCTATAGATTGCACGATAAAGTTTTCTATCTAGAGTAAAAATTATTAATAATAGTAGTGTCTTTGCGGTTATTAATAATGCTTATGATCGTATCCGTTCTTGTTGTTCTTTCCCTCATCGCCTCCTTCTTATTATATACACTATGTATGTATGCTTATTTCGAGCACAAGATGTTTCACGAATTTCGATAAATTCCCATCCGAGTTTCATCTCGAATTATCAGGATCAATCCGTGAGACACCTTGTCCGTATGTTTTTATATATAAACGCTATTATTTACGCTATTACCAATGGCTCATCGTCCGAGAAACCTCGAATCACCGGGCTGTCCTCGTCGTCTGCTGAGAAAGAAAAATAATCAAACGTGAAAATCAAAAAAACTCGTGCGAGTCAACGATAAAGACCAAATCCACGTAAAAAGAGTGGAAAAAGATACATTCGTGGCGTACGATATTGACAATCGCTCGAATTTTTGACGCGAAACTTTGATTTTTGTGGAATAATAAGGGAAAAAGGGGTACTGATAATTACCCAAACCGTCCGCGGTGCCGGGGAACGTTGCTTGTCCGCGTCTCGTGTCGTAATGACTATTGGCAAATTGCGTGAAACTGTTGGACAATCTTCTGTGCCTGACGACAAAGTACGCGAGACCGGCGCTGAGCGCGATGATCAGCAGGCATATGGGTATCGCAAGTGAAACGATATTCGACGTGTCGATTGTACCTGACCAATCTGCGGCGTGAAAAAATGACGAATATTCGTCGTGAAAGCATTTTGTGACGAATTTTTCAAAATAAATGAAAAACAAAAGATGTAGCTCGAGGAGGATGCGAAAAAATATCGAAAAAACGCGAGTTTGACGAAACGTCGACTCACCCGATGGATTTTGCACGCTAACGGCCTCGCTCAGCTGGCTCACGTATCCCTCGTCCGTCACGAGGCGAACGGCATAAGTGTAAATAACGCCGGTCTTGGGTTCTTTGTAGATAAACGGCGGTTGCTCCCACTTGAACACTTTGGCGCTCGTTTCGTTGATTTTACGGTGACCCTCGTTGACGACTATCTCGTAATGATACTTGGTGCTCTTGGCGAAGCTTTCCGGCAAACCGCGCTCTTGCCAGTAAATAACGTGAGTGTTTGCCTCGTTCAGTACCGTTATTTGATGCGGGGGTAATATAGGTGGCGCAACGTATATCACCGGCTCGCTCGGCACCGAGTTTTCGACATCGGTGGAAATCGTTATGCGATACTTTCCACCGTACTTTATTCCCTTGAACGGATGCTTCATTATAGTGTCGTTCGTCGCCGGAAGCGTCACTACCGTCTCCTTCGACAGCGTTAATTCGGTGACCGTTATCTGTGAATACGCGAAACACGTTCGAAAGTCTCTTCATTCGCTCTCGCTCGATCGCAGGCGTCGATTGGCGAAAACAAGCGAGATTGAAACGACGAATTTCGTCGAGAACAATAAGGGGGGGGGATAAAGGGAACGAGAAAAATCGAGGCAAAAGATGGCGTGGTACAACGCGGAAAAGAAAAAAGAAAAAGAGACAAAATACGGAGGAGTTTTAGAACGTTCGCGTCATTGTTACATCAGAGTCTACGTTTTTACGGAAAAAATCGATTGTATCGCGTTTTTTTTTTCTTATTTTCACAAAATGGCGGACAAACCGCGTGGATGAGCTTACCGTGTAATTGATCGGATCGACCATCCTGTAGCAGCTGGCGCTCCAAGAAACGATGATCGTGTCGGGTTTTTCGGAAGGTGTGACCCTGAGCCTCTTTGGTGGTGCGCGGATGTCGTAATAAGTCGAGACGATGACGAGTTTGCTGAGGGGTCCAGCGCCATAGGGTCCCGCCACGCCGACGGCGAATATGTAGGATTCGCACGCCTCGAGGTCCTTGACGGTCGTGGTCAAATTGAAGGTGCGAAGTTTCGGCGATTTCAGGATGTCCAGCATAGTGCGGGCGCAATAAACGGCGTACTCCCATTTGGTTTTCCTCGCGCTCTTCGGTGGATCCCAGCTCAACTTGACAGCGGCGCCGGGAACTTTGACGGACGCGGCGACGAGGTTCGTCACCGTCGGCAGCGTTTGTCCCTTTGTGATGGCCGTGACGAAGGCGACCTTGCCGATGTAAGTTTTCTTCACGGCGTTGACCTCGAAGATGTACCGCGTACCCGGGGCGAGATCTTTGACCTCGTAGGTATGATCGTTGGTCGATTGCGTCGGTAAAATCGGATAGGGATCCGGCGAGGTCAGGCCTTTCGGGGTAACGTGATATCCGTCGACGCCGGGCATTTCCTTCCACGTGAGACGCACGGAATTATTGGTGACCTCGAGGACGCGCAATTCCCGAATATCGTCGATGTTGGCCGAGCCGTCGAAGGTCAACGTGGCGACGTTGGACGAGGCGGACTCGTGCTCGCGATTCTTCGCCACCACCCAGAAGGAGTAATTCTTGCCGGCCTCGAAGGGGATGTCGATCATCATCGACGTTTTCTGGAGCGACAGCTGCATCGGCGGTATCGGAGGGGTTACGAAACCCTCGTAGCCCGTTATCGGGCCGTTCGGTTTCAACGGCGGCCTCCACGTGACCTCGACCCTCGTGCCGTTCTTCTGAACGGCGGTGACGTTCCAGGGCTCGCTCGGCACACCCTCCGCCGTTCTCATGACGGAATATTTGAACGGTGGAAAAACGTTGTTCTGGCCCTTGAGCCTGACATAAACGGTGAAATTGTAGGAGGTGTAGGGTTCAAGGCCGTTGAATTGATACTCCGTGTCTTCGATCCACGTGGAGGCGTTCGTCCATTTGGCGTTCGCCTCGACGGGAGCGTAAGAGGGTAAAAATTCAAAGGTCACGTTGGAGGGTATCGGCATCCACCAATAGAGGAAGAGGCTCGTGGCGTTCGTCGAGCGTTCGTCCATTCCCATGATCATGACTTGATAAACCCGGGTGACGTTCTTCTCGCAGTTGGCCTCGTCGAATCCGTCGAAGCAGTCTTGCTTGCCGTCGCAGTAGGCCGACAGGGCCAAGCAGCGGGTCTCGTCGCAGGAGAAAAATCCGACGAAGCAAGATGGCGTCGCGGGCGGACTAGGATTCTGATCGTTGTCGCAGCCGAGCTCGTCGCTTCGATCGGGACAGTCGTCGTTGCCGTTGCAGATGCTCGTCACCGGGACGCACGAACCGTCGGTGCGACACATAAACTGATCCTCCCGGCAACCGCGATGTTTCGCGTCGCAATAGAGCTCGTCCTCGCCCATCTTGCAATCGCTCGTACCGTCGCAGACCCAGGCGTCAACGAGGCACTTGCCGTCGTAGCACTGAAACCAATTGTCGCTGCAGACGCGCGGTACCTCGGTCGTGTTGGGCGTTTCGGTGGTGCCGTCGTACTTCTTGCAGCCAAACTCGTCGGAGCCGTCGCCGCAGTCGTCGACGTCGTCGCACTTCCACCAGTAGGGCACGCACTTTTTGTTGTTGCAGAGGAACATCCACGCGGTGCAAACGTTGGTCGGCAAAACGGGTGGCAAAGTCGTCGGCAGGGTGGTGATGGTGCAGTTGGCCTCGTCGGAGCCGTCCTTGCAATCGGCGACGCCGTCGCACACCCAGGACTGATAGATGCAACGATCGCGCGACGGCTGATCCTTCGGGCCGCACTGGAACAGCCAGGACTCGCACTTGGTCCCGTTGCAGTCCTTCTCGTCGGAGTTGTCCTCGCAGTCGCGCTCGCCGTCGCACCGCCACGTCTTCGGTATGCAAGTCTTGTCGCCGAGACACGTGATCTCCTCGCTTCTGCAGGTACTCGGCTGTCGCACGTTGGTGCAATTCGTCTCGTCGGAATTGTCGCGGCAGTCGTCCTCGCCGTCGCAGTGCCACCTGTGCGAGATGCAACGCCCGTTGGCGCACTTGAACTGCGAATCGGTGCAATTGGAATACGTGCAGTTGACCTCGTCTCGGCCATCGCGACAATCGCGGTCGAGATCGCAGAACCAGTGTTTCGGTATGCATTTGTCGTTGTCGCACTCAAAGTCGGTCGGCCCGCAGGTCGGACGGTTGCACTGGAGCTCGTCGGTGTTGTCACCGCAGTCGTTGTCGCCGTCGCACTTCCAAAACCCGGGTATGCAGACGCCATTGCCGCAGGGGAACTGATTGACGGCGCAGGTGCTCGCGACCCTCGGACACGTGGAATTCTCGAAAGGCTCGACGTTGCCGGGACACATGCACCTCTTGCCGACCATCTCCATACCATCGGGGCAGAGACACACGTAATTGCCGTCCGGTGCGCCGAGGCAGATGTGCGTGCAAACGGTATTGTTGGTGCACTTGTTCGTGCCGGTCTGCAAGCTGGGCGCGTACACCTTGATGTCCATCAGACCCGGCAACTGTTTGTAGAGGAAAGTTTTGCCAGCGCCGTGGTCCTTGTCAGCCACGAATATCCTCAGTTGTTTCCAGTCGTCCCAGTACATGTTGCCCTTGTAAACGGCAACGGCGAACGGATGCGAGACCCGCCCGTCGTTCTGTATGATCTTCTTGAAGTGTTTGCCGTCGAAATCGGCGGAGCCGATGTAATCCTTGTGCGCGTCGACCCAGTAAATCCTCTCGGCGATGTGATCGATCGTGATGCCGTTCGGCCATTCCACCGTGCCTTTCGTGAAGAGACACTTGACGTTGGTGCCGTCGAGATTGGCTCGCGACACGGAAGCGTTACCCGGCGCCCAATCCGTCCAAAACATGTAACCGGCGATCGGATGCACCGCGATACCACGAGGTTTTTGCAAATTGTTCGGGCCCAATATCGTCCTCCTCATTCTACCTGCGATGTTGATGTCCGTGCGTATAATTTGTATGCGCATTCTCACTCCGTCGACAAAGTAGAGCACGTTCGAGATCCAATCGAGCGCCATCCCCTCGATCGAGTTCAAATCCGTCTCCACGAGGATATCCGGTCCGCTGCGGCCGTCGTTGAAACACTGACGGCCGATCAGGTCTTTCTCGATGTCCGCCCAGTACAGGCAATTGTTCTTCATGTCGAAATCAATGGCTATCACGTTGATGATACTCGGTACGACGAGTTTCGTCGGTATCTGATCGTTGAGGTTGATCCTGGAGATGCGCTCGCGTTGAGCGACGAGCAAAAATTCGGAAAAGTCATCCACGGGGCAGGGTATCTGATCGGGCTCGAATTTGTGCGTGAGACCGCCGACGCACTCGTCGTCGGGTATCTTGAGGTAGCCCTTCGTGCGATTGTAAGACTCGCCGGGTTTGCACGTTTTCGGCACGGCGTACGCGTCGAAATCCGTCAAATTCTTGTCCTGCACGCACTGGAAATACGCGTCGGACCTCACGAAGCCAACGTCGCAGTGATAATCGCCGATGTCGCACAGACACGTCTCGTGTTTTATCGGCCTGTTGTAATTGACCCCCGTGTAGCAATTGGCGGTGGCGGCTCGCCTCTCGTAGACCTCCTTGCGGCCCAACACGCACGCCATCACCGGCTGTTCCGTGCTCGTCGGCGACCAAAATTTGTAGTCCTCCGACGTGCAGTCGCGCTCGAAAACTTGTCTGAGATCGACCTTGATGATGAGCCAACGGTGCTGTCCGGGCATCGAGCCGAACATGGTGAAAACCGTCGTGTTTTCACCCGGTTCCGTCATTAAACCGTAAACGCGCAGCATCTCGTCGTGGAACTTGTACGTTTTCCAGCTCTGACCCTCGTCGGTGGAGTACAACAATTCTTGGGTCTCGCCGCGTGACTTGAAGTACTTAACCGCCACGAGGACACCGCCGTGATCGCCCATGTTGAAGAAGTAAAAGTCCTTCAGGACCATTTTCCACGTCAGGCCGGCGTCCCGCGAGACGAACAGGGCCGGATGGGACTTGAAATTTTGTCCCAATACTCCGGTGGCCATTATTATACCGGGCGCGGAATCCGAGCTCATTATCGATACCGATCTCGTCACCGGATACAGCTGACTGAACTTTTGACAGAGATGCAGCGAGCAATCGTCGTTGCAGTGCACCCAAAATCCATCGTGCTTCACCGACGGGCCCTTGATCTTGCTCCAGGTTATACCGTGATCGTAGGTTATCAGAGAGCCCAGGTGTTCCGGCCCGATCGAGCCGGCTTTCGGTATCTGTTTGACCTGCGACGCGATGTAGATTCCTCGCATGCCCTCGACCTTGTAGAGATCGGTGAAGGCCTCGTCGGCTACGTCACTGTGAAACGACATTTTTTGTTTACTTCTATTTTTCTTTTTTTTTCATTTATCTTGATTTTTTTTTCAAAAGAATCATGTTTCCACTCACTTTAACCAGCTGTCCTTCCACGTGGTATTTGGGAAAAACGTGAGAATCGATTCGAGGGACAGAACGAATCTCACCTCGGTGGGACTTATGCTCTCGAGGACGTAGAGATTTACCTGCGACTCGTTGTGAGCGACGGCGACGAACACGCGATTGCTCGAAACGTCGGCGATGTGATAATCGTAACAATCCAGGGGAGTGTTGAAAGCGGCTTTTACGAAGGATTGATTTTTGTAGGAAACCCAGAGGTCGAGGTGCGATTTCGTGTCGTTGCTCTGGGTGGATTGAAGAAAATTGTTACGTTACTTTTTAGTGTTGATTTTCCGTCATTTTTCCCCTAGGATCGATCGAACGGAAAAGAAAAATTTCATCCGCCGTTTCCCGAGACGTACCGATTTCCCGTCGCTCTTCGTAGCGAACATCCAATCACCGCGTATTTGAAAGTCCTGAACGTTGTCGATGATCTTTCGTGGCAGACCCATGTTTATGTTCCACTCGATGACGTCATTGCGAGACTGCGACTTGATTCTTTCGAATATGAAAGAGTGCGCCGGGTCGTTCAAGGGAAAATAAGCCTTGATCTTCCAGGGCAGGAGGGTCCATGATATTCCAAAATTGAACGACAACCACAGCTGAGAAAACAGGCGGTTTCATTTTAATCGTTTATTTTCAATTTTATTCGTTCTTTTCATTTTTTTCCTGCTGCTAATTTGAGATATGGCTTTTTTTCGATGATGATACTCACGGTCTTTGCCGTATCAGTTTTATCGAAACCGATCAAAAGACTGGGACTGTCCTCGAAGAAGGATATCTCGCTGGGAGTGAACTCGAGATTGCGTCTGTCGATTGTTTTTCCATTGTCGTCCGTTACGAAAATAACTTTGTGCGTAGTGTCGGTGAAAACGCACTGGAATGCAGAGAAACGAGAAAATGACAGAAAAAAAAAGATTCGATTATCGAAAACGATTGATTAGAGAAAAAAATAAAGATGACGATGATGTGGATTTACGATACGAAATGTTTTACTCACGATTTTGTCGTATTTCGGATGATTGTAAAATTTATCGAGCAGAGCGTACTCCGGATTCGGTCCATCCGTAATTACAAAGCGATCATTCATGTTCTGGAAGGTATCGCCGTAATCATAGCTGATGTAAACCGTGCTCGGATTGACTTTCCTCGGCAATCTCATATCCGGATTCGACGTAACCGGTGTACTGTCCCTCGCCAGACATATTATAACGTTTGATTTTTTACCGACCCAATGTACCATCAACTGTTGATGCGTGTCGTTGAGAACATTGACCTGCGAACGTTCGAGAGCCGGCGATTATACGTGAACAGCAACGAGAGAAGAACGAGGGTAAAAGGAGGAGGAGAAGGAGGAGGAGCAGGAGCAGGAAAAAAGAGAAATGAGAAAATGATCAATCTGCATTGACAGAGAGGCTCGAATGATACGTCTTACACGCGTGTATCGCATTACGAACCACAAAGAGTATCAAACCTCTCCTCGAATCTCTCTCAAGTGGCTTACCGCAATCTCACTTACAGCGACAATTTACGATTTTGAAGCTTGCTTCGACGCGGACGATATTTTACGATTCGCCAAATATCCTTGAGCAGCTTTTTCGACATTATGAAACTCGTGAAGAGAAGAAAGAAAATATCATGGAAATTCCGGAAAAGTGAACGTAAAAAATCGAGAAAATTCGAATTTTCCCCGACTTTTCGTTTCGCATTCGTTGAATATTCGACGAGTATCGTCGGGTGTCGAAAATTCAGAAATGTTCGAAATATAACGTATTTCCGCTGTTATTATTGACGCGTGATTGTTGTTATTATCGCTAAGACGAAATATTCGATAATCTCTCGAAACTTCTCGGGACTGGGAAAATTTTGCTGACAGAGGTGGATCGGGGGGGCTTTGTTTTGCCGCGACATGTATCCGATCGTTTTTTGCTCGATTCGTTAAAGCGTATCTCGTTATAACTGATATACACGCTCGTGAATGTGTATTTGCGATAACACGCACGTGCAATCTTAACTCCCATGTGCAATATTCACATATCCGAACGGAGGACGATTTCTATGACTAATGCAAGCATGCCCCGATCGAAAGATGTAATAAAATCTTTTCGCACGAGTATTGCGATACTGGCGAAACGGAATGAATAAAATTGCCAATCGTGCGAAGAGAGACAAAGAAAATTGCGAGTGCGCGAAAAAAAGAGTGAGTCGAGATGCCACGTTTTCCACGCGGTTGAAAAATACTTCGAACAATTCGTATTCGAATAATACAGTTTGAGCGATCAGACCGAAAAACGATACGAACGATACTGCGGCAACGCCCCCTTTTTTTTCTCACTCGTTCGTCACAATTTCTACCCGCATGGAAAGTTTACTCAGAGAAGAGAAAAACCTTCTCGTCAACATCAATACGAAACATTAACGCGTACGTTGATCGTGATTATTTGCAAACGGAAAATTTGGCCGATTCCCTGCGAACTTTAACGAGTCTCGAGATCGAAATAATCAATGCGTCTTCTCGCGAAAATCACTCTGAAAAATTCGTTATGCGATGAAAACTCTTCTTGTCATTTTTCTTATCATTCTCGGGATAAAATGGATCACTGTCTCTACTATGAAATCTGTAAACTTTGAAAGCGAACTGAAAAAGCGACAAAATCTGTGTGCTCGATGAAAATGTAAAATTTTCAAATTTCATCATTTTTCATTATTTTATTTCCGCCCGGAATTGATCGAATCTTGAAAATGAAGTATCGTTTATCGAATAGATAAGCCGAGTTGTTATCGATATTTATTCCGTAGGAAAAAAAAACCAAAAGGATCATCCAAAAATCGAGAAATAAAGAAATGCGACAAGGAAATAAAATAATCTGATGGATGCGACAAAAGTTCATTGTTCCCAAATTTAATGATTTTTGTTTTTTTCAACTTCACTCGTCGGATCGATCATCGAGATTGTCGGGTAGACAAAATATGGATAGTGAGCATAAAAAAGATGCGTCGCTGGTGCGTCAGAATTATTCGCCGAGGCAATTGACGTCACGCAAAACAGGCTCGAAATGTTATTCGTCACAGACGAGACTGACTATTATGCGCTGATTACCATCGGTAAATGTTCGCGATTCGAAGGACTCTCGGCGGCAGAAAACTTGACGCAAAAAAACTGTAAAAAATCGATTCAAGCGCGGAACTTGAAAGCATATAACGAGTCATGAAATTGCAAAACCAAAAAACATGAAAAATGAAAGATTTTGAAATTTTCCATCATGACAAATTTTGAACACTCGTAACTTTCACGATTGTGGAAAAATGCACGAAAATAGCCATATTCGCTTTCAGTCGCAAGATCTTGTCAAAGTATATGCAAATATCGAGAATAACGATATCGAGCGTAGGTATCGTCGAGTTTGTCTTTTTTCTATGTGCTGCAGGTACGTCGGAAGAGTCCAATTGAGCAAATAGAGTCAATGTGCCGTTACGATTATCATTCTTACTCTCCCTCGATAAACAACGATGGTGCGAGGGTCCCTGCGATACACGGACGAGATAAGATAAGAACGCATCGCAATTAAGAGCTACGATAGTGACCAATTGCAATAACACATGACCGGAATATTGACTCACGATTGTCTTTGTTTAACGCAACGTTAAAAATTCTGGCAAAAAAAAAAGGAAATGTGAAACATCGGCCAAAATGATGTAGTCGCACAAACGCGGGACGATAAATAAAAAAAAATCAAGAGGTTGCACGTACGTGGAGAAAATAAAAAAAATGAAAACTCTCACATAAATATCATGAAATTCAGCGAAAACTTGCGGCGTGAGCAAAGTACGAAGTTGTTAATCAGCGCCATCAATGTTGTGTTTTTTCTCGAAGAAAAAAAAGAACAAAAAGATATGCTTTTGCGTACAGCGGAACATTTTGTCGTTATATCTAGCTCGTTTTGGCAATGTTTTTTTGGCGACGAGTCGCAAGATCGTCAGGGTGACGCTTTACGATGACATTCGCCATCGAGAGACGCAGTTTCTTTATTTTTTTTACGCAACGCATGTACGGCACTCGAATCGTTTTACGCACGATGGTTATCGCGAAAAATCAACAAATCCACTCACCTTGGTCGTGATATTCGGATTATTGTCGGGAAATTCCGTAACGTCCCTGCGCTTTTTATGCGCGATTGACATCTCGTCGTTCTCATTGTTGTTGAATAATAAATCGTTGTTATCGACGACGTATGTGCTGCCAAAACCCGGCTGGCTTTTATCCTTGTACATGTGCAATCGTCTAGCTCTGTTGCCATATTCCGCGCCGTAATTACAATTAACAAGTTGTAGAATAATCAAAATAAGAGCCGAGTGATAGAAGCCCGATGTTACCCGGGCGGCCATCTTGTTCAAACTCTAGGCTAGCGCGCTTGATCGCACAACATATGCATACACGAACGCTTGTACGCCGCACATACAACATGCGCGCACACGCAGCGGACGGAGTCAAACTTTTAATACACGCGCACGTATACTCGTAGGATGATTATTCCGATAGTGCGAAAGATCATGTCCCGAATTTTACGATGCACTATCGATAGATTAAAAGTACGTGGGTAAATAGTCACGTTGATTATTCGAAATCTGTCGAAAACCGGAAAGGGCGGAAAGACGCTGAGAATCCGGCGATTACGTTCCGCGCTGCGCTAAACGAGTAGAGAAAACGGAGTTGTTGATTCGAAATCGGCGTTTCTCGACTATATGGACAAAAAAATACATCCACCGCGCATGATCGATGTCTCAATACTGAGAGGACATATACTCTGGATTCTGGATGAGCGTAAGAAAACGTGTTGGCTTTTATTTTTCTATGTTTTCTCTCTCCTCTTCTCCTCCGCCGTTCGAGGCTCATGCGCGCGTCGCCCGACGCTCCGCTCCTCATTGGCAGATTCCGGCCGGGCGAACACTCACAACGCGCCGTTCTCCGCCAATCAACGGTTTCGTTTACTTGCCGGAAACACACGGGAATGAAATATATACGCGTACATCGATTATGGAACAGAGGGTAAAAGAATAAAAAAATCGCTTTATACGTATATACACTAATATGATAACTTCCGGTTTTTTCAATCGCATCCGAGATCCGAGAAATAATAATATTTTCAATGAGGACTATTGTGCTGAAAGAGCAATACGGTCTTTTAACAATGCCCGGCATTGTGCTTCCCAATCGATGATGCATTCCACTACACATTGTTGTTTCGAGAAAAATCATTCCCACGAATAAAATTCCTCGATTCAACCCAAGCTCGATCAACATCGCGGACTTTCGATGCGTTTCATCAAAAAGAATAGGTCCGAAGAGAGTTACTGTCAATTCCACTTGAAATTTGATGCAATTCGAAAACGAGGCGAATATTCTGTTGAAAAAGATGGAATCCCGAGGTAGAATCTCGTTTTATTTTAGTTCGATCGTGCTGAAACGCCTCGTTAAAACTTTGATCAAAGATACATCCCGAGCGTGTACCGAAATTAAACGGCAAGTCTGCTGTACATAAAAGCCTCTCAGATGATGGTATGACTAACCGCTTTTAATGAGAACCCCTAGATATAATAATAAAAGTATATTAGATAATGGGTTCCATTTCCTGATGGCACGAACAGGGGACTCTCCTTCGCTCGTCCCTCATCGTCAAAACCATTTAAGGCTGCCAGTACCCCTTCGACGTGTATAAAAAAACTTACGGACATATATCTACATCGAAGGAGTATATTTACGTGCTCGTTGGTACACGATACAGTTGAGACTCGGTTGGAGAACGATGCCGCTTTTTTATCGACTCTAGATGCTCTTCAGTGTTTACCGTGTTTTTTTTTTAGCGCGATGCAAAAATGTACAATCTGAAACAACGTCTTTTTCGGCCCACAGGGAAATAGTTTAATGACCTTTGGTCGGTACAGTGTGATCAAGCGGGATTCGATCGACCACGATCATTCCAACAGATGAAAAAATGTCCAAACTTAAATATATATTTTCTCTATCCGATGCGCAAAACACACGCATTCACGCAGCAGAGACACGCACGTGTACATTAATGTGTGTTTCTTTAGTTCGTTAAATGTCCGGCGTGGCCGATTGCGCGGACTTGTCTAGCTGTTTTTCGTAATATCAATTATTTGATAAACGTTGCCGAAGCGTCTTGTCTCGATAAGTACGACGATTATTCAATAACGACGAACTCTATATGCGTTCTTTAATTTTCCGATTCAAATCCGACAATTGTTTTCAGCCCTCATTTCACTTTGCAAAAACTTTTTAACCTCAAAACCGAGTATCACGGTACATCGCGAAGCCGCTAAAGTTTGCACCGCGAAATGTCGAACAAACAGGAAGCGGGGAATTGTCGCGATTTCAAGAACAACGAAAATTTCGGATAAACCATTCCGAATCCTTCTTTTCCCCCTTCTTGTACGACATTTGCGAGAAAAAAAAAACCGAGGCGTAAAATCCATCAATGTAGGCTGTTGTTTCGTCTCGCGAGATCGAGTCTCGCGCTCAAAGTCCACAAACGTTTGAACGAATTACGCCCGTGATCTCGAGTCGCACACTCGCGATAAAAACGGTAATTACACTTTGTACGAAGAAAAAAACGTTGATTCTGTTTTTTTTTTCGTTTTTGATTCGCAGGATCTATCATGAAAATCGTAGAAATATTAGTAGATATTGGATGTGTCGTGGATATTTCGTGAGGAAGGCCGTTTCAGAACGAAAATGAGTAATCACTTTTACATTCATATATTATCTATAATCATTTTTACTTGCATCTCTCCTTTCGTCTCATAATTTATTTTACTTTTTTTTTCGTTTTTCATATATATATATGTGTATATGTATGTATATACGTATATATGTGATGCATATGTAACACGACGAGCGTTGTCGGTCGGTACATGTCCGCCGCGCGCGCCACTCGAACGTACGGGGAGAGGGGGAATTAATCGTAGTTCCTCCCGCTCTCGTTCATCTCCTTTGCAATAATTTATATGAGAATCGCAGATTTCGTGCATTTAGCCTCAAGGTGCATTTAGATGTGGGCATCTCGTGCATTCTTATGTACAAGTTCCCTCTTTAGCCTCGTCGTGCGGGAAGAAGAAAGTATGAAAAAGAATACAAAGGCGAAAGAGGTACCCCGACCCTCTCCCGGTATTTCCATTTTCGATTTTCGACACACATACACGTACATACCTGCATCCATACACACATACACACACATATATATATACATACACATATTGGGGTGACCCATTTAGACCGACTATTTTTCGTTTTCGAGTCTCGCATAAAATTTCGTCAGCCTTCCGTACTTGACGAGCCCTCCAAAAAGATTTCCGAAAAACGGCGAAATTCGATTCATCTGTGCTTTTCAAACTGCTCGACGTTGTCGCTCCACGAGATTAAAAATGATTTTCCTTCCAGTGTGAAAAACGATCGTTCGAATTTCGACGATTTTCCGAATTTTTCGAAAATACAAAAAAACTGACGTATCCTCATGAGAGACTCGAAGAAAAGGATACTCGGTCGAAATGGGTGACCCTGATATACATATAAATATATATATTCGTAGATATAAATTGAGGGAATAATGAGAAGCGGCAGCGTTTGTAAACAAGAGACGAATTGGTAAAAAAAGAAGCCGTCGTGTAGAACAGCGAATTATCGCGACGAGCGTTATCTCTTTCTGTTCTTTTTTTTTCTTTCATAGCGCGATTATCGAATTCCTCTTTTTTATTCTCTTTAATCTCTTACGTCCTAAGGAAACGGGTTTGCGATTGATAAATATCGATAAAAAATAACAATCGAGGCGGAAAAAGAGCTCGCGATCTCTACGACGAACCTCGTAGGTGCGAGAAAACAGAGAGATTGAAAAGAAGAAAAAACGCGTCGATTTCAAGGTCGTAAAGATTGGAATATATTTTTCCTCGTCGTTTGGCAATCTGATTTTTGTTTTTTTTTGTTTTTTTCCGTTATTATTATTACTTTTCTTTCTTTTCTCTGCGTCGTTCGCGCGGAATCGCACAGGAAGCGACTCTCGCTCCTTTTGGTCATCTCTTCTTTCTTCATCTCGTCGATGCGGCGTTCGATATCGTTATTTCTCTTTCGCTTTTTCGCTTTCTCCGCGTTATAACGTGACTCTTTTTTTTTTTCATTTTGTTCCCCTCGGGGCATTGCAACTATAACATTCGTTAAAAGCTATGATTTTTTTTCTCTCTCTTTCGTTTTTTTTTTTAATATAATTAATCATCCCAGGTGAGCGCCCTCCTTAAAATATATGGCAGTTATTAAAACGCAAACGAGTCTCGTTTGCCAGAGCAAATGGGGGAGATTTTAGAACAATAATAATAATAATAATAATAAAAACGACAAAACCCCTCTCGTACGCAATTTCCTGCCGAATTGTGCGCATTTCCTCGTACGAACGAGGAAATATATCGGCAAATTCACGGTGTATGAAAAACACACGGAAAAAACGTAGAATAATAATGATAAAAAATTTCCATCGACAAAATCCGAGGCGCTTGTATGTTTTTTTGCTTTCGAAATTCTTCAGCCTCATTTCGACAAAACGACCGAGCTTCTCGCGTATTCTCTCACTTTAACAAAGATCGTCCTAAAAGTACTTGCGTGACGGGGCAAAAAAATCATTCGACTTGGAAAAAAAACAAAACAAAACTCGATAAAAACAGACGGTTAGCAAGTTGGAGGGGAAAAAAATCAAAACCGAATCGTGCGTGTTTCGCTCTTTCCTTTCCTTTCCAACTTTGACTACGGAGAAAACAAAAACGTGGACTCGACGCGTTTGGGAATATTCACGGAACGTAGCAAACGTCAGGGGCAAAAATGACCGATAAACCCAAAATTTCTTCGTCTTTTTTCCGACGAGTCGTCTCTTTTTCGATATTCAAGACGCTCGCGAGCGTTCGCGAAATACAAGTATATTTTAGAAAAAACAAACAAAAAAAGAAGCTTCGAGCGAGCTTCGTTTCCTCGTTATTCATCGATGGGAGAAAAGAAAAAGGGAGAAAAACGTGGAGACAATTCCGGCGGTTACGAGGGCGGTTCGGTCACGATGAATTTTCAATTTTCGCCTCTCGTGAATTTTTAGATCGCGCTGACCTGGGACGTTTAAGAGTTAATTGTTCTTCTATCTTAACGATATTGCAGACGGTCTGAAATACACATCGAGAAGCCAAATTATGAACAAGCTTTCGAAAGGCTACCAATTATTTTCTCTCTCTCTCTCTCTGTCTCACTTTTATAATATCTTTTCCTCTCTCGCTTATATCCTCTCCTTTTTCTTCGTGTATCGTTGCGCGTCGGCTACACAAACATACGTTATTCCAGTCGAAAGACACTCGATCATTCACACACAAATATAACACCTCGTTACACAACTACGTAGCCATTGTTTTTTTTTCCTTTTTTTTTTTCGAGCGCCCGTCCGGCGATTCAATTCGAAAGCCTCGATAAATCTGGCTCCCGTTCGAATTCCTCGGGGCTCGCGTTACGAGGCTGGATCTTTGAAATTCTCAAAATTTATCGTTATCATTATTATTATTTCTCGCCCAAACACTCTCTCTCTCTCTCTCTCTCTTTCTTAATCGACGTTTTATTAGCGTTGCTTTAATCGAGTAGAGCGACGAAATAAAATTCTTCTCTTACTCTCGCTTGCTCCGCCGAATGTTTCGCGTTGCACGCTGAACCTCGCGAGACCTCGTCGACGCGTTTCACTTCCGGGGAAACTTCACGACTCTGGCTTAACTGGAAAAATTTTTAAAGAAAAAACGTCGATTGATGCTCCTTCCAGTGCACATTTTTTTCGTCTTTTTTTTTGGGAGGTTTCCAACGCTTTTAACCATGTAATAATAACAATTCTAACGCGAGTGTGTCAAGTTTCAAGAGCGACTTTAAATCCTAGTGAACAATAACGTGGAAATATTTTATCGCTGAGACGAAAATACAGAGGATTTTTACGTTAATTTTTTGTTTTTTCGTTTATAATCGTACATTCTCAATTTTTTTTCATGACGTTTTCACGGGAAAGTTCGATTCTCTTCGAAGCCAGAAACAGAAGTAAACTTGGCGAATGTGCTTGGAAAAAATGAATTTTCAATTTTTTTTTCACGAATCGACAATGGTTCTTTCCACTCGAAAGCGACTTTGTGATAATCGCCGTTTTTTCGTTAACCAGCGGCTCGAAGAAAATCGCGGAGACGTCCCTCAAGAACGCACGGCGGGCGTTATTTCACCAACGATAAAACAGATTCGCTACTTATTTTTGATATTCTCGTGATTATCGTTTTTTTCTATCGATTTTTTTCTCAAATTCTTCGTTATATTTTGCCGTTGCTGAAACACGACAGTCTGCCTTGCGTTCTTGACCGAAAAAACACAATAAATACGTCGTGAAATTTGGGAAAAAAAATGTAACCATGCGAAGTACGTGGTACGAAATTTGGGATGGCTTTTGTGTTTCATGAACATGGAACGATAAGCGTGACGAATAAATTATCAAAAGAAGAGAAAAAGGGGGAGGGGGTAGACGTAAGAAGCGATTAAAACGTGTGTAGTACAGGCTAAACAACCATCCAACAATACTCTTCGACATCTACGTGACAACTTTACGAACGAACGTACGAAAAAGAGGGAGGAAAAAGAAATAAATTCAAGCGAAAAACACAACAAGAACGAAAAGAAGCGTCTCTTTATGCGCCGAGCTGCGAATGCGCGAGAATGAACTTGAGAAAGAGGCAAACGCGAAATTCGCGAGATTCGTGACGATGAATAACCGAAAATAAATGAAAAAAAAAAAAAAAAACAGACAAATGATGATTGATGAAATATACGCTTCACCCCTCCCCCGTCGACGTCGCAAAAACGCGAGACGGTTCTTGGTGAACGTTTTTTTCTTTTTTTTTCGCCTTTCTTCCGCGATGCTGATCATTCCCCGTTCACAATTGGAAAAACATTGCTCGCGTTTGTTTTCGCGAATCGTAATTAATTTCGAGAAGGAAAGAACGAAATGAAAGAAAAAAAAGGTTGCCTGAACGAAGATAAAAGAAGATAAGAGTGATGATAACGATGAAAATAATTTCGAAACGAACGAGGATTACCAAAAGTGGGATTAAAACGATCATCGATTATCGTGCATATTCATTACGACGTTAACGAGCTAGATAGACTCTCACCGACTCACCGCATCTATAAATGTTGTTCCAATTGTGTACTCTTTTTTTTCGTTACGTTCATTGGGGGTTTTGCGCTTTCTACTTTTTGGCTTTTCTAAAAATATGATGACAATATGGAGTATGATGCGAATGCGAGGCTGCTTTTCGGGGTTTTTTTTATCGTTTGTTCGTCCGACCTTGCTTGAACGATAGCGCGCGAGGGATAATGAGAAATTCGCGACAAAACTTCGCGAATTCTTCTGTCTCACGATCTACGATGCCTGCGCGATATCTCAGAATGGTGAAAAACAGAAAAAGATTAATCGGTGCAGAGAGGATGACATTGAAAGGAGGCTCGGAGAACCGCGAGCGAAATTCTCGATCCGACGATTCGCGCGAAAGAACGTACGCGCGCGCTTTTTTTTTCATTATTTTTCAAAATAATCTTCCGGTGATTTTTACCGGAGAAAAAACGATGATCCGAGTTTTGGTGATGAATATTGACATCCCGGATGACATTCCGGTGCGAAAAATGAAAAAATGAGCATGTTTCATCGCGATATGAAGCGAAAAAAAACAAAATTCGGATGAGATTTTCGTCGCGGGAACTGAGAGTCCCAAAGACGCTCGTGACGGAGATTTACTCGGCAGCAAGAGCCGATACAGCGGACGAGAAGAAGAATCGCGGGTTGTCGGAAACGAAAACGAAAAAAAAAGAAAAGGTCACAACGACAAATTCACATTTGTGGAGAAGTTCCGTGACCAACGTCTCGCAAGTTTTCTCGTACGCGTTGTACGGTTTTCGTCTTTTTTTTCTTTTTTTTTTCTTCCATCGAAAAGAAAATCGTGTTCGCGCAGGATGGAGCTTGAAAAAAGCGAGGGGAAACTCACTTTTTCTTGAGTGTGAAGAAACTACGGCGTTTTGTTTCGGCTTGCGTTGGGGCGGGGAGGGTGTGCGCCCTCGATGATCCGGCTCCGGAGGTTCCTTGGGCGGCTTGATTGAGGGCTCTCACCCATTCGTGCATCTCAGCGTCGTCTTTCGCCTGGAACAAGAAATCCGCTCCGCCTTGCGACCTTTTTCGCGCAAATTCGAGATGGAAAAAAGATGGATTAGTGACGAATATTTATAATAATAATAGCAACAGCGACAACGACCATGATGACGATCGAAAATTTTGCGACTCACTTGACTCGGAAGACGTGTTTCTTCTTGGTGTAATCGCTAGCGACGATGATGGTGGCGCCTCTAAGATCGAGGGAGCTTTCGCCCTTGTACGGTTGATCGGGCGTGGATTTGTACGATTTTTGATCTTTGTAAGCAATCAAATTCTGTCCCCGAACGACCATGTAAATCTTGTCCCACGATCTGTTCGATGCTCTCTTCGTCATGTTTTCCCAAACGTGTTTGCGCACGAGGGTTCCCTCGAATTCATCGTCGCTCGGACTTCTTTGCTCTGCGAATATTTATACGTTTTTTCAGCCTCAATTCGAATATCGTCTTTCATATCGTTCATCGGGTTTCATCCGTCGAACGATTAGATTAAACCTCCGGTTAAAAAATGTATCCAGTGCTGCTGTACTAATTCAAGGCGTGTTTTATTATTATTATTATTATTATTATTATTATTATTATTATCCTAGAAACGTCAACGATCGAATTGTGAGAATTATTATTCTATTTTAAATTAACGTGCATTTTTGGTGCGAAGCTGATGAAAAAAAAAATGATTCTCTCGCTGCCGATGCGCATCTGAAATTAAAGATGAAACTCGAATTCACCGAATCCTTCGACCTGCAAATACTCGATTCGCGACAGGCCGGAAAAGGAAGTGAATTCTCTGTTTTATTAGCAGCTTAAACGCGCACAGTTGTAAGCTTGAAATAATGATCCGCAGGGTGTCGATGTTTTTGTTTTGTTTTTGTTCGTAAACTTACCGCGGAAGCTATGCTCATCATCGCTAACACCGCTACGATCTAAGCTCGGCGATTTGGCCGATTTTTTCCAATGGAAACTCCGGAACGGCGATTTGCTGCGACTGCGTTCCTTGCGCCTCAGCGTACCGGATTCCGAGCCACTTCCACCCTTCGGAGCTTATGATCGTACGCGACGCGCGCACACGCAAAAACATTGTTTTTTTTTTCAAACATCAAAAAAACAACTAAGAAATATGCAGATTTACCTCTATTCTACTCGGTATTTTATGTTTTATCTCGGTCCATCGGAAATCCCGGGAGATTGTTACTTTTATTTCTAAATACTCGGCATCGCTCGGAGGGCAACCAAAAAAGAAACAAATGTCCGCTTGCTGGGTGCATGCTCATGCGTGAATTCTACGATCGGACGCTACGAGATACTCGGGGAAGATTTTTTTTCTCGCTTTCCAGCGAAAAATGAAGATATTTCAAGCTTTTTTTTCGGCCCAACGGAAACGATAATAATTATCACGTTACGTCGTACGGTTTTTTTTCTTTCAATTTTTGTGGGAGAACAAAAAGGGGAAAATCGTTCCGCGCGATTTTCCTTTGTTTTTCGCTAATTTCGAGGCTAAGATAACGTTCGGCTTTGAAAAATTGACAAATTTTCGTCGGAGATAAGAACCAAAATTTTGTCTCATCATGTCGAAAAAGACGGAAACTTGCTGCAAATACGATGGCCAACGTTCTTCCGTGAGGGTCAACGGTGCGACGTCAAAAGGAGTCGAATCGACGTCAGACTTCGTCGAAATTATGAGACCAGCCCCGTACTGGTCCGGCGTAGCGATAAGGGACTCGAAAATCGTGAATATTTCGTTGGACGATTACCGCGGAAATTATCTCGTGCTCATCTTCTACCCGTACGATTTTACCATCGTTTGTCCAACCGAATTATTGCAATTCAGCGATCGCGTAGACGAATTCGCGGATCTGGGTAATGTCGAACGAACATATTTCGTTGTCGAAATATCCGTTTTTTATAAATAATATCCACCAATATTGCAAAATTACAAATAAAAACAGTAATACAAAAAAAAGCCGCGAAAAAAGATGAAAATTCATTTGAAAAAATCCGAAATCGTTGCTAGACTTTTTCACGGACGGAATTTTTTTTTCTGCTCATTACTCTGCTCATTGAATTTTGAGATGGAAAATTTTGTAATTAATCGGATGTTGGCTCAAAGATTGCAAAGTCGTCGCCGTGTCGACCGACTCGGAATATTCGCACCTCGCGTGGTCGTCGACGCCGCGAAAGCAAGGTGGCCTGGGCGAGATGAACGTCCCGATGTTGTCCGACAAAAATCACAAAATATCAAAATCGTACGGCGTTTACGACGCGACGAATGGGATATCCTACAGGGGCTTGTTCGTTATTGATGAAAAATCGATAATTCGTCACATGACGATAAACGACATCGCGATACCGCGCTCGGTCGACGAGGTGCTGCGCGTCATCGAAGCCTCAAAATTCGTCGATAAGCACGGAAATATATGCCCGATGGGACCGATCGAAGACAAGCCAGACCCGAATTTCGACGAAGAAAAATCAAAGAACTACTTCGATACCGATTTAATAAGAAGCTCGTAACGTGAAAAATCTTGGAATATCTTCATTTTGTGTTGTTTTGCTTTTTTCTTCACAAGGGAAATCGCGAAATTTACTCAAAAAGTACGACACGTTTTTTTAATTATCAAACGTAACCGTAACAAAATTTTCATTTGAAAATTATACATCCCACGACAATAACGTAATTGAGAATTGAAAATTGACCTTTCGACATGTTTTTTCCTTTTTTCGAAATACTTTTAGGTCGATTGTACTCGAATTTTTTCGGGAATTTCTCGTTGAGCGAATGAGTTTGGAAACGAGATATTGTGAAAAATGGAATAAAGCAATGTTTTTTGTTTAAAAAAAAAAGAGAACCTGCGACTTTTTTAACTCGTCGATCGAAAATTCGCCGAGTTTATTTCCTTCAAATCTCAATGTTTATGAAAATTGTCGTTGAGCGAAATTTTCCCCCTCGAGATATTCGGAGAAAATGGCAGGGGGGGGGGAGGCAAAAACGGAGTTTGAGAACTTACTTGTCGGTGTCGAAGGAACGGAAGCTGGTGATTTCGGGGTTGTCGGTGTGACGGAACGACTTCCTTGTCCGGGTTGGGAGAGGCGTGCGGGCTTCTGTACATGCACTACGCAATACCAATCGCAAAGAAAAGTCAAAAAAAAGGTCATGCTCTCGTGCGTAATTTCGTCGTTTGCGTCGAACGAAATTCAACGCCAAATCGAGGACTTTACAGACCGACGATGAGAAAATAAAATGGAAAGAGGAAAAAGCACGAAAAAAAAAATTAAAACGATAAAAAGCCGCACAACGAAAGCTCGATAGTTATCCGGCTGCGCAAACGTGACGTATAATGAAAAAAAAAAAATGAGAATTGATATCGAAGACGAAAAAAAAATTCAAAACTGATATTATCATCGAAAATTGATGTTATTTGTACTCCCCCTGTACGGCGAACTTTTTTCTCATCGTTCTTCATTTTTCGTCGCGTTTGCAAGCCCTTAATGATTATTCATGCCAGCTTACCTTGAACCAGAAAAGAAAAGTGCTCTAAATAGATCGTTCCTAAACGAAGCGCGCCTTGCTTATCGTAATTTCGTTAAAAATGGACGTAAACGTTAGAAACAACGACGTAATAATGACAACAGTGAAATCCTTCCTGGACAAAATCTGCGACGGGTACGACGAAAGTAAGAACAAAAACAACAGGATGAGATGAAAATACATCGAGAGAGAGAGAGAGATGAAAAATGCCGCAAAGTTGCTCCGCCACCTGCTGGAGAAACTACGAAAACTACGTCGAAGGAAGCGAGAAAAATCGCGCAAGAACAAGTAGAACAAACAACGAATTAGTGACATTTGCGAATACTCCTGTTTCCCTTTTTTCCGCTACTCGTGCTCGTCTATGATTAATCCGCTGTAAGGTTACTCATATTATTGCACCGATGTGACGAAAATCCCAGAAAAAAAAACGTCGCGTCAACAGCGCTAAAACGAACATGCAAAATATTACGAACTACGGGTGATGTTAATTTTCGTTTTCTTTTTCTTTACATTTTCTTCAAAGAGGAACCAGGATGAAAAAAGCTGCGAGATGATCGAACCGTGAGCGATGTGAGAAAGATGTTTACGAAAAAAAAAAAATTAACGACATAGCTGACAGTGTCCGGAAGTGTCGAGAAAATCGAGTGACGATAAAACACCAATTTGAGTGCGATTTTTTCAAAAACAAATTTTCAAAATAATTCAAAACGTTATCTCTACCGAACACTCACCTTCCTTGGGCTTTTCTTGGGATTGCGGTGTTCGTGTAGAAGAAGCCTTGCGCAGTGCCACTGCGGTTTGTGCATTCCGTGCCGCGTAATTTTTTGTATTTTTGTTTTTTTTGGAAATTTATCGAGGATTTTTGATTTTTTTTTTTCAAGATCGAAGGTATGATTCGAAGGAGAGGGAGTGAAAGAGCGTGAGAGAGAAGAAGAATTCGGAGCGATTGATCGGTAAGGAGTGGCATAAAAAGAAACGTGCTGTTAGCAATTTTCCATGCTTCACCGTTAAACCTCGTTTTTTATCTTTAAATAATAGTTCATGAAAAACGAACTCTCGTCAAACTTCAATGAAACACGCGCGAGACATTCTCGAATCGTTCGATCCACGTTTGATCTCTGATACGTCACGTTTTCTTCGCGATTTTTCTGCTCGATTCATTCGTCAAATTGTCCGCAATGCGAGTGAGAAAAAGTGACGATCAAACGTAGATCGAGTCGCAAATTTGTCGTACACCTCAGCAAACGAGGCGTGTGCGAATGAATGGAATTTTTGAAAAAAAATATTACTGCTATTTCGTGAAGGAAAACTGCGATATTTTGGATTTTAATGTAAACGCAACTCGAGAGTCTCCTATTATTTTTCGCTATTTTGACGAGATTGTGACCGTACCCCGACGTGCTTCTGATGCGATATTACGGGCACAAAATGTTCATTTTTCGTGACAAACGATCAGTGTAATGATAATTACCGTGGGAGTCGTCTTCTCCGCGATCGCCGCTCGTCACTCCGTCAGCTTCGACTCTGCAAGACCGAAACATCGAAAATGTTTTACCGAAAAAAGCAATGATTTTTAATTCCGTAATTTTTTTCAAAATTCGACATGTTCGAAAAAAACCTTGCTTCGATTATCAAATACTCAGACATAAATTCTACTCGGAAATTCGAATGATTTTGTCAAAAATTCTCGTCGAAATTCCGTACTTTTGACAGTCAAATTATTTCTGATTAATCTTGTATTAATTATTGAGTTATTTTTGTAATTCTCGTGTAATTATTCCATCAAATACGATAATTATAAAAATTCGATGTTTTTCAAAAATTTTGGCAAGCTTCAGCAAAGTTTCTCGTGGTAAATTGTCCCAGTGCGGATTTTTTTTCAATTTCCATTTGAAAAATTTCTAGAATGATAAAATTGTCTGCAGTTTATTTTTTTTCTTATCCTACCGTTCGCTCGGTGGGTCGTCCGGGCTGGTAACCGGCGTTGCTCTCGCCTGCCGCGCAGCTTCCGCCGCCGCAGCCTCCTCCTTCTTACGGCGTTCCTCTTCCTCCTGTTCCTGCTCCCGTCTCTTTAATTCCTTCAACTCGAACTGCGAATATACGAGTCATCTTTATTCATAACCGCATTATTTCGTCCGGAGATTCCGAGCTATACTTTTCACAGAAGCTTTGAGCGACAAAAGCGGTGTATCGATCGTGTCATTCAAAAGCATTTCAATTGAAAAATAAATAATCGGCGCGAGCGAAAAAGATTTTCTCAAAACGCCGCGAGTGAATGATTTCAAAAGAAAGATCCAATTTCGAAAATTCCTCGCCATTTTCGCGACTTTTTTCTTCCCTTCCCAGAGACGACTTTGTCAAAATCGTCGTAGATGTACGAAATATCCTTCGATCGAGACACTTTTGACGACAACTTGGCGCGTGCACGATTAAAAAAGTCTTCAAGACACAAACTGCAACGAGGCGGTTGTGAGAAATAGCGCGTGCTTACTCACCCCGCTACGGACGAAATTTTCAAAGCTGGACACGGACGTTAGAGGACTGCGGGAATTGGGATGGAATCTCGGGAGCGTTGATGGGGAATGATCGTCGTTGCGCGGAGTGTCGTTCGATTTTTGACGATCAAAAGTACTCCCCGAGCGAAAAACGATTTGTTGCTTCGGGCAGCTTCTACCGTCTTCTTTACACTTTGACCTTTCTCGTCTTATGAAATCATGAACGTAACGATATTTGTGATTCGCGCCCTCCACCGTAGAATCATTTGGAAGATCGCGAAAACGGAATTTTTCAAAAATTTCATCGTTAAAGGAAGAATCTTTCGGCTGGGGCGAACGAGCCCCGATGGTATTCATTCGACGCAAATTTTTTCTGTCGTCCAAACGAAAATTATCGTCGCGAAAAACATCGTCGACGTTCCCATCGAGATTTTCAGGCTCGGGGCTCGAAGCGCCGTGTTTTCGCCAGATGGCGCTCCACAGGAACGTGCGAGAGACGTTTTTCTCGCGAAGCTCGTCGCGCGAGTTTCGATAATAAATTTGCCCGCCGGTCGACGTTTTTTCGCGTCTCTGCTTTTTTCGCGGTTTGTAAAAACGATCGGATTCGAGGATAATTTGGCGAACTACGCGAGCCTGAGGACGACGTTGTCTCGTGGGATGAAAGGTTGTCTTTTTCATGGATTCGGGTATATATTCGGGCGTTTTAAAGAATTTATCATCGATCTCCAGCACCCTCATGCCCAAGGTGACGTCACTACCAAGCACCCTCTCGGACTACGAGAAGACCATCACCGCGCGAACAATAAACGTTTGTTTGTACAAGATACCATGCAACACATACAAAGATTAATGCGACAACATTTTCAACCCAAATTTAGCGTTCGAGTTTCGAGCATCAACGAGATTCGAGCGGAATAGCCGCAAAAACTGCATTATCGTTTTCCTTCATTTAAAAAAATTTAATTTGAAGGAAAAAAAAGCCCGCGTTTCCGCGGCAAAACTCGTCGAGTCTCGTCAAATTACCGAGCAACGAAACAATTGCTCAAACATCGAGAATTAGTGACACGCGACTGTAAGTGCACGAAAGTAGGTTTTTTTTTGTTCGACACACCAGAATTATCGAGAAAATTTTGCAATTACCGTTGTGAGTCGTTCCAAGGCACTGAATCTCTCCTCCTGCGCAGCTGCCGATTTCTCAAAAGCTTCGTGCTTCTTTATCAGATTCTCGACCTCGTCGATCGTCAACTGCCAAAGGAATCAGTGGTTTTTACAAAAAAAAGACGATTTTGTGCGAATCTACCCTCGCCGACCGACCCGCGTTTCGCGAGTGTCAAAGAGACAGCAATGAAGAACGATAATTATCGCAGGCGCAACGAAAAAACACACTGCGAGTCTGGGAATTTTTATTTTGACGTTTTCGAAACTCGTAGAAAACTGAGGAAACTTGTAATCATCGAAAAATGGAAATTTATGAAAATTATCATCGAACACGAGATAGAAAAGCGTGTAAAAAAGGTACTTTGCGCTTACACCGAGTTCTTGACTCATTAGATATGGTTCTTGGGCTATCAGCCAGGCCTCCGCCACAGCTGCATCTCTGGCAAATTGATAAACTTCCAAAACTGCGAGAAAAAAGAATGCGCGATATTAATCGAAAACTCGCGCTGAAGAGGATAAAGAATGGATAATCTGGGGAGAACTTACTGAGCTGCAGATTCTCCCAGCGTTCTTCCCATCGGTGCAACAGCGCGTTTCTGTGATCGGTGAGGGCCGACAATTTATCCTTGATCTGCGAGCTAGCGTAGTGGTTTCTCGCCAACAAATCTTTACCGAGATTGATGCAGGCGACGAGATTGTCCTCTCGCGTGTCGATTTCAGCCTTGAGACTCTGGTGATTGTTCATCAGTAGCTCAACGCCGGAAACGTCACGCGGTTTTTCCGAGGTATTCATCTGCCTGACGACGTCGTCCATCCATATCATGAGCGTTCTAACCATGTTGAAGAATCTGAACAAGTCCCCGGTGTCTTCGAGCTTGGCTTTTCTGCCCTCGCACAGCGCCTGAAGGTTGTTCCAGGCGGCCACGACCTCGGCCTCGCGATTCGTTATTTCACTGGCTTTGTCACCGGCGTAACTCGCCTGGAGCTTCATCGACTCGTCCTGTATCTGCGTCACTTGATTCTGCAGCGTCGACAAGTCCTGTATGAAATTCGCGTGTTTCCGTTGAAGCGCCGACACCGAGCCGGCGTCGCGTCCAAGCTCGTCCGACATGGCGTTCTGTTTCTCCAGTATTCTGCCGAGCACGTCCTTGCAATCGTGGAAGAATTTGTGCAATTCCCGACTGGCGGCCAACATTTGCGTCCTCGTTTCGATGAGCTCCAGGAGATCCTGCCAGACTTCGTTCAGGCCGTCCTTCCACTCGGCGATCGTCGCGGCGTCCGAGTGTCCGGTCGCGATGAGGGAATCGGCGATTCCATTGACGGCCGCGACTCTCTCGTTTCCTATGGTCTCGGTGTCGCGCGCAAACTCCTTGAATCTCTCCCAGAGGAGAGTCACGTGATCGTAATCCTGGCCGAGTTCCTGGCTACCGGCGACGAGCTCCCTCTCGGCGATCCACTGCTCGAGGTCGTCGACCTCGCGATTCAGCATAAACAGCTGGAGAGCCTCGTCGAGTTTGGCTCGCCTCTCACCCGCGAGATCCTTGAGACCGGCGTAGAGCTTGTCGACCTGGGACTGCTTGACGGCGATCTGATCGGCCAGAGGATGCTGATCGTTTATGAGCTGCCTCGAGGTTTCGCCCAGTTGCCGTATCGTCTCGGCGTAATCCTCGACCGCGTTCTCCAGCGACTCGTGTTTCTTCATGAGATTCTGCGCGGATATCTCGTCCTTGCCGCGATCCTCGACCATCATGTACAGCTCCTGCTCGCTCATCCACGACTCCGCCTCGGTGGAATCGAAGAAGTACTGCTGGGCCTTCTCGTTCTGCAGCAACATTTTGTTTCTCTCCTCGACGGCGTCCTTGAGCTCCCGCCATTTCTCCGTCAATTCCGAGATCAGACGCGTAAACTCCTCGGTAGCCTCGTGACCCTCGTCGATCAACTTCCGGCCGTTGTCGCAGACCAGATCGATGCGCGGCTCGTGATTCTCGATCTCCGTTCTCAACGACTGATTCTTCTTCTTGAGCATGTGCACGTTGAACAGGGAATTGCCGTATTCGCCGCTGGTCGCCTGGGGCATTTTTTCCGCGATCCAGAGCTTCTCGTCCTCGACGTCGCGACGAAACTGGAAGGCTTCCTTCTTCTTCTCGAGCTGCCGCTGACGATCGACCAGAGGCTCCTTCAGCTGGGCGAAACGCTGCGCGACTTTCTCCTTCTTGACCTTGATCTCCTCCATCTTGCCGTCGGGCGCCGTGCGCTGAAGATGCTCGGCCTGCTTGTCGAGCTCCGTGACCTGTCGGGCTTTGACCGCCATCTGCGTCTCGATCATCTGCTGCTTCTGCATGAGAATGTTGACGGAAGCGAGGTCCGAACCCGTGTCCGTACTTTCGATCTGCTTCTCGAGCTCGTTCATCCACGAGTCGATGTCGTCGCAGGTCTGATGGATGAGTACCTCCCGGTTGGCGTCGAAGAGACGCTCGCCCTTGTCGCGCGTCGTCGTTTCCAGCTCCTCGAACTGGTCGGCCAGCTCGTGAACCTTCGGCATGATTATTTCGCTCAATTCGGGCTTCTGGGCGATCAACTCGTCGGCGGCTTGCTGCAACTGCTGCAGGCGATCCTTGTTGCTGGCGATTTCGGCCTCGAACGCCTGATGGCGGGTCCACTTGCTGTGAACGGTCTTGGCGCTGCGGTAAGTCTCGTCCTGGGCGGTGATGTGCTTCTCCTGAACCCACTCGCCGAGCTCCTCGCAGTCCTGCAGGAACATCTGCAGCTGGAGTTGATCCTTGAGCCTCTCCATGAGCTGATTGGCCTTGTCGCGGTTGGCGTTTCTGCGCTCGCTGATGCTCTCGGCTTTCCTCTTGACCTTGTCGGCGGCAAAGTGTCCGCCGTCGACGAGGGTGCCGGCGAACTGCACGACGGAATTGATCTTCTCGTCGTTGGCGTCCATCGTCGTCATGAAAGCCTCGTGGCGCTTTATCAGATTCTCCGCCTGCTCGAAGTTCCCCGGTGTCTCGTCCTTGGCGAGGATGTGCTCCTGCTGCGAGAGCAGAACCTCCGCCTGTCTCGCGTCCCGATCCAGCAGCTGGAGATTCAACGAGTTGGACAGGAGATTCTGGCGATTTGCCCACATCTGGTGCAACTCCTCCCAGCCCATTTTCAGCGCGTTCAAACGTTCCCTGAGGAACATGTACTGAGTGTCGCCGTCGCCGGCCTCGGAGGTCAGACGCTCGCCGTACTCCATCATCTTCTGGTAATCGTCGGTGTAATTGTCGATCTCCTCCTTGATGTTCTGATGCTGAGTCAGCAACTTTTCAGCGTCAGCGAGGCTCGTCGGCGTGTCCTCGCTGGCGACGTCCGTCTGCGTCTTCGTCAGCCAAGCCTGGAAGTGATCGAGGTCGCGCAGGAAGCGATGAAGGTCACCGGCCTCCTCGAGCTTGGAGTCTCTCTCCTTGAGCATCTGCGTGAGCTGCTCCCAGATCGTGTGTATCTGCGTTATCCTCTCGCGTATCAGGGCCGCCTCCTCCGGGTGTTCCTGCTCGATCGACTGAGCCTCCTTCTCCAGAGCGTCGAGTTTCGCCTGAATCGCGGCCAAATCGCGCTCCATGCCGCTCAAACGTCGCTGAAGCGTCATGACACCCGTCAGATCCATCTCGAGACTGTCGGTCTGCTGCAGGATGCGTTTCTTGTCCTCGATCCAGGAGACGGTCTCGCGACACTCGATGTGGAACGTTTGAACCCCGTGGGCCGAGTTCAGAGCCTCCCTCTTGCCCTCCGCCTTCTCCCTGAGCTCCGCCCACTTCTGATTGAGATCGTTCTGTCGGGACACGATTTCCTCCGAGTTCGGATGCTCCACGTGGAGCAACTGCCGCGCCAGCTGATTGACGACGGCGACGCGCGACGCGTTCGCGTTCATCTCCTTCTCGAAGCCGTCGTAACGGTGCTTCATGATCTCAACGTCCTCGATGTCCTTGGCCGGTACCATCGTGTCGAGCATACGGTTTTTCTCACCGATCCACTGTTCAACGCCGTCGGACTCGCTGAACAGCTTGTACAACGAGAGCGCGTCGAGCAAGCGCTGCTTGCGCAGTTTCGCCAGCTCCAGGAGTTCCTTGTAACGCGAATCGATGGAGGCGAGTCTCTCGAGGACTTCCGGCGATTTCGAGTCTTGCTCACCGAGCACGGAAGCCTGCTGATGAAGCTGCTCGATCGTCGTCGCGTAATTCTTCAGCTCGTCCGTGACGTCCTTGTGCTTCTTCAGGAGCGACTGGACATTCGCCTCGTCGCGTCCGACGTCCTCCGACGAGACGAGACGCACCGTATCCAGCATCCATATGTCGATGTCGTCCGCGTCGGCGAACAACTGATGATAATCGACGGCCTCCTCGAGGCGTTTACGACGGAACGCGACGAGGTCCAGGAGATGATTCCACATGGAGAGTATCTCCTCGAGTCTCTCCTGGATGCGATCGGAGCCAAAGTGACGCTGACGCACCAGCTCGTCTCCGACGGCGGCGACGGACATGAGCTGCGGCTCGTGCGACTGTATCTCGTTCTCCAGCGCTTTGTGCTTGGACAGAAGCAAATTAACGGTCGTGAGATCGTGTCCGATGTCACCGGTCGAGACGATCTGCTCCTTCTCCTTTATCCAATTCTCCTCGTCGGCCATGTCCCAGTAGAATTGCCACAACTGGCGGGACTCCTCGAGCCTGGCGCGCCTCTCGACGGCGAGACGCACGAGCTCGGCGTAAGCGTCCTCGAGCTGCTGGACCCGCTCGACGATGATGCTCGGGTCACACGGACGATAACCGTCGCCCTGCTCCATGAACTTTTGACTCTGCTGGACAACGGCCTTGACTCGCTCGCCCAGCACGTTGATGTCAGCCTCGACGAGCGAATGTTTCTGCAGGAGATCCTCGACGCCCATCAGGTGTTTGCCGTAGTCGTCCGTCAGCAGGCGCATCTTTATCTCCTCCATGCTGTCGAGTATGTAGAGCATCTCCTGGAAGTTCTGCTGCAGCTGCAGCGACAGCTCCAGGCGCAATCTACGCGCCCGCAGAAGCTCCAGGAGGTAGTTCCAGAGGCGAAGAACGTTGTCCTTGCGATCGTTGATCCTCTCGATGTCGTGATAGCTCTCCGCCTCGAGTTCCTGCGACACAGCCATCACCGCCTGCACCCGCTCCTCGTAAGCGAATATGTCGGTCTCGATCGCCTCGTGCTTCTTCGCCGCTGCCTCGACCGCCGCCAGGTCGAAGCCGAAATTGTCCTGCGAGACCAGTCGCTGATTCTCCGACAGCCACGTTTCTCTCATGCTCGCCTTGCGATTGAATCTCGCCGCCAACTGCTCGAGCTTCTCCTGCCGTATCAATTCCTCCCGCAGCGCCAACTCGCGCTCGTGCTCCGCCTTCTCCAGCCTCTCCCACGCTTTGTTTATGTCCGATATCATTTTTCCCTCCTTCGGCGTGTACGGCTTTTGATTGTTGGCTCGCATCTTCGACTGCAGCGTGAACAGCAGCACCTCGAGGTTACCCTTCTCCACGAACTTGGGCGGCTTCTCGATCGTTCGATAATTCGAGAACTGCGACAGCTGCGATTGCACGCCAACGAGGAAATTGGCGAAACGACGGTCGCCCAGCGCCTCGATCGTTCCTTCGATCCACCGCAAGAGGTCGCTCGTGAGACTCTCGTACTCGTGGATCATGCGATCGTTCTCCATCGCTATGCCGACGACCTTGCCGATTCGCTTACCGTGCACCGTCTCCTGCTTCATCTTCGAGAAGTAATGGTAATACGTTACGACGTACGTGATTATCGACTTTTCGTCCGGATGGTCGACGAATATGTCCTCCGCGTCGAGCAGCTTCGTCAGGCCGAGTTTCTCCTCGGCGACGTTGAACGAGTTGTTCAGGTTGTAGATCGCGTTGGATTTCGACAATTTGTCAAAGTGTATGAGATCCGGACGGTGCTTGTGTATTATCGCGTTGAAGGCGAGACCGTCGCGCCACGAGGTCGTGAAGTTTCTCACGTTCACGTTGTGGTAACCGGCCGTTTTCATCTGACACCAGAGCAACAGCGCGTCCTTGGCCGATTTCGTCTCCTGATTGTCGGTCTCTTCGATCGTTATGTCCTGAATCTGGAAGCGTAAAATAATCGTCCAAATGAGGCCGAGACTGAGTCGCGGATTGCCGTCGACGATGTCGTGCGATCCCATGTTCTCCAGGTGCACGCGCTGCTCGCGCAAGAATTGCAACGCCTTGTCGACGTTCTCCAAACAGTGAATGCGCATCTTGCCCTTCGTCGGACGGGGCAGACGCTCCCCCGACAGTATCTCCAACAGTTTTATCAACATTTTTCCATCTCGAAGATCGACGTAAAGATCGCCGATCCGACAGGAGCAACGCACGAGATGAGAATTCACCCATTTCTGAAACGTCTTCTTTTGCACGGATTCGCGTTCACCTGAAAATCACGGAGATGAGAAAAAAAACATTTTTTATCTCCACGATTCATGAAAATCAGTGCAATTTCAGCGTCGATATGCGACAAACTTCAAGTTGGATGTTGGAAAAATAAAATAGGGTTTGTCGTTTTCCGTTTTCGAGATTTTTTTTTCAAACAGGTTTTCCACGATTCACCTCGAAGGCCCCAGACGACTTTGTCGTAATAATCCTCCAGGGAATCGCGTATGGAGACTCTTCTGCTCATTTTGCTGTGTTTTTTCGTCGAACGTTCAGCGTGACATTGTTTGATAAATGAATCTCGAGATAAAGGAACGAACGTGACGAGGGATGGCGAAGAAAATTGCGGAAGAATCGTAGCGCGAGCTGGAATATTCGCGACTGATTGGAAGAAAAATTTTCAACGTGTTTTTACAACCTCAAGCTGATAGGACTGCCGAGGGAGATAAGGCGTATCATTGAATATGCGGTTACAGGTTTCCTCTCGTCCATACGTGTACGTCTAGCGGGCGTACATGTGCACAAAAATAGTACAAATACATGTACTATTTTCTGCCAAGAATGTCTGAGTTTAAATCATTCTCTTTTTTTTTCTCTCTCTCAGATAACGTTGTGTGTATACACCTTTCGATTACGTTCGATAAAACAATTCAGTTCTTCGAATACCATTCGGTTGATGATGGAAAAAAACGTTTCAAAATACGATTATTGGAAGGTAAAAATGTTTTTTTTGTAACGTAAAAACACGAAGCAATGTTGATGGCGAGGAATGCGAAGTTTTCGTTTAGTCATTCTGTTTTTGTCGACTCTTAAAGAGACGACGAGACTCACCGGCAAGAGCTTTTATTCTCGATCGTTCAAAGAGCCTCGAACTCGAGTTTCCTCCGTCGTATTCGTACTCATCGACAATCTCTTGTTGCAACGTAGGGTCCCAACCCGTACGCATCACCGAGATGTCGGTCGTCATGTTGCCGATCGGACCAACAGCTCAATTCTTTAGTTAACCCAATTAAGGGCTCTCCTGAAACATGGAAAAACAATAATCACATGCAAATTGACGCAGGATTATTTTTCAATTTGGTTCAATTAATAAATATTTTCTAAGTAACGCTGTGGGGAATGAAAAAATGAAAAATCGGCCATTTTCCGACACTGCAGGAGAGGAAAAATCTGTCTCCCGAAAGATGCACTTGATATTCCGCGGACATATTCCACTCGATGGCTCTCGAATGCCACGGGTAGTGACATAATACGAGCTTCGTGTGTAAACAGCGCGAGTTGCGCAACGTTATTTGTTTCTCCCACTTGTACACACGTGCGTTTGTAAAACAGCGCGTAAATTGAAGGGAAAAAAAAATTCTAGTTGTATTTATAACGCCGAGGTCGGGCAAATGGCTCGTTCGATGGAATCGGAGAGAAAGAAAAGGAGGAAGCGGTGAAAAAAAAAGGAATCGTTTGGGAGACAATGACGGTGATGAAAAGTGACGGGGACGGTGTTTTTAAACGAGTTGAAATGACTCTACGCTTGCTGCTGGATTACCTAAACAGTCTGTAGTTTTATGGCGGTAAAGATTCGACGTGCGAGTCCTCCGGCACACATGGAGGATGAGAGAGAGAGAGAGAGTGCGTGTATAATCGTTATTTCGATTACGTCACTCGCATGATATCACGGCCGAAAAATATACACACAAATCCATGGGGCATTCCGATCCGAACGAACAATGGCAACAATTTTTCACCTTTCATCATATTTTTTACGTTAATATTCGTTAAATTTTGAGATAAATCCTCTCTATGAACAAAAATGTGAAAAAATTATTTATGTGTGCAAAAAATTGAGAAATTTGAATAAAAAATGGCATGAAATGCAAATGTGAGTAATTGGGAGTAGTATATTAGTTTATCGTATAAAAAAAAAAGTATACATGTTTGGAATATAAAAATGGCACTTTTGGAGTATAAAATTTCGTTGTAATATTTTGAGGCAATTTTTCTTTCACGAATTTTTTGAAAATTCCTCATTTTTCCTGAGAAGCAAAATGGCGGCTTCCGTTGAGCGAGTTCTACGATTCACACCAGAGACGAGATGAATCGGAGAGCAACGGAGAAGGAGAAGAAGAGAAGCTTGAGATCTCAAGGAAAACCACGGTACGAACCGAGTCTCCGAGAACAGCGTTTCCCTTCGAGAAGAAGGTAAATGGTTTGTCGCGTAATGAACAAGGAGTAACGAGACTGGATGACAAAAACGGTAAAATATCGAAGAAATTTCGTCATCGGAGAAATGACGAAGAAACAAAAATGTCTCGTCAAGGTCAAAGAGAGGTCAAAGAGCTACCAATCTTCGATGTTTGCTCATTTTTTTTTTCAACGCATTACCGCTGCGAGGATCTGGAGCACACGTGCGTAGATAAAAGCGATCGAACGTCTTCGTTCGGAAACGTAAAATAAAAAAAAATTCAATTAATTGGAGGTTCGATTTATAAAATTGTTTTTTATTTTCTTTTTGTTTTTCCAAGTACTTCTTAATCGCAGGAAATTAATTACCGCTCTCGATTGAAATGATAAAAATCGCCGGATTCAGGATCGATAAAGACCCAACGAATATTCTTATTTTTCTTCACAAAAATAAATACATAAAGAAAAACGCCTTTCGAGCGGTGCGTCAACGCGCTGCGAGAAGAAACGTACGATCTCGAGGGTTTTACCGAGTCGAGAACTTGAGCCGAGGAATGAGCGACATTCCTGCGAGTCTGATGGCCACTTTACGTTAAATTTAGGGCAATTAGGCGCAGAGTAGCGTCATGAACCCGATGCAATGACAGTGAGAACGAGAGGCCGGTGAGTTTCATTGAAAAAAAAAAAAAAAACAAGAAAATATTCGAGCATCATCGAAAAGTCCTTCGGTTGCAATTTCAGCTTTGTCGCATTGTCACGTCAATGCGAGTGCACAAAGGGGCATTGAGGCATTGAGGGGGGAGTCGCACCTGCATACTTTGACGAAAACCAAGCGAAATGAAAATGTATTTATCGATCGCTCGGTCTTGGAGCCTAAAGAATTTACCGACAACCGATAACGAAGATTATGATGATAATTATCGCAAATTTATTAAAATTGAAAAATATGTAAAACTGCATTGAAGATAAAATTCGAAAATGATGAATGAAAAAAGATAGTTACAGCTACGATAATATAATAATAATAATATGGGCAATGACTTGAAAATTGTGTAATACAGATCGAACGAAAATTCAACGAAGGCATTAAAGAGCGATTGATCGAGGAACGGCGGATGACGGAAGAGGGTTCTGTGTCTGCCTGTGGATCACACGAACGCTCAGCCCACGGTTGGTCTATTCGTAAAGATAACGTCACTTTTGAACGATCGGTCACGACCACACGATCTTGTGTATCACCACGACCGCAAAATGCGGTACAGAGAGCCGTTATGTTGTAAACACAAGCTGAACACAAAAGTGCGAACGGTGTATCGAACGAGAATACGACAACAAGTGTCTAAAAACAAAGCAACCTTTCAGGGCGAGTTACAGAACCGAGAAATCGAGAGAATTTGCCGTTCCGCGACGTGAGAAAACAATGAACCTTTTGTCACCGAAGCGTCACGAACAGACGACAATGGGAACACGGAGATATTAATTTGTGAAAATTGGAGCATCGTCCAGCGAGGTTGAAAATGAAAAAAAAAAAATCGATGCATCTTCGAGCCGATGAATCGTGATTGAAGATCGAAAATGTCGATGAAAAATCACGAGGGAATCGAGAGTGGGAGAAAAAGCGAAACGAAGATAGAGCCTCTCACGCACACAGGACGACTATTGATTTTCCCGGTTGCAGTCAACCTGGCGCCTGTTTCATAGCCAGCACGAGGAGGTAAGCACGATTCCACCTTCCGTCCAACGTCTACACACCAGCGGCGTTTCCCGCTACGTGTATAGCGGTAGGGCTGTTGAATAATACTGTTTTTGTATACTGTATGTGAAGAAACAAAGGGTCGACAGGGGGCGCGACGAGCGACCAGAAAAAATAAAGCGACGTCGAACGTTCGTGCTCGTTGAGACCCGACGGTTTTTTTTTGCTCTCTCCCCTTTTCCGTCGATCGGAAAAGAGGCTAGTGATTCAAGAAAAACGTTGAAAAACAGTTTTCCAAACGGAAGGGGGAATTATTATTATTATTTCGTGAGTTTCGTAATTCTGATGCGGAATTGAAACGAAAAAGATTTTATTCTACATATGTTTTCAAGATATAATTCGTACTCTCTACTCTTGGTGGAAAAAATTCTTTTCTTTATCGATTTCGGCACGATTTTTTACAAGTTGTTACTTCGAAATTAGGTTAAATATGTTTATATCCTTTTTATTTCGCCCATTTTTTTGTTTCGAATGATTAAGGGGTAATTGTCGATGCTCGAAGTATTGTATTTCGGATTTTGTCGAAAGCGTAAGCATGTGCGAAGTAAACATGGGAGCGCGTGCGCGCCAATTGCGATTGCGGCCGAATGTCGCAGCCTACGACTATGCCGTTAACTTTTGCTCTATATTCAGCGTTCTCCGGCCTACTTTCGGCCTAGTTCGTGTGAATAACGATAAACGAACGAAATGTTTCAATTGCGTATGAAAAAAAAGCATCGTTGATCATCATGATCGTAAATACGACGATATTTGCGGGAGAGATACGGCAAGATGGCGGAAAAACGTACACGAACGTTCGAAAAGTGAGGTTATGTCGTGAAACTTCGGTATTTTCACCGTTTTCTTTCACGAACTTCTCGGGTGAAGTGAAATCACGTCGAAATACGAAAACGACGATTAAGCGGAAGCAGTGACGAATCAAAGCACGAATGCCGAATGAATTAATTAACGAATTATCGAGTGACGAATCGCCGCCGCTGCGATGGATCTCAGAGCTCTCGTTGTGGCTCGTTCGACCTCTGAATGTATACTGTATGCCTGTGTGGCGGCCGTGTATATACAGTCGCTCGTGGTTGGCATCTACATATGTGTATCGAGAAACGACGAGCTACGTCACGTCCGCATTTGCGTTAATGCGACAGGGCGATGTTCATACCGAAAGGAAATCGCGAATATGCGACGGTTTTTTCAGTCATTTACTTGGCTAATAAAAACCTCGTTAAAGCTCCCGTGATATTTACCCGTTCCTTTTTTTCCCCATTTCCTTCTTGCAAAAAAAAAGATACAAAGCGTTAAAAGTATAAAAATGACGAGTTTTCCGTACGAATTCTCTTTTTCAACATGTACGATTTTGGAAAATTAATTTTTATACGTTCATTTCCGCTTTCCTAAGTGTTTTTTTTTTTCTTCAAAATCCCGTGTTTTTCCCGTATTTTGTTCGCCTGTTTGCTTTCCGTAGGATTTTTTTTTTTCACAAAAACAATGTAGGGAAGAAAAAAGCCATGTAAGAATGGGTGGATCTGTGAATGTTTTTCTTTTCGAATCTTGATTACGATCGTCAGTCGTTTTTCGTGCATCGTCATACAGGAGGGAGTGGCTCTCGTCATTTTGTCAAGAAAGATGGGATTATAGATCTTGGACGAGGGGGCGCGTACCACGATGTTTATGTGCGTGTGTGTGTGTGTGTGTATACACAAAGAGAAGATCGTAAGAGGGACATTGTGTGCTGTGCGAGGAATATAAAAGCGACGATACGGAGGAGACAGGGCGGAAACTCCCCGATTGACTCCGTTGCTGCTCTTCCTCGCTTTATATTACGAAGCCTCAACGACAGCGGGAAATGTGGGTCATCGAGATTATGATTATCATTATCATAGTAATTGTGATTATTATCGAAAAAAAAAGCGCGTAGCCAAGCGTACAACCGCCACGACGGTGTGCAATTTTTTTTCCCCCCCTCGTTTGTATCTACGAAGCTGTACGATGAAAAATTGCGACGCACGGGCGTATTCAGCGCGAAAGAAAAAAACAGAAAAACAATCGTGAGAATCGAGATTGAAGAGGGAAAAAGCGTTTTGAAAAACGCGAGAATCGATCAATTTTCCAAGATAGGAGGGAATGGAAAGGGAAACGTGTATGCAGCGGAAAAATGATGTATTTTTTCGTAAATGGGAGAACGATCGCGAGATTCGAGATCGGAGATGAAAATGATGAAAAAAAGCGCGAAAATTCAGTGTATACGTTCGGTGATTGGAGGGCAGTCTGGAAACTCGAGTACGTTCAATATAATACTTGGAGCAACCCTCGAAACCCGAAATAGTCGGGTATCTAAAAATAGAGGCTTTTTCCTCTTCCATGATATTATATATACAAAGAGATATTCTCGTAAGAAGGAATCTTGCGAGCACCGAGAGAGACTCCGTGAGAATTCCAAGACGTGTTTTTCCGCACCAACAATGAGCCTTCGATGCGTATATACAATTACGACTTTTAATTCCGTTCTCGCTCGCGCCCGTGCGTATACACGCGTGTATACAAATAAACGAGAGTATTGTACAATATATTAATAAAAAATTGCACCAACAATTCGAAAAAAAAAAATACCAATATTGTTGATAAAATTTTTTTGATTTTCATCCAAGCGACGATTTATTTCCAAAATCATCAGCGAACACTGATAACGGTTCAAATCCACTTTCCGGGCGGTGAAAAACTAAATTTCGACTGTAAATTTTGATTCCGGAAATGTCGGAATTTAATATGAAATAATAAAATTGATAATCGAATTTCTGTATAATTTTTTTCCTATTATTCTCTGGAAGCGATGATTTATTTCCGAATTGACTTTCGCGAATAGCGATAATTTTGTTGAATCCACTTTTCGTGCATTGCAAAATCGACTTTTGTCCCGATGAGCACCGAAGCGTACGTTCGAAAAACTTCTCATCGAGACTCTGTCTCGAGTCGAAAGATAACATTGTGAAACGTTCCCGAGTGCGCGGAGGAAATAATCTGGGAACCGTCGAGGGAAAGGGCACCACGACGATATCGGTAAATTCGTCGTGAAAGGCGGCGTTCTCTCGATTTTGTTATCGTGATTTATCGACCGATGGTATCTCAATCACGTACGAAGAAAATTAACCGAGAGAGGGCAGGAAGGGTGGATAAAAAAAGATGGCGAATAACGAGGAAACAGGAAGAGCAAAGACGAACGCGAGAGAAGGCAAAAAAGCACATAATGAAATCGTCTGTAATCGACGCGAAAGATGCGATCAGCGTTGGCCAAGAAAAAAAAGTTCTCAAACGACGCATCGATTATTGAAACCAAATGGACTCAAAAAAAAAAAGTGACGCACGAGCGCGAGTTTGCCTCTCCTCTTTAAACTCGCGTATCCTCGATGTGGAATAAAAATATCTTTCATTTTTTTCCCTCTCAATTTATAATCCTTCAATTTTTAAGAAAAAAAATTGAAAAAAGCTGAAAAACAATTGGGAATCGAAAAATGATTGAAAAAACCGTACTCTCCTTGTGCTCCGTCGATCGAAACTTCGGCGTCATGTTTTTTAAATAAAAATTCGTTTGCAAAACATTGTACCATCGTAAGGTAATTTATTTTTATTATTGAAATTTTGAGGTTATTATTATCATTGTTGTTATCGTATCCGACGTACATTTTTATGACCTACATTGAAAAGACGGTAACACGAGACCCAGCGCCGACAGACAATCCCCAGTTTGTCATTCAAAACCCCGCGCGTTGGATAAGAGGTGAAAAAAATGTATCCCGGACAATAAGAAATTGCGAGAACTTCAATGTCAACGCGACGAGGGAGGAAAAAAACATTGCTCGCGATTGCTTCCTGTGCGAAAAGCGAATAACGGCTCGGCGGCGAATTATAAATAAAAGACGAAGGAGGAAAGGACGAAAGTAGGAAACTTCGTGCCGTCCGGAAGACGCCCAAAGTTCCTCGCCCTCGCGCGCACATTCTTTTGTCTCGTATTTGTGATTCCAAACGCGCGCACAACGCGAGCGCGTAAAAGAACGCGCGAGCTGCCCGTTGACTGACGTAACAGTAAACACGGACGAACGCATTGTGGACGAATGAAAAATAGCGGGGAATATGTAAATAAATAATGGAAAATGGTTAATTTTTGAAGAAAAAAAAAGATATAGTCACATGCAGCATTAACGATACTTAACTGTTTAATGTAATTTGTAACTTTTTTCAACAATAAGCTCATTGTTTAATATAAAAAAAATCCCACTTTGCTGATTTTTATTTGCATTTTTATAAGTCTTGCAATATATTATAATATATAATATATGATATATAATGTGTAATATGTAATGTATGTTAAGCCTTAGGAAAGTTTGCGCCGTTGGAATCCAAATGAATGTACGAAAAGGGGAAAAAATAGTTGATTATTCCGGCCCACCCTAATATATATATATATTTTTTTTTTATCTAAATAAATTATCAATTGGCCTGATAAAAATTGGCTACAGCCCAGCGATATTCAAACGTTTCGTAGAACGCGTATTAATAGCGATGTATCAATGCGCGCCATCTATATCGATACGCACCTTAGACTAAATGCGATAGTAGGAAAAAAAGGGAAGAAAAACATCGAGGTAGGGTCATGACCCGTTAAGAACGTTGATTAACGATGCTCCGCGAATCTGTGCCTTTTCGGGACAATAAAATAGAATCACGACAGAGAAGAACAAATGCTCAATTTTTTCTCAAACGTTTCAATAATCAATGTTCATTGACACATAAAAGGTTATACAAAATATCCAGAGTATTACGCAAAGAGGACGAAAAGTGGTTCATCACGTTTGTAAACAATTTTTCGTCGTTATCAAAACATGCTCTCGCGATTACTCATTCGCACGTTTTAACGCATAAATGTGTTCTTCATTCTCGAAACACGCTCAACTGGAATCCAAATAAAAAGTGACTTTGAAAAATCTGCGAAAGTTGCGAAAAATTGTTTCTCCGATGTCCGCGCCCCCTACCGCCCTCCTATTCGCCAAATTAAATATAGTCATCGCTTGGGAGTATGATCATTGATAATTATATCGCCGGTGACACATTCGAAAGTTTCGAAAAAATAAACCGACGATATAACCTCTGAAGACCGCTCGAGGGATTATAGAACGAGAGTGACGAAATGGACAAAAATGATTTTTACAATTTCATCGCGCAACCATGGAATACACCGTAATTTGCGATAGGCTGAAGCTGGTGGGGGTGCCAAAATTGGGTCACACACAGGTTCCTCCGACTGACAGGTGAACGCGTTACATGGGGGAACGTCAAAAAGAAAAAACCGGAACTTTAACGGGTTCCAACGGATATTAAGTACCGCGTTCTATTGTCACGGAAAATATCCTTTCTCGCGCAACAAAATAAGGCTGAGAAAAAAAAGAAGCGTCGAGCACTATTATTGTCTCTCTCTCTCTCTCTCTACTACCGAGATGACCTTTTCTCATCTCATACTGCTGAGAGAACAAAAATTATCCTCGGCATCGAAACGACGCCCTGGAGAGAGAAAAACGATGAAAAAGAAAAATGCCGATAACTCGAGCTTTGCGGCGTCGTCTATATTGACTGTGCTATAAAAGCTCTTTCGTGCTCTTTCGTTCGCGGTGCAAATGCGAAAATATCGAACTTTCGGATAAACGAAATTGGACGGATTTACCGCGGTAAAGGAATTGATCTTTGCGGAACAAGTGCATGGTTAAAGAGAAAAAAATAATGCTCCAGGGAGAAGCTCGACGTACGCCATTTTTACGTGAGCGTATCACGTCGCTGCCGCTGGTACGGTACGGTCAATGTTGTACGATAAGAGCGAGGGAGAGGTCAGAGAGGGGAACGAAGCGTTTTTGAAAACTTACCGTCTCGTGAATAACACACCCCTCGAGCTCACTTATTTGATTTCACCTATCCAAAACTTCGTTAAACTTGTCGCCTGTGGATCACGAATAAACACACAATTATTTCGATACTCTTGCGCCCACCGATAAATCTTTCGGGATAAAAACCCAACACCATCCAAGTCCTCTCACACACTCGACCGGCGCGCAACTGACCCGGAGACGCAAACGCAACGCTATCGGTCCGACTACGCCCGTGTAAAGTAGTCCCTCGCCGCATGGCGGCGCTGCATGTCTCATCACCTCTCCCGATACAATACACGCGCGCGTATACACACACACACATATAACGTTACGATATATGACTTTTACAGGCCGTATATATAATAATAATTTTCATTTATTTTGTATTTCGGAAGAGAACTTTGTAGATGGCGATTCCGGTATATTGTCAATAAATGTCATGGCCGTTTAAAAATGACATTTTTCACGCCAACTATGAGAATCGAAATGTGTAAATAGCACGATTGATAATCGCCATGTTCATTCGGTAAACATACATTTATGATCATTAATTAACGACGACGTGATTATTGTTTATTCGTGCAGTCGCGCGTCTTACGTACGACGACATGCGGAATAATCACGGATACAAAAAAAAGCTTATTTTTCCAACAAACGTTCGATGTTAAATTACCGTTTGTTTCGTTTGAGAGAAAAGTCCAAAGTCCCGGAAAATTGATGAACAAAAGATTGTTTTTGTCATTAATGAAACGAATGCTCGTTTATTTTTGTATTTACGATTGGGTCCCCTGGTGGAATTATGTACGTTACTGAATTTTCGTGTGGATGCGTATCGGAACACCGGGCGTAGTAATACAAGCTCAGCTATGACATCATCGGCTTCGTTTACACGTTTTCTGGGGAGCGGGCACGCCCCATCCTACGCTCAAAAAAAACAATTTTTTTCTCTCTCTCTCTCTCTCACCCACGATCATTATTGTTAATTGAAGCTGGTGAGATTATTCTCACGTGCGTCCCTCGGAGCTTCAACCCGAGGATAAACGATCTCTCTGCACCGTCGAACAACACATTATAGGAATACAATAAACTTTATATACAGAATAATCATAAAACTCGTTACAATTTCTTAAAACATACTCGTAATATGTATTGCATCATCACAATCGATCAATTAATTAATAGATTGAAATATATTAAGGAATAATTACAGCTATTATTTTCATACAACGCTGTACTGTACAAATAGCGCATTTTTGTTTCTTAATCCTTTTTTTTCCTTCTTTCGTACAAAAGAACGGATTAGAATAGTCTCAAAGTTGGCTCTGATTTTCCGTATCACAGTGACGAGCTTCTTTTATGTTTTACGATCCTGGCACGAGTAGTGAACGATATCGCCGCTTGGATATCTCGCGAACGCACTGAGAGAACAAACAAGATGGCGTCGATGAATAAATCGAGCGATCGATCGAATCGTCGATGAAAAAAAAAAAAGAAAATGGTATTCAAGTCGATGTATCTTTTTCATGGATTTACCTCTGATTGCCAAAACGTTTTTTGCACACGGGACATATGTTGTACTCGGTCATCAAAATGCTCTGGGACTCGTAATACATCCGTTGTTCCTGAACTTGAAGATGCTCAGCGTGCAACAAGCCCTTCAACACCTGGGTGCGTCTTCTCTCGTTCAGTTGTTTCTGCAAGCTCGCCTCGAGGAAATGCCTTATTCGACCGATCGGCACGCCGTCCGGCAAAATCTCCAACACTTTTTTCGCGTTTATCTTAAAAGCGTACTCCTCGAGAAGCTCGAGAGCGGTCTCCAGATCCGGCTGTGCTACCTTCTGCAATTCCGGACTTGTGCCTGTCGCCAAAGCAGTGTCATTTTCCGTTGCTCTTTTTTTTTTCTCAACAAGCTCAATTATGCATTCGATGAAATTTCCTCACCTGCCATAACGCCGATGTCGGGTTTGAGCAATTGCTGAATCAGAATTACGTACACGTCGCTCGAACCATCCTCCATTTTTCCGGGGTCCGTATTTTTTTCGTATTTCGCGTGAATATTGTTGCAATATTGTATAGCACGTGGCACGTCGTTCAGCAAATTAACGTAGATCGATATGGCTTGCTGATGGCGCCCCAAGCGTCCGAGGATGATGGCTCGTTCCTCGAAGAGGCAATCCATCGGGAACTGCGAGAGCACCGTCTCCGGAGTGTAATGAATGGATTTTTCCAAAAATTGCTGCAACTTTTGCCTCACGTGCTCGACGTTCTGTTTCTCCGCCGGTGTGGCGTTTGGATTGGAACCAATCAGACACTTTTCCTTGTATTGATGAACGAGAACGTCGTGGAACAGCGGATTCGTGTCCTCCCAGACTCTGACGACGTACTCGAGATAAGTGATGACCAAATTTTTGTGACAGCGCAGCAAATAATCCAAAACTTTTGGCCTCGGCAAGTTCTCGACTTCCTGAAAGCGGAAATTTCCACACAATTGTCGATCGAGTTGATTTTGATTTTGATTTTGACGATCGTCGAATTAATATATTCTAAAGGGTAATTATCGTCATTATTGCAGCGCATCGTTGCAGCGAGCGTTTATATTTATTTAATCGACCGGTGAAAATTGCGTCGTTGACTCGCCTGGAGATCTTCCATGAAAATTCTCAATCCCTGCTCGGGATCCTGTTCGAGCACCCATCCGGAAAACTTCAATATCAGGTCCATGTGATCCTTTCCCAAATGCTGAAGATACTGAATCGTTCTTTCCGTACCTTTGAGACTCGAATCGCTCTTCTTCGATTGTTTCTCCAAAAGTTCGAGGGCCTTTTTGTGCTGACCCTTCGTCTGATAGAGTATTATCAGCTCGGGATATTTTTGATGCATCAGCAGTGTTTTTTCCGCCTCGGCGAGGTGGCAATGATTCAGCCGTAGGAGAGGAGCGACGAGAGCGTCGTTGGTCTGCAAAGTTTCGTCGTTACGTCAATCGCCCTGAAATCGATGTTTATTTCTCTTGGAATTAATCCTCGAGCGTGAAATACCTGAAGATAACATTTGAGCAAGGTCGTATCGATGATCTTCAACAGTTGCTCGGTAGCGACAGCCGTCATGTTTTTCGTCTTTTCCTTGCCCTTCTCGTTTTTCGTTTCCTTGTCCTTGGACTCACCGCTGCCCATCAAATTGTGTCTAACTTCCGTGAGATACGCGATGAGCGCGAGCAGGCCGTTCTCCAAATCGCGATCCTGCAGCTTCGGCATTGAGGCGCTCGGCTCGTTTACCTCGTTCGCGTTTGCCGGCTGCGAAACCAAATCGGGAAACAAACGTATGACTTCGTAGGGGTCCGTGCCCAGCGTTTGAAATTGTTTCATGGCCTCCTGAAACTTTTTATTAGCGAAGAGATAATGAGCGTAGAGCGTCTGAATTTTGCATCTTTTCTTCGCTCTCTCCTCGTCGCTGACGTCGGACAAACTCTGCGAACAAAGGATCGTCATTTTACTCCGTATACGCTTTATCGAGATTCCTTCTCCGTGCGTGCGTCTGTATTACCGTTAACGTTAGAGCCAATTGAAATTGATTTTGTTCCAAAAGCGTTCTTATCTGTTGTCCAACGTCAATGGCGCTCACGCACCAAACTTGGCTCATCGACGCGACGTAAACTTTGCCCTGTTTGCTTCTGCATATGAGACGAGCCTTGTTCAAATCCTCGAGCGTTTGAATGTGCAAACAATTATCGAGAGTATAAACCTCGAGGGTATCGTGAACGATCCCCATGAGATAAGGATTGTCCCAGGCTGAAATTCGAGCGAAAATCGGGTTGTGATCATCCGAGGGAAAAATTATGGCGAAACAAACGGTTGAATTCTCAAATTGTGCGTCGTACCGGTGGCGCTCGGTGAATCTGTCCATTTTACCGGATTATGCTGTATCAACTCCCCGGATGTGTCCATTATGATGGATTGAGAATCTTTGCCGAGCGCGAAGGAATTGTTCGACAATTTTGTGATACTCGGCTTCGGCGGTTTTCCCGTTGGGAACAATTCCTTGGATTTCCCATCTAAATTCAAAAGAGTGTAGGACAGCCCGTGAAAACCAACCACGAGAGTTTCGCCACACCTACGATAAGACAAAATCTCACATATTTTGCAACTTCCATGAATTATTTCATTTGTTTTAACAATAAATAATTGCTTTTGTCTACATAATAATGTTCGATTTCGAGTATAATAATTTATGAAATAACAGCACGCGACTCACCAGGCCAATTCCCTCGGCACTTCCGCCACGGAGAGCTCGTTCCGCGACTCGTCACCCAACTCCTCGAAATGATTTTTCTTCCAATAATACAACTGCAATTTTCGTTTTACCGCGACGCACAGACGTACCACGGTGTTCTTTTCACCCGTCAGACTCTCGGCTTGCTGAATGCTGAGTGCAAACAGAGAAGCACCCTTGGTTTTTGGCAATTGGCTGATTTGCTGAATATTCACGGATTTCAGATCGTGAATGCAGATTACGTCGTCTGAAGGAAAAAATCAATTTGCGATGATCGTAATTCCTAAATTTCCAACAGCGTTGCTATATTTTTTCAAGTGTTTTCACGCTTTAATGATAATTACCGGTTAAAAGAATGAGCAGATTGTAATCAGGTATGATGTCAATTTGCACAATCCTTTTTTTGCTGTAACTCTTGCTGTATCCTAACAATTCGAGTTTGTGATGCTCTTGGGATTTTGGAGGCACGTTGTACATCAATAATCGTCCCTCTCGCGTTCCAATAATTAAATTGTCGTCTTTGAGAGAAGGGCGAGAATGAAAAAAATCAGGGATGATTGAAACATCGGAGGAAAAAAATTTGTAATGTAAACAATTGATTTACCATAAGCAGCCATCGACTCAATCTGAACTGTCAGATTGAGAATTGGCGCTGCATCGTACGCTTCGTGCATCTCGATGGTTTCCTTTAAATATTTACTAGAATTATGTGGAATTCACGATATTTCACAAAGACAGGTTATTATCGCGAGACACTTTCATTGTTATTTGTAATAGAACATTCCTCCGGGAAACGCGTGTTACAAACAGCAAGTAGTAGCCAAAATATTGGAGTGAAATTAGAGCCTCGATCTCACCCTAGTTTGCATCTTCGCCGCTGTCGCCTACAGTGGCGCTGCCGTTCTAACCTCCAAATAGAAGATGTTTCGTTGATCGAAAAATGGCAAAAAAAAGTTATTGTCAATCGTAGATAAACACCGGTATGGCTTTCAGACGATTTGTCAAGGTTTTATTCAAAAAAACGAGCCCGATTTTGGTAATTCAGTTAATTTTTTTCGGCGTCGTTATTTCTCCGCTCTGCGTACCATAACCCCCTTGATTTTCGCACAAACTTTTTCAACATTTTCTGCCTTCAGTACACAACAGCCTCGATGTTTGTAAACTGTTCGGAGACAAACGAGGCGAAAACAGATGAAAAAATACAGTGGGAACGACCGGATTTTTCAAAATTTACGTACGAACACATGATCAAGCTTTCGACTATTGACACTGTAAACAGCGTGTCTCAATCTCTTACGATCACGTACACCGCGATTGAAACCACGAGCGAAGAATACCGGTGAACTTAAATATCGAAAAGCGCAGAGAAAATGTTTTTTTTCTATTTCGCAGTTTCCAAAGATGCAAATTTTGATATTCCAGACGCTCTCTGGCGCTTCTCATGAGTCTCATCAAAGAAACTCTGGCTTACAGAGTCGCAGATTCCCACTGGGATTCCATAATTGCAGCGAGATCGGAGGTCCAAAAAAATAAGCAAATGTTGAAAGTACGTTTTTTGTCTCCTTTTCCACTTGGTGTGCGATTCATTCCCGCAGGTTTTTATGATCAAACTTTGAAGAAAAGAAACGACAGTTGCCATGTACAAAAATAACAGAAATTTTTTTTATTTTTCAATATAATAATTCGTTTATTTGAATTGTATACTGATTATATTAAAAAAAAAAATTCTAGACATTGAGGAAAAATGTGTTTTTGATGAACAACATTTTAAAATGTAATGTGAAAAAATCGTTTGTTCTCAGCAATTGTTGGCCTACATGGATTATGTTCAAAAAATGGCGGTAGCTGTTACAGAAGCGAGTTACATGGCTGCTATGGACAATTTGTCGATGACATTGAGCCAAAGAATGGATGATGCTCTAAACAACACAAACAGAGAAATAAAGCACAACGCGATACTCGAAGCGGAATACAATATTCTCCAAGGAGAGTATATCAGTAAATGTAAATATCGTTGTTCAGATACCAGAAAAGCAATTTTTTACGACAAATCCATAAAAAAGTAAATATCGTGAAGTACATCTTATTCTTTCCTCCCATTACATGGCATTATTAAAGATGAAATTTTTTAAATATTTATGAAACAAATTATGATAATACGAATATTTCCGCACCAAGATCTTCAAGAATAACCCTTTTTTTCTCTTTGTTCATTATTTTCAGGGGATTCGGACGACAAGTCAAAGAATGCCCCGGGTGAAGACGTCAATATTGACAAAATTCTTAGACTAGACTAGAAACGAATGAATTTTGTAAACTTCTTTTTTTTGTCAAATAAATTGATTTTTGTTCATGTTTTTTCGTGTGTTATTTCGTTTTTTCCGGAGGGACGTTTTTCTTTTCCTTTTTTGACGAATCTTCATCGTACCAAGCGTCGAGATGAATCGAAACTATATGACGGCCTGGAACCATGACGAGACCCAACGGTCTCGCTTCAATATGATCTTTCGAAAGATATTCGGCGCAAGAGCCGAGTATAACATTGGCGTCGCGATCGGTGCATAAAAAAGCTCCCGTCAATATTCGGCCATCCGTCATTTTGATTCGCAAGTGACGGTTCAGCCATCCTCGCAATTTTTGTTTCGAGGTCGATTCCTCCGTTGTTGGGGCCTTGAAAAGAGAAATGATTTGAACTGAAATAACGAAAAATATCAGTCAGCGATATTTTTACCAAATTCGGGATCGAAAAATTTCGAATTATTTTCTCGACGGCTAAACATTTTTTTCAATATTCCGCGATAAATCACTGCTACTCTACGGTAAAGAAGTTTTTCATTAACGAAATACTACAAGATGATACAATGATGATAATAATCGTTGTAAACATAACCTCTTTAAAAAATTCTCGAAACGAATTAAATGTATCGTTGCTTTTTTGTTATTTCATACCTCTCCGTTACCGTGAACACACTCGTTTTCTTTCGCCGTAGCGTCTTTCATAATTCTTCCCGCACCAGATTTACTTTTACGATAAATAATTCATTTATCAATGAAAGTCGTACGTGCTCGTGTACACACATTGATTATTCAATACTTTTTGACAGTATCTGATTGTTTTTTTTTACTACACATTATCGATACGATTCGGGGCAACGTCAGGTGTCGAAAGATGTTTTATTGTTTTTCTCAAGATGATTATTTCATCTTTTACCATTGTTGGTGGTTTTTGATCGCGGATGATTGTTTAATAATTAATCTAAATATTCTTAAGAAAATAAGCACATTATTATATTAAAAACAGTATTATATTATCCTATTTATCAACAGCATTACTACTACTATTATTTTTACCATCGATATCTCGAAGCATCGATAAAAGATCGACTGTTATACTTCGAGTAGTTTGTTGGAAGAAAAAAAAACAACAGCAGCCAACTTCAGCACGACGTGTTTCCGGGCGAAGAAAATTCGGTTTATTGTTATTATAACTGTCCCCGTTTCTTTTGCACAGGCTTTCGCACTCTCAGGGGTCTTTCTCGCTCTGTCTCGTTATGTTATCATGACCGCGAAACATCTGAGAGGTCCTTTCATATGGCTTTTTACGGGAAAATAACTCTCCGCGAATCGCGAATCCGTGCGCGACGTGTGCAATGAATATCCATTGATTATTAAAAAGCGTCACAGTGCAATAAGCCGAGTGTTGTGTTCGTGCATGCCTCACTGATGTTTCAGTCATCAAAGATAAGGAGAACGATGCTGCATTTTTCTCGCTTATCGATATTGTTTTTTTTTCTCCTATAATAATATTCCCGAAAGTCTTCCGTGAAAACTCGAATAAAACGAAAAAGAAAGGGTCGGCGGGGCGGGAAGAACAAAACGCAGCGATAAGAAAAGGAATCAAAGAAAAGGAATAAACCGAAAGTGAGTGTTCCAAAGAGTAATGGAAAGATGGTGAGAGAGGATCGCGATCACTGGGATGGGTTCGCAATCGCTAGAAATCCTCAGACAAGGAGTCTGGGCGAGCCTGACAGGAGGCTGGTTTTACGATCCTCGCCTCGACGTTTTCTCAAACACGTTTCATCTTTACGTTTGGTTGTTTTTACTCTGTCTACCTTTCACGATATATCTGGTAAGTTGTCATTGGTGTTTATTAAATTCTATCAATCGTTTTTTTTTTCTATAAGAAACGACACGTAATATTTTTTATTTCATCAAGAAAATGCGTAATTGTTGTTTGTTGTATAAATTATCGTGAAAAAATGCTTTTTCCTTTACTTATTTTTCAATTAAAATATCATCTTGATATACGCTTATTCTCAAACATCCTTTTGATGCATCTTTCTTTGTACAACAACAAACAATCTCCAAACAATTTAACCTTTTGTTCTTTTTCAATTCTCTCAGTTTCTACCGCCGACGCTTTACGTATGGCTGGCTTATTGCATTTCGATAGTTACCCTCTTTGGTACGATAAAGTGCGTGAATCACGCTCTCCATACCGTCTACGACACGTCCGAATGCTTGGAAGAGCCCGGACCGAGCATCAGCCAGCAAAAGTTAGAGAGCGAAAAAAAGCGTGCCGCTCGTAGTAAAAGAGGAGAACAATCTCAGGATCCCGCCGATCTTGGCATAGAATTACAAGTACTGAACGGTAAAACACAAAAGGAAGCCGATAATTCGATAATTATCAACGTTTTCAAAAAATTCGACCCATTTTTCTACGTTGCAAGATTCTTTTTTTCCCCCCTTAAAAGTAACGCAACAAAACTTGTGTGCCTGTAGGAAAAACGGACACTCCGCCGGTCGAATGTTCCTCGCGCAATTCCTACATCGAACCGAACGTTCAAAACACGGACGCCGACAGCATAACGTCGGATTATAATCGAGATAAGCCAAACTCGACGATAGACCTCAAGGTCGAGATACACAGGAAAAACAGCTCGGAGAGCTCGGAAGATGCGACCGCGTCCGAGGAACTTACGGGTAAAAAAACTACCGCCGACGGCGACAAATATATTCTCGAGGGTGACGCGTTGCCCGATCAGACCTGCTTTCATAGTAAAATAAACGGTAAGTTTTCCTTTCGTTGAGGAAAAAAACACTCGTAAGTGGTCGGAACGTATTTTTTGATTATTTTCAAAGCGATGCGCCTGAAAGGCCAGCAGTGTGTGGTAATAGCGAGGGAGGAACGTCCGGACTCTCGGAAACTATGCAGACACGGCTCGGAGGAGTCGCAGAGTCGACGCACGAGGGTTCCCGCTTCCGGGACTTTGGGAAAAACTGGATCCGAGAGTCGAATAAAACAAACGAGTTCGCTGGAGCTCGAGGAGCAGGGAGAGGATTATCCGTATTGGAAGTCGAATCAGAGCGTCAGACGCTTAAACTCGAATTCCATACCAATGGAGACTCACTTGACGGCCGATCATCCGCAGAGTCTGGAGATAATATCGAAAAAGAAGGACGGGGATAAAAATAAAATACCTTCGCATCCGCAGTCTCTGGAGGTTTGCATCAAGATAAAAAAAAATCTTTCGCACATGAAAAATTTCCAATACGCTCAATTGTTCGCGAATTAATATGGGAATCTCGCGTTTCCCCAAGATCCTCTCCCCGAATGATAAAACCGCATAATTTTTTCTCCCGTTTTTCAGGTAATAGCGAAAAAATTGCATCAGCAGTTTGTCCATCCTCAGAGCCTCGAGACGATCGGAGCAACGAGTAAAAACGTGACAGCGACGGACGACAATAATTTGCCGTTACATCCGCAGAGCCTCGAGACGATTAATACGAAAAAGGGCTTGCCGCAAAACACGCTCAAACGCAATCAATTGCAATTGTTGCCGTACATGAGTTGCGGCTCGGAAATTGTTCATCCTATCGCCGAGCAGAGCGACGAGCAATTCGCGAACGAGAGTACGGGCAGTTACAGCATCAGAGATTCGTACAGTCCGTTATTGGCTGGCAAAAGAATCGACGAGATTTACGCGCGTTCCAATCGAGATCGGAGTCTCAGTACGGGTGGCTTCGACGATCGATTTTCGAGGTGGGAAAACAACCATTTTCCTCCGACCATTCCCGAAATCATCATCCTCCAAAAAAAAATGAACTATGCTTATCACGTTTTTCATGCAGATTCAACGGAGAAGTCGCGATCGATGACGACTCGGCGAATTCGCGCGACGCTCTTCTCGAGGAGCCAAAACCTACGTATCAGAGAAGATTCAGTAACGCGAGTCAGAGCAGTCGAGAGCTCTCGGACGGGGAGAGACGCAAGGAGAAGAGCGAGGAAAAGAGCAAAAACATCGAGGATCCGTTGAATTCGGCAATCGTCGCGAGTACCGAAAATGGCGAATGCGGCGTCGAGCCATGGGCCAGTAAAAGTGAGTAATCGACGATCCGACGATCAAAAAATCCGATTAAAACTCTTGGGTATTCAAAAGTCTGAAATTAACGACACTGGTATTTCTTTGCGTACTCGATTCGATCGATCAATCAGTTTACCGATGAATTATCGTTATCGTCGTTGATACCCAAGAGTTTCGGAAGAAAAAAAAAATCAAACTCATTCTAGAATTTCCACGTGACAAAAAAACGGTAAGAGAATAACGCTGAGATCGCTGCAAAAACTCTTTTGATATTCCTTTTGTACTTTCCCCATTCCCCTTGCAAGCCCGTCAATTCTCTCTTCACGTTTCTCCAATCAAGTTTCTATACGTGACAAGACATCCGCTACATTCAATGTCAATTTTTGCTGCCAGTTTTTTGGACTTTCACACGTTCAGACGATACGGACACATCGGAGAGTCTTCAAACAGCTAGTACAGATTGTAAGTCGTGAAATACTGAAAATTTAAGAGAATACATAGTGAAGAATATCTCGAACGATAGAACGTAGAATTTACCGCGTTTTTCTTCGCTCCGTCTCTGGCAAATAACGTCCCCCGTATTCCCGAGTACGTCGATGTTTCGTCAATTTTCGTCATTCGACACAAGCAGCCTTCGGTGAAGCGAAAGCGATCCAACGAATGTTGTGAAATTCGAAAGGAAAAAACGAAAGATTCTCTTTTTTTTCTCGAAGCAGCGATAATCGACACTGGACGATAATTTTCAGATTTCCACGCGAAAGATCCGGATTCGGGATCATCGAGCACGACGACGCTGAGCATCGACAACGAGGTCAAGAAGAAACTGTTGCCCCAGGTGTCGTCCGAGATCGACATGAAGCGCCATCAAGGCGCGATACCGAAGCAGAATCGCGGGAAGTCCAGCGTCGACGCGACGACCAGCGACACCGTGGTGGTGGAGGCTGGTACGAGCGGCGAGTCAACGGCGAATCCGACAGTCACGACGAGTCGCGTTAAAGCCAAGAGAACGTTCGAGGGCAGGAGGGAGCGGGTTCGTCGAGAGGTCAACAAGACGGAGCAGATCGAGGACAACAGCAACGAATTGCGCACGTTGCTGCCTTGTCCGATTCCGCCGTCGTTGCCACCGTCGTTGAAAACGATGAGAGAGACCGACACGCCGCAGACACTGACGAATCTCCAAGATTGGCTGAATCGACCGCCGACGGTGCGCGAAGCCCGAATGTGCCGCGGCAGAGTCGGTGTTCCGCGATGTTACATCCGAGGCGCCGGTAGGTTCAAGCATCCGCCGAACGGGAGACCGGCGAATCGCAGCGTCAAGGCGAACTCGCGGGAGGACAGTCTCGGACCTTTGACCGCTCTGTTCGGCCTGATATCGAACGGCGAGTGCCATCTGGCGACGAATCACAACGACACGAGCGAAGGCGCTGTGCACTGCTTCCGCGACGACAACGGACGTTGGCTGACGTACACGTTCGACGAGAACGGCCCGGGAATAGCGACGGCGCCGCAGATACCGCCGGTCAACAGCGACAAACACTTGAACATACTTTTGCGTCAGCAGATCAATCAAACTCGTCATTGCAACGAGGGGAATTGGGAAGCGACGGACTCGTTGAGCAACAGCTCGAGCAGTCTCTCGTTGAATTCCGCTGGATTTACCGTCATCATCGACACGCCACCCGTATTGCTGAGTCCGACGAGCAATCAAGCCCCGCCGCCGCCGTCGTCGTCGTCGTCGTCGTCAAAGGCGCAAGCCGCGTCGCAGAACAACGGAGCGACAACGTCCAACAGCGGTAATCCGAGCCAGTGCGCGCGCGAGAGTCTCATGAGAGATCCGATTTTTCGCATGCTGCTGGACCGACATCCGAGCTGGCAAACTCTGCTCGGCACGTTGAATTTAAATCCCTACACAACCGACAATCAGAATCAACTTCCGGTTCTGCCACTGCCGAGTCACCAGGAGTCGGACATGAGCGCGAATTTATCGTGGAATCGTTTCATCGACGGCCTCGACGGTGCCAACGAGTCGAAACCGACGACGACGAGGCACTACTACAAATGGAAGTTCGGACGTTTGCCGCACGTCAAAATACGCTTCGATCGTCTGTCGCTGCTCGCTCTCTTGGATCGGAATCTGACGATCGTCGAGACGGTTATATCGACGATTCTGGCCGTACTCGTGGCTGGATTGGGTCTCGTGCTGCTGCAGCAGGGATTCTATCGGGATATCTTCGCTTTTGTGTTTTGCTTCGTTACCGCCGGCTGTCAATATTCTCTCCTGAAATCCGTGCAGCCCGATGCGGCTTCACCGACGCACGGCTTCAATCGTATTATCGTGTTTTCACGACCGGTTTATTACATCATATGCACCAGTTTCATACTGTTGTTCAACGAGGCGCTGAAGAACTTCAAACCGACGGAATTTCGGGTTTACGGTCTCCGAGTGGCCGATTACGACGTCATCGCGCAGATACGGAACGTTCTTCTGATTTTCGTGCTCGCTTTTCCCCTCGTCTTCTCCCTCGGACTGTTTCCGCAGATAAACACGTTTCTCATGTACCTCTGCGAGCACATCGACATCCATCTCTTCGGCGGCAACGCGACGACGAGCCTCGTCTCTTCGTTCTACTGTCTATTCCGCAGCGTCTTCACCGTTCTCATACTCTACGGCTTCGCTTACGGCGCGATAACCGAGCCGAAATCGTCGCAGCACATACTGTTCTCGATATTCGTGGCCCTGCTCGTCGCCATATCTTACCATCTCAGTCGTTCCTCGTCGGATCCGAGCGTCATATGGGACATGGTGAAGACGAATTTGTGGCCACCGGAAATTGAATATCTCGAGAAGATGGAGGCCAAGATAATCGAGAATACGGCGAGACGGGAGACACCCGGACAGGCCTTCAAGGAGGCGAAAATACGAACGAACGGGCGCAAAAAGGACGTGAAGATCAAGGTCGGCGATGAGATGACGGATTGCGAGCTGATCGATCCGTTGCCGAAAAAGTTGAGAACGACCGTCGAAGCGAGACTGAAGAACGATCTCATCGTCTGCACCGCCATCGGTGTCGCCACCTTCGCCATACACTCGTCGACGGTCTTCACCGCTCTTCAGCCTGAATTGAATCCCGTCCTGTGGGGAATAGCCACGTGTCTTGGATTCTTGCTGCACTACATCGTTCCGCAATTGAGGAAACAATTGCCCTGGCTGTGTCTGGCGCGTCCGGTACTGCGGAGTCACGAGCACGCGCAGTTCGAGGTCCGGGAGCCCGTTAAGATCATGTGGTTCGAGAAGATTTACGTCTGCCTCTGTTTCCTCGAGAGAAACATCCTCTATCCGATCGTTTTCCTCGGCGCGTTGACGGAGTGCTCGCCGAAGATCGTCGACAAATTCGGCGAGAACATCGGATCTCTGATAATCGTCATGTGCGGATTGAAGTCGCTCCGATCGTCGTATTCCGATCCGTCGTCGCGTTATTTGGTCCTCGTGTTCGCCGTGCTCTTCTTCCGGATGGATTATCGCGATTTGAGCGAGACTTTTCTCGTAGATTACTTCATTACCGGCATCGCTTACGCCAAGATACACGAATTGCTGCTCAAGATACGCTTCATCGTGACTTACATAGCGCCGTGGCAGGTGACGTGGGGCAGCGCTTTTCACGCGTTCGCGCAACCCTTCTCCGTGCCGCATTCGGCCATGCTCTTCCTGCAGGCCAGCATATCCGCCGTACTGAGCACCCCGCTTAATCCGCTGCTGGGCAGCGCGATATTCGTCTCGTCGTACGTGAGGCCGATCAAATTCTGGGAGAGAGATTACAAGACGCGGCGGGTCGATCACAGCAACACGAGAATGTCGTCGCATCTCGAGAGGAACTTGGGCGCTGATGATAATAATTTAAATTCCATTTTTTACGAACAACTGACGAGGTCGCTTCAGCACAGTCTTTACGGCGATTTGGCACTCGGCAGATGGGGCAACGTCGAACAGGGCGACTGTTTCCTCCTCGCTTCCGACTATCTCAATTGTCTCGTTCACATCGTACAACTGGGCAACGGCCTTGTGACTTATCAATTGCGCGGTCTCGAGTTTCGCGGTACTTACTGCCAGCAGCGCGAGGTCGAGGCCATCTCCGAGAGCATCGAGGAGAATGACAATTGTTGCTGCTGCGAGATGGGACACTTGTCCCACGTTCTGAGCATGAACGCGGCGTTTGGACAACGCTGGCTCGCGTGGGAAGTCGCCAGCGCCAAATACGTCCTCGAGGGATACTCCATCTCGGACAATTCGGCCGTATCGATGCTCCAGGTTTTCGACTTTCGCAAGGTCCTCGTTACTTATTACGTCAAGAGCATCATCTTTTACGCCATCAAATCGCCGAAGCTCAAACAGTGGCTCGACAATTCGGACATCATCGGCGCCCTCAAAACAACGAGAAATTTCGTTGACCTTGATCCCGTTTTCAACATGAACATCGATGAGGACTTTGACTTTCGCGCCAGCGGAATCACCAGGAGCAGCTTCTGCAACGTTTATCTCGACTGGATACAATTCTGCGCTGCCAAATGCGACAAGGTTCGCCGCCAAACGTCCACCTCGCTCCGCGATCGAAATGAAATGAGATATTCTCATCACGCGAATTTACCTTCGCGCATCGACGACGATGTTCGTTGTTTCATTCTCCTTTTCTCTCGTATCGGTCGTACGATAATTCGTATAACGCAAATTGGACGATATTTTCAAAAAATCATTTTTTCGTATATTAAAAATTGGTACGAAAGAAAAGTATATCGAAAGACGAGGAAATATCGAATTATTAACGTTATCCCGAATAGTGTGCGAAGGTACATCCATGTGTGAGAAGATGATTTTCACGAATGGAGCACGAATTAATTCCTCTGGGATGTAAATGAGTCGTAAGAAAAATGGACATTTTTTCCAGACGCTGGACAGATCGAGGGATTCGCCTCTGGTCTCTCTGTGCCTCGCTCTGAGTCTACTCGGACGACGAGTACTCGGCGCCGCCTCGCACAACACCGTCTCCAGCGTTGAATTTTTTCTCTACGGTCTACACGCTCTCTTCAAAGGTAAAAATGACCGACCGAGCGGTGCTGCTAATCGTCTCGCTGTAAAATCATGTTTTTCGCAGGTGATTTTCGTATAACCTCGATAAGAGACGAATGGGTGTTGCACGACGTCGATCTCTTGAGGAGCGTCGTTGCCAAAGGCGTCAGAATGGCGCTCAAGCTGCATCAGGATCATTTCATGAGTCCGGAACAATACGAGGAGCCCGCGGCACTTTACGAAGCTATTGACAATCATGACAAACATTTGGTAATTAGTCACGAGGCTGATCCCTTATGGAGAAACGCGGTTCTTAGTGGAGCACCGAGTTTACTCGCTCTCAGGTTAATCAATATATTCATTTAAAACGCGTATTTATGAAAATTACCAAAGAAAAATCGACAAATCTCTCCTCTTGCCTTTTTTTCCAATAACGATCTCAATATCTTTGCCTCCGCATCGTGTGTTTTCGAGATTTTTGTACCAATGATATTTTCATCCGTCTTATTATCGGAGAATCATCCTGTTGATCGAAATTCATGTACGAAATGTCGTTTGTCATTTTTCAGACACGTTCTGGACGACGGAATCAACGACTACAAAGTGATAATGCTCAACAAGCGTTTTTTGAGCTTTCGCGTTATAAAAATGAATCGCGAGTGCGTGAGAGGCCTGTGGGCCGGACAGCAGCAGGAGTTGGTTTATCTGAGAAATCGTAATCCCGAGCGCGGCTCGATACAAAACGCTAAACAAGCGTTGCGCAATATAATAAATAGCTCGTGCGATCAACCGATCGGTTATCCGATTTACGTTTCGCCGTTGACCACCAGCTACGCCGAAACCAACGAGCAACTCTGTTCGATCGTCGGTGGCCCTCTCAGTCTCAACGTCATCAAGGACAATGTTCTGAAATTATGGCGAAAGTGCGATACGTTTGAAATTTGACGAAAAAAAAATATCGAAAAGGAGAAACGGCGGAGTTGATAATGCTACTTTTTTCGGTTCAGAATGCGGAGAAGATGCGGTCAGGGATGTTCCTCGGGTGGAACGGGATCTCAGGACGACGGAGCTTTCGGAAACGACGGTGTTTACGCCATGACTACTTACAACGTTCATTCCGGTACCTATTTCCTCATAATCATCTTTGAAAAAAAAGGATTTTTCGCGAGATTCTGCCATTTTTCTCCTTTTCTGACATTATTGTTCCGAGTTTGATTCGATTTTTACTCCACTGAAATTGAAGGCTACAGTCAATCGGGTCACAACACCTCGGGCTCGCAATCGATGGAGTCCGGTTGTCAGATCGGAGGGTCGACGGGACGCGGATCGCTGGGCCGAGCGAATACCGGCTCTCTCGGTGGAAATCGCGGCTCTCTGGCGTCGGTGGGAAAGCCAACCAGCTCGACACTCGCCAGTTTAACGGGACTCCTCAGCAGCAGCGATATCAAGCAGGAATCCAAGTGCGAGACGAGCTTTTCCGGTAAAACCGACAAGGACGAGATCTCTCAGAGAGTCCGAGTGAGTAAAATATTTCGAAAACACCCGGAGATCCTGGAAATTTTTCCGAATAAATGTAGGAAACTTAATTTCGACGATTACCCGCGATCGTATGCATTTCCGTTAATTAAATATCGCTAAAGACCGAGATTATAAGATTAAGATTACGATTACAACTTGACGGAGGAATGATCGAGATAAAAAAAGATGAAAAGCAAAATTTGACGGAGTAACGACGATTAAACTCGATTTTCTCTTCGATAACAGATAGTAGATCCGAATCAGGTGTACGACGCGATTAATCTCGGTAGGAGAATAGACGTGATTTGGCCGGACGAGAGAATGAGACAGCAGGGCGGTCGCACGGGCTGGCAGCATTGGATACCGGAGCGCGGTATGGAGGGCTGCGTCGTTCACCGTTGGCTGCCGAATCATCGCGATCCGAATCGTCGTTCTCACGTCGACAAAGTCATACTGTTGGTGAAAATTGACGAAAAATACGTGCCTATCGCGGAACAAGGAGTCAGGGACTTGGGGGCGGAAGTTTGAAGAAAAAAAACCACACTTTTCTTTCTCGCGAACGTACTCGAGTCTGAAAGGCAAAAAAACTGGATGAGCTCCGTTTGTTTCGTCGATTCGTCTCTGGGAAGACTCGATTTTTCGGTAATGTTTCATGCGCGCGTTGCGGAAAGTCATTACACAAACCGGAAACAACGTCGTTTCACGTTATTCACAAAAAGTCTCATTTCTAACGGTTTTTGTTTTCAATAATCGATCCATTTTTCAAAGTAAAATTGATTATGAGACAAAAAACGAGGACTCGAGCGCGTTTTGATTTTTCGTCCGCGGATCAACGTGCTTGACGTGTACCAAATTGCTTTACTGTAAAGTGTATCATATACGAGTCTCAAAGAGGAGGAATAAGCAAAAAAACGGAAGAGAAGATTGCAAGGTTCTCGTCCGCGGAGGCGAAAAAAAAAAAACAAAAAATAATTGCCCCTAGAAGAAGAGAATTGTGTCTGTAAATAACCGCTCGTCGATCGTCGCGCGAACGATCGAAAAAGTAAGAGACAAAAACAAAAAACAACAAAAAACAGCAACAACGATACTGCGATTAAATTGATTGATATTCGAATCGACGTCAATGAGAAACAAAGAAAAAAAAAACAAAAAATTGTACATAATTGTCATTCGTCTTTTTCTACATTTTGTTACAGAGATTTTTTTTTAACTACGCGATAGCGCGCTAAGCTGTAGATAGCTAGATTATACCTGTAAGGGAAAAGAAAAATATCAAATACACACACATGCATACACACTGACATTGACACACACACACACACACACACGTACATTATTATCCGATCGATCAAACGTTCGTGGAATGTTGTTGGTAGTGTCAAAAAGGAAAAGAGGAAAAAAAAACGATTGGGAAAATCGAGAGAGAACATATCGAGTAAACGAACTTTAAACAGAAAAAAAAGCATTTCTATCGAATTCATTCTACGAGATAAACGCGTTTAACGGAATATAGAATTTTATTCCTCACGGTTATAGAGAGAAAGAGAGAGAGAGAGGGAAAGGATTTAGAAGAACGTAATTTATTGAAACTATGGTCGTGAATTTGGGGAGAAATTTTGTTTTTACTTTACGAGCTATTCGTTGTTCCTTCTTTTAAATCAAGGATCTCCATGCGACTTACAGTGTTTTTGCAACTGCATTTTCTCGCGCGAAAGTCTCAGATGAATTATCGCAATAAAAATTGATCGCCAAAAAGGGTTTTAATTTTCGTGTTTTTTCACGTCGGTGTTGTTTTCTGTTTTCTCTTTTCAGTCAATTTCTATTGTCACTCGAAGTGAGAATAATTTTGTTCCACGGAGCACGTGGAGAACAAAACTGCTTTCTCGAAGAGATGTCAAATTTTGACGTTTTCTTTTCAACGACTTTTCAATCTTTCGCCGCGTTTTGTTGCAAAAATGTCCATCGCGAGTTTCTTTTTTTTTCGATTTCTCGATCGCGAAAGTCCCCCGACATCTCTCCGAGTTATCAGCGAGAGTCACAGCATTGCCTTATCACACGGTGTTACACCGACAGACACCTGACTGACAAAGAAAAGAGAGAAAAACCTAGCTAGTCTGTCAATTGCTGGCCGTAAGTACGGATTTATAATTGAAAAAGCGATAAAGAAAGAATAAATTGCCATCAGCTGTTTTAATCTTGGTATTAAAAAAATAATAATATATATAGAGGTATATTAAGGACTTTGGCCTAAATTACGTATTTTCTTTGGAACGTCCAATGAATATTCCTCGACGGAAATTTGGAGAAGAGAAAAATCATCGTCGAGGCCTTGTCCTTTATTTTCTTTCTGCGTTGCTTCAAAGTCGGCGAGTCCGGCGGTAATTTGCGAAGATGTAAGAAAAGAGAATATCGAACGACGCGATAAAACCGAAAAAGAAGAACGATGAGCGTGAATAGAATCGATGACCGAACAATTCACGCGAGAATTACCGATAATAAGTGAGGGAAGTGAAAAATGGAATAATTTTCTAGGACTTAAGGCGCAAAAATTCGTAGCTTTTAAGTACACAAATTTATTGGTAATTTCGAGAGAATTAAGGAATCAAAGACCTTTTTATCCCTCGTCGATGTAAAAAAAAACAAAAATTAAATAACTACATCGTACGCCGATCCGAAGACACATCCGCGATGTTCCGTGGCACACAAGAGTCTCGAGAATCGCATCAGGATTCTAAACTCGATACATTGTAACGCAAACGGGTGAGAGACACGGCATTTTCAGTTTGTTTTTGTGAATATTGCAGCAGTGCGTAAAAAAACGATCGAGCGATTGAAGAAAAAGAAAAAGTGCTAGATGACGAAATTCAAAGGATGAAATATCCAATGCGTTTTAACACAAACAGTTACTATTGCGATTAACGTTAATTATCGATAATAATGATATTGAAAATAAACATGTTACTTTTTTTATAATCGCAGCGTTTGGTTTCGATCCTCCCTGACTGCTTTCCCTTCTCTCAGAAAAAAAATTGCGCCATAGAGAGCAATCGTCTGGCGATTGGCGAAAAAAAAGTGCTATTTCTCTCGATGATTAAAGTTATTTCTGTGCAAGTTGTTTTTTTTTATTTCTACAACAAGAAAAAGGTCGACCCTCCTATATTTGGGCACTCTTGAGGCAAAGGGCAGCAAAATCAAACGACGAAGCTACGAAACTTGCCGATTCCGTTGTCAGTCAACCGGAAGTCTCAAATTCTGCGAGCAGAGAAAACGCAAGATCCATAATCGAGGGGAAGAAAAATGAATTTCCATCGTCTTTAAGTATTCTTGTCCAACGAATTAACCGTTGTTTTCCCAATGGTCAATTTTTGTATTAAATTCTCAATCATATCCGCCTCAACGAGGCCGATAAATTTGTCGACCACGAGGCCGTTCGAAACGGCTATTACGGCCGGCACAGCTTTTACTTCGAAAGTATGGACCAATTCGGGATTCTGCTCGACGTTCACGATCGCCAGATGCAAATCCTCCATCGGCCCTATTAATTCCTCCAATTTCGGTGTCAATATTTTGCAAGGATCGCACCATTCGGCGTGGAAATTCACGATCACGGGCACCGCGCTGTTCATCACTTTGTTGATAAATTCGTTATTGTCGTTTATCTCGAACTTTCCGTTGCTGCGACCTAGCAACGATATGCCTCTCGCCGTTACTCCCGCCAGGTTTCTCGTATATCGAAGCATCTTTTTCTTGTATTTTTGCGTTAATATCGATTACAAAAAATCCGTCGCCTCTCACGTTGCACTCAAACTTTTCGAACGACAGTCGTCATGAAATTTTGCGATAAATTTCTCGTGCGATTGTTCCCCATTGCGACGTACGGAAGCATTTTGAATTGCGTCAACGTGTCGGACAGGCAAAGCTGGAAAAACAGAGCGATACACATCGTTTCGTACACAAAACGTCGATTTCGCTGAATGAGGATGAAATTTCATTCCTTTGACGAAAAGATTCTCAAAATGTCACAAACCTCGACATGATGGTTTTTCTGAAAAATCGCATTCTCGACTATCGTTTATCGCGATGAAAATCTTCGATTTTTTTTACTGTTTGTTTTTTTTTATTCGTGAATCCAATTGGTTATTCTTCGAGGCTTTATCGTCTCCAATAATTCGTACTCGATGTATCCCAAAAAACCGAGTATCGAGGAAATCACCAGCAACACCAGCAGTGTTACTCTCCAGACGAAAAGGCGATCGTACGGCTGTGAAAATTGGAAAAAAAGAAAAAGACGATTGTAACATCGAACGGGGAAATATCCGCTTTGAGATAGATGTTGAGGACGGAAAATATTTGTCGTTACTTTCTCTTCGATGAAAACTGGCTCTTCGAATCCTCTCGGCACACCTATGAGAATGATCGTCACTATAACGGCTATGCCTACAGCTATAGCTCCGATTTTATTTTCCGTCGTCTGCGACACAATGAATATCAGCGCCGCCGCTATCCACAACAGGATGACAAAAAATAAGCCGACGCCGATTCCAAAAACGAGCGCGGTCATTACCCTGTGTGTAATAATAAAAAAAGCGCTTGATCACAACTGTTTAATTGAAAAAACTAACTTGAGAATGTGGAGTATCAAAGATGCGATGAAAATTGAATCAAGCGTAAGGCGAGAATTTGTTCTGTCAATCGTCATTTTTCTTCGTTGTTGAGGTTAGGAAATATTTTTGATAGCGCGGACGCGTGAGACAAAAATAATTCAAAAAATATCGAATTCTTTCGAAAGAATACGTGTGACGTTTGACAGTGAATGACCTTGAAGTCGTACTTCGCAGGATGGCCAAGTTTTTTTTTCTTTTGACAGAAAATGAAACGAACAATGTCGTTTACTCAGTTTTGAGAAGTTATCGCTTCGATTTGTTTGAAAAAAGATTGAAACAAGACAAAGTGTTTGTATGCTTAGATTGTTTGGATGAAAGGATGGTGATTTAACCTATAATTGTATCTGTACTTCGCAACTCGGGGCTTTTTACGCCAATAGCAGAATTATCGATACAGTATTTTTTATATACCTTTTGATATACGAGAGAATCCAACTAGCAGTTTAATTTATAAACAAACAGATCGTGTGTTACTTGTACGCCTCTGAAAAATTGTTAAAGTCATCGAACGTACATGATAAGATGGTAAGAGTTGATCGAACTACTAAACTAACCAGCTACGCAAACTTAACAGATGTATAAGCACAACATTTTGTATCATACATGTATATATATTCGTTACATAACGTCTCTCCTTTCTCCCAGCAGAGGGAGCAGACGCATGCAAAAAAAATACTTGTTCACGTTTGTCGGTAAGCGCGATCTCGCGACGATGAAAAAAAAAATACAAAGGAGAAATTTTCTCTTTTATATTATTACACGTCCGAAACAACACAGTTACATTACACCGAAAGAAAAGTTCAATAAACGATAACAAGAGATTCTCGTGTATATTATAGCCAGGATTAATCGCAAACTAGTGGAAATAAAGAACGACCTTATATAGGCGTGTTAATTGACGCTCGAAGGAATTATCCTTCGAATTTTCTCTCAGCACGTACAACGATGAAAACAATTCTTTTGGTCGAAAGAACACACATATTTCGTTATACGCGCACGCTGCCGTTTTGACAGGCAGAGATATCATTTTTTTAATCGGAGATCAACAAGTGTTTTTTTTTCTGTCAGATAACACAAAAGGTACGTGAGAAATATCATGTTGCATTCACGTGCTTATCAAGTTGGACCTTTTCACTTTCGTTTCGTAGACCGTGTGCGGCTCAATTAAACATCGACTCTCGTGTATATAAACTTATTGCCTCGCTGGGTAAATTTTGTAAATTCCAACATAACACAATCGTATCATCTGTTTTGAATTGAAAATATACATTTTTCGATATATTCGATGCACGGCTATGTTCGCGAAGCATTTTGAAAAATGGTGAGATTTCAGTGTCACGTCTATAAATTCACAGTTACTCGAGAAAACGTCATTCGAATTTTCAGTTTTGAAAAATCCTGTCGGGTAGCAAATTTATTATTTCAACGAAAGACATCAACTTTTTTCATCGATTGATCGTATAAAAAAATACTCCAAAAAAATAACGTGCACCTTTTATTAACGAATAAGACCATTTATTTTGGCTACTGTGTGCGTTTAATTGCTGAATTTATCTCATTCAAGCCCTTTAAGCCTCCGGCGATGCTGCTAAGGATCTATTCTCTGGTTGTACTCGCCCTTGACCTTGTGACGCTGCTGTTTGGAATATGGTTTTCCATTCTCGTAGCACTGTACAGAACGTTCAGGCCACCTCCTCTGAAAAATCTCAGCGGCGAAGTTGCCATGGTAAGATTTCCAAAGATACGGAAAGATACGAGAAATTTTGGTCCAGCGTGCAATAAAAAAAGACATTATCAGGATCATCAGCAACTCTTATATCCAAAGTTGCAACAACTTTGTTTATTTCACAAATACAGGAAAAATTCTCCTCATTTCTATGAAATGATAAAGACTGAAGCAAACAAAATCCAGAAGTTTCTTTGAGTGACAAAGAATTTTTATGATCCATTCAATTTCCGTTTTTTTTCGTGTTCAATGTTCAAACAGGTAGTCGGAGCTGGACGTGGCGTCGGTAAGGAAATTGCCGTTCAATTGTCGCAGCTAGGTGTTTTTGTAGCTTGCGTCGACATAGACGCGGAAAATTGCCACGCGACAGCGAGGCGCGCCGCTTCTCACGGAGGAATCGCGAAAGCTTTCGTTTGCGACGTAACGGTTAGCGAACAGGTGGGTTTTCGTTCAGCTCCGCGGAAAACTCGATAATTCTAAGCCTTTTTGTCAATTTTCAAAATTGACTAAAACGACGAGTCTCGCGAAATTACGATTTGTCAAATGACGCGAAACTACTTCGCACTCTCAGCGTGAGCGCGCGTATGTCGATTTTTTTTGACGTGAAATGTAAATTTTGATTAAAAATCACGACTAAATCCAAACTAAATCCACCGTAAGAATTTTTCAGATAAAACACGCGGTCGAGCGTATAAGATCGGAGATCGGCGATGTCACGATGGTCTTTCATTGCTGCGGCGTGCCCAGTCCGAGAGCATTGATGCAGGAAGCTACGGAGGTCCGAAAAACTATGGAAGTTTCGGTTCTTAGTCATTTTTGGGTAATTAACTTGAGTTTCGATAAAAAAAAAAGGCGAATATACATTGTACAAGTTTATCAAATTTTGCTATTCCGTTTTTTTCTTCTTTTCAGCTTTTGGATTCAGTTTTGGCGGGAATGCAACGGGCCGGACGCGGGCACATCGTGGCTCTTTCCTCCGTCGCTGGTCTTTCGGGCGGAACGAACAACGGAGGCAGAGTGCCAATTTCCACAGCGCAGTTCGCCGTTCAAGGCTTCGCCGAGTCGCTGCACACCGAATTTCGGCAATCCAATTCGAATATCATGATAACGCTCGTCCACGTTTATCCTTTTATCGTTGGAGCGGAAGCAGCCAAAGATATTCGTTTCAGGTAAGCTTGCGCGGTGATAATTATCGAACGACAATTACGCGTTGATCTCAATGTCGGAGTAATGAAATTTCTTAGCCTTTGTTATTCTTCCTCGTGTTTTTTTCTCATTTTTTCAATCAGAATACCCAGTTATTTCGGTACAATGCCAGCGACGGAAGCTGCGAAAAACATATTGGACGGCGTGAGACGAAATTACGCGGAATTCAGCGTTCCTGGCTATCTGCTGTATCTCGGGCACATTCTGAGGTAAAAGGAGAAGCTGGGAAAATCTCACGACCGTACAATCGCGACGAGATCATTCGCATTTTCACGAAACTTTATTTGCAGAATTCTTCCGAAGAAGGCGTCGTTCATGCTGCGGGATTTACTGGACACTGGCGTTGATTTCGGTTGATCGTACGATTATTATTAGCTTCGATACTGATTGCTTTTAATCAGGAATTCACATGTATATAGACACGTGGTTATACGCGCACGTATATACATACGTATATTTACATACTTTTTAAATAACATTTCGTACAAGAGAAATCCTTCGAGCTTGCCCCGGGATGGGAATTGATGGCGATATTGAGAGATAAAAAAAGGAGGATAAAGAAATAGCGAGAACGAACTGTCGTATTGAGATCCCTCAGGACCCACAACAAACTCATGATCGGGTTGATCCTCGAAAAGTTCATAAATTCTCTCGTGTATAAAAGCAACAAAAAAAATCACCGCAAAATGAGCGGCGGAGGGAAAAAATAAAGATACCGAGGAATCAACGACGCAGCGATCGTTAATCCAAGCCAGGTGGCGCGGGTTCCGATAAATCTGTTTCCATTGGTTCTTGCTTGGGCTCGGACAAATAATCACCAGCTGGTGCGATATCGAAATCGTCGTGCATGTCCAGCGCACATTTTCCCTGTATCACTTCCATTATCGATTGCGAAATATGAGCCTTCTGTGAAATTTGAAAGGGAACGAAAAAAAAAATACAGACAATTGTTGAAAAATAACGATAAACGATCGAAGAAACAAAAACTGTGGAATTTTCGATTTTTTTTTTCGAATTTTCGACTTTGATGCTCAATTTTGACGCACCTGATTATCGGCGAATGTATCGATGTGTGCCAATAGAGGGGCTTTCAGCCCCGGTGCCATTTTCAAAGCGTCGGCCAATTGCGCGGCGGGCAATTGCAATATCACCTGAAAGCTCTGAGGCTGGGTTCTCTCGCAGCACTTTACGAAGCCCTCCCAGACTTTCGGCTGTTTCCACACTTGCTTGAGAATCAAACGTTGCAGTATGTTCATAACGAAGCCGCTCAATCGTGGATAAAGAGCGAGGCTCTGTATGACCGTTCGCATGAACAACGTCGGCAACGGATTCATGTCCATTAGATGTTGCATCACGACAGCCAGAGTCTCTTGGGTGAAGGCCTGCTTGTCGGCAAAGCACATTGAAGTTGCTGCATAAAAAACAAGATAATTACTCGTTATATTACGAATAATAAAACAATAATACTTCCTCCGTCGATAACAACGAGGCTGATTATCGCTTCGGTAAATCACCCACTGCAACTTCGTAATTCACGACAAAAAAAATACTCCGGATAATGAAATTCAATTGAAACGACAAAATTGTCATAATCTCTTTCACACGATGAGTAATTTGTAAATAAATTGTAGAAACGTTGATTAGTCGTTATTTCGAAACTAGAAAAGACGTTGAGAATACGAAAACGGAACCTTTGATGACGGTCTTCAATTCCGCCTTGGCGGAGTCGATATTGTGAAGGGCGATGAGTAACTCGGCCGGTGTGAGAGGCGAGGAGCAATGGGCTCCGACGTTACCCTCGTTGTTATGATTGCCGAGTAGTCTGTTGAAGACTTCTTTAACGACGATCGGATTGAGCTTTATGAGCTTGGGAAGCGCAGCGGTAACCTCCTTCTTCGTTAAACCGTTCAAAACGGGTATGAGAAATCTGACGTCCGACACCCTGGTCTGATAGAGTTCGCGCACTCTCGCGACCAATTCAGCGCTCGGCGCGGATTTTTCCGTGAGAATGTGAATGATCCTCGTGACGAGAGTCTCGGCGCCTTTCGGACAGTTTTCAACGAGAGCGAGGAGCTGCGGACTCGCCATACCCAGGGATCTGACCGGACCCTCGACGAGCCTGAGGACGATTCTCTTGACGTCAGCGCCCATCGACGTGTAAACTCTGGCCAATTCGTGAATGAGATCCTGATGTTTGGTCAGCAGAGCGAGATACAGACCGAGACAGGCTCTCGTGGTAGATTCGCTCCAGGAATCCTCGACGTTCGGCCTGCCGCGATCCTGTCCAAACACGATTTCCGGTGGCTTCGGCTGTCTCAAAAATCCCAAATACAGCACGGCGTACTCCTCGATCAACTTGCCAAGTTCGTTACGAGCGTAGAGCTGAACGACGAGATCAATCGCCACGTCCCTCACGACCGCCGTCTCGTGTCCCGTGTGACAGAGCAAAACGTTCAAAAATATCAGTTGCTTCGTCGGCCTTCTCACGACCATTTCCTTCAACAACTGCAGCGGCACGTAGCCACGATTCTCATCGGAGGATATCATTTTCAACGCCTCAACGGCGTCTTCCGTTATCAACGGCGCTTGAAGGTACAGCCTCAGCAACAGTGGATCGCGATCTTTTCCTTGTATGAGATCGATCGCCGATACGAGAGTGCACAGGAGAAAGTTGTAAGCCTGATGAGGAGCCTCCTGCGGCTTTGTGCACAGAGTCGTTCTTCTTTGAAAGCCCTGCAGGAGAGCGTATTCCTCGTAGAGCCAGCCGAGAGCCAGATCCAGACGAGTCCTTATGTCGTCCGTTATATAACGCAGGATGGCTTCTTTTATGTGAGGATTGAAGGTCGCCGCCAGGGTCGTCAGGATCTTTGATCTCACCGAGGCAACGCCACCGTGAACGGCATTTTTCTCCGCTCGGAGTATTCGGTTCACCGCCATCAGCAGCATCCGTTCCTTCGTCTCGCGAGGCAACGGTTTCGTTATTTCCGACAGTTTCAACGCCTTCAGACGATTGCGCGCCTTGACGAGGGACTTTTCGTGCGCCTCGAGCGACGCTTTCGCCTCCTTCTCCTTTTCCCGGTCTTTCTCTCGTTTGCGCTCTCGCTTGGCCTCGGCTACCGTGATGGTTGGATTTTGTATGAGATCCTCCATCAAGGCGTCATCCTCTTTGGCGTCCTTCTTCGTTCTCTTGGCTTTCGCTTGTTTTATCTGCGCCGACAGCAGCTTCCCGATTATCTGACGCTGTACGCTTATGTCGGCGGTCGCGCTCGGTTGATACTCTCGCTGGAATATCGACGTCATCGTGTCCGGCACCCAAGCCTTGAGGGGAAACGGATTTGAAGACGAAACGGGAGCGGAAGTGTTTTTGTTTTTTTTGTTTTTATGAAAAATGAAAATGACGATGAAAAAGAAAATTTTGGTTTTTACCATGCTGTCCATTACGAGCTCGGTGGCGATCTCCACGCTGAGTCTCTCGGCGATAAAAGTTTCCGAGAGCTCGATTAATTCCGGTGGCTTTGGAGGTGGTACCGGCATCGGCAAAGGCTCCGGATCTTCGATCGGCACTATCGTCTCGAGCTTGGCCCGTTTAGCGGCTGTCGCCGCCGCGACCTCCTGCTGCCGTTTTTTCAAACGACGAATATCCTCGGGTTTCGGATAGGCCTTCAGTATGTCCTGCTCCTTCGCTCCCAGTTGGGTCAATTGTTTCGCTATCATCGATGCGTACTCTATGCTAGCCGGATGTTTCATCAAACCTAGCAGCGTCAGCTTCAAGTGTTTCTGCACACTCGTTACTTGAGAATCCGACAGGGTCGGCGGCAAATCGTTTTGCAATTTTTGCAGAGCTGAGAAATTTTTTTTTTTCAAAGAAATTGTAATGCCTCGTCAATGAAATTAGACCACTCGTGATATAATTACGTGATTTTTACGCTTTCCGTAAAAATCATTTTTATTCTCTAGTTTCTCACCTTGTATGACGACGAGCATAAACTGCGGCCTCATTTTAGCGATCAGGGCCAAAGAACCCATGCAAGTCATCAAATTCAAACTACTGACGTGCGGCGAGCCGTGAAACTTGACCAATAAATTCATCACGTGGTTGGCCTCCTCCTCCAGCTTTCTGCGTCTGGCAATCTTGAGCGTGAGCGGAACATCCTCGAGGGAAAAATCGTCGGGTTTTTTGGGCGTGTCCGCGTCTGGGTAAGTTTGAAGAAGAATGACGCCCTCCAGGAACTTTACCGCTTGCGTTCGAATTCTGAGACAATGGCGAGTGATTGTTAGTTTTTCTTTCGAGTTAAGATGGAAAACCAGAATTTTCGGTTTTTCTTTTTCTGTACCCGTCATTGTCGCTGTCTATCATGTTGATAATTTGCACTTTGAGATTGCTCAGTTGAGTCCACGCAATCTCCATCTCTGTGGTGACCAGAGGAACGCTGGCGATCCATTTTAAAGCCGACCTGAGCATTCTGCCGCTAGCCCTGAGAGCTCGTTTAGCCACGACGGGTGCGTCGTCCGCAACGAGTCTCGAAAGCGTTTGCACCATACGTGGTATCGTTTCTGGCTGTTTGACGCTGAACGGTAAAACAGAATCGTCACGGAATTGTCACAATACCGGCAATTTCGCACGGTGAAAATGTTGACTCACCCTGCATCTTCGATAAATCCTGTTATAAGCTTTCTAGCTTCGGCACTGCGATCCAAAGAAAATTGTAAAGCCTCCTCCAAATACAAATCCAATAAATGAGGCTCCTTGTTCAACAAATATTCCTGAACTTTGGATAAATTTGTTATTTTCACAGTTTCGCTCGTATTTATCGTCGCCTCGTTCAACCACTCGACGATCTGCAACGGCGATGGAAAAAGATACATAACTATTGCAGCGATGAAATTGATAAATTTTAATTTTCGGTTATATTAGACGATAATAATTAAATTTGTTCACTCCAACTAATCGTTTATCCGTACTTGAGAGCTCGTTGGCGCGGGACTGACAGATGAGAAATTCGATGTTTCGTCTGTGATGATTTCATCGTTGTTCGAATCTGACCTTCGGTGTAAACGAGGATCCATTTTTGCGATTATTATCGTGGGAAAGTTATCATGAAAAAATTATTACGAGAAAAATTCGAATGAATTGAACAGATATGCGGGTCGCAATCTCGGCGTTTAACCTCGAAAATGTCAGTTCATACTGTTGTTTAATGTACATGATTTTTTGTTCGTTTGTTTCATGGCAAAGTCGGTGATGTTTAACACGAGGGACAAACAATTACATTTACGACAACAATCATGGGTTTTATGTTCAATTGTAGGATGCTCGTATAATTTTTTCTTTTCAAAGAAACTCTGTCATCAAGCGCTGCAACGGGCCGGCGCCATTTTGGTTTGGAAACTTGGAACTCGGAACTTGGAACTTGGAACGCCGGGTCCTCTGAACATATCAGTTTTGTGGAAATTCTTTTCGATATATTTTTAATCGATTAAAAAAAAACAACGACATCGAGCCTTATTGTTATTATTTTTTTTCAAAACATTTTCAGGATTCGACTTGTTCGATAAAGGTAATTTTCATTATTTTCTTACATTGATGCATTTGTAATGTTATTTTGTTGTAGTGGAACTGTCAAAATTACTCGGAATTTCCACGAAATTGTTGTTGTTTTTCTGCCTATTGTCGCCAATATCGTTGCGAATATCATATTTTATCATCGTCATCATTGAAAAAAAGTTGTTGTTTGACATGTATCTCGAAGGGAGATTTGGGGTGGGGAGGCGATTTGATCGTTCCCTTTTCCATCCATGCAGGTGACGTTTCGGCTTACGTGTCATATATTTCGCTCCAGATTGCTCGGTTGAAAGACGCAATCATTACGAGAGGGCTCGAATTTGCCAGATTTTCATTGTTGGATTGCAGCAAAAAAGAAGGTAAACAAAATAGTACTGATGAGTACGCTTTAAAGAATAATCAAATTATTACGATACAGCCGCAGATTTATAATCATTGTAGTCAAAATCTTACAACAGACGAGGGAGAGTAAAACAAACAAAACAATAGATAATCCACGTCGATATTTGTAACACAATTAGTTAAAATAGTATTTGAATGAAAAGTTACCAATTTTTTTCGATTATTTTAGGTTATGTCGATATCTTTTTCGCAAGTTTATTTCGAAAAAAAGGTGCTGTATTAACGATCTTTTTTTTTTTCTCTCAGCAAGATTGTTCGATAAAAGTCAAGTTCTTGGGTTTCCCGTTATCAAAAATGAATTTCTACTCCATCATTTGTCCGATTAGTTCTAACGCACATGCCAAAACGTTTCAGCGGCAAAGTTCCCTCACGGCGAAATCGTTTTTCTGTTCCCATGATGTTGCAGCTTTTCCCGACTCTAGCAAACATTCCTCAATACGAATATTCACGTTCAAAGTGGCATCGAATCACCCATTGGCAATTTCATTTTCTTTACAGTGTTGACGATGCGTCAATTAAAGGGAAAAACGAAAGAGACGAACAAGCAGAAAAAGGAAAGAAAGAAAGAATTTATGGCGGTGAAACAGCGAGTTTTCACAATTGTTTTACCGACGTTAGCGGCTGTATTTGTTCTCATCGCGGCTTATGTGTACATCAAGACACGTCCAAAGGCCATAGACTTTTAAGATCTGCAAAAAAACGGCATACATTCCCCGTACATTATGTTCCTGGGCTTTGCATCGGTTATGATTGTCCGAAAAAATGAAAACTGACAGAAAACGAGAAAGGAATTCTATTCTCACGGCAAAAAAAGGAGAAGAGAATCAATTTTATTGTAATATAACGTGCGCATGACTATGTATTCGTTTATTAAATATAATATATTTCTTATTGATCTTTCACCAATTCTTATATCGCTATGGTGTTTCTTATCGCCGCTAGAAATAATACCAATTTCGTTGTAAGGACAATTTTTTTTAATGGAGAATTATCTACGATCGAGGTTTCGAGTCTACTCGAGATTTGTGGAACATGAAGGCGCAGGCAAACATTATATCGGATTATAGTTATTTTTCATACAATGACTTTTTATTTATTCAACCTTTCACCCCTCTATTCATCATTTTTTTGTCATCGATGTGTACCTTTGCCTATTAGCAACAGATTTTCAAAGAAATGCAAATAAAAAGATCGATTATCGTTTCTTTGAAATTTCATTCGCAATATAATAAAATTTTGAATTTACCTAAAATTCGTATTTAATCTGTTGAAAAAGACATGACATTCTCACGAGTATTTTCGAAAATTCCTGTGATTTATCATACTCGAGTTGAAAAATTACTGAAAATAAATGTGCAAAGTAGTATCAACAAATCGAGCTACCGAAAAAGTGAAAAAACAGAAATGAGTCCCGTAACAAATGCGTTTCACTTATTTCTTCAATATGAACAAAAAACATGTATATGCGTGCTTCTTTTCAGCAGAGTTAATAAAAAAAGGTATACGAACGATGGAGAAGAGAAAAAGCGATGGGATAATTTTGTCAATTTATCGAAATCCATTATGCGAAAGCCTACTATTTGTCGCCTAAGCTCCGGCTCTATTGAAAATAAAAATCAATGTGCCAAGCTCCTCTCTCGCGTATAGTTATCTACACGGACAAAAGTCTACAAACTTTTTCCCCTCAATCGGCCCGAGAAAAAATCCATTCGATGCATCAACAATGATAAAAAAACAAACGATTCTAGAATTCTCGAAGCTTCGAATTGGCTCGCTGCACATAAAAGGAAGATATTGCCTGTAATCATTATAATCCAATTCATCCCTTGTGACTCTCTACGGACGGAATCACGTACCAACACACGTACGGACATTTATGTGTGCGCCCTTAGACACATGTATATACGATCCGACGCTACCGATGATGCGCATTAACTATAGAGTGTGTATATAGTGTCAAGGAGAAGAGGAGGGCAAATTTTGCTTTCCCGGGGACATTGTTGGTGCGCTCTCTCGGATGCTGTCCATGTTCCGTGCAAAAGCTTCAGTTCAATATCGCGAACGCGGTAAGCGAGAAGGGTGCTCTCCGGCTGTTCATCACACACACACAGACACACACACTCGCACGAAATTCCACCGATATTGAATAAATTATTCGTACATTTATTTTCATCGAGTGGCTCGATATCGGGGAAAAAAATACAAAAATTTGGTCGTCTTTGCGTGAAATATATCGAAAAAAACAAGACGCGTAATAGTGTGTACACACACGTATAGTACATATGTACAGGTCAGTGATGAATATCGATCGTAACCTAAGCATCGTGTTATCCTCAGCATCACTTTTATCGTCGTATAATCTGTGGCAAAGTTGTTAATTACGGGGCCGAGAGAAACGAAGAATATTCAGAATGAAGAAACGAAGACTCGACCCGATAACGAGGATATCCATTGTTGGATGAACGATTACGACGACGACAAAAACAATAACAACGACAACGAAGAAAAGAAGAAAGAGTGAGGTTAGAGGGCCCATGGCCCGGGACCGGTTTCACCATAATTGGTGGTGGCTCCTGATGGTCTTGTACCTCATCGCGTCCGAATGTTGGATAAACGTTGTCGTCGTCATCGTCGTTGCTGCCTCCACCGACCCTTATCAATCGTACCATCCTTCGTCATTGATAAGACGCTCAGCATCCTCGTTTTCTTCCATATCTTCGTCCTCCTTTTTATCCTCGTCGTCGAGCCTCAATTCCCCCGGTGCTGACGTTCTCGTGTTTTTGGGCGACAATTGCGACGATCAATCGGACACGTCCGAGATTCAAGAATTCCTCGCCACTTACAGCGGCAAAATCTCCATCAGAATGCTGCAACGATCACGTGAGTTCCGAAACGCCTTCGACGTTACGATTTTTCCGCAATTTATTACCTACAAATGTCCGCTGCTGTGTTATTCCTCCGTACTTTGCTTTTTCCAAACGCAGCGTTCTTGTTTACGGTTTAATCGATATTCTCGTGTGTGCCTTTTTCGTTTCCTCTCTTCCTCTTCCTATTTTCGGAGATAAATCTGTGCGCGCGTGCTCTTATTTTTCCCGCTAAAACACATCCCCGCTACATTTATCACCTATGTATGTATAGACATATATATGTGCACTTGTTTTGCCTCCGTGGATGCCGAGGAGGCTGGTATAATTGTCGATATATTTGGGGTCGTATATTGGTTGGGTGAGCTATCGGATCGTACAGGAAGTAAATAAATGGCTTTTACTTTCCGCGATGCGCGCGGGAGGAGCAAACGGAAAAGTACAATGGTACAGAAATTGGGGGAATGTTTGTCCCCACTGTTTCTCGTGCAGATATTCGCCGAAAAAGAATATAATCAATGCCCTTGTCTATTATCGCGTTGATCTTTTTTAGGAGCTCCATTGCTTTAGCGTTCGAAAATGCTCGCGTTGCTTCGCGATTATTTTACACATATTTCGGAACGCTTCTTACATTCGAAACTCTTTTACACGTTGATATAAATTATCGCCCCTCGTTTTGCGGAGGGTAAACTCCCCCGGATTATTCCACTGGGGCAAAGTGCCCTGGTCGTATATTTTCGAGTGACGAATCGTCCCGAAGACGAATTTTTCTGTGGGACCAAACTTTTCCGGCGGTATTTTCGTGGGGGGAATCGAATGACTGTTCTAATATATTTCGTCGAACAAAAAGTGCACCATCGCACGTACAAATTCATCAAAACGGAAAAACGTTTCTTATCGATAACGGTGACGCCAATAATCGTCATAGCCGGTATTCTCGTCGATATTCACAAGGAACTCCACAGTTTTACGTCATTATTAGCATCCCGGAGAGATAAAGATAAAAGTAAGAAAACTCGTTATCTTCCCATCGGACGTTTCGAGAGTCGAAACTGTCGATGACTTTACCACTGAATACGAGTAAAACATGTATTTTACGTCGAAACTTCAAAGATGTCCCGTAAAGGTACGAATAAAAAGGAACGGGCGTCGTTTTTTTTTCTCTTTTTCTTTCGATTAGCGAAAATCCGAGGTCGCAAAGCGACCTAGCCATACTAACCTTTCTCTCTCTCTCTCTCTCTCTCTCTCTTTATGTATTGATATGCACATCACTTTTTCCAATTCAACAACTCTTTTTACCCTCTTTTTATCTCCTACACGTGTATACGAGATGAAAAGCGCGACCGCAATAACTGGGTCGAATAACTTTTGGCTCGTGTTATTATTTTTTCTTCTTCTCCGTTCGAATTTCATGACGAAATCTGGCAGTCACGTGCGAGAGTAAATCGTGGGGCCTCGGAGTTCTCGTTCAAGCCCTTGGACAAACAACGACCAAAGCCCTTATCGCGGCGCTGGATCCGCATACCTGCGAGGTTGCCGCTAGACTCGCTCATCTCTGGGACAAACCACTTCTGACATGGACCTGTCCATTGGTAATGAAAAAAAAAAAAAAATCTAAACGGTAACCTACATCGCGATCTAATTGCAAAAACGATAAACTGCAATGAGAATTTCGCGCACTTGGCTCGGAATAAATCAACATCAAAGGCAAAGTGGTCATGGGAAATACAAAAGCTCGAGAATTATCAACGAATTGTCAAAAAAATATCCGAAAATCACGGGAAAACTTTGTTCGATTCCATGCGAAACGGATTTTATCTTTTTTTTTTGGCGAACTTGGATTTTTTCAACATTTTTCGGATGTTTGCATTTTTCGATAAGCAAAATTCGCTAATTACGATAAAAGTGATCGACAATCGTCAAATTTTTCGAAAATAATCGATCTTATCCCTGACGGTTCGTCAGTAGCAATATTTACATAATTGTAACGTAAAATCGATGATTTTATCGTAACTTTGATTCAGAGTCTACTGAATCGCGTTGATTAGCCTGATTAATGAACCTCGTACGTCGTTCGATAATTAATAACAAAGAAACAGGGGTTGTCGTTGAGGGGTGAAGAAAAATAAAAAAGAGCGCTGTGACATGGCGTTGCATGTACACACGCGTATCGCGGCCAAGCGGAAGATACGTCGCTGATGAGCACGAGGCGCGTTTAATCGCGTGAGACGCGTACGACCCGATATCCCTCTCGGGGATGTTCATAAAACGAGCAAAGTGCCTATACAACGTCATCGTCACAATTGCAGAGAATAATGGAGGATAGTAAGCTGTCGTCGACGATAAGGCTGTCGCCGTCGGTTCCAGCAGTTGCGCAAGCGCTGGCCGAAATATTTCTTCACTTCCGGTGGAGAACGGTCGCTATCGTCGGTACCGGTAAGGAAAAAACCAACGATTCTCGTAACGCCTCGCTTTTTACTCCCTTTTCTCTCGTAAAACGAAAAAGAAACGCCACTAGTCGGTGAATTACGAAAAAAGACGAAAAATAATGGCCGTTTTATCGGCAGATCACGAACCGTGGCCGAGTCTCGATCGATCGGTCGTCGGTGCGCTTCGCGGTATCGGCATTGTACCGCGTCATCACGCTGTTTTACCTCATCGCGGAACGAGCAAACAGATTTACGGCACCCTGAGGCTTTTACACACGGTTCCTAGCAGAGGTAAATTCGCTGACGAACATTTCAAATCGTCCGAGGCAAAATACTAGAAAAAGCAAGATGGATTTATCGCCACATGTCACTCAGTACCGCGAAATATTAAAATTGAAATTGAGATGAGAATAAAGTAATGGGTAAAGAATAACGATCAATTTTAGCACCGTGGGAAAAAAGAATGTTGAATGTTGCGAAGAAAAATATGTATCCGGCTGACGAAAATTAGCGGAAGTTGAAGAGGTTTTTTTCATTCTTTATTATTCTTCAGCCGGATATGGATCGATCGTCATGAGATCATAAAAAAAATTAATCTCTCTGTCTGTCTGTCTCTCTTTCTCTCTCTCTCTCTCTCTCCTTTATCCCTTCATATATATATATAGTGATCGTGCTATGTCTTCCGGTGGAGGATGAGGAATTCGCGAAGCGGGCGATCGTTCAGGTAAACGCCATCAAGAATTCAATCGTCCTTCTCGTCCAGCCGGAAGCGCCGAGTCCCTTTTTGCCAGCTTCCGTAAATTCACACGCGACAATCGTTAAATCAGGATCTTCCTTGCTCAATAATAATACGAATGTCGACAAAATCAGCGTCAGGAAAAACGCTGAAAATCGTTTTCCAACGTCGACCGATCCGGAATTTTCTCTCCCGAGAAATTTCCTCGTTCTCGCACCGTTCGATCAGCGGTAATCCATTTCTTCCTTTTCATTCGCGTCTCATCTTGAAAACAATCATCACAGCCGGCCATTGCGGCGTTGCGAATTTTCAGCTACGATCTCGAGAGAATTTACAACGGTACGCAGATCTACGTCGAACCGAACGTCCTTCAACGGTTGAACGAGTCGCTGTATATTTTAACGCGCGACAATTCGTCCCTCGACACGACGAACAACAAAATGTATACGTACGGTGTACTGGCATGGCGGACTTCCGGTTGGAAACCGATTCTACAAGTTATAGAGCACGAGGAACGCTTGCTCCTTCGGGCACTCGCGGACAATAATCATTTCGCCGACGTGGAGAGTTCCGACGTACTTTGCGAGGACGAACATGACTGTACTGGTGCGTCAAATCCACATATAAACCATTGTATTTTACCATCGACTCGATATTTCGTGATTTTTCGAAAAAAAAAACATATTTTTCGATATTTAATCAAAAAAAAATTGTCTGTTTTTCTTTTCTCACTGCTGACATTACTGCAGCCGATTTGATACCGCTGCGAGCCGCTCACATAATCACGATCGTCCTGGGTTCTCTGCTCTTCGCTCTCATGGCTCTCGTAACCTTCACGCTCATCCGGTAATTGGCCCATAATGCTCCGTTCTCTCCCTTCGTCTTACCGCCGATTTCCAATCAACCGCTGATCTCGTCTCTGATCGACCTTTTTGCAGGAGACATCTGCTGAGCAAACGAATGTCAAAGGGCCCTTACAAAATCATACTGACGGCGACGGACTTTGTGTTTCCTCCGATGCCTGATTCTCGAAGGGTAAGAGAAGTTACGTCGACTGACGGAAAAATGACATTTTTAATTCGCTGCTACCGAAATAACGCCCTTGATACAAAAATAATTTGCGTAGAAACTTTGCGTGGAAAAATCGCGAAAAAAATGTTGAATTTGAATTTACAAATGCGATAATCGGTGAAAATTGAAAAACAAAATGAACGCGCGATTTAATACCGTGGACCGTATTCGCGGGAATGAATATACGCTCCAGGTGGACGAGGGGATAGAGGCGATGCTCTGTTGTTGGCTACATCAGCTCCAAGAGTTTGGCGGACCGGAAGTGGAGAAACCGGATCTCCTGCAGGGTAGCGTGGGTTCGCTGAAGGCTCATGGCATCAAGACGAGTACGGGCAGCCTCGTGAGACACACGATACTGAAGGATCCTCGAGCCCGATACAACGTAAGAAAACGATAAGGGCCCTTTTGTCGTTATAACGTTTTTATATATTTATATATAGACGCGTAACAAAAGCCCCGAGTTTTGTGCTAAAAATAAATACGACGTATGCTCGCATCTACCCAGGGTGACCTTGTTCAGCTCAAGGAGTTGCCATCCCAGGGTACTTTCGAGCTCAAGAGCAAAGCGATGGACGTCTTGATTATGGTGAGTTTACATAACGCTTCGTGTAATCTTGAATTTTACAACGTCGCGGAAAAAATCCATAAATATGAAATCAACCCTCGCGTCTTGAATTATCGTTTGCTTCCGACGAACATGGAATGTTTTTTAACGTTATCGAGTCAATTGCTCGCGATCGTGTATTCTCCGCATATTCGTCAAAATGTTAATATATAAAAAAATGAAATTGCCGCTGCGGCAATGTTATTATAACTTTCTCACGGAAACAGTGTAATTCTAGTTATTTCAGTTTATAATCACGGTGATTGTGTGAATTGACAAATTTGTCGGCAGTTGCACGGACTTAGACACGAGAATTTAAATCCTCTGATCGGCTGCCTGAACGAGCCAACGAGACCGTGCCTCGTCTCGGAATATTGCTCGAGAGGATCTCTCGAGGATGTACTCGTACAGGACGAGATAAAGCTCGATTGGTCCTTTCGGCTTTCCCTGCTTACGGATCTCGTGAGGGTAAAAAAGACATTTCTCAATCTCTCTTCTTCGCTTTATTCTTGCCACAAATCTCTCATGGATTTCGCGTGAATACAGGGAATAAAGTACCTTCATAGCAGTCCGATTCGCGTTCACGGATATTTGACGTCGAGGAATTGCGTGATCGATGCACGCTGGGTGCTCAAAGTCACCGATTACGGACTGCCGGCTTTTTACGACGCCCAGAATCTCATTCCACCGTCCAAAACCGCTCGAGGTAATAAACTTTCCGAAAATTCGATGGACGAAAAGTGCACGAGTCCGCGGATTTTTTATCAATCGCCAAGAATATTCGTACGTTTGCGACGTGAGAATAAAAAGAAATGATTATTCAGCGCTTGTATCCTCGTGGTTTTATCTCGTCAGATCTCTTGTGGACCGCTCCGGAGCTCTTGAGACATCCTCATCTGAGAAAACGCGGCACTCAGCCCGGCGACGTTTACAGCTTTGGCATTATAATGCAAGAGGTCGTAGTTCGCGGCGAACCGTTCTGCATGCTCGCCCTTTCCCCGGAAGGTAAGATAAACATATTTTTCCGCCATACGCGCGATATTACTCGCGGAAGAAGTATTCGCGATTCACCCCGAGTATTCCGTACGTCGCAGAAATAATCGAGAAGGTGAAGAAACCTCCGCCACTGATAAGACCGTCGGTGAGCAAGGGCGCAGCGCCACCGGAAGCCATCAACATAATGCGCCAGTGTTGGGCGGAAGCAGCCGACATGAGGCCCGATTTTAACGCTGTTCACGATCTCTTCAAAAAATTGAACCACGGCAGGTGAGCCGCGATCGGAGAAAAAAGTAAATAACGCAATTTTACCATGAAAATCGTACCATTTTTTTTCCTCCTTTCCGTTTTCTCTCTGTCCTCAGAAAAGTCAACTTTGTCGACACGATGTTTCAAATGCTCGAGAAGTACTCCAACAATTTGGAGGAGCTCATACGCGAACGTACCGAGCAGCTCGACATGGAAAAGAAGAAAACCGAACAGCTGCTCAATCGCATGTTACCGAGGTGAGTTTCCTCGTGAATTAGCATTTTCATACAAATTAATTCCACGAATTAATCACACCGACGAAGAAAATTAACCGAACCCCGGATGATTCAGTACGGTCGCGGAGAAGCTCAAGCTCGGGATGCCGGTCGATCCGGAGGAATTTGCCGAAGTCACCATATATTTCTCCGACATAGTCGGATTCACGACGATATCGGCGTATTCGACGGCCTTTCAGGTCGTCGACCTTCTCAACGACCTTTACACGTGTTTCGACGCGACGATAAACGCTTACACGGTTTACAAGGTCGAGACGATAGGTGACGCTTACATGGTCGTAGGTGGCTGTCCGGTCAGGATACCGGATCACGCCTCGCAGATAGCCACCATGGCCCTCGATCTTCTCCATCAGAGTGGCAAATTCAAGCTGAAGCATCTGCCGAAGACGCAGCTCAGGCTGAGAATAGGACTTCACACGGGTGAGCATCTTCGAGGGAGTACGAAGAAAAGACAATTTTTCCTTTTTTTTAATGAACTTTTGGATAATTATGATGACTCCTCGCCGATAGGTCCATGCTGCGCCGGTGTCGTTGGTCTCACGATGCCGAGATATTGTTTGTTCGGCGACACGGTCAACACGGCGTCGAGAATGGAATCGACCGGAGCGCCATGGAGAATCCATCTGAGTCAAGCGACTTGGAATCGTTTGAACGAGGTAGGCGGCTATCACATCGAGTATCGCGGAAGAACGGACGTAAAGGGCAAAGGAAAAATGCCGACCTACTGGCTGCTCGGAAAGCAGGGCTTCGACAAAGAACTACCGACCCCACCGTCATTGGGGTGAGCTTTTTTTTTCTTTCATCTTTCGCCTTCGCGTTCCATGTACCTCGCGTCGTACGTAACTCTCGCCGCGCTCCCCCGTCCGTTATTGGCGAACATACGCGTTGAGCTATCCTCGTCCCTGATCGATCCGTTTTACACTCTGACGAGTGACGAGCGAGCGCGTCAAACTGCCGGACGGTATACGTACATCGTTATACGCGCGTAAAACATGACGCGCGAGGTACATCCGTCGATTCATGAAAAAACTTATCGATCGAAATTCTAAATATACTAAACGGATTTACGCAAATTATAGCCTTTTATGGGAGATGCACGAGGCGAGTTATTGATTTTTGAGGTTTTTCTCAAATCGGTTCAAAGTTTTTTCAAAATTACGAATTATGAACAAATCTCTGATGCAAACGCTTTCGTTCGCACAGCCTTTGAAGCGCTTCGAACAAACGGCATTTTGCGTTTGGAAGAATCATTGAACAAAATGACATTTGTAATTTCTCCAATATGGAGACGGATCAGATCCCATGTCGTCGTTGAAACAGCGCGAGATGCTCATTAGTGTATTTGTTTCACGCCGCAAAAACACCGATCGTATCGTCATCAGGCAGCAGGATCACGGGTAATTGAGATAACAGAGATAAAAATTGATCGAACGAAGAAGAAAAACAGAACTGTCGAGATTGAGGGGTAACTTTTCGAAATAACTTTTTCAAGGTTGGAAGAGAGCCTCATACTGGAGGATTTGCCGAGCGCGAACGTATCACCGTCCAGCGACGCGCCTCGAGACACGCCGCCGCAGCAACAGCAGCAGCAGCTGCAGCAGTTATCGACGGAGGAGAGACCGATATCGATCGAGCAGGACGAAATAAGCTCGGGCGATTGTAGCTGTTCGATAACGACTTCCGGTATCGGTGACAAAATATCGTCGCCGGCTCGTTCGTTGATCAACGCGACGACCTACGTTTCCGGTGCGACTGTAAAATGCTCGAAAAAGCAGCAGGTCGCCGTTTCCGTTCACGACGAGACGAATCCTCCGAGAAGCGCCCCGTTGAACAAATCGAACGAGACGGCGATCGAAATGTTTCGCGACATCGCGAAGAGCCCTCCGGAGCAATATGGCGGCGGTAATTCGACGAAAAACACTTGCGGCGACAATCAAATATCATTATGCACTCCGGTATCAGCGAGCGAAGTTGCCGCCGCCCTCTTGGGCGCTGCTTCCTCGACGACTTCCTTGACCTCCATACAGAGCAGCTCGTCCGCGTTTCGAAGCAGACACCGAAGATTGGTCGCGGCTGGCGGCAGCATCGCCATTGGCGAGGACGACCTCAGCACACCGTACAATCATTACAGGTGTCTTTCGCCGAACGAGCACAACCAATCGACTGCCGGTAAGCTTTTTCGATCGAATCGCGCGCAATTTTTTTTTCGAAAAACATTGAAATATCGAAAGTTTGAGTCGCCTCGAGCCTCGTATCGTTAAGGACAAACGTATTTATGTGAAAAATCAAAAAACAGGAAAAGTGTCGTCCAGCGGCCGTTTGCTCAAGAGGCAATTCAGCCTCGATCGGGCTGACGAACCGACGATAATATCATCGATAATATCCGAGCAACAATCCAACAGCAGTCCCGCGGCACGATTGTACAAGCAGAACAGCGCCGGAGCGGCGAACGACTTGGAAAAAATCGAGGAGATTCCGAGCTCGTCGTCGGCTGGACCCGTCGGTCAAACAGTACTGCGGCATCGCGATCAGCAAGCGGGTTATCGACACGCCGCTTCCATGTCTCTGTCGGTCGAATCACTTACCCTCCGTTGAATGTAATATTGAAATGATGTATACATATATATACATGCACACATGTATATATGTATATGGCGACATAAAAATTGTTCCTTCTCTGGGAGAAAAAAAAAGAAAGAAATCCTCTACGACGTACCTTGACGATAATGAAAAATAATACAATCTTCGAAGATTCAATCAAAGTCAAAATATCACAAACTTTTACGATGCCAAACTACCTCCCTAAGTTTTATTGTATATTAATGGTGATATCGATATCATTGGTATTTTAGAAATTTATGAGAATCGTCGGTGATGCAAACATTGTTCTATCATTTTTGTCTATTTAAAGTGGATGAAAAAAAAAATATATATATACATACATATATATACCATGTATTTCAACTGCTGGTCGGTTGTATTTTTTTCAATTCGGATGAAAATATATATTACACCTACATTGCACATATATAAATATATACGTATATACATGGCGATGACACGTAACTAAATACCTAACGTTCCTAGGTATTGATATATATATATAGGAAAAAAATAATCGATCATCGCCGTTTTTGTTTCAAACGAATATTTTCTTATAATTTCTGATGAGTTTCTTAATAACGCAATTCAGTTTCTTTCTTCAATTATTGTTTCAAACGTTTTCGTCCCTCCGTCAGTGTCTCGCGTTGTGTATATAACATATATATGTATATACCTATATACATGCGTTTACTATAATGACAGGTGTGGTATAGTTGAATTTTGATCATCAAAGAAAAAAATTGTGAATACCTTTTCTATCGGCCTAACAATAATGTCGCGTATCTCGTAGCGAGTATGGTTATCATAGCCAAATAGCGTAACGATATAAATCTGTTATAAGACTGTTTACTAAACCTGCGTCTCTTGTTGACGATATTTCATGTTTACCGTAACTCAAATTTGTAACGTTATAATGCGTGTTTATGGGGAATAATGCAATTGGTCCTCGCCACCATTGCGCGAATCCTCGTCTTTCAGTGATTTTATTTTCTTAATCCCGTAATTACCCGCTCTCTATATATGCGAATGCCGCTAGAGGGCACGGGAAACTGGCAAAAACACGTCACGGTAATGGATTCTTGAAAAAAAAAGAAAAAAAAAATTTTTATCATACTTGGAAGTATTCAATGGTGAGGAGAACTCGAAGTTATCGAATTACTTGAGAAATTTGTGAATAGTTCAAAAAGTCGAATTATAATCGAGTCGATTATAATGTAAGCGAGCGATGTAAATGAAAAGAGAGGCGAATCTTTGCTGGAGGTTAATCATCTTGCGTATCCAAATGGATCTGCTTTATTTCATTGTGATGCTACACAGTTTTACTGGGTCTTTTACAGCACGGATATCGTCTGGTGCGCTGCCGATAATAAGACTCTGAAACATCTTTTCCTCCTCGTATAAAATCCAACACTGGATGATTCAATTGTACTCGGACTCCAAAGAGATTTACCACGCTTCGTTTAAACAGAAGAGCAAAGAGCAAAAATGGTCAGAAGTCTGAAGTTGGCGGTAAATCGCGTCGAAATGATATACGTATTTTTGAAACGATAATTTTTTTTAACGATGATATTTATTCTTTGGAGATAAATACGACAGAAAATCCGTTCCAAATAAATAACTCGTTTGGGATTTTTTTCCTTAATCCGCGGAAATATATTGTAGTATATATTACATATATACGTATCTGAAGGAGGAGAAAAAATCATTTTTCGTGTGAATACTATATACGTAGAGAGAATAGCAGGACAAATAAATGCGCGAAAATCACAGCGCGGATGACATATATTTATAAATATTTACATGTTGTTGAACGTTCAATGTTTAGAGGTTAATATAAATGCTGTGTTGTTACAGTGAAGTGGGTGGATGCGAGAGAATGAGCTTGTGCGTGTGTGTACCTCTTCGTGCGAGTCTCAAGCGTGCACAAATCGTGCAAACAATCGATATATATCAATGGTGTCTCGAAAATATTTTTTAACGATAAGTAGAATATCCCCGAGAGCCAGTACGGGAATAAGAGGAGGATTAAAGCTCCGTGCGATTTTCAAATATTTCATCGCCGTTTCGAGCACCGTTATGGATTTTCCGAATTTTCGAGACGGAAAAAAACAGCAGGTGTGACTCTTCGATATTTATTTGACCGATGCTTTTTTTGCATTGAAAAAATAGATACGCTCGGGTGTTTAGAATATCGAGAACCCCAAATCCGTATCTAATTTCGTATAGTCGTAAATCGATTGTTTGAAAAAAAAAGTAAAATCGTGTCAATTAAGGAACCTGATAAGCAGTATTTGAATGATAAAAAAAAAAGGAACCGATAAATCGTTTTATCCGGCTCAAACGTACTTAGATACTCTACGTAAGAAAAATCATTCGTAAATGTTCGTGAGGGGGCGATCGAATATCGTTATTGTATATTCGAAAAAATCAGGAGCATGATTGTTACAATAATTATAATTAACGCGAATACCAATTGTTGAGACATTTACAATTAATGACATTATTTGTAAGAAAAATGAAGAAAAACAGGATCGAGGTGATGATTGAAAAGACGAAGGATAATAGATCAGGCACAGTGTGTTAACGATAAGGACTATTTTTAGGTTAAGGGATGGATGTTCAGTGTTGAAAAACTTCATTGTAGAATATTGTATATTCGCCGGAAAATTGGGTATTTGTATCTTCTAGACACCTCCGTTATTATTAATAACGTATTTATTAGTACGACGACACACTATCAGCAATAAAAAACAACAAATTATTATTGAAATGTATCGACCCTCGTTAATCAGTGAACTACTTTTCGCTTCGATAAGAAATCGACGAAAGAAATTCGAAAATAACGTGTTCGTCCGCCGTGAGAATAACTGCAGGAGTAATAAATCGATTTCAGACAAATAAATTTGACCTCCGCCAGTGGACGATAACGGTCGCGATGAAATTATTTCGAATTCTGTACACGTCCGTATCGTTAACGGGCATCAAGCTCAGCTGTTCGACTCAGAATCGAGGGTATCGCCTCTCGCGGTAGCAGAGCGCAATTCTGTGCCACTAGTAACGAGCGCCTAGGTAACGAGGCTATCTTTCCGCTCTACAGCAATATCGGGCGGGTAAACGGTCTCGCAGGCGCAGTACTACCGCTCGACGCTGGCCTGGAGAGGTTATCTTTCCGCTCTACAGCACGCCGGGCGGGTAAACGGTCTCGCAGGCGCAGTACTACCGCTCGACGCTGGCCCGGAGAGGCTATCTTTCCGCTCTACAGCAATGTCGGGCGGGTGAACAGTCTCGCAGGCGCACTACTGCTCGACGTTGGCCCGGAGAGGCTATCTTTCCTCTATGCGTGGTTAAATTTTGATGGAGTTGTCGATCGTTCATTTCATTTGCCACTACATTGAAGGAATACATTCTATAAAAAAAACTGAACACAATTTTCCGGAAACCGGAAATGAAGCAACTTGTTCAGAGTTGTTTCCTCTATGTGTGGTTAAGATTTCATGGAGTTGTCGATCATTCTTTTTGTCTGCCATGTAAATTCTATAAAAAATACTCAACACAATTTTCCGAAAACCGGAAATGAAGCATCTTGTTCAGAGTCATTTCCTCTATGCATGGTTAAATTTTCATAGAGTTGTCGATCGTTCTTTCCATCTGCCGTAAACCTTAGGGTGGTAAACTGAAACTAAATAACCGACGACCGGAAATGAAGCATCTTGCTCGGGATCGTTTCCTCTATGCGTGGTTAAATTTTCATCGAGTTGTCGATCGTTCTTTCCATCTGCCGTAAACCTTAGGGTGGTAAACTGAAACTGAATAACCGACGACCGGAAATGAAGCATCTTGCTCGGGATCGTTTCCTCTATGCGTGGTTAAATTTTCATAGAGTTGTCGATCGTTCTTTCCATCTGCCGTAAACCTTAGGGTGGTAAACTGAAACTAAATAACCGACGACCGGAAATGAAGCATCTTGCTCGGGATCGTTTCCTCTATGCGTGGTTAAATTTTCATCGAGTTGTCGATCGTTCTTTCCATCTGCCGTAAACCTTAGGGTGGTAAACTGAAACTGAATAACCGACGACCGGAAATGAAGCATCTTGCTCGGGATCGTTTCCTCTATGCGTGGTTAAATTTTCATCGAGTTGTCGATCGTTCTTTCCATCTGCCGTAAACCTTAGGGTGGTAAACTGAAACTGAATAACCGACGACCGGAAATGAAGCATCTTGCTCGGGATCGTTTCCTCTATGCGTGGTTAAATTTTCATCGAGTTGTCGATCGTTCTTTCCATCTGCCGTAAACCTTAGGGTGGTAAACTGAAACTGAATAACCGACGACCGGAAATGAAGCATCTTGCTCGGGATCGTTTCCTCTATGCGTGGTTAAATTTTCATCGAGTTGTCGATCGTTCTTTCCATCTGCCGTAAACCTTAGGGTGGTAAACTGAAACTGAATAACCGACGACCGGAAATGAAGCATCTTGCTCGGGATCGTTTCCTCTATGCGTGGTTAAATTTTCATCGAGTTGTCGATCGTTCTTTTCATCTGCCGTAAACCTTAGGGTGGAAAACTGAAACTGAATTACCGACGACCGGAAATGAAGCATCTTGCTCGGGATCGTTTCCTCTATGCGTGGTTAAATTTTCATCGAGTTGTCGATCGTTCTTTTCATCTGCCGTAAACCTTAGGGTGGAAAACTGAAACTGAATTACCGACGACCGGAAATGAAGCATCTTGCTCGGGATCGTTTCCTCTATGCGTGGTTAAATTTTCATCGAGTTGTCGATCGTTCTTTTCATCTGCCGTAACCCTTAGGGTGGAAAACTGAAACTGAATTACCGACAACCGGAAATGAAGCATCTTGCTCGGGATCGTTTCCTCTATGCGTGGTTAAATTTTCATCGAATTGTCGATCGTTCTTTCCATCTGCCATGTAAATTCTATAAAAAACTCAACACAATTTTCCGAAAACCGGAAATGAAGCATCTTGTTCAGAGCTGTTTCCTCTATGCGTGGTAAAATTTTGATGGAGTTGTCGATCGTTCTTTTCATTTGCCACTAATTTGAAGGAATACATTCTATAAAAAAACGGAACACAATTTTCCGGAAACCGGAAATGAAGCAACTTGTTCAGAGTTGTTTCCTCTATGCTTGGTTCAATTTTGATGGAGTTGTCGATCGTTCTTTTCATCTGCCACTACTTTGAAGGAAAATTATGATCGAAAAGAAAAACTCGGTTGAAGCCACGATTCGGAAGAACCTTTGCGTTGACGCCTGCGAGGCTTTCTTTCCGCTCTACTGCAGCGCCGAGCGGGAAAACAGTCTCGCAGGCGCAATACTACCGCTCGACGCTGGTCCGGAGAGGCTATCTTTCCGCTCTATAGCAATGTCGGGCGGGTAAACAGTGTCGCAGGCGCAGTGTTACCGCTCGACGCTGGCCCGGAGAGGCTGTCTTGCCGCTCTACAGCAATGTCGGGCGGGTAAACAGTCTCGTAGGCGCAGTATTCCGCATTGTTACCGCTCGTGGTTGGCCGGGAGAGGCTGTATTTCCGCTCTGCACTTCCCTTCCCGATGTGGTATGCACGGTGCTCTGCTCTGCAAAGTAGTGGGAAATGTGCGTAGAATTCGAAATAAAAAGAATATTTTTGGGATCGACAATACTGTCATGGAGGACGAAAATTGCCTCGGTTTTTCCATGATTGATTGCTAATAAACGAAAAAATTGCCACAAAAAAAAACAACCGGAGCACCATTCTTCTCGGGGAAGAAAATTGACTTTTTATTGTTATTCATTCAATAAAAGCATATTGTGCGAGAAATCCGTCAAGAAAGTTTTTTAGTTCGTGGATTTGCCACTTGGCGCTTCGTATGCTATCGCTTGATGAGCGTTAATTAAATGAAGACGAAAGCGCTTTGTTGTTGACAAAACGCGTTAGTGTCGCATCATACGACCGTGGCGCTGTCGGCGCCACCTTCATTTTTTGCGCGTGTTTCGTAAGGAGCGCTCGACGCGTCTCTCTTTTCGTGTAAAATTCGGCACTGCGACAGGAATACAAATTTCGTAGACACTCTTTGCTTATTCCCTTTTTCGGCATATCGTGAAATCGTCTTGTCGGCGATTTTTCACTGGACTTTCGCACAAACTGAGGTAAAAGACGAAGAAAAAAAGAAGTCGACGAATTTTCTTGTAGAAAATGGCTTATATTTATAACGGGAAAGATGATGAATTTATACAAGCATTACTGTTCGTTATAATTATCATTGAATGAGGTAACAGAAGATATGGTCGAGTCCAAGTTTTTCGATCCTCTGTACATGGTGACGATCCAACTAGGTGAGGTTCTGTGTATTTTTTCGTTTTACCAGCTGCTCCTGGAAATAAAAAACAAACGTGTTGTAAGTCGCGATTGATACTTCGGGAGGAAACTGCCGCGTTTTTCTCGATTTTCTTGGACAATTCGAGGGAATATGGATCACATGGCTTACCCATAAAGCGGGGAAGGTTCTGCCGGTTGAGACCACGATGGATCGTATTCCGGTGCTGAATGACCCTTGAATACCGGTCTCTCGACGATTCTCTCAACGTAGACCGGTTTTTCAACGTATTCGACGTACTTGACGGCTGGTGGTGGTGGCGCTACGTACACGTGATGAACTTCCGGCCCGCCGTGATAGTATCCGGCTTTGTATCTGCGCAATCGCAACGGGATCGAATAATATATAGATATCTCACCAAATGAAAATAAAAGTTTTCGCGGTCGGTAAAGAAATCTCGAACGAAGGTAAAAACTAGCGAGTATCACGTGATTCAACTCTGAAAACTCTGGGCATCGCAAAGTAAGAGAAAGTTGATACATTTTTCTTGGAACGCATGTTTGCTCTTGCTGAAAATTAAAGTGATGTTTGACGTACCCCTTGGCGACTCCAAGGCCGAAACCGAGCAGGCCAGCGCCGAGTAACTTTTTCTTCAAGAACAGAGTCCTCTTTGGTCTCGCGTGTTCTTCCGCCGAGGCGTCACCGATTTCCGCGACGCCTAACGGCGACGGCTCTACTCCGTTAGCGTCCTGATTATTTTCCGCCATTGCGCAGAGTGCCGAGCAGCAGAGAACGATGCCGACCATCAAAATCGTGTAACGATTCATCTGCGGGAAAATACATTTTTTTCGATCGCTTTTATTCGTATTTTCGAAAAAATCATCTACTTTTTCAATATGACGAAACACCATTTCCGTTTTATGATAAAAATATTCAAGGAGATAAAAATTGCGTCGACTACTGTTTTTGTTTAAAGATCATGAATCACGCTGAACTCTGTGTGGCGCTAGTCAGCAGGCACTTTGATTAATGCAGAATCCGACCAACAGAGGGACGACGATGAATCGAATTTTGGTATATCGTGATTGTTTGCTTTTTTTTTTGTTATTGGCGCGAATGCAGAACGAACACAGCGCCATGCTCAACGATGTGAGAAAGTGCTCACCTTGAGGAATGAGATTTTGATAAGAAAAGACCGGTACTACTGGTCTGCTCGACAGAGGAGTGAAAGGTTATGTGTGACATCGATTGTGCGTTGATTCGTTTTTATATCGAATCCGCGATGGGACCGGAACGGGTGGCCCAACCCCGTCTGTGTGTTTCTATAACATCGATGAATCGGAGGGGGATTCTCGCACGCGACGCGCATTCAGCTTGTAGAAGAAAACGAGCGAAAAAAAATGATGGAAACGTTGTACGATAATAATGGCTTCAATTGATCCTAATCCCGTACGCGTATTGCACATGGGCTTGCGCGTCGCGAAACAACGTCGTTCGCCGTTCAACAGGAAGAATACAGAGAGGGAGCGCCTCAGACTGTCGCGGAGCTTCACAAAAATTACGCATGCAGCGCGCGAAGGCATTAGTGAAATTTTTCGTTTGATACACGTAACAACGATCGTGCGAATCTGCGATGCCATCACGCCCAAATACCGGAGCACAGCAGAGACGCGTGCTGCGTTGCGCTGTTATATGTACATATACAGAGATTGGTGCTAATATGGACCACCTATTTTTTTCCCGCGCTCCTCGCCGAGAAATTTAATGCTAATTGCCGAATGAATCGCGTTTGCTTTTTCGAAAGAAACTTATGAAATTCTCGGGTTTTGACACAGGGGAAAAAAATCGTTTTTTTTTCCTGAGGAAACACGTTTTGGCTCATCTCGAAACTCGCAATTTTTTCCAGTGCTGTTTGGACTGAAAAAAAAATGAACGCTAATTGACGAACAGATCGTCCGAGCGCTGTTTTGAGAAGGACTGACGAATTTTCGTCTGGCTTGAAATTTTATGGAATTGATGATAGGGGAATTAATTGTTTGCCATTGTTTCACGTGATGGAGAAGAAAGTTTGGTAGAAAACCTGACAAGAAACAGTGTTTGTTTGAAATGTTGCATTTTTGGTTAGCCGTAATCGAGAATTCGTATTTTAGAATTTAGTATTTTATTTTTATTTAGAATTTAGTATTTTAGAATTCGTATTAGAATTAGTTCCATCTCGCAACCTCAAGGCTGTTTCTGTGATCAGCGCACTTTTTCCCGCTAATGTTCGTTTCACGTACAGATTTAACGCACATTTTCGAAAAACTTAACGATCGAATAAATCCATTTTAATCGATTTTTGTTTCCGCCATAAAAATTTAATCTGTCTGCTCGGCGTAACGTGCGAAAGTACCCTTGACTCTCGATAACATGAAAAATGGGTGAAAGCGGGACGAAGATTCACAAAAATAATAAAACGTCTACGAATGGACTCGGAGAAGATTTTTTTTATCGAACACGAATCGAGTATTCCGAGTTCGTAGAGAGGCAAAAGCGTATTGTCGCGTGTACGGAAGGAATAAATAGCGACAATTTCTCCTCGTGAACTGAAAATTAGGCGTCGAGGCTCGATGAAACATCTCGTATTCGGCGAAACGCTATTGTGGTCTAAATTCGTCGGGTGGTCCATATTCGCACCACTCGCTTCAAGGTACTCGCGAAAGCGGCCTTTTTTTTCCTATTTACCGAGTATAACATCGTACGCTGACCAAACTTTCCATGTTAAAGTACGTGTATACACATACATGTTGCGCGCGCACGATCCTCCAGTGTCGTCGTAAAGCCATCAAAATTGTCGGTATTGCCTCTCCCTTGGAAAATGTGACACACGTTACGACTCGTCTAGCTTTGGTGTTTGAGGAAAAAAGAGAAAAGAGAAATAAAAAAAACAGGTCATACGGTCGCAATCTTTATGTTTCCATTAACGAAAAGATGAGTAATACTGGAGAGGGGTGTCGAGGCGCATGACCGATGAAAGTGAGATATGTCGTAAGAGATCGTGGGGCTCCAAGTTGGTCCCATCGTGGATGATACGTGTATACACGAGAGCCTTGCGGAGCACGCGCGAGGAAAGAGCGCGTGATTTTTAACCGATGTACGCGTGTGTGAAATAAAAAGTCAAAGAGAATAAGAGAAGTCGAGTAAGAACGGGAGAGAAAAAGAAACGAAGTGAAGTGTCTATTTAAAAAAAAAAAATTAACGTGCCGTAAAACGTTTTTAGCAGGCGAAAGGATCCATTATATACACTTTCTTCAAACGTGGATCAACATTTTGAAGAAATCTCCAATTCTCAACCAATGTACTCAAAAATACGAACAGATTCATTTAGTGTGTTGAAGAAAAATTTATTTTTTCAAATATTTTCGCATCGACTATTTTCCAGTATTATTAGTATTTGAATTTGCATCTTCTCAGAATCTCATATCTGATTGATTCTTTTCTATCAGTCCTCAAATTTCATCACGAATGACTTTATGTTTGTGAATTCACGTTCAAAAGAAGCATTGGCGATAATTGATTCGAAGTATAAAATCCGAGCAGCGTTAACGCCAAGGATTCTCGATAGAACGTCCATACTGTATTTGCCCTCGAGAAAGCAGTCTAGCAGCTTTTCGCACAAAATATTCAGAGCAAGAATGATTCCAAGAGTGAAAGCTTGATTTTTGGGAGTTGATTAAAAAAAATAACAAGAAACGAAATTGCAACTTTCATGAGTTTTCATTGCTTCCAGTGCGTCTGCTTGATAATCATTTTTGTGAATGAAAGTTCCTCCTATCGAAAGAGTCTCGCACCCACTATCACTATCGTCTGTACGTTGATGGCGTGCTTTGAATTTCAACGATGATCTTTGATTTCTAACACACTGGCTTCCTACATTCCCACTGCGAGGTTCCATTTTCCATCGTAGTAATAACAATTTAAATTCATCATCTCTAATATTCTCTCACACGAGAATTAAGGACGTGAGGAAGGATTCCGAATAAATTGTTTTCTCAACCAAAAATATTACGACGAACATTGTAATAATTTATACACGTGACGAGTGATACAAAATCGTATTAGCGAATAAATACACGTTAAATTACGACGATAAATATCGGAGGATGTCGAGTGAAGCGAAAACAGGGTAGATGGCGCGTCATCGGCTGCGTTCAGACTGGTCCTCCGTCGCATTTACGAATTGTTGTAATTTCAACGGCGCTTTGATCTCAGCAGTCACCGCTGAAACTGAAAATCGGAGCAATTGTGATTGATGTTTTTTTCATTAATTAAGAAATAGAACGTTTTGTGCGATTATGAACATATTTACCCTTGACCTGACCATCCGGCTGCTGGTGCTGGTTGCGGGTAATAATATGTCCCTCCGGCATTCTCATGGTTGCCAACATGGTTGTAGTACGTGCCACCGGCATAACCCCCGCCAAGACCGCCACCGTTGTATCTGACTCCTCCATATCCACCGCCGGTATATCCGGCTCCGCCATAACCGGCACCGGTATATCCGGCTCCGCCATAGCCGGCACCGTTGTATCCAGCTCCGCCATAACCTCCGTTGTATCCACCGCCATAACCTCCGTTGTATCCACCGCCATAACCTCCGTTGTATCCACCACCGTAACCTCCGTTGTATCCTCCACCATGGACCCCATTGTACCCACCGTTATAATCTCCCCTGAAGCCTCCTACAACAACTCCCCCGTATTTACCATAACCACCGCTGCCGTACCTGCAAAATTTTCAAGGAATTTGCGATGAGTATAAACCTCTCTCGATCATCGATGTTTATATCGTAATCAGAGTTTCCAAAGTAAAAAGCGTCGTGTGCACACAGAGTTGTTTTGCGTTATACAATGTGATAGGATAGCCGCCGAAGGAAATGTTTATTTTCGTCGAAACGATCGACGTTTTCGAAAGAGTTTAACGCTCAGCCACTTTTTGCCACGATTGTACATCGGTTGACGCAAATTTCATCCCGATTACTCGTCTCGTGGCGGAAAAAATACGAATTGAAATTTCGACGTCAGAGGAGCGCACGCGGCGACATAACCTCTCGTTTTTATTTCTCCAAAAAAGATCACAATGGATCGCAATTTCGCGGAAATTCCAAGCTCTCCCGTGGCTTTCGGTTCGATCCCCGAGAGAGAGAGACAGAGAGTGACAGACCATTTATCTCTAAAGGTCGATGGAAGAATGAAGCCGAAGACGTAAAGAGCAATTTGTGAAATTCTAACCTCAAAGTAGATATGTCGCATGTATGCTATCCCAAGTGCCCTTTATGGCCAATCGCAATCAGTTGAAAGCTCCTAGTGAAATCAAGGATCGGTGCAATTCTTTTAGCATGTGCGATACATCAAATTTCATCGTATCTTATGCGCCAAGTGCATAGCTCGAAGGACAAAAGAACCTTTGATAGTTCCGAATAATTCATGGATATTTGATGTTTTTTCGAATTGATTAGTTTCCACGTTCATTGGAGGCAGTGTATCATTATCGAATAAGTTTATAGTGCGTCTGTGTATGTGTATATACATATATATATATCGTAACTAAACAACAGTCATTGATAACTCACGTTTTTCCATGATGACCTCCGCCGAGACCATAACCTCCGTAGCCATGGCCGCCACCGAAGCCGCCGCTCAAACCGGCTACTTTGGCGCCCAGAACAGCTCCGCCGACGCCGCCCAACAATAGCGCCTTTTTCGCGAGAAGCGTTCGCTTTTCTCGAACAATCGGTGCATAGTCGCTCGTCTCATCGACCAGTTCCACTTGTTGCTGATTCTCAACATCCTGAGTAGGCGCAGCGTGGGCCAAAACCGCAATAAGGGCTAACAATAATACGTATCGCAGGTACATCGTCTGTGAAAGTTACAAAAAAAACTTGTCTAACCAACAATTTATCGTTCCCTCTCTGTTCCTAAAAATATCGCGCCATAACTCGCTATTGACTCTTCAATTCCATTCCAAGAATTATCAATCCACTCAATCGGCTATGGTAATTTGCAAACTTCCGGTTCTTTCTCAATTCCAATTTAACTACAATAATGACGACGAAACAAAACGCGGTTCGGCAGTTTCGTACTTCCGTTTCCGAACTTCCGGAATAAGTGCGCTCTGGAATATTAATCATTTACCGACATTAATTAATAATGCCAAAATGCGACGTGAAATCTCGCCCGAGTGCTCCATACGAAAAATTTGAGGAATCAAAAACGGGAGTACAAAACCGCCGTCGAAACTCGCTTTCACGATGAAACCTTAAAGCAAATATATTTCATTGTGAAGTGCTCGCACGTATTGTACGAGTGCCTCGCACTTTCGGCTTGTGCATATACATATATATATATACTTGTCTATGTATACATATACTTTGGAAAGTCTCGGAATTTCGTAAAAATCCCGTGTACCGATACAGAACACGAACCATTTCTCCATAATAGATAATACACGTGTGTATTCCATACGTAATCAAATTCATCTTATAAATCATTCGCGTCGAATAAAGCCATGAAAAAACAACATGAATTGGAAAAGCGAATAAACTCCCTATTTTGTGCACAGTCAATGTGCAATTTACGTGAATTATACTTTATATTTTATTTTCAAAAATATAGCAAAAAAGAAGAAATTTTCAAAGTTAAATCTCAATCGTCAAAAGGGCGACGATAAAATTGACGAGTAAAAAATTGCCTCGGCTTTAGAGTGTACAATGACATTCCCTCGAATTAATCCAAATTGTTAGATCGTCAATAATACACACCGGTGAGAATCGCGTACGGGACGCTAAAGTTTTTCGATAATTTCACAAAAGTTTAATTTAAATAAATATATCGCCGCGCGTTGATTCGGAAGCGCGCACTTTTTTTCGTACGGAGATCTGTACGAGGAACACGAAGGTATCACAAATGATCGTATCTCGTGAATGAGGAAGACTTTTATAGGGTACGGGTTTTACGCGAATCCCCCATCAGCATCTGGCCGCGCCCATCCTTTTGGAAGATTCCCCGAGGTCATCAAGATCCTCTATGTACATAAGCATGTAAAACATCGTAAAGTGCCTACGTGTCTACATCGTTTCGGGCCCATGTACCCTCCTTGGTCGTACGCAACGACGAAAATACTAATCATTAAGGGAAACTCCCAGTCTCCAACGAACGCGCTTCTCACAAAGATAAATGCTACGATAAATACATATGTACACGAGTGTATATACAAGCACATATATACAGATGAATATTTACCTGTGACCGACCTTGAACTTAAAAGACTCCGTCATACACCTGTGGAGCACAAGCAAGACTGTAAATCCTTTCACTCAGACTTGCGCAATTTTCCACAATTTTTCCCGCGATACTCTTTTTTTTTCATCAATTTTCTCATGCATACATACCATTTTCCCTTTGCGTTTTTTTCGCTGATTTTCGACGTTGATTTTGACGGGGGAGGAATCGAACTATCGACAGTTAAGTTTCCCCGTTTTTTGAGTCTACTCGAGGGCGTTTCGAAACATCCCTTATGAATGTACATAGCGTAATTTGAAACGTAGTTATGGCCGTATGAAATTTCGGCTTTTGGAAGATTTTGGTGAAGTGGCCAAAAATGGGACGATTCTTTTTTTTCCAATTTTCAATGTTTGACTACCCGAATCGATCGCAAATTTTCCGCTGATTACGAAACACACCGCATTTTCATCGAAGTCTCCCGAAACGTACATTCTGACATTTACACTTCATTTCACAAAGAATCGAAATTTTTTTTCATTTCGAAATTTATTGAGAATCGTATGAAAAATGTCATCTCGAGAAAGGACGACTCGCGAAAGGATGATTCGCGTTTGGAGATTTTTTATTTGGGAAGAAAAAGTGAATGAACGAGTCGAAATGAAATGAAACAGGCTCCGAACTGTCTGGATAATGTAGCCTTTTTTGCCGTCCCATATCGTATTTTCGATGGAATCGCAAATACGTGTTCATTTACGAAAAAAAGTTGTCTCCCTCGAAACAATTATTCCTAAAATGTCACGCGTAACACAAGAAGATTGTTTTTACCTCCTCCACTGTTATCCAATCATTTCATTTTAACGTCATCTCGTAATAAATTTGTCCTTTGTACCACTGTTTTTTTTACACGATAACGAAACACCGAACGATTTTTATGAAAAAAAAAACAACGCGAGACGTGACGAAAAAAAAATTGACCAATTACCAAAATGAGTAAAAGATTCGTGACGTATGCTGTATGCATACAATGGAAAGACGCGCGAATGTCGTCATCTCTGCTGGATGGAAGGGTTTTTCCGTTCTCGTGATTCTCATCTCACGAAGGACATTGACGAAACACAAGACACGCGCACGAATGTTGCATAAATCGTTGACAAATTTTTTCGAAAATATCAGTATTCGCAGTTAGTATTCCGATTGTATCAATATTAGCAGTGTAAACGTATAACATCGATATACCGTCTGTACAGCTACTACGTTGATCACGTAAATAACGATTTAAAAAAAATTATAACAAGTAATCGAGTCTTTAGGATCACTAATTTAGTAATTTTTATTAGGAATCGCTAATTGCGGAATTCGCATGGTTGTAGAATCCCATGACCCAGTAAATTGCGCAAACTCGCACGTATCGATAATTTATCGACCGAGAGCAACATTTCCGACTTGAGGATAACTTCTCGAGGTACAATCTCAACAGAATCGAAATAAAATGAGAACCTCGAGTACTCGGCGATGTTGGAAACATCTTGGCTTTTTCTATCATTTTTCGACTTTTTTTCTCGTAGATTTTGAGAAACGTATAAAAGAATGAAGAATTATTAATAATTCTCAATCACGAAGATGCTTTACTGATTGGAATATTCAAATTAACGAAGTTTCATGGCCATTAAGATACTTTGTTGAAATTTTTCCGATTTTTTTTCAACAATTTATGAATAACCTCTCGGTACTGTTGTTATTATTCGAAATCAATGGAAAAATCAATGATTATTGTGTAAAAGACGAGTACTCGAAACACATATTTCATTTTGATTTTAATGCCACCATCGGAACATCCTTTTTAGGGTTATGTGCGTGATTCAAAGGAGAGGAAAATATTACGAGATTTACATGGAATATCTTTTCGAAATTACCTAAATCGTTTGGAATCAATACGAGAAGACAACGTATAAGTGTTTTATTACGTAATAAATCGCGCAGGATATTCTTCCATCAGTGAGAAAATAATTTCCATCTGTCCGAGAAGACTTTTTTTATCGCTTTCAATGCCGTAAAGTCTCAACCGAATATTTCGTTGACATTTGTCGCCTTGCTCAAGCGCAAATATTAAAAAAAAGGAAAGAAAAACACTCGAAATTCTTGACGAAGATCGATGCGAAACAGGTCTCCCGATGGTGGCCATGAAATTTTTCAAGTGTAAAAACCGCTCTTTGTCGGAGACCCGAGAAAAAAATGGTCATTTTCCCAGCGTTTTTTTCCCCTAACATAACGAATCTTCGATGAACGACTAAACACGTAAGACAGTTGAAGCTAAAATTCGAAGAGGAGAGGAGAAAAAAAAAGAAATCGGCTGTCGCACACGAGTCGTGTGAGTCGCTCCGAGGAAACGAGAATTACGTTAGCACGTGGAATTTGTGACAAAAAAAAGCACACACACGCGCGCGAAAAGGTCCCGAGAATATGCCGTTAAAGAAGGTGAGTCAGTGGCGGGAGAAGTTAATTTAAATTCAGCCATAGTACCTGAGATTTTGATATCGCTATATGAGTTTGCATAATCGTATCCGCGTGCCTAACCGCGAGAAGAGAAAAAAAAACATCCGTCGATAGTAACGCCGCCACGGTCTTATAAGGAACTGGGAATCTCGAGCCGCCTCATGGCCCTCGGGATTCTACGATTTATATCATCCTTTTAATCTCGACAAAAATAATAATCAAATGGCACTCGGTAGTCGAAGAAACGGCAAAGGCACAGCCGTGAAACAGCCGGTGATGAGGAAACGACGAGGGCGAAACGTAATTCATTGAAGAAGGAAGAAGTAACGCGAGAGGTTATGTACGGCATTCTCAGCACAACGCGCGGTCGCAATGCCTCGTGGGAAATGATGATGAAGGTAAAGATGCCGGCTTTGAGGGAGCAGATCGAAGTCGCTTGGCACACTTTTGATCGTTCGATCGACGTCAAGGATCACCGGTAAAATCATGCATTCGCAGTTTTATTCCTCTCGTGATGAAAAACCTATGAAAATTCGTCCGTTTTTTTCGTTGAAAAAAAAAACAAACTCGCGCAGAGCAAACGTGATCGTAGACGCTATGGAAAAAGCCACGGAGCAATACGAGACGAATTTTTCCTCTCACGCCGACGCGATCGATCGTTTCATGAAAATTTTTCAAACGAGACTGGCCGATCACGAAAAACGTTATCGGGATAATCTGGAGCTTCTCGTAACGAATTATATGAAAAATCGAGAGGTCGTAAACGAACGACAGAACGACGACGATATTGCCGTTCGATCCATCATATTCAGCACCCAGCGACATTTCGAGGAACGGTCGGGCTTCGATCGAAGCAGATTATTCGGTACACGAGGCGATTGACGGGGTACTTTTGCCACTCGACCGTCGCAAAACGGTCAACATTTTGTTTTTTTCTTATTCCGAGAGAAATTAATTTTCCTACGGATAATAACAGTAATGGGATTTTCTTGAAATACTTTTTTCAACAGCGAGAACATTTTCTGAATAATTTTGGGGATATTTTACGACCGGGCCAACGGATGCGAGATTTATTCTTGTTTCCTCGAGTTCGAGGGTCTCCAAACTCTCGAAATTTACAAGTCAATGTAATTCTCGATTGGAATTCATTTTCGCCCGAGGGGATGAGAATATATAAGTGGAATGGCCTCTACTTTGAATGGAATTTTTTTTTTTCGTCAATATCATGCGAGATTGTATCACGGAGAGTTGCAGATGGAAATTAGCGTCTTTCTTTTTTACTTTCAAAGCCAAAGTCGATCTTCAGAAAGAAAATAACGAAATCTCGAGGCGAACGGCGGCTACGATGCTCGAGAGCAAATTGTCCAATCATTGGAAAGAGCTGCGATCAGTTCTGGATGATTATGAGAATTGTTAGTTTTCCGCTTTTGTTCTCTCGTTGATTGCATCATGATTTCGTCGACTCGCGCTTGTTGCTTGCTTTCTTGATGCGAAATTCGGCAAATTTTCAATCAGCAACGAAGGAACGTCGAAGAGCTTACGAGACGATCAAAACGAAAGACGATCGCGAGCGAGAAATAATAAAACAGCAGGTTTCAACGACCTCGACGCTCGCGGAGTCCATTCGCAAGTTCAAGGATAAAATTGAAAATTCAGCGATGGCTACGGATCGAAGAATATCCGAAATTACGGAAGAGCATAAATTTTTTCAAGACCTGTATCGAACGGCCAAAGAAACATTTCTCTCGGGTATGATGGGAATTCTTTTTTTTTTCTTTTCCGTTTTGCACGTAGATCGTACAGTCGAGGTCAGAAATGGATCTCGGAAAACGAGTTTGATTATTCAGAATAAATTTCTATTCAAATCGTATGCAAAAATTTGAAAAAAAAAGAAAAAACATAATAATAATACGAATAATAATGAATCAATTGAAGATCAATGGAAAACGATGGCCGAAGTCCCTGTACGAGAATTTCTCTCTTTTTCTGAGATGAATTTCCTGTACTTTGTGGGTTTTGGCGAATAACGAGGATTGAAAACTCAATTGCCTGCGAGTCCCGTTTAATTTTGTACTCGACGTGGAATTTATCGACAGAGCAAAGAAGAGACAGGACTCGGCTAATCTTTCTCATCAAAGGCTACAACGGGGCGAGCGCCCGTTTGAAAAAGCTCGCGGATAAAGCTGAGAAAATCTTGACTCTCTTTCACGAGTGCAACAAGTACGAAACGCAGGACGAGAAGATACTACAACCGTCTCTCGTCGAGGATTATTCGTACGACCAGGAAGAGGACGACGAGGTAAGCGAGAGGTCGTAAAAAAATCCCGTTACTTCTCCTCCAAACTATAATTATTCAAAAATCGTATTTGCGAAAATTTCTCATTTTTGCGTTCGAAGAAGCAAAAACGTGCCATGCCATAAAATATATCATTGATCAATACCAGAAATAATGGCAATTTTTTCGTATATTTTTTAAAATAAATTTTTGGAAAAATCAAGACAGAAAAAATGTCGAGAAATCTACGATTTTTTTCGTTCAAAAAATACCTCGACGTTCCCGTGTTTAACGGTAATAACCAATTTACGCTCTCCGTCATCCATAGATTTTTCGAAATGATTTTCAAGCATTGGAAACAACGTTTTGGAGGAAAGTGGGCACCGTTCGTTTGATAACGGCGGAACTCGCACTCGAGCGGTCGAGGCTCCTTCGGGAGTCGCGATATTTGCGGGAATCTCTGCGCGAATGCATCGCCGACTGTAACGATTTTTGTCGATAACTTGTCTTGATAAATATGAGGAACTGACTGGAGATTTTTGCGAGGAACGAAGCAGCTAAATAAAAGGCTCGGAATTAGGCAATTTCTTTCTTATTATTACTCAGGAATTTCACTCGATTCATACACACAGCTATTATTTATCTGCTCACTTATCTTAAAAATTACTTAAAAATTCTCCTTCCGTACGAAACGTCAGTTCGAATCGACCGTAAAAAATGAAATCGCGGGGATGAGCGTTCAAGGGAATATTCTCTAGACTAAAATTGTCGAAAAAAAAAAAATCTTATTCTCACGTTAATTTCTCAAGAGTAACGTGATTTCCGTTTATCGGAAAATCGAGTTCCGCTACGAGAAATAACGGAACGGAATGTTTTTCCATGTTTATTTGTCCAAAAAAAAAAAAATGGTCGCCGGAAGCTGATTGGCTTCCAGGCCGAATTAAACCCTTGCACGTTTTTCTTTTTCTTTTTCTTTATCCTCGTACTGACTATCGGTTAAATGATCGAAAACGTTAAAGGGGTGCTGGTTGAAATTCTCGATTGAATGAAGGAGAGGTGGGGGGAGAGAAAAAAAGAAATTTGGCAGTGATCAGCGCGATGATTTGTGACTCTGCGCTATTTGCGATAGCAGTTTGTTTCCAGCTAGGAAGGTTACGACACCGAGGCCGAGCAGATATCGCAGAGTGACGAACATGTCGAGTCTCAGCCAGAATATTCCAAAGAGAACGAAGATACCTGCGGAAGAAGAAAAAAATCGTTGCATGCCACCCTAAACGTCATTTTTTCCTCCTTCATTCCGCTGAATGTTTCGTCGTTCGCTGCGTATCGAGAAAGGGGTTTTCATTTCTCGCCGTTTTGTTGAAAAAAAATTCGAAATTTTCTCTTTCCATGCAAATTTTTGCATCTAAAAATATGCTGAGAATTATTGAAGCTTATATACAAAAAAAAAGAAATTTGTCGAGAAAATGTGACGTTCGATTTTGAATGAAATGAATTTACAGTGTAGTGAAAATCGGGCTGCAAACGTGACGAATTGTCGGGCGTTACGTCTGTGAAAAATTCACCATTGTTGATGTACGCTCGATTGAAAACGAATCGTTCGAGTTTTTCCGAGATCGTCCGTCAAGCATCGAGCGTAAGATTAAAAAAAGGGCGATTAACGAATAATCGATAAACGCTGCTGATATACTCACTGGCTAATCCAAGATGGAAAACCACGGCGCTGATGGAAAATGGAAACTTGGCGACGTTGACGCGAATTTGCGCCCAGAGAATGAGCAGGAGAAGAATGGGCGCGAGGCAGAGGCCGGTAAAGAGATTGGACACGAATACCGGTGGTCTTTTCTCCGGCTCGCGGAACATGTGCTGAAATTATTATTAAAAAAAAATGTTTCGCCACTTTTGACTTCGATAATCGTCGAATGTGCAACGCGATCAATGATTTATAATCAAGGCGATAAAAATCGATAGGATCACGTGACGATTCATTTGCCAGTGTTTTGGAGGTGATCGATGTATCGATTAACTTCGATCGCTAACGAGCACTGGCTTTCAATCAGAAAAAGTGGCGGTTTTCGATAATTCGAAAGAGCCGATCGCTTTTTTTTCGTTTCTTTTGATAACAATCTTATTTACCTCTATTTCCGGTTTCGGAACGTACGCGCTCGATTTGGCCTTGTTCGCCCAAGATTTGTCGGCAGTCGCGATCTCCGAGCCGGTAATGTCGGGAAATTTGAGACCGACGGTCGCTAATGTCCAAGCGAACGAATTGCTGAGCGTCGCATCACCGACGACCAACTCGACGTTGTAATCGCCGCTTTCGTAGCCGAATGTTTGAGCCGCGCTTCCTACAGGCTGGAAATTTCATTCGTCGCCGATGTAAAGTTCATAAAGTTCGGAATGTGAGCAAAAAACGAAAGCAAAGTTTTCAAAATCGTCGTCAAAAGTCGTACCATTTCGAATTTGTAGACGTGGGACGGGTCCGGTTCCGCCACGAATATTATCTCGCGGCCGTGCTTGGCGCCAGAGGTCGAGGAGAGGCGGACGAAGGCTTGATGAGCTCTCATTGGCTTCTCGCTCGCTGAATCTCGCAATAAAAATCGTATCACGAGCTTCTGCTGCGAATCAGCTTCGATCTTGTCGCCCAACTTTTCGGGATAAGCGACTCTGAGATCGAAACAAAAGAGCATCAAAATCACTGCCATAAACGGAAATTGTCGTGAATAATCGTAATAAATTTTTATTCAATTTTTTTTTCTTCATTACGACTATTTGAAATGGTGGATTTCAAAATAATCCTTTGATTTGAAAGCGACGTGTTCCACAGTTTCTTTTCTTTCATTTGAAATTGCCTACTGTTTTTCTCTTCTTCTCTCTAAGAGCATAAATCTCTTTTTTCTCATAAAAAGTTCACTACTGTTGAAACACCGAGATTCCGACGGATGGGAAATCGGTTTGTCGAGTGAATTGACAAACACTGTAAAGCGAGGACTCACTTGACGAGTTTCGGCTGAGTTGTTTGATCGGCGTCGCCGGTTCCGATCTCGAGATAATTCACGCGTACCTCGGAGAGAACTTTCACCGTTACGACATTGGAAACTTTTCCGGCGGAAACGGCGATTCGGTAGAATCCACGTTGCGGCTTTATTTCCATGAAATTCATCGTAAACAAGGTCCTGCGGAGCGAGTTTAACGAAAAAAAAAAAAAAATGAATACATATCGCGCGATGATAATGCCGTATCAAACGAACAATGGGGAGAACAGAAAAATGTGCGTTCGATTCGACGAAAAAATCGTCGGATAACGCGATTTTGATATCGAGCCGAACTGATTCTGTACCCCAAGCGTATAACTGGAGTCACGGAAATGGCGTGAAATCAGCAAATTAATTGGGGACATTCCGTACAATCTGTTGAATTTTTCATTGATTGGTTTTAAAGAATAGTGAGAATTTTCTACATCAGAAAAATTGATTATGCAATCAGGAATCAACAATAATAGTTTGTTTTTCAATATTATGACCGAATCACGATTGGAAAATTGATAAATTCATGCAAAACTTGAAATGTAATTTTTCGACTTTTCATAAATAGTTTCTCCTCTTACTTGTCCTTTGGAGAAGCCTCGAAGTTTCGCTTGCTTATGACAACGACGTCGTCGTCGACTCGCGTCGCGGAGTTTGCAACGACGGTCGGTGTCGTTGGCAGTGGTCTTCCGAGAATGTCGCAAACTTTTATGTGCACGAATGGCTGCTGGGGCGAAACGATTATTCCCCCTTCCGGTAGAGTTATCGAAATAGGTTTGTTCAACTCGTTGTCAGCCAAGGTAGTCAGAGCCGAGAGAAGCTTCACAACGCCCTTCGGTGTTTGGACCGAATGACGCGACAAGAGATAATTCGCCAATTTGACGATTTGCTGGCCGGTGACTGGTGGTTGTTTCTGCAGGGATGCCGAAAGCTTGGCAATTCCATCCACAACGAGACCTGACGACGAAAAAAGCAAACTCGAACCATAAGCATGAAATTACGACGAAAAAACACGATTTTTATCGTCAAGTGGCTGTGTTTACGTCAGAATTTTTTATCAACTTTTCTCCACTGATCATCCAGAAGAACGAAAGTTTTATATAACATCATACAAATTTTTCGGATTTTTGTTGCGCGTATCGAATCGTTTACAAGATTTCACGCGGGTGTTCTTTGCTTTTGTGATTTCCGACTTACTCGTGACCGGAAGTCCGCCCTCGAATTGCAGCGATCGTCCGTTAATCTCGTCGGCTTGAACGACAGCGTCTTCGATCTTGTCGTGAGCGAAACTGCCTGCTGGTCCCAACAGCGCAGCGATGTGGAAAGTGTATCCCAGACTGCAAACAGCGGAACATAGTTTCGAGTTCAAAAGCGGTCGTATTTTTTCTTTTTTTCTCTTTCATCTTCTCCTATTCCACGATACTTACTTCGTCAGACTGTCGTCTTTCTTCAGCGCCATCTGTACCGTTTTTATCAGTTTACTCTTCAGGGTTTCGGACAGCTTTTGCGACAAAGTCGTGAAAGCCGAAACCGCGTGATAGAGATCCGGAATTGTCGAGGTTTCTTTCTCCATTACGTTCATCAGTGTCTGCGACAAAGAATAAATCAATTGAAATGTCTTACAATTGGACAATTTAAATACATACAAATAACGCAGGATTTTGTGATTCTTTTTTTTTACAAAATCGAACGTCGATGAATTTATTTTTCGTTTTACGTACCTTGGATAATTCAGCAGTCGGCAAAGGTTTGCACGATCCCAGAGTCTTCCATGTAGAGACGACGTAATAAAGATTCTCCGGACCCTGATCGGCATTCTTAGCCGCCTGCGTCAGGAGAAAATCGCAAATTTTCTGGAAAAAGAGAAAAAAACGTTATAAAAATGATTACGAATTTGCACGCGCTTGAGAATGCACTCGCGTCATCTTCAGAAAGACTAATCAATAAAATCACTGTGTGATACTCAATAATTGCAATATTCATCATTCGGCGGCATTGCAATGTGATTTTTTATGTCGTTTTCGCGGAATGCGACTTACCGCAGAGTTGGGAATAGTTTCTTGAAGCAAGCGATAGCCGCTGACCGCGTAATACGTAGTTTCAAGGTCGGTCAAGGAAAAACCAGGATCTAGAACTTTCTTCCAACGTAATCTGTGCGATTCCGTCGTGTAAGAACTCGTAGAGGTCGGCTCGTCTTGCAGCGACACAGTGAGCGTTATAACCACCAAAATCAGTACGATCAGCAGCGACGCTGCAAAGTACATTCATCTTTGTCAAGGACACATAACCTCGTTTCAAGTTTTCGAAAAGTTTTGTATTTTTTCGGGTAATTCATTGCTTCAACATGGCGGAGCGTAATTCGACGATTATCAATTCGATGGAGCAGTTTGTCGGGCGTTGGAAACACGAGGCTCAGGTACAAGTTTTATAATCCGCGGTTGTGGTAAATTGCAATTTACAGATTATTATTGGAGGTGGAATATTATTTCAAATGTCGATTGTGGCTCAATTGCAATGAATTAGATTAGAAAAATGTCTTTGGTGCTTCGGGGAATGACGAGGCCGGAGCGCTTTCCGCGGTTGAGAAGCATGTTCTTGGTGAGGAAAATGATAGTGGCGGATTTCATTGAAATAATCGGTTTTATCGATATTACTTACTGTGACTCATCTTGGTCCTTCGGCGTCTTGGCTCCCAAACTACAATATTTTGACCTCTCTTCCTCATCGCGAATGAAAAAGTAATTCGTAAGCCGGTCACCACGTTGGCTTCCCAAGCAAGATGGCTCTTCGTCTTTCCCCATTGCGCGTGTCAAGAAAAATGGACGTTTCGTCGCTACAGGAAATCGCTGGCAAGCGAAAAATTGTAACGCACGCGCATCACCCACTACCAGCAACTTCCGGTTAAAATGGTGCTCCAATTTGTACAGACACGTGCAAAAGTTTTCAAATGTTTCGATCCGTTGTTAATTTCCTTACGTATTATTTCAATCGCGACGAATTTCCAAAGATTAACACCATCGTTGCCGATTTTTCGACAGAAAGTTGGTTATATTCGTTCTCCGAGTGATGGTGGTAAACAATTGATCTTTATACGTTTTTGACATGCTTGTACAATCTGAAACGTAAGCGTATGCGATTGGGTACAAGTGCATTTGTCAGAAAAGTCGCAGAGCCAATCGCGACATTGAAAAAACACCGTGCCTAGTTGCTCCCTCTATAAGAATTCAACTTCCGGTTGAGTATGCGCTCATCGACCTCGAAATTTTATCCGTCGCTGTACAGGTGTAATGTTGCTATTGGATCGGAGCGGTGGATTAACAAAACTGCGTAGAGAGTTATGAATATATATTTTATATATTGTACATATACAAAACAAAGAATATATTGAAGTGTATCGGATGCATGTCGTAACAAGATTCCGTTTTTCGTTTCATACCCTTTGCACTAAATTCGTGTGTGTGTGAATACGCATTTCGAACATTTTTATGTAGAAAACATAATATGCCCATAGTGTTCGTTTCGTAAAATGTTTTTTCTTATACGTGAATCGATTATTCTCCATTCGCGAATCAACGAAATTGCTCGAGAAAAAAGATTGTGCAAGAATTAGAAAACCGCAGCGCGTTTAAAAACAAAAGATATATATGTATGTATATTCTCTAAATCTATATACACTTACGATCGATGCCATCTATTATTTGTATTACTTTTTTTTTTGCACATTGGAATATACGCCGATGTATCGATGACAGTGAAGGATGCATTTTTTCGTTTCCATTCCACGTATTCGATAATATATTTATTTATCAAAAACAAGATTGTGTTTTTCTCTATCGCAGAAGCAAAATCGTATCGGAAGCGAGCCCTGTGAGAAAGGAAGTACAAATGAAAGTGAAGTTTCGTTCGGTTTTTCTTTTTCTTCATCCCACCGAATTAATTCGGTCCTGTTGGATTTCAGCTCTGTTCAATATCGTCACACTACATAAATATATATATTTATATATACATACGAATAAATACATGTATACAGATATATGCATGGGGCAATTCAACTCAGATGTAAGCAGCCGATGAAAATTTTTCATTTTTCTCATCAAATTGAAGAATTTCGCCGAGTTTCGAATCCATCCGTATGTGAATCGCAGAATCTTTCGATTTTTCATTTTCATCCCTCAGTCCGCCATATTGTTTGGAGGTTAAATCAAGTTTTTGAATCGTGAAGGAGCCAAACATTCGTGCTTTATGAATGGAAAATGAAAAGATGTCACACACTATTTCCAATTAATGGAAATGGAATTTGTGATGTTTGTGAAGACGAGGGCACAGATGTGCGGTAATTTATTTTCCCCCGACTCAATCGAACAAGGAAAAACAATAAATTTTTTACGGTTATGTTAACCGGATCATTTTCCACTTTCCACTTTTTCCGAAAAAAAAACAGCAATTAAGAAAACAAGCAAATAAAATAATCAAAAAATCTTTGTAAATAAAACGAGCTAGACACGGACCTTTCGACTTAACAAAAATATGCGACTTCCATATCGCGAGTAACACGGAAAAAGGTCCAAACCGGTAGATCTACGAGTCCGCAAAAAAAAAAAAAACAACGCGTATTGTTTCTCTTTCCTTTGACAAAAATCAGTGAATTATCTTGTTTTATCACATGGGATTATGAAAAAAAACTGCGGTTTATTTTTTTTCGATCGATAACAAGGCGAACACGACGAGTCGTTGTGAAGGAACACTTTTGTTTCAAAATTGTATTCAACTCGAAGATTGCAGCAGGATGGATTAAAAGTTCAGCGTAAATTAACATTCGTATAAATTAGTCATTTTTTTTCATTTTCAGTCATTTTCACTGGCTTGAGGAATGTCCCACATATCTATATACATATATGCGTACATATATATATATATTATATATATAAATATGTGTATATATATAAACACAATTTCCAATATTTAAACATATCGGAAAGGTGCGATGGAGTCTAAAAAAGATTGAATGGCCGTTAAAGCTACCTTAAAACGATCGGAGACTTTTTTTCGCACTCAAAGTCCGTTGGAAATTCAAAACGAACATATGCTCTCGCTTCAGCATCCAATTTTCTTTTCATCTATACACTAAACGCGATTAATCCATATGTACTTGCGATTACATGCGTTGAAGGAAAAAGAAAAGAATGAAGAAACCGGAAGTGGCCAGATATGAATATAAACAAGAGCGCGCAGTTCTTGATTCTCCGTTTTTTTTTGCTCAAAATCGCTCTTGCGGTCAATCACTCGCGAAAATCGTACTCCAAAGTGTATACGAAGCGTCTTGGTAACACCAGCTAAAACATTATCAATTTTTTGCCGTATAATATAAATAATATGCATGTAACTATAGTACCGTGCACAGCCCGTCTTTTTTTCCCCTCAAAATTTCCATCTTCCGAGATCGGATGTTCTCGACGTTTTCGATAAACAAGAAAAGTAGAGCTTCCCGAATGAATTCAGATGCTGTACAAATTTTTCTCGCAACTTTGATCCGCCTCCATGAAGCTATTTACAACGCGTGAATAACGATACAGTCGTTGATGCTCTCTCCTCCTCCGAGAACTGATGAAAGACACGTTAATCGCAAGTACCCGGATGCCCTTTTAGTATCGCTTTTGTTTTTCTTCTGCTCTCGTTTTGTTCTTTTTTTACTTTGGTATTTACAGAGTGACGCCCCACAGAGTCCAGGAGCAAGGTCAGTTTTCAAACCATGGAGTTATGAAAATTTGTGTCGATGAAACAACGTAATATACAGGAAGAGAACATTCAAAGGAAATATCGCGAGTCGCACGTAAGAGGTCGCGAGCGTCGCCAACACATTCTTCCCACAAATCGTTCGAGCAATTTCTGCGATCTTTTACCCGGTTGATCCTTTTGCTCGCTATAATTGCGAAGTGAAAGGGAAACGGAGCATGAGACACTTAGAAGGATAATTGGAAAATACGGATAAGCTCACTCCGCGGGTGCGTGACCCTATCGCGATTTTGTCCTTGGTGCTTTGGTCGGCGACGTTGCGGAAGCGTCGTCGTCGTTGAATTTGCGTTTAACGCACGTCACTACGCCGCTCTTGGGTGTCAATTTCTGCGACGTTGTTCCGCTCGCTTCGACGATCGCCGGGGGTGGTGCGCTTGGAAAAATCACCGGTAAATCCTCGTCCTCGAGTCCGGGAGGTTTCGGTTGTTCCAGCGATACGAGACTCGCACTTCCGGTCTTCTTGTCGCTGGATCCGCACTTTTTCTCCGCAACGTTCGGTGGCGCGTAAGAGGCGACGACTTCCGATGTCTTTTCACGAACTTCCGGAATCGCCGGTTCGGCGGCGACGTCCATGTTTTTCGAGGTTGGCGGCGGTGGGGGCGGCGGAGGTGGAGGCGGAGAGGAGAAGGTCGGTGGTGGTATCGGCACGGTGTCGATCTGGGGTAGAATCGTCGGCGTGGTTCCGACCGCTGCCGCCGTCGCCGCTGCCGTCGCCGCTGCCACCGCAGCCAATTCTTCCTCAGCTTTTTTTATGAGATCGAGATCACTCAGCGATCTCAGAGTGCTCTTTGTTTCTTTGACGCTAGCGGACGGCAATGGCGACGACGAATTGTCCATCGGTGATTGCGGCGCTGTTGTATTTTTGTTGATAAACGTCGGCGTGTACTTTTCCGTTGTCTTCAACGGATATATCGGGGAATTGGAAGTGGTGAGGAAAGTGGCGCTCGGCTTTGAGGGTAAATAAGGGTCGATCTTCGAGCTCTCCTGGCGCTTGACGTTCGCCAATATTTCTTGAAGATTCGGCGGTATCGTTATGTCGGAGACTTTGTCGAGTATCGGTTGGGCAAATTTCGCGATACCTGGCGGTGGTGGAGTGAACGAACGAGTGTCCGTTGGACTATAAGCCTCGTCGGAGTCTCCAACATTCGGAGGATCGAGACCCAGTCCCTAAAAATATCAATATTATTATTAAACACAAAATAATAGCATTAAAAAACATTGCATTCACGGATAATTCGTTGTGATCGCTATTTTTAATGATAATCGGAAATACGTCGCGTCAACTTCAATTTGTGTATCACGCGAATATTAAAAAATGTTGATTTGTCAAAGATTAATATCAAGTGCGATTTGCGAACATTAGTCCGGTGCGAATGTCCGAGAAGCGTGAAAATGTGTGAGATGCAGAGTGAGGTTTTAAAAACAAACGCTTTACCGGTAACGTGTTGGCGGCGTCACCGAGGAACGACGAGCTGATACTCTGAATCTGCTGCTTCTGCTCTTCGATCTGTCGATTCAGTTCGTCCATTTTTCTCTGCAATTCGGTGGAATTTTTCATCGGCGACAAAATGCTCGAGCTATTAACGTCCATGATATTCGCATTGCGCAAACGAACTTGGTCCTCGGTGTCGTCGACGTCGATGCCACCGCCGGGACTGTAAGGTTCGTCACCGTCGTCGTCGTCGTCGACCCCGCCTAAGCCATCCGCGATATTCGCTGCTCTCGGTGACGCCGACAGCGACATGAGCGGCGGTGTATCGATCTTCGGGGATTCCGACAAATCAATCTTCGACGATAATTCGGGCACGAGTTTGGATATCGCGGCGTTGTCCAGGATCGTACTCCTCGACATGCCAACGTGAGCTTTGTTGAGACTCTCGAGGGTCATTTGCGTCACGTTCACTTGTTTCTCTCTCAGTGACTCGAGGAGCATGCCTTTGTGCAGCGGTCTGGGTGAATCAGGTGGCGATTGATGAAGCTGATGATGATGGTGATGATGTTGCTGGTGATGATGATGAGGATGTCGAATAGCACTTTTGTCCATCGTCGTATTGTCGTCGTCCTTCTTCATTAATTTAGCAGGTGGCGCTGTTACGGGACTCGACACGTTTGAGACTCTCTTGCGTTTGTTACGAACGATTATGCCGAGAAGAAGATGCGGCCTTTGATCCTCGAAGCCGGGACCAACGAGCGGCAGCAAGACTTGCGGTATCTGGCTCTGTCGCGAAAACGGCATTATGTAAAAGTCTTTGATGTTTTTCGAGACGTTACCCACGACCCCCAAGCGACTTCGGCTATTCAGATAACTGTACAGGGTTATGTATGGAATTTTTTCCTCGTCGTTCGCGGCCGTTAATCTTATAACGAGAATCTCTTTGGAACCAGTTTTTTTCATTTTCGAAATGTAATCCCACACGGTCTCGTGGCTTATTCTGCCGATAACGTCAACCGTATCCGGCAAGTCCTCCATGAGATCCCGGGCGTGACCGCTGACTTCCTGGGCGGTTATGAAAAATTTCGCCACGTCCACCATATTGACGAAACCGCGCCACACCGTCTGCGACTGACCGGGTTTTTGCGAATTCTGCTGTTTCTGAAGCTGCGAAGCTTCGCCGATCGTCGCTGGTGCTTCCCTCTCCTTCTCAGCCTCGTCATTGATATCCGGAGTTTTGATATTCACGGTGGAGCTTGGCTCACGGTCGGACAGGTCGGAATCATTGCCGTCGAAATTCGCGTTGTTCGTCGTCGCCGCGGTCTGCGCTATCGTACTCGTTGTCGTGTCCTCCTCCACGTGTCTCCACAATCGATCCTCGATCGGTTTGACGTCATCGGCATTTCCGGTTTGCTGTCCGGAATTGTCACCTTTTTTGTCACTCGCGTCTCTCCTGCTTCGCCCGACGTCCTCGTCCCTGCCGCTTCTGCTCTTACGATCTTTGTTCTTGCCGCGACTCCTTCTGTCCCTCTCCTTGTCCCTCTGTCTGCTCTCCTTGCCGCTCTTGCGACGTTCCCGCTCTTTGCCGTCTCTCTCGCCGTTGCGCTTTCTCTCTTTGCTCCTCGTTGATTTTCTGTCTCTGCTCCGCTCTCTGTCCCTGCTCCGACGACTTCGTCCCCTGCTGTGACTTCTTCGTCTCCTCTCGTCGCCCTCACCCCCGTCTTCCTCCTCGAGCCTCTTCGACCTCGACGTTTTTTCACCCTCTTTCTCCGCAGATCTTGACTTTCCTTCGCCGCCTCTATCCTTCTCTCTCGATCTGTCCTTGTCTCGCTTCTTCCTATCGTCGCTGGAAGTGTTCGCGTCGATGTTGACATTCGACCTGGACCACTTGGTATCTTCGCTGGACATCGAATGACCGGGTTTGTTCGCTTCCTCGTTGGCATCGTCGTTTCCGGCCTCGTGGCTGTTCAACACCGTGACGATATCCTGTACCGGCGTTTTGGGGTCCACCCGATCGATGCCCGTCTCGTTTTCGATTATGAGCTCGCCCTTGTGAGTCTTGACGACGATCGACTTGGCCTGCGACATGAGATCGAGCTCGTTCTTCTTTATCATCTCGAGCTGGTGCTTCGTTTCCTTCTCCCGCCATTCGGCCAATTCCTGACTCGCCATTTCGTCCGGGCTGAGTCTGACGACCGCGTCCGGTGACAGCGACCGATCGGCAATTTTCCGGAACAGCGTTAAATTCTTCGTGTCCTTGATGTTGAACACGAGACTGCGATATTTCGACTTGTACTTTGCTCCAGTGTCGCGAAAGTACTTGTAAAGCTCGAGCTCGATGTTGAGCGCCAAGTCGCTTATTTCCTCGTCGCTCAAGGTCAAATCTTTGCTGTCGCGTATTCTGGTTGTCAACAATTCCGCCAGGGTCTTTCTCACGTTCAATCTTATCGGCTCGGGTTCGGCTTTTTTCACCAGTGGAGCTTTCACAACCGGTTTTTGTTCCTGCTGCGACTGCTGCTGCTGAGACGTCGATGGGATCTTCGCAACTTCCGGTTTTTTCGCATTCGTTTGCCTCTGCGGGATCGTCGTCGGTGATTTTCCCGGTTGCGGAACTATTTTTATGGTCGTCTGTCGCATCACCGGACTCTTTCCGGCGGACGGTGATCCTTGAGGCTTCTGAGGCTGTATCGTTTTGGGCGAAAGACGCTGCTGGCCACCCGATAATACCACCAACTTTTTGTTGCTCGGTGCCAGCACCGTTTGCTTCGATCCCAGTACCTTTGTGTACACCATTTTGCTCTGTGCTCCCGGAGACGTTCCTTGCGTTGTTTTCACCTAGAAAAGTGTAAACATCGGGGACTCGAGGAACTTCAATAAAATTCACGAGAATAAGACGCAATGTTTTTTTATCTTCAATTCATTTACGCACGATTTTGCCGACTCCTTGAGTTTGTATGGCCGTCACGGTTTTACCACCAATTTGCAGCGTATTCAGATTGTTGGGACGAACGACCTCGAACGTTGGATGTTCCTTCAGCCACGTTTTCAAATTCGACCTCGTAGGGGCGTCGGTACCTGAAATTTTTTTCAAAAATCACGGATATTACGTTATTCGCGCAGAGAATTTTCCGCGAAAACTGCCGAAATCCTTGTGTTACATGCATTTTCTCGAATACGAATGTGATATTCTCAAACATATCGATCAATAAACACACGATAAAATTGTCTTCCTATTTTCTCGTACCAGTGAGAACTTTTCCAGTTCGTCTCTCAAAAACGATGACCCGCGCGTCCGTCGTGACCTTCGGGGGTGTTTCGCTCGATCCCTGAGAGACTTTCGCCTGCACACTCGGCTTGCTGTCTCTCGTGAGTGTCTCTTGCGCGTGGGCCAAGATGCAAGCGTCCGAGCAGTAAATACTCGAGTTTCTAGCTTCTTTTTTACAAACGACGCACTGAGTGACACCGGCGAGGGATGTTGGAATCGTCGGTAAGGTCGGCTCGAAGAGAACGGGTTGACTCGGTGGTGCTTTGCGAATCTTCTCGCTCGGCGTTACGTTCGGACGCGCCGCGGAAGCTCGAGGCGGACGATCGGACTCCATCTCGAACGGAGTGGAGGGACGTTTTCCCGGCATCGATTGAGCTTTTTTTTGTTCCGAACTCGGCAAGCTTTGATCCTTTTTCTTCGCGCAATTTGGACACACCCACTCTATTCCCTTTTCCTCCATTTGTTGGCCTGCGACGAGAAAATATTCAAACGCTAATGACAGTGAAGAAAAAACTGAATAATCACGAGATTCGATGAAGAAACAATGTACAATTACCCATCGCTTTGCTGACGTGCACGCATTTTCCGTGGAACCAATCCTCGCAAACGTCGCAACAAATCATAAATCTGTTGTTATGGGGTCGCTTGCATATACACCATAATCGATCAGGATCATCCTCGGAATCGGAATTGTCCTCTTCCTCGTCGTCGTCGTCGTCGTCGTCCTCGTTCTCTACCTGGTTAACATCGTGCTCGGCGATCGGATTTTCCGCGATCGGCTCTTCCGCCTTCTGGACCGGTTGTTTTCTGTCGCGCAACGAAACACGAATGCAGGTTTTGCGAATTGTCGCTTTTTTTTTCGCGTCGAAAGAGACCAAAAAACGCGCTATCTTACGTGATTGTTTCATCTTTCTTCGGAGGTTCGACGAGTTTCGGCGGGGTTCCGGGTTTTCCCTGTAATCTTTTGCTTCGCGTCGCCGGAGCTTCGATGGGCGGCAGAGTTATCACTCTGCCTCCCCGGATGATCTGTATCGGTTCTTTCTCGTCCCTCTTCTTCGGCGTTTCAACGAGCGACGACGGAATTTTCGGGGATGACAAAGACGACGCGATCTCGGATGACAATTCTCTGGATTTCGATGTATCGCTCATCTTCGCCACAACTTCCGGTCTTTTCTCCGTCGTCTCCATGGTCGCTTCGAACGGCGTCGACGGAGATAACAACGACTCGTTTATCGCACCGGTAGACTCGGACAAAGCAGGCTGAAAATGTCGCTTTTGTTCTATTTTTTTCTGTCTCGATTCATAGCGAAAAGATTTTCGATGAATTTCTCGCAAATTTGAACATTCGGCAAAACTCGCGTCGTTGCGTCTCGTGTTTTTTTTCGCAAAATAGGGTTAAAAAATGTCTCAATCTTTCTGTTTTTTATGTTTTTCTATTTTATAGAAAACTCACGTGATCGGCGAGATCGACGCCCAGTTCTTCCTGAAGAAGCAGCGCCTCCGCGAGTAACTCCTCGTCGTGTTTGCTAGCTTCCATCTCCAAGGTAGCGAGGAGATGCTCCTCTCCCTCGATTCCACCTTCGAGAAAGAATAATTTTCGGTAAAAACGAATTGCTCGTACGACCAAACGCCTCCGCGATCACGAGAGAAAATGACCGATTAACAAAACGCCGCTCCGACAACGTAAAAACTTACTCTGCTCGGGAATAATTTCATTGGGAACAACTGGCGCATCCGCGGATCGAACGGGCTCGGGATTGTCAACGATTGGCGTTACATTTGTGGCTAAAGCGATGCAAAGAAACGAAGAACAAACGAAGAAATAATAAAACGAAATTTCGCTGAAAATAATCATCGAAGAGAAGAGAGTTGCTATTGAAAATTATTGAGAAGGATAAACGGGGAATAACGCAAGATTGAGAAAAATGATAAGAGACACTGCGCTCGACGAAAGCTCACCGGGATCTAAGGACGGCTCGAGTTCCTCGACGGTTGGTGCTTTCGCGTCGGATTTAACTTGGTCGTTTTTCACTCGAGACGGAGATTCATTGCCGGTCTGAGCGGACACCAAAGTGTCGGTTGATTGCCCAACTTGCATCTCCGCGACTCCGGAAGGAATTTGATCTTGTCTCTTCAGCGAAGCAGCGGAAGACGCGAGATGATCCGGAGATGCGATGGGCAAATTTTGACCGGACGTTGGTGTTTGACTCACCGGTGGTGTTCCCGGTGAATCGCTGCTCTTCGCGTCCGAGCCGACTCGACGTATGATATCGGGAGTGGAGAAGAGAGCTGGACCCAAAGTGTCGGCCAGTACAGCCGGTGCTTTTCGCGGCTCTCTCTTCAAATGTTTTTTCGATACTGCGAGAACAATTTACAAATTTATCCATATTTTATCCCTAACAACAAAAAAGTACAACAAAATGTGGAGAATCGACGAAACTTTCGCCCGTTAGTTCGTTCAACTCTATTTTACTTTATTTATTCATTATTAACGAGATAGGGGAAGAATATTTAACGAACCGTCGGGAGTTTTAACATCCGGGACTTTCAAAGTTTCCTCTTTGACCTCGGATTCGGATTTCTTCTTTTCCCTCTTGACTTCCGTCGTTTTGATCCTGAGAGGAGGCGAGGGGGTTGCGGTCGTCTCTCCGGGGACTTCAGGAGTGGATTCGTGCTGCAACAATTGCTGGGGCAATTGAGACGGTGGCGTCTCTATCCGCGGTGGCTGCTGTTGTTGCTCGAGTCCGATTATGGCAGGAGAAGCGGAGGAGGAAGACACTATCATGGTCGTTGGTTCGATCGACGATGTTTTTGCCTCATTTTCAATCTCCATGTCAGACTGAACGGTTTTTCCGCCCATGGAAATGAATTTACCATCCTCGCTGGTGGTGAGTTTCGTTTGAACGCTCAACGGCATCGTTTTGCCGCTTTTACCGAGGACCAACGATTGTCTCTTGAGGCCAAAGGTTCTCATCTCGTTCGGTCTCACCATCACTTTTTTCTGTACGAACAAAACTTTTTGATTGTTCCTCGCTTGGCCGGGTTTCGTCAAAACCATATCGCCTTTTATCATATTGGCGTTTATCAAGTTGGCTTTAACCTGATTGGTCGTTTGAAGCGGTTTTTCCACAATCGGAGCCGCTTCGGACAACGATGGCGAAGGAGGAGAAATGAGATTCGTGGACATGCTCGTGCCGCGGTTCGGCGAGGAATCCTCTTTTTTTCGTCCGCCGACGCTCCTCGTTCGCTTTTTCGCTCTAACCGGGGTAAATCGCTCGGGCCTCTCGGACTTTTCGGGGCTCTTCATAGCGACGACAGCCGCCGCCATTTCCATATCCAAGCGCCTAACTTGTTCCATGTCCATCTGTTTGTTGGCGCTACGACGACGCGAAGCGCCGGCGCTTCCGCCGCGCGTCGTCAAACCTTTTCTTCCACCGCGTGCTCTTACGCCGCCTCGTCGCGGTCCTCTCGGACCGAAATCCGAATCATCGTCCGACGGAGGCTCGGACTCTGAAGATTCCGACGTTGTGCTCGGAGAATCGTTATCTTTTCGTTCAGCCTCAACGCGAGCGCTCGTACTCACACCTGCGTGATTCGTCCATCGATTGTTATTCGTATTGTAGAGGACACGAAAATTGGAAAATCATAATCAACGTTAAGAAAGATCAAAAACGACAATTGGCGTTGCAAAATTCAGTTGGAAAAAGAATTATCCTGTTTGGGCGATTTTTACCTTTGTTGGGTGACTGTTGAGTGCTTGAACTTCGCGGACTTAAGGCCGGAGGGGTTTTCGAGCCAGAAGTCGGCTGGACAACGGGAGCGGCAATTTTCCGTCCACGGCCGACCGCCGATCTCGTCTGATCAATTACAAAAATATTTATTCCAGTGTTTTATCTCTCATTCTTTGCATAAAATAAAAGATGGAAATGTATAAAGAATTGTGGCGTTTCGTTTTTCTCTATTTGAGCAATTTTCGTCATGCGCGTAATTGATCGAGTGAGAGCAGGGATTGAACGTACCGCTGTGTTTCTGGATAGAATTTTCGAGCGAACCGGAGTCATGGAAGCATCACCAACGCTCGTTTCTGCGCTGTGCACGACTATCGACGAAGATTGCTGCGATGCATGCTTCGGTTCAACATCATCTACGATATCCGGCGAATTTGCAATTGGCAAAGGATCCGAAGGTTCAGGATCGGTGGGACACGTACGGCTGGTGTAACAATGATCGAGCTCGATGCAATATTTTATTGACTTTTGTTGCTCCTCCACAGTCAACATATCTGCAAAGAAATAGAATTACGGTCCCGACTTGAAAATTACTGAATATTTTCTCGTATATATTACACAATCGTGCAGAACGCGGGGAAACTTACCGAGCATAGCCGTAACATTCTCGCCAAGAATTTGTTTAGCCTGCTCGCTCTGCAGTGCGGTTTCCAGCTTCTCCAATTGGTCCGGATCCATTTCCATGAAGGGATCAACTAGCCCTGTGACGTCGGTCGGCGCGGCGACGGTAACAGATGCACCGTCCGTTATGCTTCTTTCAAACGACGGCGGATCCACGGTTAGCGTCAAATCGCCGCTTTCCGTGTCTCCTTCGCTCTGTCCTACTCTCACGACGCTCACTTTCGCATCCGCCTGGTTCACTGCAGAAAAAAAAATTAATGAAATTTGTTTTAAATCTGTGATGATTTCTGAGAAAACATAGTCTCGTTGATGAAATGTATTTTCAAATCTTGTTTTCAAACTTTTCATAGAAACGTGTCAACAATAAACGTACTTATCAAATTCTGCAAAGTTTCTTGATCGACCGATATGGTTCCATCGTCGTTTACCACAATGATAAGAGTATCATCTTTCTTCGAACTGCCTTGGTGCGCATCCACGATAAATGAACTGGACATCTCGCGGTGTTCTGCAAATTTTTTCGTAATAATAAGAATGAAAAAATTATGAAAAATAATACGAAAAATAACGGAAATGGATATAATCAATCAGCGTGGAACTACAGCTAGTACAACAAGAATTGGAAACAAGATATTCGTTTATGTATATCGTAAGGCACGAACCACGGGTGACGGATGATTATTTCACGTAAAATAAAAAAATAAATGTCGAATAATAGAATGTATGTTTTGGCGGCGAATGTCGAAGGAATGTTTTCCGAACGCCGCGCTCTTTGACCGGTTGTCGAATGATTAACGTGATCGTTAATCACGTGTTTTTTCATCGAAATATGAACGATAAATATCGGATTAGACGTTCGAACGAAGAGAATAGAAGGAGGAATTCATGTCCGTTCGAGAATGCAGCTCGGAAGATTTATGAGACGGAAAAATAAACAGTGCCCGCGCCAGAGTGGCCATCTTGTTTGGTCAGATAGTTTAGCGAGGTGGAGCGGCAGCCAGGCGAATGTATAATCTTTCCAGCGATGTACAGTATGCGCAACAATACAAAACGATTCATCAGCGTTTACTCACAATTGGGCCAAAGTCCCGAACACGTTTACAATTATTTTCAATCACTACTCCCGTCTTTCCACGGAGACGTAACACACTTTACGCGGATACATCGAGGAGAACCTCGATCGTGTACAGCGATTTTTTTTTCTTTGCAGCGATACATAATTTTTTTTTTCATCCCCCCTCCCTTACAGCCCGCTCGAGGTTGGCGAACGCGGTAGACGCTGCGCGCGGCTTTTTCACGAGGCAAATCTACTGCGCATTCAGCAACGCGCAGTTGTGTAAATATAAGTATATTCTGCGCGGGAAAATTTGTGGTGTTTTTTAACACGCAACTCATGCCGCGCGTTACCGACAATCGGTATTCATATTCTTTCTTTTTTTCATAACTCTTTCCGCGATGCAACGAGAGAGGCGCTGCGATCGTTATCACACTTTGTCGTGTGAACTCCACGACTCAAGATTCGTCCTGTAGGAGCGTAATTATCTTTTTTCGATTCGAGGGAAAGAATAAAAAATTGTTCTTTAATCTCCAGCAGTCTTTTCACAATACCGATGTATGAAAAATACATTTTAGTTCTCTAGCGAGATAGATTCACCTGGTCACCCATACTATAACTCAAGCACCTTGTATCAAAAAACACATAATGATAAATAGGTTAGTAGGTCAACAATAACAGCGCTAACATATTAATGCCCGACACAATCCAGAACATCCATTTCCATTTTTGTGCATGTTTATCGTGATAATAAAAGGGAATTCGGGGTCGCTTCAGTCAAGAAGCTGCATTATAGAGTCAAGGATAATATCCAAGTTACTGTCGCTCTCATTGACAATCTTCAAATCCCAGTCTTGTACATCGTCTAAATCACATTCCGTCTCAGCGTCGTCAATTCCTGTGGAAAACTATATTGATTGCTCATTCGATTAATTATAAAGACGAAAAATAATTCATTTTTACCTTCTGTAAAAATCCAGCCTCGTTTTTGTCGCGTTTTTCGGCTAGTCGATATGCTAATAGTTTTACATTTATCCCCATAATTTTCTTTAAACCATTTAATATCGGTTTTCCGGCGTATGTCGCTTACGATCCAAATTTTTTTGTCCCTCACTGTTACGAAAGTAAAATAAAACACGAATATAAACCATTGTCGGACCCGCGATTACGAAAGTTTTTTACCGTTATACATGTCAATAGCTGCACTGCAGAAACAGCCGTAATTCTTTTTTCTCAATTCTTCGCTCCATTTCAGCATTTCTAGACGATATTTTTCCTTATATTTGCCATCGCTGAGTAAACCATCGATATCGAGATTGAATGATTTTGCCCAGTGACTTTTTATCGGGCCAGAAATTTTAACGATCCCGCAACTGTCAGATCCGATTCTGAATGTTGAAAGGACAACAAAGCGATCGAATGATTCATATCCATGACAATTCTCTTTTGTTGTAAATATCGCGACGTACCTTTCATGCAAATTATCAGTAATGTAATCCTTGCCGGATTTTCTTTTGCCACTGAACAGAAGAATTCTTTCGGGAATACAAAGATCGGCGTTGTTCGCGTCCTTTCCAGCGGCCATATTGAAAAATACTCTCCGAACGTCGAAAACATGCGCACGTGACTAGTCTCGAGTAATTGTATATATATGATATTCTTTCGACTATTATCACGATGCTTGAAATTTCGAAATTCTTTTCGTAAAACGTAAAAAAAAACGAAATTTATATTTCCGCGAAACCCTTGATTTAAAAAAAACATTTAGTCGGCAAAATTGATCTTTCCCAATTGACAAAATCATAAAAGATGAATCGAAAAATCGGGCGATATATTCAAATGGAATTAAACAGGAGGAAAAAGGTTTTAATGGAATTAAACGCACGAATGGGATAGATGTTTTTTTTATTCAACCATAGAAATAGAAATCAAGAATTATTTCTTGGCGTCTCTGCTAGCTTTACGTTCCGCTGCTCTCTTCAACTGCGCCTTTGGCTTCAGATTGTGCTTTTTGGCAAATCGCTGGTTGCGGAGGAACTTCAGATCCATCTACGACGCATAATCCAACAAATCTGTTTTATTTTCGATCATAATAATAATAATATTCACAAGAGTCGCAAAGCTGATAAAGATACGTACACCAAGAGTAGATTCATGCCTTTTTCGTGTAGGCTTCGTGATTCCATTTCTGTGAGCTTTCCTCTCTAAAGAAAGAAACGAAGGAAACATTTGAAAGCTTGGTTCGCCGAAATGAATTTTTTAAAGATTTTTCGCTGCACTTTTGTACTCACTCTGATTATGATTCGTGTGATTCTTAGACTTTGCCATTATTTACGTTGAACACGGACTGTAAAAAGAAAAATCAAGTTATTTGAAATCACGACTCAATGAAAAACGAAGTTTTGAGGTTATGACAGAGGAACGAATAGATCGAGGGGAACGAAACATTTTGAGGAAAAACGATATTTTCGCGTGCAAAGATTGAAAAATGATTGATTTTTCAATGTTTTTAATTTTAAACGATGTTGCGACGATTCTCGCGATTATCCGGATTACATTTGAAAAGTATTCGCAATGTTTTGACTATACACGTACCGTCTTTCGGAAAAGGAAACCGCAGAAAGAAATGATAATACAAGAAGGAAGCGAGGGGGGGGGGCGATGTACTAATTCTCTCTGATTTTAGTTACGCGTATGGCCACCGCGAGCGCTGTCTGTATCGGTGAAGATGAAAAAAAACCTCACGAAGCAGGTGAAACCTTTGCACAAAATGTTTTATTTCCACTTTTTTCGTTCTTATACTGCAAGAAACTTTAGTAAATTCAACGTTTCTTCATACATAAATATGGATCACAGTTTTATTTCCACCATTTTCCGGTGCAACGATGATACAGTATAAAATAATGAAAAAAGTCTCATGTACAGGAAAATCTTTGTTTGCTGCGTTATCGATGCAAGTACGGTACAATATTGTTATTATTGCGCATTTCAATTTAAATACAAGTTATTTTTTACTCCATTCCTGCTCTCACCAACATAAAAATATTAAAACTCTATGATTTTGGCGTTGAAACGATAAATTACAGGAAAAATTCAATGACCAATTCAACGTGCAAAAATAATTATTCAATTGGTTTTTTTGCTGATCGTATGTGAAGAAGAATCAAAATCATATATTTTATTATTTTACAAAAGTTTTTACAAAAAATCATCGTTATTTCATTTGATATATGATTTTTTTTTGAAATTATTAAATTGTACTCGAAGTAAACTTTTCGACCGACTTTATATAAAAACAAACAACGTAGTGTGATTTCAACTCGGTTTTCAATAATTTCACAACCCTTAAGAAACATCAATCGTGGATAAATAATAATCGATTTTTATTTACATTATGTACAAGAGTGACGCAGTTTTTTCTGTTCTTTTTCCGCACTAATTCACATTACGAAAAGATTCCTGCCCGTAATACTTTTGCCACGTGGACGAGTATTCGAATAACGAAATTGTAAATTTGCAAAGAAAAAAAATTGATTCACGAAAGTGGAGAAGAAAATCTGAGAGGGAATAAAAGCTTCACGAACTTTGCTTATTTTATTTCGCTCCGATGCATGACGTTGCCCTCTACGTTAATTATTTATATGTATACATATATATTCGTACGAATACACACACACACACACATATATATTTATATATATATATATATGTATGTGTATTGTTGTATGGTAATCGTAATATTATATTAAATATCACAGAAAAGACAGAAACCCTCCGAAATTGGTGAAAATTTGTCACACCTTTCATTTTTCTTTTTTCGTCAGTGCATGAAACTTTTTGATGCGCATTTGTTTCGTAAATGTTTTACAATCAGCAGCGACTCGTTCGGCGAATATGTTTAATTTATTACGATGACGATGACGATGATGATGATAATAATATCGGTTAAAAAGGAAAAGAAAAAAAGCTGTTCGATTAAATACAACATAATTATTTAAATAACCAAACGACTCGGGACAATATTTTTCGATCGATATGAAAAACTATCGCGAATCGAACGCGTCGCTTGCGTTCCTTTTGAATAATTATCGAATCGAAATCTTTATATACACGTTAATCTCATTTGTTTGTTGTTTGTTTTTTTTTTGTTACTTCAAGGCCACAGTTTGCACGGAAATGACAATTTCCGAATTTTTCTTTCTTTTTAAATAACTCGTTCTAATAAACTATTATTGACGCTTCATTCCGTCGACGCTTTCGCACGTTTTTTCTTTCGACCAACGCAGCGTGATATGTCCGTCGTGTTTTCATTCCTCCGTTCATTCAGGACGAAAAACGCGAGGGGAAAAATAATTGAAAAGAAAAAAAGAAAAAGCGTCGTGTACACTAAAAGTCTCGTCGCGAGAACGAACGAACGCGATGTTGATCGTGAGAGGATCGATCGTGCAACGAAATAACGTAATGCCGGTCTGAATTCGTGATTTTTTTCCTCTCTTCAAACAATAACAATGATGCGTCGATCCCTCGAGTCTTTAACGAAAAAAAAATCGACGGCTCGCTGATCATTTTTTTTTATTTTCAATTTCTTTTTTAAAACAATCGAGGTCGAAATGTAAAAAAAAATATATATGCATGTATATATATTCAGTCCTCCATGATGCACAATTAAAAGTGTTGTATTTTAATTCAATGCTCTCGACATATCGACTATAATTACCCTCGTGGGGCAATTTTTATTCTTCATCTCAATAACGTTTTTTCCTCTCTCTCTCTCGCTCAATCCACTCGCACAGTCGTTCTTTCAACAATTTCATTAATCTATCGAATGCCCGTCTAAAGCACCGAAACTCTTAACTTATTTTAGTGGCACCATTGTGATTAAGTTTGTGATTAACGACGAGCCATCCGTCATCTTGGACAGATTGCAAATATTCTTCCAATAATTTAGCCAAATTGCGCCGCTTGAATCGCAAGGATTCTTTGACGACGTCGCGTACAAACGACAGTCGTATGTCAAGGGTTCCTTGAATTTGGTGAAGATGCGAGAACAGCGTTGCGTAATCTGAAAAACAATCGTGAAAATCGTGAAATAAAGAAAAATCACATATTCGAAATCCCGCTACATAAATTATCGAAATAATTCATATTCGATATAAATTTTCGGTTGAATGTCAAATTCGATTGATTGACGAATCGTTGATTAAAAATCTGTTAATTACGTGTTTAATTTACGTTTGAAGGAAGAAGACGAAATAAATTAATACCGACGATAATACGAGTTTCATTAAAAACGATAAAAGTTCAATTGTCGTTAAATCGTTACTCACTCGTGCCTCTTCTCCGCACTTCCTTGTAAACGAGTTCTCTGATGGACAAATTGTGTCTTCTAATCTCCTCCAATTCCTTCTTGGTCGGTTGTCTCTCTTTTTCCGGTTTGACGTCATTTTTCTCGGCGTCAACGTGGTTCGTCAAACGATCGTTGACGGTATTTTCGCTGTTCGAATGATCATTGTCGCCGGAAGCGTCGTTCATCGCTGTTTTATTCCCACATTCGGTCTTTGGGACGACGTCGGCTTGTGGCTTCCGCTCGTTGGCGATATCGACGATTTTCGCACTGTCGACGATGCTGTTTGGCGTTGCCGGTGTAAACGCCGAAACGGCGTTTTCCATTGCCGACGGAGCGACGGTCGCGCTATTACCGACACTCGCGGATATCGCCGGCGTTACGTTGACGGATGAATTTTCGTTTATTTCGACGGGAGTCGGCTCGAATATCGGAAATTCGCCGAGACCGTTGACCATCTTTTCCGGTGACGACGGCATCGAGTTCGGTATGTGGGCCGTCGTCGAAAGAGCCGTTGAATACGACGGGATATTCGCGTCGAGATTGCCGCCGGTGAATGGATTTTTCATGTCGTTCGCGTGCCACGGAACCGGCGACAGCGAGGGCGACCTTACGCCCGGTGAATAAGAGGGTCTGCGCAGAACGAAGTCTCTCGGTATCGGGCCGGGTTTTCGTTTGTTCGGCGGTGGTCTCGGCGTCGCGGACCCGAGATTTCCATCGACGGATGCCAACGTACGTTTCAGGGCGCCCTTAGCCGACAGAGAACCCGAGGTCGAAGTCGAGGACGACGACGACGAGTTTGACCCAACGATGTCGATATCCGCCTCGTCCACCATCATTCGCTTGTCGATTTTGAATGGATTACCTGTTGCACGATGAAAATTTTCATCACCGTCGCTTCAGAGTTGTGTCGTGACGAAAATCATAATATTATAATCAAACGCGCGCGTACGAATCGTCGTTATTCGATGAAAAAAGGAAAATTGTGATTCCAAAATGTATTCATCCACGTATCTTGCGAAATGTTGCGTAAGATTTCAACGTTCATCCCGCGACGGTATGTTTTTACAATAAACGGTCTTTAATTTGACTTTTTGCGGTTGTGAAAATACGCTTTTTGGTGAAAGAATTTCGCTGTAACGCGAGGAAGAAAATGTGTTACCGAACATGTGCTGTCTAACGGGCGCGCTCTCGATTTCTCTGAGCGGCGGTGTCATCCGTTTGAGGTATTCCTGATAATTGCCCATTTGCGCGACCGGCATCGAGTGCACGTAGTCGTCATCGAGCAGTTTCGTGTGCGACAAGCCACTCTGCAAAAAGTTCGCCCGCATCCGAACGACTTGGTCGAGCAGCGATTTTCTCGGCACGTCGAACGCGTTTCTGTAACTCTGAGCGCCCCGCTGCTGCTGCTGATTGCGCACGAGGCCGACGACGAAACCGCCGAATTCGTTCAATTGATCGCGCAATCCTGTGAATTTGTCTTGCAGCAACGGATGAGAAACCTGATGACGAAAAATTGAGAAAAAATTCGAATAAAACCGACGATTCACTCGCCTCGGGAGACTCCGGAAAACGATTGAATTACCAAATCTTTTTTCAACGGCGTTCTCGGTACGACTCGAACACCCTCGGTAATTACTGTCGAATTTCCGTTGGAGAGCGCTTTTATAGCGCTGGCATTGGCGACTTGTTTCGAAATAACATCGTTGCACAAACGATCGAACTCGACCTTCGCCGTGTTCTTCAATCGCTTGAGATAATTCAATACGCTGTAGGACAACGAATTGTCCATGTTGTCGGGTATGAGAGTTTGCGCGAGAGGCGTCGGCGCGCCCATTCTCGTCAGAGCTCTCCTCAACGACTGAAAAAAAGGGACAACATCGGAAAAACATGAAACTCGAGCGAAGAATGAAGCAAAATTTCGCCTTTTGCGTTTTAAAAAAAACGATGTCATGGTTTTTTTTTCGTTTGTATTTCTTTTTTTTTTTCAATTTTGGGTCCTTACCGCCGCGTAATACGTTGGCATGGTGCGCATGTAACTTTGAAATTGCGTGCGCCACTCGTTCGTCGGTTTGAGTCGATGGACCTTGAAGAGTTCTTCGAGAAGCGGCAGTAACGCCGGATAATTGTAGGGCATTACGAACAAATTGACGCACGTCAAGTTGGTACTGGCTTTGAGATAGCCAAAAGGATGTCCGACCTCGCTGGTTTTGTAGGAATTCGCGACGAATACTTGCCAGCAAACGGTGGGCTGTTTTCTCGCGAGAATAAATTGCGTCAACGGGCTCGGCTCGAGCTCGTATTTGTCGAATGGCAAATTTTCAATCACCATTGGCTCCTGACTCGTGCACGTGAATTTGACGTTCGGATGAGCCGATCTCGGTGGTAGCGACGTTGCGCTGAGATCGGGCCAAAAACTCTCCGGTATCGGCCAAAAACCGACGGCAAAGCCTTTCTGAGCCGAACGCGGCACGTATATCAATCTCCGACAAGAGTGCCACGCGGCGCTGCCCGTTAACGTTATCGTCATTGAATTCGCCGAATTGAACGGATATTGCGGCGCTCTCGGCCCGTTAATCGCGTTATTATTGCCGATAACGTTGTTCGCCATGCTCGTTTCGTCATCGTTTTCCTCGTCCTCCTGGTGGCTCGTCGTCATCGTCATTGTCGTTGCCGATGCCGTCATCGTTATCGTCGTCACTGGCAATCCGTCGTTCGTCAATGGCGGCGGATCTGGCCCGATTTTTTCAAAGTTTATAACAACACCGGATTGTACCTTCTGCACTAGAGAATCTATACACTGCATCATCATTCTGTGCGACGTTATACAGTACGACCGTCCTTTGAGAAAAACAACAAATCGAAAGAAGCAAAGGATGAGCAAGATACATATACATTTATCAACGTTTCGGCCACTTTGGCTCTTATACCCGATTATTTTCAATGTTTCTTTTTCTCCACGTTTCTCTCTCGTCATTAACCGAGCGAATCGAAATTTCATTGGTGATAAAATGGAATGAAAAATCATCGAAACGACAAGTTGGATTTATTTTCATACTCGTCGGAGTCGCTTGAAATTTTCGAGCGTATTTTTGAAATTCGGATATGATCGCGACTCCCGAAATGATGAAAAATCTACGAAAACGGTCTGGTTTTTGTCGCGCTGTGAAGATGCAATAGAAAACTCGGCAAAGGAGGAAAATAATTGTTTTCAAGGTGCGCCGCTAAATTCTCCGTTGCGTTTGATTTTGTTTTTTTACCTCCCGTGACTTCGCACATCGCGTCTATGGGCGATGCGTCGCTCGCCACGAGTCCCGTGTCTCTGTCTATCGCCGGTGTGCCTGATAATCTCAGAACCAACGAGAAGAGGCGCTGATCCCATCTGAAGGGTTCTTTGGTCAATTCCGAACCGGGTATCGGCGAGTGCATCGGTAACGTGAACTGCAGGATTTCAAGGTCATTTTGCATCGTATTCGCCGAAAGAGATGAATAAAAAAAGAAACGAAAATTGCTTCAACTTTGAGAAATGTTTCTCACGTCTTGATGAACGCCGTTGTTGGTCGTATATTTTCCACCGTCCGTTATTAAAACAATCACCGAGGGCTCAAGATAAAAAGGGCATCTTCCCTGTCCGTAAGTATCAATGCCTGTCTGCATACGATTGAGATTCAATACGTCCAAGGCGTGCTTTAACGCCGCCCCCAGCGTAGTCAGACCTACGCATTGCAAATTCTTCAACTCGTTCATAAAAGTTGCCAAATTTTCTTTCCACCCTGCCTATGAGTGAAAATTGCATGAAAAAAAAAGTATTAAAATATCATTGTAAAATTGTCGAGAAATTAAAATTATCATTTTTTCAAAGCGATCGTACGAAATTGTTATCGATCGCAGTGGCAAAGCTTGAAACGCGAGTTTGTCACAAAAATGTAAGGATTCACGACGGAATGATGCTGCAAAGTTTTTGACGAAGATAATGAAAATCCGTTAAAAAATTCAGCCGCCGATGACGACTTCTTCAATATCGAGACACAGCGTGAGATACAATCAATGTAAAATATCTTTGCGGTTTTCTTCATATTTTTCAGACAAAAAAGTTGAGTGTTACGAAAAAAAAAGGAAATACAAAGCGTCGACACCTTTATGTTCTGCGGCGGATCCTCGAAGGTCAAAAGCATATAACGATCGCCTCGGCTCTCCGGCGATCTTTGTCTGACCTGCGGATCGTTGGAAAAATCAAAAATGAGCAAGGAGAGAATCAAACGACAATTTCGCAACGTAGAGCGTCTGGGGAACGATTTTCGCTTCGGCGTTGTCTACGTTGGAAAGTTTCGAAGGTTCGGAGCACGAAAAAAAGGATGTTTGAAGTGAAAAAAAAAAATCGAAAAATTTGGAATAAACCGCCGGAACGATTTGTCCGTTTGGCGTGTACCTTGACGAACGTTTCAACGGCGCTTTTAGCAACATCCAGGAGTGTTGGTCGACCGCCCAGATAGGCTCGTTGATTCATAGATGCCGATGTGTCGATAAGAAAGACTATTATGGTCATCTTAGCAATTTGTTTTTTGAATAAAAAATAAGAGTATCACCGAGGTACGGAGCCTCGGTAGTCCGCCCGAGACACCTCGCACGCTATAATGTACTATTTCCCGTGTTAACCAGTGATGACAATAATAATAATAATAATAATTAATATTGCAAAAAAAATCCCCCCGTGGACGGAGACTTTGCAAAACGTCGACGTAACTAGCCAGCTAGGGGCCCTTACCAGCGACGTAGCGCATAACTTTTACGGCCATTGAACGAAACTGAGATATAACAGACGACATATATATACATATGCGATGTATGTTTAATATGTATATATATACATACATATATGTACATATGCGATTCGCGAAACAACGTAACCGAAAAAAGGAAAAAAAAACGAAAATAATATATGATGAAGCACGTTTTCCTCTCGCGTAGCTTATTCTTTTTCCCTCTGTTACGGTTGAAATAAAAATCTTCGAGCGTTGTGACTGCGTCTCTCCTTTCCTCGTACGATCTGAAGTGTTCTTCAACGTTTTTTTTCTCCCCTTTATCTATATGTAATAACCTCTCGACACTTTTCCGATCTCTCGGTTTCTTTTCTTTTCTTTTTCTCCTCCCAACCACCTCCGACACCTAATTCCGTCCTTCTGCTTCTCCCTCGGTTTCTCTTCGCGTACCTGACCGATCGCGGTTTCTTTCCCTCTCCACCCTCTCCGGCTCTTTATTTTCTTCTCTTTCTATTATTCGGAGTAGTCCCGTCCCTTTCCTAACCCTCGCGTGTGCTTCTCTCGCGCTCGCGCGCCACTACTCCGTTAAAAAAAAAACAGCGGCCGAGACTCAGCTGCCACGCTGCTACTGCGGCGTCTCGGACGATAATGCCAGTTTTGGGCGGCACGAATCTATCTCTCGCCCTCTGAACCTCCTCCTCTATAAAGCTTGTTCTCCTTCCAGTTGCCCCTTCGTTCGCTGGCGCCCGCACTAGCGCGTGTCCTTTTTTTTTCCTTCAAAGCTGCTTCTGCTAGCCTGCTTTTTTTCCCCCTCGTGTTCTCATGCTTGTTGATGATCGCCTCGCTTTGACGAATACGAAGCAGCTTTTTTTTACGCAAACGACGTTGCTTATGCCTCTACTATCCACAAACTTGTACTTATTGTGCCCGTTATCGGGTTGTTTGTTTTATTGGAGAAAATGTTAGAGAAAATCGATGTATTCGTTATGAACTTTGATGCTGCTGACAATTTTGATCAGTCGATTTAATATATTGATGGAAAAAGAGGAATTGTACCGGAGCGGGAAAAAAATGTTATCCAGTGGCGCCATCATCGTGTGTCATAGTTTTTCCGACTTTGATTTAGAGGTTAGAAAACTACAGAATACGTGGAAACTTTGGAATACAGATTTTTCGAAACGGACATTCAGTTTCTTTACAAGCCTACGGTTTCTCATGTATTTCAACAATTACAAAGAAAAAACAGATGGATGATGCAAGTTTTATTAAAACGTATGCTCTTACATGGGAATAAGAATACAAATTTACAATTTATCGAATCGAAGTACCACAACCACTAGGCCACAAAGATCTATTCGGTACTGTGGGAAAGGTGAAAAACGTTAGACCTTCCCTATTTTTTCCCCTCCCTGCCCTGCCAGTCACGTGATTGAAGAACGCAAACGTAAATATATACACTGGCTGTTTAGAAACGCACGTGCTTGTTTTTCCGTAAAATATCATCATGGATGAAGAAAGTCCGAAAAAACGAGCGAAAGGTCTAACTTTGATCGAGCGAATTGCGAATAAACGAATAGAGGTACGTTTATCAGATTTATCTATTTTTCCTCAATAATTTTCCATCGGAGGGGGAAAAAACGATACCGCGAATACATCCGACGGATGTACAAAATAAAACGCACGTATAAATCAACGTAAATACGCGTATATAGGAAAAAGAGCGAGAACTTTAAATACGAGAGTGTCAATAACAGCAACATTTGTGTACACTTTTTTTCGTCAAAACAAAGAAAAACGTTTCTTTTGCGCACTAGTCTCATTGCGGAGGGACGCGCGCAGCTGTCCGTCACCGGCGGAAGTCGAAGCGTTCGAGCGCGCGTTTCAAAAGACACGCTCGTTCGTAGAGGAGCGCGATATTCAAATCGCCAAATCTTCCGCGCAAAATTTCCCGTAATGACTGACTGGCTTTTTTTCGTAGGTCGCCGATTCCGTAATCGACTTTCCGTTCAATAAAAAGAGAGTGAAAGTTCTCACAACGTTGGATACCGTTCCAAAGAGCTCCCAAGGAATATTATACTGGATGTTCCGAGACGGTAGAGTTCAAGGTGAAAATAAGAAAAATTCTGCGCAGAAATATAAGCTTCTCACGGTGGATAATGAAAAATGCGGATTTTTTCAATTTCTTTCAGACAATTGGGCGTTTTTGTTCGCTCAGAAGCTGGCGTTGAAAAATCGCTTGCCGCTTCACGTGTGTTTCTGCATACTGCCGTCGTTTCTCGAGGCGACAGTTCGTCATTACAACTTTCTCGTCAAGTCGTTACGCGAGGTTGCCGAAGAATGCAAGGATTTGAACATCAATTTCCATCTTTTACACGGTCAACCGAATACCGTTGTGTTCGATCTTATAAAAAAATTGGAAATCGGCATGCTGGTCGCTGATTTTTTTCCACTGAGATTGCCACGATTCTGGCTGGACGATTTGAAGAAAAAATTAGCAGAGAGCATTCCCATATGTCAAGTGAATATTACACTGTGCTGATACGAATAACGAGTAACAATAATAGTAAAAAATATTCATGAAATGTTGTAATATCGCGATGTGAATTTTCGTTTTCAGGTCGACGCGCACAACATCGTTCCTTGCTGGATCGCGTCCGAAAAATTGGAGTACGGAGCGCGGACCATACGCAACAAAATAAATGGAAAATTGGGTCTTTATCTGAGTGAATTTCCGCCGTTGATTTATCATCCGTACGAGTGCGACGAGAAATTCGATGACATCGATTGGTCGAAAGCCGTGAGAAACGTTGACATCGATATGAAAGCGAAAGAAGTTACCTGGGCCGTTCCCGGCTACAAAGGAGGCATCAGTCAGCTCGAGAGTTTTTTGAACGATCGATTGAAAAATTATCACTCAAAGAGAAACGATCCTGTATGCGAAGCCCTCAGTAATTTGTCACCGTGGTTTCATTTCGGTATGATATCCGTTCAACGCGCGATATTACAAGCCATCGAGTACAAAACAAAGTACAAAGAATCTGTCGCTGTTTTTATGGAGGAAGCTGTAGTGAGGCGCGAACTCGCCGATAATTTCTGTTACTACAACGAAAAGTACGATTCTATCGATGGAGCATACGATTGGGCAATCCAGACTTTGAAAAAGCACAGGTAACCAGATCGTTTTGTGAATTACGGTGAAAAAATGCAAAAGAACATGCAATTTCGTCATTTTATCATTCGTCAAATTTATTTTTGGTCTTGGTAACATTTTCAGGAAGGACAAGCGCGAGTATATCTACAATCGTGATGAATTGGAGAATTCCATGACGCACGATGATCTTTGGAACGCCGCGCAGAAGCAATTGGTCGTCGATGGGAAGATGCACGGTTTTTTGCGAATGTATTGGGCGAAGAAAATATTGGAATGGACGGAAAGTCCCGAGCAGGCACTCGAATGGTCGATTTATCTGAATGACAGATACAGCATGGATGGTCGCGATCCAAACGGCTACGTTGGTTCGTTTTCGATTTAAAACAAATCGACGACTTTGGAAAAAAAAATATCAAAAAATTCTCTCGACTGTCTTCTGCTTGGAAATAATGCGAAATCGTCTCGTTGAAATTTCAGGTTGCATGTGGTCCATCTGCGGTATTCACGATCAAGGATGGAGGGAACGTGAGGTTTTCGGCAAAATACGTTTCATGAATTACAAGGGTTGCCAGCGAAAGTTCGACGTGAAAGCGTTTGTGAAGAAGTGGGACGGAAAAGTTTTCGAGAAAGCAGGAAAATGATTCGGTGGAATGGTCGTTTTTATCGATTTTCTCTTCTCATGATTTAATTTTCGATATTTATTCGCAGTATTATACCGGTTTTTACTCAAATAAAAACGTGTATTTTCTTTAAACTTTGTAAAAAGTTCTGTGACAAATTTACTTTATTTTACGTCGTAATTGCTTAAGGGCGTGAGGCACGGGCTCGTATGACTTTAGCGAAACAACAGCAGCCTCGAGGGCAAATTTTACGCATTCGATCTCGTTGAAACCGTTATAAGAGCCTGTTATTATCGCAGCTGCGAGGCAATCTCCGCACCCGCTGACGCTGTATTTTTCATCGTCGTTTCGCTTTTCTACTATTGCCGCGGGATACCAACGTGATTTTATTTCATCGTTCTCCGTATTTTTATTCAATCCGTCGGACTTGTTCGCTGGATTAAAAAAAGGTTCCTGACTCGATCCGCTTCTTGTCACCTGATGGAAAAAAAATCAAAGATTCGTTACAAATCGATTCTGACGCTCAAAAAGTCGATTGCTCACAGGCAATTTACACTTACGATTATTCCTCGCGATCCCAAAGTCGTTAAAACGATCGGAACGACTTTGGCCAATTCTTCTGCAACTTTCGATATCCATTCTATACTAATATCCTGACAACCGACATTTTCTCCGGTTGGAAAATTGATTTTAAGGTGATGACAAATTGCGATGAGCTCGTTTACGTTTGGTGATATAAATCGAATTACAGAGTTTCCAGGATTGTCCCTCTGTGGATCAATCCATTTAGAAGCAGCTTCGAAAATTTTGAAAGCTTTCGAAACATCCGTTGGTTCGTACCATACTGAAAAAGAGAAAAAAAAACAATGTATTGTCAATGAAAATCGACGAATTCATGAATTTTGAGCTTGCAGCAAGATCATTTTTTTCAAACAAATTCGAATAAACGCGGGCTACTGTTGGTGGCGCTGCCATCGACGTCGACAGGTGCCGCCCAGTGCCGCCTGGTGCCGCCCACTACGTTCCTCGATGGAATGTCGTGGTTGTAATTACACTGCTGAGTAATTTTCCTCTACCTTAATGTTTCCGCACTTGTTGTCGTTTATTTTCAATCAGTTTTATCATCGACAATAAAGCGACGAGAGCACGAAGAAACAAAAGTGAAACAAGTTCGAGTTCAACTCGTTTGGAAGACGTAATATACAATGGGAAAGTCGAAAACGGGAAAGATAGCCGCTGCTTCTACGGCGGTGGCGTTTATTTTGGTTGTGATTGCATTTACCACACCCAACTGGCTCGAGACTGATGGCCAACTCGAACAGCCAAAGTTCATCAAAATTGGTAATTAAATTGCTTTTCGTCATCCTTCAATTATCGTTTTACTGTTATTGAAAATAATTATTCAAAGTCATATCGATGTTCCGTCGCTTTTCAACACTGTGAAATTCAACGTGTCATGGCAGCACACCTGTTCGTTATTAAGACGAAAAGGGCTATATTTCGAGAATTATGAAAGATGTTACCGAAAATTGAATACATTTCATCAGTTTCAAAGCATTCGAGCTAAATAGAAAAAAACGAGTGATGAAAAAATAACCTAAAAAAAAATCAATGCCGATTATTCGTTCGAGTATCGGCGGTCCCCTTAATATTATCGTTTCCACTTTGCCGAATAGTTATAACGCCTAGGAACTTGTTTTTCATATGTTTTCCAGGACTGTGGCAAGTTTGTTTCCGAGGTTTCCAAGATCCCCGTCATTTCTACGATACGCGGTTTTACGGCTGTTGGTGGGTCTTCGAGGAAGAATATTACATCATTCACGACATTGTATTGCCAAACTTCTTCGTAGCGACCCAATTTTTCTTTACGCTGTGTCTGACGTTATTGCTCGTCGGAGCGTTCTTGACGGCGCTGTACATGTGCTGCTCTCGTCATCAAGAAAAATATCAGTTGTTACTTTGGGCGACGGGAGCTAATTTAACATTATCCGGATTATGCGGTATAATATCCGTAATAATATTCGGAGCGAGAGGCGACGGACGCGACTGGATGCCCAATTGGGAGCACAACAACATCGGCTGGTCGTACGCTCTGGCGGTCGTCGGAAGTTTCACCCTCGTGGCGGCCGGCATTCTCTTTCTCGTCGAAGCGAGAAGACACAGAAAAAAGTCTGAACAGATACTCGGCGAAGAACTCAAGACTCAGACGACAATATGAGAAATTGTTGGGCTTTAATTTTTTTTTACGCACTTGATTTTTTTAATTATAGCATAAGTTTTTCAGTACAAGAGAAATCGAACGACGGCGTGCGAATTTTCAATACTCCGACTTGCGACGCGTTCTAAAAGTCTTTAATCAACTTGAAACTTTGTCGCATTCAGATTTTGAGTCAGACGCACAGATTTACTTGTCGTCAATGTTTTTCTCACGACTCCCGATGTTTTAAGGTATAAGAGAACTTTCGTAGAAAATTATGAAACTTGCTGCTGCAGCCGAAAATTAACGAACGACTGGAATCACGCGTTCTGACTTACAGCACGTTACGAAATTATTTTCAACATCGGACTAACTCCCCCGATGAGATTCTGGGTCAAATACTCAACTTGATCTGTCGGTAATGTTTTTTTTGTCTCATCACTCCAGACGTTTGAGGATACGAGAGAATTTTCATAGAAGATCGCGGGACTCGCTGCTAAAGCTGGAAATTAACGAACGACCGGAAACGGTTGAATATTAACGAAAAATGCCATGTATTTCATCAATGACTATGTTTTCGCGGCAACTGACTCTACCGATCGACGGTAAAATTGTATTTTTCAATTTTTTTTTTTTTTACACTCGGAGACATTTACGAATCGATATTTAAGATCGATTGTACCGAGGCTCGAAGAGATCGCAATCTCAAATTTTTAATCGCCGAGCCAACATTGAGAGCTTTTTATTCGTTCGCTTTCGATCGCGACCAGGCTCGACAATGCGAGTTTCGTGTTGTGTCGTATGTAAATCGACAGGAAACATACAGCGCAAATTCAAATCCGTCCATTAAAATTACGAAAAAATATTATACTCGTGTACCGCGTCAATTGAACGCAATACAAAAGTGTAACATTTGTAAATACATACGTACATATATAAATATATATATATATATTCATATACATATAGATATTATATGAACAGTTGAGACGCCTTGACAACAACAATAAACGTGTTATTTATCACAGAGAACTTTCTCTTCCGAGGCTAAGGTCATAATTCACGTATTCGGTTATTTTGTCACGTTTTTCACTGCCATTATTTCGACGCTAGCCCAGACTTGCGTTTTTATCATTGGGACAAAGTATACGTAAGGTTTTTATGAAAGATTTCATGCAGGCCTCGAATTTTATGCTCGAACAAATTCCGTCCTCCCACGTATATCGTAATTATGATTCATTCTTGAATAGAGTACATGCGTGTCGCTCGATGCATTTTTCTTTTTTTTTTTGCGATGGGTGGGTCATTCCATCGTCATCTACTCGGACCTTCGGGTTCTCGTCTATATTTAATTTCATACGCTCGCGGTATTCTATACGATAACAAATTTATACCCGAGAAAATTCAACTGAACGGAGAACTTTTATGATTTCAACTAAATCGATCCGATTTTCTTTACAGACTGTGCAACTCGCGGTGGAATATATGTATCGTGGGAATCGTAGCGGTAAATTATAAACGATGTACAGTAGAGACTGAATTCTTGTTAAATAATTCAATGATAAAATTGAATGCCGAGAATAATTAGCGTCGATTTGTATCATCTGATTGCGATATTAAATTTAATCTCTAGCTGATGAAAAAACATCTTGGTACGGTTGAAACAACACGCGTGCGGACGCTTCGAAATTTCGAAATCTATTTTTTTCGAAACGACGCAATTGATTGGGATGAAATTTAGATCGTCCGAGGCAGAATTTGAGCAAAAAGTGGCTAAACATCTCACCTTTTTTTTTTAACCTACGTACGTGCGCTAAGTTTTGCCGTTTTGCGCCATTTTGATTAAACTAAGAGAACTTTAACTGTAAGACATTCTCGTAATGGAAACGGAAAAAGTTCTCATACTATTTAACTGGATGAGTCCTCAAGTCTCGTACCTCATTCATCGTCTCCGCTCATTATTACGTAAGTTTTTGCTTTATCGTGGAACTCGGTACCGAGAGCAGCGGAAATGTGGTTCGGTCATTCCATCATTGTAATAATTTCACTCGTTGGGCCCTTTGACATTTTTTCAAGAAAACGCTAATTTCAGATCATGTTTTTGAGACTTTTTTTTTACACAATTTGTTTCCCCTTCAGTTTATCTGTAAATGTGAGATTACTTCTGTCATAAAACACGACTGCTAGAAATGATTAACTTTCATTAGGGTCTTAACGGATAACCTCAAAATCTTATACAATCTCAGAGTTTTTAACCGATATTCTGGTATACGATAATATATATCAACCCCGCAACAGTAAAAAAGACGTTTGCGCCATTGTCAATTTTCAATTTCGACATGAAAAACATCATTTTCAAAATGTACGCTTGTAATAAAAAAGCTTAGCACACGCGACTCATCATTTCAGTGTTCAGGTGTGCGCGCGAATTGCAAAGGGGGAGGGGGCAATCTTCTCCTCGATTCCTCTACCGTACAACGTCGTCCTCGACGTTACAGCAAGAGAGACGCTCGAACGAACAGAAACTCTTGGGTGTGGTTTTTAACGTGGGATCTTTTTGAGCTCGCGGGAACAAATATTATCATTCGTAGCGTCAACTCGTCGACATTAAGACGCGTGTATGCGACGCGCGAGCAGAAATTCTCTCAACTCGTGTCTCCAGGTGTGCGCGTTTTACGGAAATCTCGAAGGTCCCAAAACGACGAGAAACATCAAGTGTACTTATATCGAGGATGCAGATTTATTTATTTTAACGATATATATATATATATATTTTTTCACGAGGGCGAGAAAGTCGAAGAATCGTGACACATTGATTTCGTGAAGGAAAAAGCAATTAACGCCAAACGATGTCAGGAAAGAAGAGAAGTTTCTCGGGGGACGTTGCCGTTGGCGTATTTTTCGTTGGTTTTGTTTGTGTTTGCGTTGCATTCGCGACTCCCGCATGGTTAGTCAGCGATTACAGGATAACCGGCGCTCAGCTCGACAGACTCGGATTATGGAGTCATTGCTTCAGATCTTTGCCGAGCCCGGAAGAAGCCGACGCACCGAGACGCTTTTTCGTTGGTTGTAGATGGGTTTACGATCCATTCACGAGAGGTTATTCCGATATTCGCGGCTTCCTCTTGCCTGGTGAGCCTCGCGATCTCCCATCACTTTCGCCACAAATTCCATCATTTGTTTTTCCATCTTAATTTCACAAACTTTCCGTCAATTATAAATTCATATTTCGAAATTTTGCAACTCGTCATTTCTTCTCTGTTTCAAAAGTTTTATATTCTGGAAACTCGTTGTCATGATCGTTTTCGAACTTCCGTTATTTTCGAATGTACTACTTTTTTTTTGTTTTTCGATCGACTTTAGGCTTTATGGTAGCGACACAATTTTTCTTCACCATCTGCTTCTTGGCGTGCGTCGTATCGTTTGTGCTGGTTCTCCTGTTTCTCCTCTGCTGCCTGCCGGAGCAACAGCACTATCTTTCGTTAGTCTTCGTCATAGGATATTTGCTACTCCTGGCTGGAATCTGCGGGGTCATCGGCGTCATAGTATTCGGTTGTTTCGGCAATGCGGACGGCTGGATGCCGGGACACGCCAACAATTTTTTCGGATACTCGTTTGGCCTCGGCATCGTCGGCAGTGTACTCGAATTAATCGCGAGTCTTCTTTTCCTCGTTGAAGCTAACATACAGAAAAAGAAACGCCAATATCTCAAAGAATCACAGACGAGATTTCAGCTTTCTTCGCGTTCGTAAATTATTTTAAGAATGTCCATTCGTTATAAAGTTAGTTTATATAGTCGAATATTATTATTATTATTATTATTATTATACAATTATCCGTCCATTGATGATGCATCATCGAAAGCTATTCCCTCAATGTCGAAAGGTTAAATAGACGTTTGAGCGTGGATACAATATTGATATTACGTTTCGACAAAAGTCGTCGAAAATAAAAAAAAAAATATCAACTCGTTAGATATAGTCGCTCCGATCCGTCCTCGAGTACAAACATAGATGATAGAAATGTGTAAAACCTTTGAGAATTGGGACCTTTTGTTTCCCAAAAATCCCGAGTATTATTGTGGTAGGAGATTTTTTCGAACGTTTAACTTTTCGCTTTTATTGACCGAACCGTTTCATATTTTTTACCACAGTGTTCAAACATCTCTGCGTAATTTTTGTATATAAATATATGTGTGTGTGTATATATGCATGTATATTAAAAATGACCTGATTGGAGGATCTGAATCTTTCACAAGAAAAACAAAGACGTTGAAAAATCGTATACGATTTTCAAGTTTTTAATGTAAATGTAATTTTGCTACCATGTAGAATATTTTTTTCAAGAAATAAAGAATCTTTTGATTTATTATACGTATTTCGTACGGACATTTTTCAATCAAACATTGGTGAACTTATTTTGGATAGTTGGGCCGCGGCGTTTGATTGCGCTTCTTCGGAATCAAATCTGTTTTTCGAACATTTAGTTGTGTTTAAAGAAACACCAAAAAGTTATTTTTTTTATGAAATAAATTTCTCTACTCGCTGCAAGTTAAATTGTGATAATAATCTCTCGAACGTGCATCATCGTGTTTCGCGTTTGCCAGAGTGTAATTAAAGAGAAATAGTGCACAAGACGATGGCGCCATCTATGTCGATAAAAGGCGTGGCATGCTCAAGTGTCATTGCGTCGTGTTGTCGCTCTTGCAACGAACGTAATTCCCATTTTCATGCAAACACAGTATTTCGATAGATCTATTCAATCCTGATTTATATTTTTCAAAGAAATTGCTGAGAAACACGAAAAATGGGAAACGAAAAGCAAGAATATCATCGAGCTTCGAGTAAGTGTTTTACCCTCTCAATCGTAAAATCTTGCGCTGCATAACCTAAAAATTGTCGATTTATTTGTTTTCATTCGTGGATTCATGAAAAAGGTTCGATTTTCGAACTGCCTGTTGCAAACACTCGACAATCTACTCGATCGATCGTTATTCCATAAATAATGACAACTTTTTTGCTCCGATAACAGACGCCGTAGTCTTTGGTGGAGTAATCTCTTTCATAGCTGGTTTTCTTCTGGTTATGTCTTTTACCAGGTAAGTCAGCTTCGGCGTTGTTCAACGAAATCGCTACCGCGAGAAAATTTCAATTAACGAAAAATCGAAATTCAATCCTAACATTTATCGACAAAAATATTTCCCACCTTTTTCCCTCTCTGGAAAACGTTTGAAAAATGCTAGTCTCAACAGTGTTAAGAAATACGGAATTTTAGTATAGCCGCAGAGTATCGAATGTCGATTTTCAAATTTGAGATACGAGTCCGTCGATTCTCGTAATTTCCCAGAAATTTCCGACCGCTAATAATTCTCTCTCGTCTTCTTTCGACAGTCCTTATTGGATCGAGTCTTATCAGGAGACTTTCAGTCACTTCAAGCACATGGGATTGTGGGAATATTGTTTCAAAGATTTTCGCTACCCGTCGTACCAATTTGACAAAAAGTTTGACGGCTGCCACCACATATTCTCCAACGAATATCACGTCATAAGAGAATGGTTATTGCCCGGTTGGCTGATGGTCGTACAAGCGTTTTGTACCTTGGCTCTCATGCTCTCTTACTTTGGGCAATTTTTACTGGCTCTCGTCGTCGTTAGATGGCCGCTGAGATTCGTTCTTCGTTACGAATGGATGCTGTCGTCGATCGCGTGTTTGTGCGACGGAGCTGCCGGTAATTGTCGTATGAAATAAAAAAATTCAAGCAAAAACCACCGGTATCTCGGACTCGACGAAAAAAATCGTTTTTTTTTCTTTTCAGGCGTTTTGCTGTTTCTGGCAGTTTCGATATTCGGCGGACAGTGCTGGAGACGCGATTGGATCATGTACCCAAATTTCAATCATCTCTCATGGTCCTACGGCTTGGCCGTTATTTCGTTCATGTTTCATTCGGTCGGTGCTTTCTTTTTGTACCTCGACGCGCAAGCTGGCTACAGGCTACGAAAGGAATCTCGCAATCTCGTCGTTCAGATGCAGCCGAATCCCCAGAGTCATCATAGCTCTCAGCGTTTAGGATACGTGTAATTACCGGTATATACTTTAACTTAAAAAAAAAAATCAAATATTTTCTATGATTTTTCTAACGCCGAAAACGAACTTTTTCATCGAATCCGTCCATCTAGCGTTGGAGTCTCGAAGCAACGATTTTTCGTACACGCGTTCAGTCGTTTTTGACGCGAAATTATTGATACATACGTCTCGGTTGAAACGCGATAGTACGAATTTATGGAAATAATCGATATTTCCAGCGTACTTTCTTAAATCCGTCCAATAACAAAAGGAAATACAAGCTCCTTTGCTGAGTGTGTTTTCACGTCGATAATATCGCATTTCGATATTATCGATTTTTCAATTAGAGTAGAAATAACGAAAAAAGAAGTAGCGTATATTTAACTCACCGGGAATGTCATTTTTGGCCGCGAGATCGATGCAAACTCGCATCGTTTCGCGTGGCAAATTTCCATCGAGTACAACGAGCCCGGCTCTCTCTATCAATGCGCGATGTTTCAATATTAAATTGACATCGATCGACTCGAACGTATCCATTTCCCCGATACCAAAACGGCACTCGCCGCTATTGTCCAGTATCGCTGTGTATCTTCATAGGAAAAGAGAATAAAAAAAAAAAGAACGAAGATTACCAATAACGTTTTCGTAATTGCAGAAATTTCGTCGCTTCAAAATTGCACTTTTTTCACGATCAAAGTATCGGTATTTTGATTTTTTTTTCATTCTCAAGCGTCTCTCATTTTGCTCGGAAGAAACCTGGCGAATTCGAACAACAGTTTGCAAAAGTATGATAAAAGAAAATTTGAAAAAAATAAACAAGTCCGGAAGATGGAAAAAAATGACACGAAGGTCTTTGATTTTCTGGCTTTTTCGCGGGTCTCGGAAGGTTTAATTCACTTTCACCCCGAGGGAATGAGGAAATAAAAAAGCACGTAACTGTTTGAAGCGGAGGAAAAAAAGTTTTATTACGAAAATCTCAATATTATACTACGCCGTTTACGGCCACTACGTTTTTCTCTTTTTACGAGAGAAAGAAAAGCAACTCGAGTTTTCCCGCGATCGCGCGCGCGTCTTCTCCTCATTCCGTGCATCGTTGAAGATGGAAAAAAAAAATTTACGCGGATTGATGAATTTTTCATCGAACTGCGAGAATCGATTTTCACGAAATAATCGTTATTTCTTACGCGAAAAATAGCAAGTACACGATAGTTTTTTTTTGTCAACGATTTCATAGAGAATCGATGAATATTATCGTTTGAATAAATGAATTTACACGAATATTGTAAGCACATGTATTTTTACAAATAAAACGAAATTGCAGAGAAATCTCGATGTATATCGACATTTGTTGAAAAAATGGTTTGTCCTTTGATCTTTGATGAAAAAAAATTGCAATTATTTCGATAAAATTGCATCAATTATTACCGAGGTGTAACGGCATCGGGCAGAATTTCGATCGTCTCTTCAGTCACGCCAAGCTCTTGGATTATAGATCGCCCGGCCGAATCATCCCCAACGACGGTAACAAGTTTCGTATTGTCAAGTCCAAGAGCGATCATAGCGGCGGCAACGTTTCTTCCAACACCGCCGTGACTCTCGCGGCTCTTGGCGCGATGAGTTCTGCCGTTCAACTGTCAAATTCGCAAAACGTTTTTTCCCAAGTTTTCCAATCATTTTTGATAATCAATTTGTACAATTCATAAATATCCGTATCATGTCGATGGAAGATTTTGATATCCGCAAAAATTTATTTTATTCTATACGACAATGTAAATTTGGCCGGAGAAGCGACGAGAAGCTAGGGGTGGGAGGAAAGAAAACAAAGCGGGGAGTTCGTGATTCACAGCGCTTTTCTCACAGGCATTTCTCGTGTGCGCAAGTCTTCGACTAAGAACGTCGCGTATATACATGTGCAGTGCATATAAAAGCTTTCAGTCGGACTCGTCGCCGGTTGCGTTAAAATGTCCCGAGATAATTCGCCTCGTCGAGAATACCAAAAATTTCTTCGTCCTTCATAACCTCACATATCGAGAAAAGTCGCGTATATCGGATTGTCTGGGCGAAATGCCCACCATAGGCGTGTAACAACCGTTGTGAATAACAAACGAGACGGGATTATCAAAAAAAGCTCTCGGAATAGACTTCCGGTCAAGAAAAAAAAGCAGCTCTGCGCGAGGCTTTTCCGTCAAGTTCTGCGCCTCCAAGCGACAAATACGAGCAACACACACGCTCTCCAAAGTGAAGCGGGGATACAACGTTTGTCGCTATTTTGAGAGAGTGAAAGCAAAAAATCGAAATGAAACACATCGAGCCAGTGTAAATTTGTGTATTTGAATCATTTGCATATCCGGAACTTGGGGGTTCTTTGTGATTTCTTTCAATAAACGTAAAAATAACAGCAACGACGGAAGACGTAGCGGAAAAAACGATCGAACATAGTAGTACAACCAACATACGAATTCACTTCAGCTTTCTCGCCCCCCTACCTCGTCTCTCCCGCCGCAGCACCCTCTATTTACTCTTCTCTCACTCTTCCTCTTTCATTTCTCGACAGAGGGCTGGAAGTCTGCCCGGTCGTCTAGTGTAATTTCCAGTGTCGGTCTCAGCCGGACTCGTCTTGACAAACAGCTAAGGGCAAGAAGCACTCTTCTCCCCTAAGCGAAATACGGTCAGAGTGGTAGATAAGAAAAAACAGAAAAATAAGACGTCGTAATTTCGTGAAATCGTTGATGATTTCGTTGGTCTTTTACCGAGAATTCGATGGGGGAGTGTCTATTATCGCAACACAGTTTTCGTCTCCCTCATTTTGTTGACTGCCGATACACTTTTTTTAGTGTCCTCGATGTTTTTACGTGTCATACGCAAAATGGATTAATAATAGAGTGAAGAAAAACGTATACCGGGAACGATTAATTGGCGTTCGCGATCTGTTTT